>CM047004.1:19815019-21065019 GCA_025698465.1 Gossypium longicalyx
ATATGAAGGCTCTGTTTTTACGGCTGAGATAATGAATGAAGTATGTATGAAATTATGGAAATGGAACATGACATGTATACAAGTAGATGAGCATGGTTAGGCTCATGAATTACTCTGAAATGGCTAGCTGAATTCTTGCTATTGACTTTTACTTTATATGCTCTAATAGTTAGACCAATTGTATTTGGCTTACTAAGCTCTTTATAGCTTACTCTTGTGTGATTTGCATGCATTTCTGAGTTATCGTAGCAATTGAAGGCTCGGGGATAGTCGAGGATCATCACCACACTATCGAACTCATTTTGGTACTTTTGAAAGTGTAAATATTTTTAAGTATGGCATGTATAGGCTAGAATGTCTATGTATTTAAGCTTTGATATGTATACATGTTATGCCATGAGAGTTGGCTAGCAAATGGTATGGATTTGAATAGGTTATTGAATGATGATGATTTAGTTATAATGAAGCATATTTTAAGCATGAAATTAGCTGAAAATTTTGGTATAAATGTTGTTTAATATTGCTTGTAGGGATGACCCTTAAAGCGGGTGGCATGTTGGCTTAAACCAAGCACGCATCGTGCCACATGGTCATGGCACACAGCGTGCCTTGTGGCGTGTATGCAAAGCAATAACTCTTAAAAACACATAGTTAAGACACCACGGGCGTGTCATATGGTCGCATGCGCTCAAGTCGAGATCCAGCCAGTATCACACGGCCATAGCACATGGGCGTGTCTCATGGCCGTGTTTAAAAGTCATTATATATACTCGTCTTGGCATGGATGGTTCACATGGGCGTGTCTGGTACCCTTGTGAGGCAGCCCGGCACGGCTGGTCACCACCGTGTGACCTTAATAGAATTGAAAATTTTTCTGAGTTTTAAAATTTATGAATGTGTTCGGTTTAGTCCCAATTGGCCTTAAAAGTATGTTTTAGGTCTTGTAGACCATCATAAAGGATGATTTATTGATGATTAATTATATACTAATGTTATGTGATATCTGTGATTTGGAATCGGACTGAAATGTTCTATCTGTCTGGTAATGTCCCTACCTATTTCGGCGACGGTTATGGGAAAAGGGTATTGCATTTTATTGGTATCAGAGTTATGGTTTAGTCGGTTCTAGGACTACCATAGCGTTTGTGAGTCTAGCTATACATGCCATATATCTGAAACAGCGATAGTGTGATGAATCCTAACATTGAAATGTGTTTTTATATAGCAAATGGATCCCGATAGAGTCGTAGCTGATGATGTAGAAAGCAATGCACCTGCTCCCGTGCAAGGGACAGTGCAAGTTGATTCTAGACCAGCTACGAGTAGTCGTGATGGTGAGGCTAAACAAGCCTTCTATCAGATGATGAATGATTGGTTCACCCAATATATTAGAACCAATCCGACTGTACAACAACCTCCACCCCAGTTAATCCTTCTCAAATTCCTGTTATGCCTTCAATGAATCTGATTCAGTTAAGTAGACCACCAGTTGATATGATTAGAAAGAATGGGGCCGAAGAGTTCCGAACTACAACGAATGATGATGCTGAAAGAGTCGAATTCTGGTTAGAAAATACAATATGAGTATTTGATGAAATGTCTCTGAATCCTGAAGAATGTGTAAAATGTGCCGTTTCACTTCTGAGAGATATAGCGTACCATTGGTGGAAAACTTTAATATCTGTGGTTCCGAGTGAATGGGTTACTTGGGATTTCTTCCAAGTTGAATTTCGGAAGAAATAAATTAGTCAGAGATTCATCGATCAGAAACGTAAAGAGTTTCTCGAGCTTAAATAGGGCCGTATGTCTGTTATTGAATACGAACGTGAATTTGTGAGATTGAGCCAGTATGCTCAGAAATGTGTATCAAATGAAGCATTAATGTGCAAAAGGTTTGAAGATGGACTAAAGGAAGATATCCGTCTGTTAATTGGGATTTGGGAGATTAAAGAAATAGTAGTGCTCATTGAGTGAGCTTGTAAAGCTGAAGAATTAAGTAAAGAGAAAAGAAAAGCTGATTTTGAAGCTAGAGGTGTTAGAAAGAGATCTTCGAGTAGATTATTTCAGTCTGTGTCAAAGAATTCCGAGATGATTATAGCCGTTCAAAGGCTGATGTAAGACATTCGAATCGAGATCGAGCTAGATTGCATTTGAATTTCGAGCTCTCATATATTCATTGCAAGTGTCGAGAATGCCTGATCTGAGAAACTTGAATGTAAACACTATGGTAAAAGACATCTGGGAAATTGTAGATTGAAAGACCGAGCCTATTTCCGATGTGGATCTCTGAACCATTTTGTAAGAGATTGTCCTCAACCTGTTGAGAAAGAGAATGTACAGAATTTGAGACCGAGCAATACCTCAGCTAGAGGTAAACTTTCCAGAAATACGGGAAATACAAGTGGTGGTCAAAGAGCTACTAGGGATACTGTTGTTAGATCTGAGGCCAGAGCACCTACCAGAGCCTATGCTATCCTAGCTCGTGAGGAAGCCTCCTCTCCAGATCTAATTACTGGTAATTTTACTCTTTATAATACTTCTGTGATTGCATTGATAGACCCTGGATCAACACATTCCTATATCTGTATGTATTTAGTGCACAGTAAGACTTTGCCTGTAGAGTCTACTGAATTTGTAATTAGAATATCGAACCCATTAGGCAAAAGTGTCTTGGTTGATAAAGTCTGCAAGAATTTCCCGTTATTGATTCGAGATATATGTTTTCCTGCTGATCTGATGCTTTTTCCTTTCGATGAATTTGATATAATTTTGGGAATAGATTGGTTAACATTGCACGATACTATTATGAATTGCAAATGAAAAGTCATTGATTTAAGGTGTAAGAATGATGAGATAATTCGAATTGAGTCTAATGATCTGAATGGACTACCAGCTGTGATATCTGCAATGAAAGCACGAAAATATGTGAAGAAAAGTTGTGAAGCCTATTTAGCTTATGTGTTAGAATCGAAAGTGAATGAAAAGAAAATTGAATCTGTGTCTCTTGTCTGTGAATTTTCTGATGCGTTCCCTGAAGAGCTACCGAGTTTGCCTCCGATTCGAGAAGTAGAGTTTGGTATTGAATTAGTACCTCGTACTACTCCAATTTCGATAGCTCCGTATAGAAATGGCTTTGACCGAGTTAAAGGACTTAAAATCTCAAATTGCAAGAATTGATCGATCGAGGATTTGCTAGACTAAGCATTTCACCATGTTGTGTTCTGCTCTGCTTTGTGAAAAGAAAGATGGCACAATGAGAATGTATATTGATTACCACAACTTAACAAAGTGACTATAAAGAACAAATATCCTCTCACTGGAATTGATGATTTATTCGATCGCTTGAAAGGTACTATCACTGTGTTTTCAAAGATAGATTAGAGATCGACTATTACCAGCCATAGTAAAGGACTCGACATTCTAAAAACTTTTAGAACGCAGGTATAGGCATTATGAATTTTTAGTTATGCCTTTTGTATTAATGAATGCACTGCTATTTTTATGGATTTGATGAATAGAATTTTTAGATCGTATTTAGATCAATTTTTTGTGGTGTTCATTGATGATATATTGATCTATTTACATGATGAATCAAACATGCCGAGCATTTGAGAATAGTACTACAGACTCATGAGATAAACAGCTTGTATGCAAAGTTCAAGAAATCTGAGTTCTAGTTGAGAGAAGTTGGTTTTCTCGGGCCATATTGTGTCAAGATCGGGTATTCGAGTTGATCTCGAACAAAATTTCTCGCTATTCTATATTGAAAGCCTCCGAGAAATGTTTCAAATCCATAGTTTTCTGGGACTTGCTAGTTACTACAGACGATTTGTAAAAGATTTTTCAATGATTGTGACTCCGTTGACAAAATTGCTCTAGAAAGATGTGAAGTTTGAGTGGTCTGAAAAGTGTCAGAACAGTTTTGATCGGTTAAAAGCTCATTAATCAAAACTCCAGATTTGTGCAACTCGAATCGATAAAGAATTCATTGTTTACAAGTGATGCTTCATTGAACAGACTAGGTTGTGTTCTGATGCAAGAAGGTAAGGTTATAGCTTATGCCTCGAGACAACTAAAATAGCATGAAAAGAATTACCTGACCCATGATTTGGAATTAGCTACTATTGTGTTTGCTCAGAAAATCTAGCATCACTATCTGTTTGGTGAGAAATGTCATGTGTTTTCTCGATCATAAGAGTCTAAAGTATTTAATGACACAAAAAGATTTGAATCATGACAAAAATATGGTTAGAAATGTTAAAAGACTATGAACTTGCGATTGATTATCATCCGAGAAAAGCAAATGTTGTTAATGATGCCTTAAGTCGTAAATTATTGTTTGCTCTGTGTGAAATGAATGCTCATTTGGTTTTATCTCGATGATGGTTCAGCTTTTAGCTTAATTAAAAGCGAGACCATTGTTCTTACAGCAGATTATCGAAGCTCAAAAGGTTGATAATGAATTAATAGCAAAACGAGCTCAATGTGATCTTGAATTTCGAGTCGATGTTGATGATTGTTTGAGATTCAGAAATAGACTTTGTGTTCCGAGAAATCCGGAGTTAATTCGGACGATTTTGAGTGAAGCTCACAGTAGTTAGTTATCTGTACATCCGAGTAGTACAAAAATGCATAATGATCTAAAGCAGCATTATTGGTGGCCCGGAATGAAAAGAGATATCTCTAATTTTGTTTCTAAATGTTTAACCTATCAGCAAGTTAAAGCTGAACATCAGGTGCCATCTGGGTCATTACAATCGATTATGATTCCGGAGTGGAAATGGAATCGAGTGACCATGGATTTTGTTTCGGGTTTGGCCCTGTCTCCGATAAAGAAAGACGCAATTTGGGTTGTAGTTGATCGTTTGACGAAATCAGCCCATTTTATTCCGATTCAATCTGATTATTCGCTTGATAAATAGCTGAGTTATATATTTCTAATATCGTGAGATTGCATGGTATGCCATTGTCGATAGTGTCAGATAGAGACCCGAGATTTACATCACGATTCTGGAAGAAATTGTAAGATGCTATGGGTACTAAATTGCATTTTAGCACTGCTTTTCATCCGAAAACAGATGGTCAATCTGAACAGATTATTCAGATACTCGAGGATATGTTGAGATGTTGCATACTTGAGTTTGACGGTACGTGGGAACAATACCTACCCTTGATTGAATTTGCTTATAATAATAGTTTTCAATCGAGCATTAAAATGGCACCGTACGAAGCCTTATACAGTAGAAAGTGTAGAACTCCATTATACTGGACTGAGCTTAGTGAGAATAAGATTTACGGTATTGATCTGATAAAAGAAACAGAACAGAAAGTGATAGTAATCCGAGATAGTCTGAAAGCTGCCTCTGATCGTCAGAAATCTTATGCATTTAAAACAAAAAAATATTGAATTTGAGATCGGTGATAAAGTGTTTCTGAAAGTATCTCCGTGGAAGAAACTGTTCCGATTTGGTAAAAAGAGGAAGTTGAGTCCGAGGTTCATCGGACCATATGAAATCATTGAGCGAGTCGGGCCGGTTGCTTATAGATTGAGGCTACCATCTGAGTTAGAAAAGATACATAATGTGTTTCATGTATCGATGCTTCGACGATACAGATCCGATCCTTCGCATATAATTTCTCCGTCTGATATTGAAATCTAATCTGATATGACTTATGAAGAAAAACCGATCCGTATTTTAGCTCGTGAGGTTAAAGAGTTACGAACCAAGAAAATTCCATTAGTTAAAGTGATGTGGCATCAACATGGTGTTGAAGAGGCCACGTGGGAGTCTTAAGATGCTATGAGGCAACAATATCCGAATCTGTTTAACGGTAAAATTTTTGGGGACGAAAATCCTTAAGTGGAGAGAATTGTAACAAATTCTGCTTTGACCATAGTCGAATAGTGGTTTCGGACCACAAATCGAGTCTAAAAATATTTTTAAAATTATTTTCTCGTGGTTCGTGATATGTGAATTTATAACTCGTGAAGTTTCGTGATTTAATTTGTCTATTTCTCGCATTTAATTTTGATAAAGGACTAAATCGAGAAAATCGCAAAAGTTGCATGCTAATTGCTAATGGGGTTAATTAGCCTTGGTCATTAAAATAAAGGTCCTTGCATGTCAAATTTACCATTTTTTAATGGTGGACAATATTGGACATGTGTTAGGTGAATTTAATGTTTTATAATAAAGGTTATTTTTGTAAATTATGAATTAAAGCTTAAATAAATAAAATAAAAACATGAAGATGGCCTTATTATCATGCATGATAGCCGATTATATCAAGAAAATAGAAAGGAGAAGACCATCCTAGGGTTTGGTCATTGATTTGGTTGATTAAGGTTTGTACTTTGGTCCGTTTCTGATAATTTTTACGTTTCTGTGATCGTTGCTTCGTGTTCTTCAAAACCCATGTCAGAATTTCTGTTTCTGTTGAAGATTACGAAATGTTCCATTGATGATTATATGAGTTTTGTAATGTTTTTATATGGATTATGAAAGATATATGTAAGATTATTATGCTTTGTTCTTAGATTTTTGATGGAATAGAGCTATTTGGGATAATTTGTGAAAATGAGGTTTTGAAGGACTAAATTGTGAATTAAATATATTATTTGGTCTTGTATGGAAACTATGTATATTCGGCCAAGCTATAGTCTTGGTGATTTTTTCATATTTTTAATTTTGTGAAAAATGGACTAAATTGTCTAAATGTGAAAATGTAAGGGCTAAAATGCAAAGTGCCCTAAATATGTGTTCATGGATTATTTTGAATGAAAAGAATGATTGAATGGTTGAATTTGAATTGTATTAGATCAAGAACAAAGAAAATCGGACTTAGATCGAGGGAAGTCCAAAATAGTCGAATAGTCGACTCAAGCTTTCCGCCAAAAATTTTTACGAGGTAAGTCAAAATAAAATTACGCCTTAAATTGATTGAATGTTGTATATACTAGTTATAATCTGTATTGGACGACTGTGAGAGCCTGATGAATGAATTCCGAGTAAATTCCAAAAGATGCTAGTATCTTAAAAGCTCTATATGTTTCTAAAAGAACGCTGACATTGATCCGAGATATCGTAAAGACCGTGTCAGTGGGACACAGCCCTCGATTTGAGATTTATGTAAGACCATGTTTGGGACATCGCATCATATCTGATTTCGTAAATACCCTATCTCGGGACGAGAGGCATCGATACTAATTACATGTAAGACCACGCCCGAGACGCCAACATTGTACCCGCTTATAAGTATCTATGTCGCTTTCAATCGCCCGATGCTAGAGTACGAGATATGAGAATGAATATATGAAATGTATAATCTATACAGTACTAAATTTCTGAATATGAAAGACTCTATTTCGTGAGATAATGAATGCAAGTATGTATGAAATTATGGAAATGGAACATGACATGTATACAAGTAGATGAGCATGGTCGCTCATGAATTACTCTCGTGAAATGGCTATGAATTCTTGCTATTGACTTTTACTTTATATGCTCTAATAGTTAGATCAATTGTATTTGGCTTACTAAGCTCTTTGTAGCTTACTTTGTGTGATTTCTCTGCTGCTTTATAGTTATCATAGCTATTAAAGGCTCTCGGATAGTGGAGGATCATCACCACACTATCGAACTCATTTTGGTACTTTTGAAAGTGTAAATATTTTTATGTATGGCATGTATAGGCTAGAATGTCTATGTATTTAAGCTTTGATATGTATACATGTTATGCCATGAGAGTTGGCTAGAAATGGTATAGATTTGAATAGGTTATTGAATGATGATGATTTAGTTATAATGAAGCATATTTTGAGCATGGAATTAGCTGAAAATTTTGGTATAAATGTTGTTTAATATTGCTTGTAGGAATGACCCTTAAAGGGGTGGCATGTTGGCTTAAACTAAGCCTCGCATTGTGCCACACGGTCGTGGCACACGGGCGTGCCTTGTGGCTGTGTATGCAAAGCAATAACCTCTTAAGAACATACGGTTAAGACACACAAAGCGCGGTCATATGGCCATCGGCGTGTCCGCTGGGTCGTGTGTAAAGTTAGTATATGTACTGCCTTGGCATGGATGGTTCACATGGGTGTGTCTGGTACCCATGTGAGGCACACGGCCCGGTCACACAAGCGCAGACCTCAACAGCACTGAAAATTTTTTCGAGTTCTAAAATTTATGAATGTGTTCGGCTTAGTCCCGATTGGCCTTAAAAGTATGTTTTAGGTCTTGTAAACCATCATAAGGGATGATTTATTGATGATTAATTATGTACTAATGTTATGTGATATCTGTGATTCTAATCGATCGAAAAGTTCTGCTCTCTGTAATGCCCTCTTACCTATTCCGCGACGATTTTACAGGATAGGGTGTTACGCTCAAGATGAACAAGGTAAAAGAATTAAGAACACACGATATGTTTACACGGTTTGATTTAATTATGTAACACCCTAAACCCGACTTGGACGTTATGGCCAAACCTACAATGTCACATTGAAGTGTTTTTTGTAAAGTGTGATCTCTTTGAAAAGCCCAATCTTTATTTAGCCTCTTTGTGTGATCTAAAAGATGATTTTAAAACTTGCATCATCATTAAAAGTATATTCTTTAAAACGTTATTAAGTTCAAAATCTCGCTTATAGCTTTAAGCTTTTAAAACAAATTATGATTTGCATTTTATTGTAAAACATTGATTTCTTATAGAGCTCTTAAAATCGCTTATGTATTCGTGGTATTTTGAAAAAACATCTATCTTTGAAACTTGCTTCCTATTGCTAGCAAAAGATTAAAACAAAATAATTAAAAATCCCCAAATTAAAAATAAAACTTTAAAGAGGCCTTATTACATAAAATACCTAAATTAAGCTACTTATAAATTAAAAGTCAAATATGGGAGTCTAAGTCATTGTGTGGCCACCTTCGAGTCCCTCAGAGCACCGATCCATCTATGGATTACCTCAAAGAGATAAGGTGTATGGGTGAGTTTACGAAAACTCAGATGTAATCCCTTAATAAGCGCATAATCAAACATACAATGAACAAATACAACTGGGCCTAAGCCCATATCAAGAATGCTGGCAAAATCAGCTTGGTTTAGCCCATCTCGCCTGTAAACAACATATGTTCTGGCTATGGACCTTTGCAATAACAAAGATACAAAGGCAAAGAGCAGAATCGCAGACAAAGAGCAAAGAAAAAGATGCAAGTCCTACCCATCCAGCCTCTACACACCATCTCCGTCTAACCTTACACTCCATGTGGGGATATAATCAACCCACCCATCCCTACACACCGTAATTAGCACCTGCTATAGCACTAAATAGTATATACGACAAAGTCGCCAAGAATATGAACATGCCTTAAAGCCATCAAGAGGTCCATAGTCGCCTTGGGCGACCCAGCAACCTTAGGTCCACAAATGCCTCTGGGCGCACCTGCACGACCATATCAAGACAGAACACTTCCTCCAAAATAACAATCCCAACCCCATGCAACATGTCATGCATCGTATCATAATATCTTACATGGATGCAACGTATATATATTGTGGCATGCTCAAATACAACATACACATCATAGGGCAAATCACCATTTTACCTTACAGTGGGTATTACACTCATTTTACTCCTACAGGGTATTACAATCATTTTAGCTTATAGGGGTATTTCTCATCATTTTACCTTATAGGTTATTTCACTATTTTACCCTATAGGGGTATTTCGATCATTTTACCTTTAGGGTTATTTCTGGTCATTTTAGCCTATGGGGTATTTCTTCGGTCATTTATCTCATAAGGGTTTAGGTACACTTACCGACCCAACAGAAGGTCACAAATGCCCTGACGACCCGTGCAACCTTAATAACCAAACAAAGAGAATAGGCCCAAGGCCCATAATGTGGGTTATGTGTGGGCCCACACGCCCGCAGTGGCCCAATTAGCCTAGAATGGCCTTGGCTGTAAACTACACACACACCTGGCCCACAATCTCCACACGTCCGCTTGCTTTACCCGTGGGGGCCTAGGAGCCCGTGGGGCCCACATGGCCCATCGTGCCCCGTAATAGCCTAAGCCCATGAAAATGCTCATGGTGGCCTCTACGATCAAAGGCCCACATTTTACGCTGCTTGGATTACCACACGAGTGAGCGCACGCCGTAGTAGCGCCAATAGTCATACTTTTCCGCTTTTTGCCGAAAGTTACGATTATAGCAAAGCAGTGGTTACACACTGCCATGCAAAACGTGCGAACTAGCCCACGTGCACTCCGACCTATTGCAACAAAAGCTTCGGTTAAATACCTAATAAACAAGTTGAAGCGAGTCTTAATCAAAGCCCTTAATCATAAGATTACCTTTCTCTAGCCTAGATCAGTCAATTTAGGCTTGCTTCCTTACTTCATTGCAAAAGTCTAACACTTCATTGCAAGAGTCTAATCCTTATACCTTATGGATTACCTGTAAACCAACTGAGCCTTACCAGCCATCAACAAAAGAATGGTTAAACTCGACGAAAGGTCACTTACCGAAAACGTAGAATCCAGATTGGGTGGAAAGAATAATCAGCTCTCACCCACACACAAGTCGAAAGTACAGACAGAATGATAGAGGCGCCCCCTAGCAGTGTTTGGCAAAGTAAAGCAGATGTAAGACAAAAGATCATACTGATAGAGAGAAATCGGAGGGAGTCATGGGTACTTACCGATTTATCAGAGAACACTTGCAAAGCCGAAAACAGAATGGGGAGAGATATGCAGTAACGGTTGAAGTATTAAAATGGAAGAATGACAAGAGGAGAGGAGAAGTATGAGGTATCTGGCAAGTGAACAAAAAGGGAAAGAAAAGAAAGAGAATATGTTAATCACAAAGGGAGTCCAAGGAGGGGAAAATGTGTAATCGGCCAAGAGAGGGGATCGATTGAGGAAAGAGATGAAGAAAGAGAGTTAATGAGAACTTGCCCAAAACCGAACACAAGAGGAATAGGAGGACGCCAAGAAGGGAAGAGTATTCGCAAAGCAAAGAACAACCACTTCAAGAAATACCGAATGATCAATAGCCAATTTTGACAACTCTACAACAAAGAAGGAAACAAGCCTAAAAGCAGAGTCGAAAGCCAAAGCAAGAGAGAAAAACAACACAATGCACTCCAAATTAAAAATAACACTCACCCCTCAAAACCGAATTCCTCTTTATTAGAATACCAACTTTCTCCCATGGCCACCAAAGAAAAATAATCTCCATATGCACAAGAAAAGATTCAAACCTTAGACCCCTTGCACGCTCCACACACCACTTACCACTTGGCTAGCAAGCTTTTATGTCATGCTTTTACCAAAATAAACTTATAACCCTACCGACTCAAAAATAAGGGTTTTATCCTTAAAAACAAAATTTTTGTAGAAGCCAAGGCTTGAACCCAAGACTTCTCAAACACTCCCAGAACACTCGTAATACTTAACCATCAAGCAAATACACACTTGTGTCACTTTCTTGCACAATTAATTATTTATGTGCCACCTCCTAACTGCTCCCATGTTCAAGACCTAATACTTCTAGGCCCAAATTTGGGGCGTTACACATTACATCTACTGGGTCTTGCCTGTGAATATAGTCAACTACCTTAGCAAGACGCATAACATGTGATTTCAACCTCTAACACTCCCCATATTAGACTCCTCACTTTGGTAACTCGTATCTAGACAACTCTCCTCTAAAATTTTCCCTTGAAAACTTAGAACATTAACCAAGTAACAGACTTTGATTTTTCATTGAATGCACTCACAAGAAATGTTCCTTAATGAACAAGAATTGCCAACCTTTAATTTTTATTAAATAACAAGAAAGATGGTTGTCCAAGCTCATTTCAAACTAAACAACTCTTTGTTTAGGTTCATTCTAAATGTGCATTTTTATTAATTTTATAATCTTTGTAAATTATCAATAACTTTAAATTTTTTTTTGAATTTCTAAATAATTATTAATATATTTAATTATTTTTTTATAACTTTTCACTCATCTAGAATGAATCTAGACAACCTTTTCTCCACATGCATTCTAGATGTAATTTTTCATTTTTTATTTTTTGGAAAAAAGTATTTTTTTGCTAACGTGGTATACATCATGCCAAATTATCATTCCTCCCACATCATGTCACGTGTCATCTACTCGTGCTGCCATCAATCACATTAGCACTATTAACGGTCAAACCAAATAACTAATAATTTTCACGATTTGTAATGTAAATATTACACATGGTAACTAAATTAATTCTCTTTGTAGTAGTTTTTATGCTTAGTTTTGAACTTAAAATAAAAATTCAATTATCTAAAAACAAACTTTGTTGTCATTGAGATTTTGCTAACACAAAGAATATATGAAAGAAAATTGTAGTCTTTGCAAAATATAAATGAGGTAAAACCCAATTATTTTTGTAAGCTTATATGTTTATTTTATTTCATTATATATATCAAAGATAAAACAACTCAAACTCTTTGAGTATAATAAAAATAAAGATGATCAAATCCTGAAGACCACCAGTCTTATTAATATAACAATGGAAAAACAAATTAATATCCTAGTTGCAAGCATCGGTGTTAGCCAAGAGGTAAGCTTCAATAGCCTTGTAAACTACCTCACTCCTTTGAATGAGAGCCTTTATTTCATCTTCAGTGATTACATTGTCGCCAATGGTGTAAAATTTGATCGAGCTCTTGCAAACACTTCCTCCACTTGCATCAGCCACAAATTGGTTCTCATAGCTAATTTTCTCAAGCTTGTCCCCCAGAGGTCCACCTTCGATCAAACTGTAACTGTATGACAAATTGTTTTCATCATGTCCTCCAATCATGTGCTTCATATATTGGAATGGAAGACCTATGGAATAAAATACTTGTTATCCGACATGCTCGTATACAAAAAAACAAAAAATGGAAATGAAAATTAAAGAAGTAACTAACCTTCAACAAAATTGATCTTTACAATACTTCCTGGCTTACCATCACCTTCGAGCTCAACACTCTTAATTGCATGAGGGGCAGCCTTGGGGTAAACCTTGGCACCTTCAAGAACAAAGGCTTTGAAAAGCCTGGTCGGGTCGACTGGGGAGGTTACCTCAAATTCATAAGTTACAACACCCATAATTCTAAAACTATTTCAAGTCTTTTCTTTGAGCTGAAAGAAGAGAAGAAGAAATAGATGAGTGAGTGAGTGTTTCGATGTGTGGAAAGCTAGAAAACTAGTATATTATTTATAGACTGAACGTGAAGATTAAGAACATGATTATTTCAATTTTTTATTGGATTTATATATATATTGTTATTAGTCAAAAAGAGCATCCCAGATATGTCTAAGGAAATTTCCAATTTATGACTTCAAATATATATATATATATATATATATATATAAAGGAAAAGGCTCATATAAGTACTAACTGTTATAGGAATTGATGAAAAGTAATAAGTTGGCTGATCCAGGATGCTGAACGTGAAGCATCGACTAGTCCTATAATTCTATCCATATTTAATATTAATAATTTACTTCATTAAAATCATATTGAGAAATAATAATTCAAATTCACTACTTAGAACGTCAAAAACAATTCAATATATAAACCTCGCTCCAATTTCTTGTTTGAAAAATAATGATTTGGTGACCCTTATTTTAAATTAACTTCATTACAATTTTCACAAAATCAAACCCATAAAATCAGAATTCTTTGTGTGAATACAAATATCAACAAAACAATACATAATAGACCGTTTATTTGGTGTTATTTCTTTTCTAGAAGGAAACTGAATGTATTGTATGAAACAAAATATTAGAATTTTATATTTCAACATACTTGATATATGTATATTTAATTAAAAAAACTTTCTAGATAAGTCCAAGCCTTCCTAAGGGTGTTCAATTTCATTTTAGGATTTATATTTTTTTAAATATATACTCATTTGGCTTGCCTTGTTAACATACTTATACTCATGATATGCCATGTGTCATTTTTTTTATTGCTCTCGCCAACCACACTAGCATCCGTTAACAATCAAATCGATTAACATTTATTTTTATAATTCAAATTCAATAGTTAATTAAAGTGAGCTATCAAAACATCTCAACACCTTTGAATTTTAAAGAAAATAATTAAATCCTCACAATTTCGACGTTATTCTTCTCACGCTTAGCTTCAATTAACTTCATAACTTGTTGTCTTCTTAAATTGAGGTAATGTCTTGATTTATTATGACTAGATTAAGGCTGTTGTTTTTCTAATTCGCAATTTAATCGAGTGTGTTGAGTATTTTTAAGATTTAAAGCTTTTTAATCAAATTTTGGTTCAACAATGGTGAAATCCAAAATAATGAGTAAACCTACTATTTTTTATTGATTTCTAATCTATTTTTAACTAAATAGAAGGCATTTGAACTCAATTTGATAGATTAGTATCCAATTTTAATGAATTTCGAGTTCCCTTTGTGTGTGTTATACAAGCTTAATTTTCTGGAAATTTTAAATTCATGAGATTAGATAAAATTAAAGGTTTATATTTGTAATACTAGGTTAAACAGTAATGCTTAGAAACCTAATTAAGGTTTAGGAACAAAAATCAATTTAGGAACCTCATATTTTGGCAAAATGAGTTGATTTTTGGCTTGAAAATCGTGGATCTCGTGTTTCTTGGCTATTCTTTTTTGGCTTGAAAATGGTGGATCTCGTGTTTCTTGGCTATTCTTTGGTTTTTAAGTCATTTATAACTCATTTTGATCTAATTAAAAGGTATTTGATCTTAATTTAACAAATCCTTAAGGAATTAAAGCAAATTGAATGTTTTTCCCTTTTAAAGATCACATGTTTGATTTTTCCAAAAAATTAGATCGATTAAATTGGATGAAATTGATGGTTGAATTTGTAATTAGATTATATTTAGGATGCATGAAGTTGAAATCTAATATTAGAAGTGAGATTTGAGTGGTTAAATTCCTATTTTGGCAAAACTAGTTAAGTTTTCGATATAGAGGCTAAGAGGCTTTGATCTATGATTTTTGAATGATTTAATGGTGTTTGTTGCTACTAGTAATGTCCTGGTAATGTGTTTGATGTGTATGAAAAGTACCAATTCATTTGGGAGCCTCCACAAGCATGGACATAGGTAAATTAAAACTTACTTGAGCATGGTAGTTGCAGCAATGGTTGCTAAGGTGAGTAGCTTGATATACCGCGCAATTAAACTCTAGTTGCAAAGTGCTAACGTAACATATGAGTGACCCCGCTAATTAATATGCGAACCTTGATTTCTCTTAGTGCAAGCCATTGCAATTTTGTTCGAGTGTAGGGTATGCATGTTTTGCTATTTTAATGAGCCAAATGCATGAATTTAAAACATGCATGTAGTTATAGGAATAAAAATAGGTAGGCCGTAGAAGTAAACCATGTACTTAACGTGATAAGTGTGTGTGAATTGTGCATTTAATTATTGCGTGTGTGTATGTGTGTGAGCATAATATCAAAGGCGAGCCAATGTACTAAAAAGGTATGTGTATATATGTAATATATATATGCATGGGTTATGTTATATATAATATATATGCATGGGTCTTGATTATGTATATCATATATAAGCATATACGATTCTTGTTTTATATAATATATATGTATATGGGTTTTGTAATGCTTGCGAACTAATAAAAAAATATAATGTGAACTCTTATAACATGCGAATTTTACTGATAATGTACATATATGCATGCACGAACCAATATGTAAATTATGAGCTCTACGATAATGCAAGCTCGATTAGTGCAAAATTATATTATCGTGAAATACTAGGTGCGAGCCAATTATATTTGTGTAATGTGTTATATTGTGAACCATCTTAACTTAGTGAATTATATTATTATGGTGAACTATGTTAATTTTGTAATATGTATTAATATGGTAAAATGTATTAATTTGTCAAACTATGTATTGTGAGATTTTGAGTTATATTATATGTAAGCTAAACTATTACGTGCCCTATGCTAAATAAAATATGCGAACAATGATTTATGTGAGCTATGTCATGAATGATATGTGAACTGTGTTATGTGTGCAATATATGTTGCATGAAAGTTATATTATTTGTTAATTTTGAATTGTGAACCTTGTTATAATGTACGAGCTCTGCTTAATTGCGAGCTGTATTATACTGAATATTGTGAATTTTTTAAAGAGATATTTTAGGATTGTGACCTTATGGAACCATTGGATATAGTTGGCATGCCATAGAATTATGAGTAATCACCCTCATTATTGAAATGGGTATTATGCTCAGATATAGCATTGGAGAGATAAGGGAATGTTGAGCATAGTTCCATTCAATGGAGATTGTAATAGCCCAAATTTGACCGGGCTTAAATAAAGAAAAAGAAATTAGATAAATAAATAAACATTTATTTATTAAATAGTCTATTGAAAGTCCAGCTCATCATGCTACCCATAGCCCAAATACAAAAACCCATATCCGGTATAACCCAATAGCCAAAACAAGACCTAATACCCCTAAGCTAAACCCAAACCCAAATAAGACCCACACCCAAAGAGTCTGCTAGATCCATTACCCCCGCTAGCCTAAGTCGACCTAACCTATTACATTACAAACCTTGACCCAAAACAAAACAGCCCAAAAGGCCCAACAAACTTAAGATAAACGGGAAACCCTAAGGTTTCCTGAATACTGTGGCACCGCAAACGTTTTTGGAAGCTTCGGGGAGCGTCTGCCAACCCCAAATCAAGGCCACCGTTTAATGAGTTGTCCCAAGGGCCTTCAATGCCCATTAATACCCCGATCATCGGTCGTCCCTTGGTCTGACCCCGAATTACATCATGAACGTCATGACCGTCGCCAATGCTCCATCAGCGCGTCATCGCCGCTGCGCTGCCTACACCAAAGATGGTCACTGCCAGATCCCTCGCTCGATTACCTGCACAAAAAGGAAACAGACAGCAGATATGCGAAAAATAGAGCAAAGAATGGCAAGAAAATCGCAGCACATCAGGAGACACAGAATAGAAAGAAATCTTAGATTTCTTTCCCTGAATATGTAAAGGACCAAGGCTATAAAGCCTTTCTTTTCACTTGTAAAAGGAGGACACTGGAAAATACACAGAGAATCAATAAAAAAAACTAGAGATTCAGCAAAAAAGTTTGTTTCCGCACATATATACACAGCAAGCATTTCAATCGATTAAGTACTCAAAGGTGAATTTTTTAAATACATGTACATACGTATAAACTGTAAATAATGAAAAGGAGAAGGGTCAAACCTTTGTTTGCATTGAAAATCGGGGTTTGGAACTCCGACCACCGTACGGGGAAGAATTGGTGACGGCGCGTGGGCGCGTGAGGCCGAGAACTAAGGTTTGGCTCGATGGAGGCCGAACCCAAAGATTCTCCCTTTCCTCTCATTTCAGAGAGAATTTTAAGTTTTTTTAAAACCCGGTATAAAATGATTTTAGGACTAAGGTTTTGGTTCTTATAGCCCCGTGAAACGACAAATGCTTTAGACCCCAGATCCACAAGCGTTGACCCGACACCCGGGGAGGATCAGCGCATTTTTTAAAAAAATTGGGTTAATTTCCCAATCGGTTCTTCTACCCTTTTAGTGTTTACGATTAAACTTTCTTTTATTTATGATTCAGCCCTATTATTTATTTTAGTTTTAATTCGGTCCTCGATAGCTTGTTAAATTTTATTCTGGGAAACGTCGCCATTTTGGGAATAGGGCATTTCCCAAAGGAGTCCTCTAATTTTATGCACGCTTTAAATAGGTCCTTAATTCAGTTTTATTCCTTTCAAAATTTGCCCTATAATTTTGTTAAACTTTAAATTTAGTCCTATATTTATTATATTATTCTATATATATTTTATTATTTGTTTTATTTTACTTTTATATTATATATTATAAAATTATTTTATTATAAGTATTATTTTTAATTATATATTATTGTTACTTATTATGTATTATTTTTCTTAAATTATTATTTTACATCTCTTTTATATATTATTATATTTTCACATGTATTATTAATTATTTATATATATATTGTTTTATATGTTACTTTATATTATATCTATTATTTTTCTTATATGTTTATATTACATTTTATTATATAATCTTTATTATGTTTTATTTTTATATTACTTATTGTTTTTTTATATATATGTTATGTATATCATATATCGCAAATTATTATTATTTATGTTTATACTATTTTAAAAATGTAAATTATTACTATTAAATCATATTTTTAACTCACATTATATACACATTTCATTTTTTTATTTATTATATATATTATTTCATTTTAAACTAATATTGTTATATTATGAAATCTCTTACATACTTTTAAACCAATATATTATTTTATAATTATTATTCTTTTATTCTTGTTATTATGTTATTATATTATATATTAAATACTATTTTAAAATTGATATGAAATGTCATATTTTTTTAATTGTATGTATATTTTGTTAGCGATCAATCACTCTTTTTTATATTAGTTCTTCTATATGTTTTATATTGTATGTATCATGTATGTGTTAAATTTTTTTATTATAATTATATGCATATTGATGTTATATTTATTCTATTTGTATATCATGCATTACTTGATTATGTTTGTTTTTATACCATGCATCATTTAAATATTATCTCATAAGTTTATATATCTTGTTTATTCGTTCTCAATACATGCTACATATCTTTGCTTGCATTTTTTTTCTGCTTTATATGTATTATTCTTTATATTGTAGTATTCATTTTTTATCTACCTAGTACAATAATATATTATTATGATTTATAATGAAATACAATTCTGCACGCATCATCTTTAAAAAGACAAGGCTCCAAAATTTTCAAAAAAAAAAAATATAAAGGCAATGTTTGGTGTTTGGAAATTTCAAAAAAGTAGTGCCCTAACTTATTGGGTTGCAACTTTTCTCGTTAAGTTCGAATAGTCATGTATCCTTCTAAGGTTTTAAAGGATTTCAAAATATAAGTGACTGTCTTGGAATTGCAAAGTGATATGTCCTAACTTACTGGATGTAGCATTTTGCTGTTTTGAGATAGAGATTTCTAAAAGGTTAACTTATAGTCAATACTTTGATACAAGTAAACCCAAATTTTCAAATAGTTTAAAGAGGTTTACATCTTAAAATTTTTAATTTCCGACATTAGAGACATTTTGATAATCAATTAGGTACCAATTTTTGGGCGTTACGAGGGTGCTAACCCTTCCTCGTACGTAACCGACTCCCGAACCCATTCTTTTGATTTCGCAGACCAAAACCAACGATTTTAGAACAAATGTTTTAAAGGTGATCCAATCACACCTAAAAAGATTGGTGGCGACTCCCGTTTTCGTTTTTTAAAATCGATTCTCATTTTCCAAAACTCGATTTGAAAATGGTTTCGACAGCTTGGCGACTCCACTGGGGACTCATAAGAGAGTCAAGCCATGTAATTGATTATCTCTTAATGTCGAAAATTAAAAATTTTAAAATTTAATCCTCTTTGCATTACATGTGTTTGTATTATTGCATGTGTTGCTATATTCTGATACTCATTGCATTTGCATGACCGTTGTGGTCACACCCTTAAGTAGGAGTGAGAAGCTATGCCTTCGTGAGGTTTTCACCTCCGTGCAGGATAGTGGATCACTTTCGGGATACATCCGTACCTACGGTTTCGTGAGATTTTCATCTCCGTGTAGCCATAGGGAAATGTATTCCCCTGAACTGAACTCGATTCAAATGAGCCTATAATGGGTGAGGATCGAGGAATCTACTGGTTCAGGTACCTCAAACTTTAGAACCAACCTCATATAGAAAAAACCGTAAGAGCCCAACTTAGTTAATGTTAAACTTTAGGTATTACCCTTATAAATTATTGTTGAGATTTATTGATATCATGTGATACTGACTATTTCTTTTCTTTTGTTTGCATAACATTTTGCATTTTACAAAGGTATCAATTCACGGTCAGTTTCTAAGTTAGAGATTTTTGTTATGGAGAACGGACTTCTTGATAGAGTGGAGGGCAACGCCAACGTCCATAGATGGTCTGAGCAAACTCAATTAGAAAGGGAGATAGTATAGCTGCGGGATATACGCTGAGTCGTCGTGATATACTCGCATCGTTGTCACGCAGAATAATCTCCAAGAGCTTAAGGAGATTTGGGATCAATGGGGCAACGAGACCAAACAGTTATTCTACGGTAATTACGGAGACTTACCTTACTTGCTTGATGTTCACGTAGATGAGCACTTGTTCCGAGCCCTCGTCCAGTTTTCGAACCCAGCGTACAGTTGTTTCACTTTTGGGGAGGTAGACTTGGTGCCTACCGTAGAGGAGTGCACTGCCTTGTTACGTTGTCCCAGGTTCCAGGTTGATAGAATCTATTCTCGAGCTGCTAATGTCCCTACCTTTTGGAAGAAATTGATGGCTATTACAGGGATGAGTGAGCAGTGGATTACGGCCAGAATTAAAGAGAAGGGTGAGGGCAAGTGCATTTCATGGGACGCTTTGAAGGGTCTGATTTTGACGCATCCCGATGAAACAAAGAAGGTAGATGTTTTTGTCTTAAGTTTGTACGGATTGATGGTGTTTCCTAGGGCTTTGGGATATGTGGATGAGGCAACCACAGATCTTTTCCATAGACTCAGTAAGAGGGTCACTTCTATCCCTGCAATTTTGGCAGAGACATTCAGGTCCTTAGGCACATGTAGGAAAGCTGGTGCAGGCAGGTTTGTTGGTTGTGCACAGTTGCTTCTAGCTTGGTTCTATAGTCATTTTTGGTTGATAGATAAGGTCGTTTGTCGGGTTTTCTTCGAGGATTACTCATCGCTGAAGGACATAGTCGCTTCAACTAGGAGAGTTAATGTTCTAGAGGAGAATTGGATAGCACTACTTCAAAATCTTCAGTCGAAAGATGTTGAGTGGAGAGCTCCGTGGATGATTCCTGGTGAGATTCTTTACTGTTGCGGCAGTTTCGATTGGGTCCCTTTATTGGGAATTTGGGGTGCCATTGGTTATGCCCCCTTGCTCGTGTTGAGGCAATTCAGTTTGAGGCAGTTCGTGCCAGCAACTCATGGGCTAACTCAAAGTGAGTTTGCATATAGAGGAGCTGATTACAAGAAAAGGGTTGGTGAGATCTCTAGCGCTTAGAACAAGACGTGTCGGTTGAAAGGAGTAGCTATTGGCCCTGCTACGACTCTAGAATATGTTGAATGGAGAGGTAGAAGGATCAATGATAATATTCCTGAGCCAAATATGGAAAGAGCTAGACCGATGGAAGAATATCTGCAAATGATGCCCTCAGAGTTGGAAATTATGAAGCAAGAATTTGAGAGGAAAAATTTGGAGCTTGAGAAAAGGATAGCAAAGCTTGAAGAAGAAAAGATGTACTTGAGTTTAGATATCGATGTCCAGAAGATGGAGGTCGAAAAAGAAAGAAAAGAAAAGTGGAAGATTGAAGAGGATAGAGATGACTTGAAGGAACACTACAAAAAGGCACAGGTATCCTTGAGAAGAGCGAAAGTAGGAGGGTCTTCAGATCAGTTGCAGAAAGATGTCCAAGAGGGCAAGGCTAGAGCTGAGTACTGGGAGAAGAAGTTTCAGGAGATACAATCACAGAATTTGGCATTAGAATAAGAGAATAAAGGGTTGAAGTCTAAAATAACTGAGCTTGGAAGATCCCTTCGTTGGCATCGCAACCATGATTCTACGGTCGAGTTAAAAGAGCTAAAGAGTAAAGTTGAAGGTTTGGAAGCAAAGATTGCAGAAGGTAAACTTCTGATGGAGCAACTCGAGACGCAAGGAGATTATCTAAAGGAGAGCTTCATCACCTAGAGGCGTGTTAGAGAAACGGATCATGTCATGGGAGAAGCCATAGCCCAGATTCGAGAGGTTGCTGAATATGTGCAAGACTTGGCAGTACGAGCCGATGTATTGAGTATGATGTGTGGGTCGTCAATCATACCTAGGAAGAGAGTTAGCCCTTTTACTAAATAAAGTTAAAACTTTGGGCATTAGGGCGCGAAAGCGCATTTGTAATCCATTTATATGTAAAGATATTCTTTTTCTAAATAAAGTTTTCTAAATGAGATTGAATCGAGATTGATGCCTTTGTTGCATTCATACATTTGCATTACATCATATCATATGCATTCAAGGTTATAGAAAGACCCTAATTAGTTAAAGTTTCTTTACAAAGGTAGAAAAGAAAATCTGGAAATCACACATCCTTACGGTACTCGCACTAAAACTAAGAACATGGATCAAAGGTTTGAGCAGTTTCAAAAGGATATGCAAGATCAGTTGCAAGAGCAGTTGGCTAAAATGCAAAATGAGATGAGGGAGCAAATGATAGAAGCTCAGAGGAATATGATGGCCAAAATGGCTCAGTTACTGAGGGCCACTGATAAAGGAAAGGCTCCTATGGCCATCACTGAAGAGGAAAATGAGGATTCTCCTCTAGGTTTTACACAGCCGCATGTATCATCGCAAACTGAGGCATCTCCTAGAAGGCCATCTACTACTGTGAGGCCTCAGCATGGGCCAATAGATGCTGGTGACCATGTGAATTTCCCGGTTGGTTCAGGGCTTAATATGGGTGACAATCATACTAATCCTCTTGTTCCCGATCTAGATATGGTGGAAAAGGAGAATTTGAAGGCCGAAGCTGCAAGGCAATTGGATGAACGCTGCAGATGGTTAGAAGAAAAGTTCAAAACTTTGGAATGCACTGGCAATAATCATGGGGTTGATGCCAAGGACTTAAGTCTAGTCCCAAACCTAGTGTTACCTCACAAATTCAAAATGCCAGAATTTGAAAAGTACAATGGCACTACTTGCCCAGAGGCTCACATCACAATGTTTTGCAGAAGGATGACGGGGTATGTAAACAATGATTAGCTGTTGATCCATTGTTTTCAAGATAGTTTGATAGGAGCAAAGAGCTTAGATGGTACAATCAGTTGAGTCAGGCTAAAATAAGTTTATAGAGGGATCTTGCACAGGTCTTCATGAAACAGTACAATCATGTAACAGACATGACCCCTGATAGGATTACCCTGCAAAACATGGAGAAGAAGCCTAATGAGAATTTTAGGCAATATGCACAGAGGTGGAGAGAGGTAGCGATGCAGGTTCAACCGCCGCTGTTGGAGAAGGAGACCATTATGTTATTCATTAATACTCAAAGCCCCATTTATTACTCATATGATTGGAAGCACTACTAAAATTTTTATAACATAGTTATGGCAGGAGAGATGATAGAGAATGCCATAAGAGGGGGAAGAATTGAGGGGGAGGGAACCAAAAGATCAGCCCCAAGAAAAGACAATGAGGTAAACAATACAAGTGGTTTTAATTCAAAAGCAATCCACAGCTAGCTGTACCAAAGTAGCCACGCTTGGGCAACAAGGCTCTCAAAAGGTGAATCCAACACTAGGCATGAGAGGATGCAATTTACACCTATACCGTGACGTATAAGGAGCTCTATCAAAATCTATATGATGCGCATGCTATTTCCCCTTTTCATTTAAAACCATTACAACCTCCATATCCTAAATGGTATGATGCAAATGCCAGATGTGAGTATCATGCTGGAATATCGGGGCACTCAATCGATAATTGTACTGGATTCAAGAAAGCCGTAGAGAGGTTGATCAAAAATGGGGTTTGAAATTTGAGAGTACCTCAAATACTGAGAATCCTTTGCCGAACCATGACAATCGTGAGTAAATGTCATTGGTGAAGCCGGTGAAAAAAAGGAAAAGGAAAATATTGATGAGATAAGGATGCCTATGAGGGTAATCTGGGAGGAGATGATGAAGAGAGGTATGTTGACCTCTAAAAATACGAAAGAAAGAACGTGGGACTATGGTGAGTTCCGTGAAGATTGCAAGGAATTCAAGGCCTTGGTGCAAGGCTTCATAGACAACAAAGAGCTACAGGTTTATGAAGGTAGCTCTAGTGAAAAGCAAGTATGTGTGCTAGAAAATGAACAAGAAAGAACCAAGAGAGACTAAGGATCATTATCTCCCCGCCAGGAATAATGAAATGGGGACACCAACAAATACCAAAGGTTATTATCCATACACCTACTCCTTTCCCTTACAAGGATAGCAAGAAAGTACCATGGAGTTATGATCAGAAGCGTGATTTGCAGGAGAAGGAAACATAGCCAAGCGCATCTAAAGATGTACGAGATGAAGGTTTCCATACGCGGAGTGGGAATTTTTATGATATGGGGGACGTCAGAGTGGAGCCCACAAAACCCAAGAATGTTGAAATTGAGAAAAAGAGTGAAGTACCATTAACGAGCCGTGAGGAAGGAGGAAGCTAAGGAATTTCTAAAGTTCCTTAAGCATAGTGAGTATAGTGTGGTCGAAAGCGATTCGTACAGCAACAAAAGCACGCATATCGGTTTTAGCCTTCATCGCTAAGCTTTGAAGTGCATCGAGAAGCGTTGTTGAGGGTACTCAACGAGACATATGTCACTCATGATATATCCACAATAAGTTGGACCGGTTGATAAATAAGATCAGTGCTGATAATTTCATTTACTTCAATGATGACGAAATTCCACCTGGAGGCATAGGGTCAACTAAGGCTTTGCACATCACCACTTGTTGCAAAGGATACACGCTTCCAAGTGTACTCGTTGATAATGGGTCCGCTTTGAACGTCCTTCTATTATCGACATTGAACAGATTACCCATTGACAGTTCGCACATGAAGACATGTCATAATGTGGTAAAAGCCTTTGACGAAACTGAAAGAAAAGTAATGGGACGAATTGACATCCCTTTGGAGATTGGACCAAATACGTATGAAGTTGACTTCTTGGTAATGGACATCAAGCCCTCCTATAATTGTTTGTTGGGGAGGCCATGGATACACTTGGCAGGAGCGGTGCCTTCTTCACTACACCAAAAATTGAAGTTGGTGACAGATGGACGCTTGATAACCATCAATGCAGAGGAGGACATCATAGCAGCCATCACTAGTAAACTTCCTTATGTGGAGACAAATGAGGAGGCTATCGAGTGTTCTTTTAATGCTACCTTTATTTCGGAGGGAAGCGAGGTGCTGGTTCCCAAAATGTCTGGAGCTACAAGGATGGCCCTACAAATGATAATGGGAAAGGGGGCATCACTGGGAAAAGGACTAAGAAAACAGTTGCAAGGAGGGATTCAAATCCCAAAACTGATGGAGAAGAAGGATCGTTTTGGTTTGGGTTTCAAGCCAGACCATAAACACAAGAGACATGAGATGGAAAAGCGTCAAGCAAGAAGGAAGGTGCGTTTGAACGGAGGAGAAGTAGAGTGGGAACCGATGACATTCCCACCTATATCCAAAACCTTTAAGTTAGGAGGGTCGCTAGTAGAAGAGAGCCATCAAATCAATGTTGTATATAGTGAGTGGTTGGGACAGGAAAAACTTGAGGATATTCACCCTTACGAACCAGGGAGCTCTCTGAACAATTGGACTGCGAAGGATCTTCCTGTAGTCTTTAGAAATTTTTCAGAGTAATTCTCGAAACATGTTTATTACTCTAGGGCCTAGGAGTAGTAAGATTACATTTGTGAAAATAAGCTTATGTTCATCTATTATTATTCAAATAAAACATAACTTTTACCAATTTAAAAGAGTATTGCCTCATTTTTTATCAACCAATATTCCTTTAAATTCTAACAACTCTTATTCTTTTATTCATAGCACATAAACGATCATTCTTAAATTCATTCATTCTTTGTATATTCTTTCATACTCCTCACAGGTCTCTGGATATCAATGATATGAGCGCTGATACTGCCGTTTCGAATTTCCCTTGTGAGCAAGACATGTGTTTAGAGGAGCCTCAGGATTTTGAAGATATTCAAGATTATGACGTATCTCTCGATCTATTAAGAATGGTAAAGCAGGAGGAGAAACAAATCATGCCACATGAGAAAGAGGCAATAGAGAACATAGCCTTAGAGGAAGGGAAGGAGGTGAAAATTGGAACACTGATCACTAATGATACAAGGTGTAGCTTGATTGAGTTGCTTCAGGAATTCAAGGATATCTTTGCATGGTCTTATCAGGATATGCCCGGATTGAATACTGACATTGTAGTACATCGTTTTCCGATAAGACAAGAATGCAAATCGGTCCAACAGAAGTTGCGAAGAATGCGCCGACGTTGTCCCGAAAATAAAAGATGAGGTCAAGAAGCGCTTTGATGCGAGATTCTTGCAAAAAGTGAAGTACTCAATGGGTAGCTAATATTGTACCTGTCCCTAAGAAAGACGGGAAGGTACGAATGTGCGTTGATTACAGAGATCTAAACAAAGCAAGCCTAAAGGATAATTTTCCTCTGCCACACATCGACACTTTAGTAGACAACAAAGCGGGATATTCATTGTTCTCCTTCATGGAGGGCTTCTCAGGATACAATCAGATAAAGATGCATCCAGAGGATATGGATAAAACTACTTTTATAACATTGTGGGGCACCTTTTGTTATAAAGTAATGCTGTTTGGGTTAAAGAACGCAGGGGCAACATACCAACGAGCCATGGTAAACTTGTTTCACGACATGATGCATAAGGATATTGAGGTATACGTTGATGATATGATCGCCAAGTCGCGAACAGAAAAAGAACACATTGAGGTCTTGAGAAGATTATTCTTAAGGTTAAGAAAATTTCAGTTGAAACTCAATCCAGCAAAGTGCACCTTTGGAGCCAGATCGAGGAAGTTATTAGGCTTCGTAGTTAGTGAAAAGGGAATTGAAGTCGACTCAGACAAGGTCAAAGCCATACGAGAGTTGCCTCCGCCACGTACTCAAAAAGAAGTTCGAGGATTCCTAGGAAGGTTGAATTATATTGCTCGGTTCATTTCACAATTGACTGAGAAATGTGATCCTATCTTTCGCCTCCTCAGAAAGCACAATCAAGGTACTTGGGATGTAGAATGCTAGAATGCTTTTGAGAAAGTCAAGCAGTATTTGTTGAATGCTCCAGTGTTATCTCCACCTTGTCCAGATAAACTGTTAATACTATACTTGTCAGTGTTTAGCAATTCTATGGGATGTGTGCTTGGTCGAGATGACGAGTCGTGGAAAAAGAAAAAGGCAATTTATTATCTCAAGAAGAAATTCACTAACTGTGAAATGAGATATTCACCAATTGAAAAGTTGTGCTGTGCGTTGATTTGGACCACACGGAGATTAAGACAGTACATGCTATACCATACAACTTGGCTCATCTTAAAACTGGATCCATTAAAATACATGATGGAATCAACAGCTCTAAATGGAAGAATGGCGAGATGACAAATTTTGCTTTCAGAGTTCGATATAGTTTATGTAAGTCAGAAGGCTATCAAAGGAAGTGCGGTGGCAGACTTCTTGGCCAGTAGAGCTTTGGAGGATTACGAGCTATTGAATTTTGATTTTCCAAATGAGGAGTTAATGTGTATAACAGCAACTGAAGATTCTCCATGGAAACTAAATTTTGATGGGGCTTCTAATGCAGTCGGAAATAGAATTGGGGCAGTCTTGGTGTCCCCGAATGGCGACCATTACCCGTTCACGTGCAAGTTGGATTTTGATTGTACAAATAATATGGCTGAATACGAAGCATATATCATGGGGCTCCAAGCAGCCATAGAAAGAGGCATAAAAACCCTAGAAGTATATGGAGATTCTGCGTTGGTAATCTATCAGCTAAGAGGTAAATGGGAGACAAGAGACCCTAAATTGATCAATTATCGAATGGTGGTTTTGGGGTTACTAAGAGAGTTCGATGACATCACCTTCAACTATCTCCCACGAGATGAGAATCAGATGGCAGATGCTTTAGCAACCTTGGCTTCGATGATTAAGGCAAACAAAGAGGAAGAGATGAGACCAATTCAAATGAGTGTCTATATGGCCCCAGCTCATTGTTGCAACATTAAGAAGGAGGAAAAAGATGATAACCCTTGGTATCAAGATATATTGCGATATGTAAGAGATCGTAAATACCCAGCACAGGCATCCGAAAATGACAAACGAACCCTGAGAAGGTTAGCTTGTGACTATGTTTTGGATAGGGAGGTTCTTTACAAGAGAAGGAAAGACCAAGTACTTTTGAGATGTGTCGACGCTATGGAAGCCAAGCTAATTCTAAAATAAGTTCATGAAGGTGTATGTGGTACGCATGCAAATGGGTTCACGATGGCAAGACAAATCATGAGGTTTGGCTATTACTGGGCCACTATGGAAGGAGACTGCATCAACTATGCTAAAAAATGCCATAAGTGTCAGATTTATGGGGACAAAATTCATGTGCCACCCTCACCTTTACATGTCATGACGTCTCCATGGCCGTTTTCCATGTGGGGCATGGATGTCATTGGACCAATATCGCCGAAAGCTTCGAATAGACATCGGTTTATCTTCATAGTGATTGACTACTTTACAAAATAGGTAGAGGCTGCTTCTTACGCAAATGTTACTAAGTCAGCTGTAAGTCGATTTTTGAAGAAGGAAATCATTTGTCGGTATGGAATGCCTGAGAGGATCATATCCGACAATGCATTGAATTTGAACAACAAAACGATAGCAGAGGTTTGCGACCAGTTCAAAATCAAGCATCACAACTCTTCACCCTATCGTCCAAAGATGAATGGGGTAGTGGAGGTTGCCAATAAGAACATTAAGAAAATAGTGGGAAAGATGACTGAGACTTATAAGGATTGGCATGAAAAGCTACCGTTCACACTCTTGGCCTATCGAACATCTATCAGAACTTCTACTGGGGCAACCCCGTTCTCGTTAGTTTGATGCGGGATTCCTTCAGGTGATCAAGTACTCAGAATGGGTAGCCAATGTTGTGCCTGTTCCCAAGAAAGATGGCAAGGTACGAATGTGTGTGGATTATATAGATTTAAATAAGGCCAGCCCAAAAGATAATTTCCCTTTGCCTCATATTGATACACTTGTGGATAATACGGCTGGTTACTCATTGTTTTCCTTCATGGATGGTTTCTCGGGGTATAATCAAATAAAGATGCATCCTGAAGATATGGGAAAGACTACCTTCATAACCTTGTGGGGCACGTTCTGTTACAAGGTGATGCCATTTGGATTGAAAAATGCTGGAGCGATGTATCAGAGAGCCATGGTGACTTTATTTCATGATATGATGCACAAAGAAATCAAAGTATATGTTGATGATATGATAGCCAAATCTCGAACTGAAAAGGAACATATTCAGGTGTTGAGAAAGTTGTTCGTGAGATTGAGGAAATTTCAGTTAAAGTTTAATCCAACAAAGTGTACTTTTGGGGCTAGATCCGGAAAGCTATTGGGCTTTGTGGTCAGTAAGAAGGGAATTGAGATTGATTCAGATAAGGTCCAGGCTATACAGGAGTTGTCTCCACCACGTACCCAAAAAGAAGTTCGGGGTTTCCTTGGAAGATAAAATTATATTGCGCAGTTTATTTCTCAATTAACGGAGAAGTGTGACCCTATATTCCGTCTTCTTAAAAAGCATAACCCAGGGGAATGGGATGATGAATGTCAAAAGGCTTTTGATAAAGTTAAGGAATATTTGTCAAATCCTCCAGTGTTATCACCCCCAAGTTCAGACAGGCCGTTAATATTGTATTTAACTGTGTTTGGTAATTCAATGGGATGCGTGCTTGGTCAACATGATGAATCAGGAAGAAAGGAAAAGGCGATATATTACCTCAGTAAGAAATTCACTGAATATGAATTGAGATATTCGCCAATCGAAAAATTATGTTGTGCTTTGGTTTGGACAGCACGAAGATTGAGGCAATATATGTTGTATCATACAACCTGGCTAATCTCAAAATTGGATCCTTTAAAGTATATGATGGAATCAAATGCCTTGAACGGAAGGATGGCTAGGTGGCAAATTTTGCTTTCAGAATTTGACATAATTTAGACAAGTCAAAAAGCAATAAAGGGGAGTGCAATAGCGGATTTTCTGGCTAGTCGAGCCCAAGAGGATTATGAGCCCTTGAATTTTGACTTCCCTAATGAAGAGATAGTGTATGTAGCAACTACTGAAGAAGACAACACAAAAGATCACTGTTGGAAATTGAATTTTGATGGAGCCTCAAATGCTGTAGGTAATGGAGTTGGGGCAGTTCTGGTATCTCCAAATGGAGATCATTATCTATTCACATGTAAATTGGATTTTGATTGTACAAATAATATGGCAGAATATGAAGCATGTATCATGGGGCTCCGAGCAGCTATAGAGCGCAAGATCAAATCGTTAGAAGTATACGGAGATTCGGCATTGGTAATTTATCAACTTCAAAGTGAATGGGAGACAAGAGATTCTAAGCTAATCAATTATAGAAGGCTGGTGTTGGGGTTAGTTGAAAAGTTTGATAATATTACTTTCAATTATCTCCCGCGTGATGAAAACCAAATGGCAGATGCTTTGGCTACTTTGGCTTCCATGATCAAAGTAAGCAGACAAGAGGATATGAAGCCCATTTAGATGAGTATTTATGAGGCCCCGTCTTATTGTTACAATATAGAGGAAGAAGAAAGAGATGATCATCCTTGGTATCAGGATATATTGCGGTATGTGAGAAACCGTGAATATCCAAATCAAGCCACGGAGAATGAAAAAAGAACATTGAGAAGGCTTGCCTGCGATTATATTTTAGATGGAGAGATCCTGTACAAAAGAAGGAAGGATCAGGTACTTTTGAGATGTGTGGATGCCGTAGAGTCCAAGAAAATCTTAGAAGAAGTGCACGGAGGTGTTTATGGAACGCACGCCAATGGGTTCACAATGGCCAGGTAAATTATGAGGTTTGGATATTATTGGTCAACCATGGAAGGAGACTGCATTAATTATGCCAAGAAATGTCATAAATGTCAAATTTATGGTGATAAGATTCACGTGCCTCCCTCGCCTTTGCATGTTATGACTTCTCCATGGCCGTTTTCCATGTGGGGCATGAATGTTATAGGTCCAATTTCACCAAAGGCTTCAAATGGGCATCGTTTCATTTTTGTGGTCATTGATTATTTTACCAAATGGGTGGAAGCTACATCATACGCCAATGTAACTAAATCAGCAGTCAGCAGATTCTTAAAGAAAGAAATTATATGTCGATACGGAATGCCTGAGAAAATCATATCTGATAATGCACTGAATTTGAACAATAGTACAATAGCAGAGGTCTGCAGTCAGTTTAAAATCAGACATCATAACTCGTCACCATATCGTCCGAAGATGAATGGGGCAGTGGAAGCAGCTAACAAAAATATCAAGAAGATCGTGGGGAAAATGACTGAAACTTACAAAGATTGGCATGATAAGTTGTCATTTGCTCTTTACGCTTATCGAACATCTGTCAGAACTTCTACTGGGGCAACACCATTCTCATTGGTTTATGGAATGGAAGCAGTTTTGCCCATTGAAGTAGAGATACCTTCTCTCCGAGTTTTGTCAGAATTGAAATTAGATGAAGTAGAATGGATACAGTCTCGATATGATCAGCTGAATTTGATTGAGGAAAAGAGGCTAAAAGCTATTCAACATGGACAGATGTATCAAAAAAGAATGATGCGGACTTATGACAAAAAGGTTCGCCCAAGAGAGTTTCATGAGGGAGATTTGGTTTTGAAGAAGATTCTTCCCATACAAAAAGATTTCAGAGGTAAATGGATGCTAAATTGGGAGGGGCCCTATGTGGTGAAGAAAGCTTTCTCTGGTGGTGCATTAATACTAGCCGAAATGGATGGAAGAAATTTGTCTAATCCAGTGAATTCAGATGCAATAAAAAAGTACTACACTTGACAAGGGAGGGAAGCCAAAGTGAAAACCCGCAAAGGGCGCTTTGAGACTTTCAAAAAAAAAAAAAGGGCCAAAGTGATAACCCACAAAGGGCGCTTTGAGACCCAATAATAAAAGAAAAAGAAAAAGGAGAGGCCAAGGTGAAAACCCGCAAAGGGCGCCTTGTGACCAAAGGGGATTTGAGTTGAAAACCCGAAAAGGGCGGCTCAAATATGGTTCCAAAGTGAGGAGGCTGTGATCTTGATATACTTGAATTAGCCATGAAGGGGATATGTTGTATCTTGGGGCATTGACAAAGTGCTTCTGATCTCCTAAACACATGTCGAGTTTGAATTGGTCTTCAAGAAGTTTGTACAGAGAAGCTCAGGTTGCGATAACAAGGGTACCTAGTCTTCATTTTCAGTAAATTAGTTATCTTTGTTCGTTTTTTTTTCAAGATATACATTCCTAAAGTAATGGCCATTGTTGTTCTTTTGACAATTTACTTTGTATTTAAGGATAATTTCCATTCTTGTTCATTATCACGATTTGATTGCAAGCATGTTGCATTGACATAATGATGAATGAACTAGTGATGTTTTCACAAAAGAAGTTTTGCATATCACTCTAGGAGTTTCTAGATAATGTAAGAATCTGAAGTGAGATAATTGTTTAGAATACGCCCAAGTTCAAGGATAAATTTGGATAAATCGCCTTTTTGAGGTCTCTGTTCAAATGATGACAGTATTTTCTCGAGGAGAAAGAAATGGCATTTTGTATTCATACAAAGAGTAAAAATACACATTTGGCTATAACACCTGAGGAGTGAAGTAGCAAATTGATGAGAGGAAAATTCAACCATGAGTTGCAAAGTTTTATCTCAAAAAGGAATAGTAGAAAAGGATGTGGTAATTACAATGGGGCAAGCTCGTCAGGCATGATAGGTTTTCTTTGGGATACTCCTTCAAGAGGATGGTAGAGCAAATGCGTTAATAATAGCGTATTAATGAACAACGAGTGACGATACCCTAATTTGTTAAAATGGAATCATCCTCATTTTTGCATATATTATTCATACCATATTTAGTTAGGAGCATTTGACTCATTTTGATCATAGCATCCTAATTACTTGACATAAGCATCATATTTAGTGAGGAGCATTTGATTCATTTCAATCATAGCATCCTAATTAGTTGACATAAGCATCACATCTAGTTAGGAGTATTTGATTCATTTTGATCATAACATCCTAATTATTTAGCATAAGCAAGATACAGGAAGCCGAGTCTATAGGACATGTCCTAAAGAATGTTGTAGTAACATTGGTGAAGTCAGACCTTATCTCTCTGAAGTTGTAGTGGAGTAGGTTGAAGTGTCAGTTGCAGTAAAGCAAATCATAACAAGTCTTATCTTCCTGAGGTAGTAAGGAAGTAGACTGGAAATTGACGATTTTATCTCCCTGAAGTTGCAGCGGAGTAGATCTTCGTAGATGGCAAATCTTATCTCCATGTATCGGTAATGGACCAGATTTTACCACCAAGCCTTATCTCTCTGAGGTAGCAAGAGAGCAAGTTGAAAGATGGAGTCTTATCTTCCTGAGGTAGCAAGGAAGTAGACAGAATTGAAGATTTTATCTCCCTGAAGTTGCAGCGGAGCAGATCTTCACATATGACTAATCTTATCTCCATGTATCGGCAATGATGCATATTTTACCACCAACCTTATCTCTCTGAGGTAGCGAGATGGCCGGTTGAAGAATGAGTCTTATCTTTCTGAGGCAACAAGAAAGTAGACTAAAGATTAAAGATTGGAAAAGGCAAATCTTATCTCCATGTATCGGCAATGGAGCAGATTTAAGCCTCAAGGCCTTATCTCTCTAAGGTAGCAAGAGAGCAGGTTGAAGATGGAAGTCTTATCTTCCTGAGGTAGCAAGGAAACAGACTGGAGATTGAAGGTAGAGGCGAATCTTATCTCCATGTACTAGCAATGGAGCAGATTTAAGCCTCAAGGCTTTATCTCTCTGAGGTAGCAAGAGAGCAGGTTGAAGATTGAGTCTTATCTTTACAAGGAAAGCAGACTAAAGATTGAAGATCTTATCCCCCTTAGTTGATGATTTTGGTCTTGTCTTCTTGAGGTAGCAAAGAAGTAGACTGAAGATTGAAGATCTGTTTCCCTAAAACGGTTATGAGCAGATTGAGGATGACGAATCTTATCTCCATGTATCGGCAATGGAGCAGATTTAGGTCACCAGTCCTATTTCCCTAAAGTTACAGACAAGATTCAGCAAAACCGGGCAAAATTGGCCCTATTTAAAGTCTTTGCTCTATTCTCGTTACACGATAATGAGCAAAGAGGGGCAGTTGTAAGACCCAATTTGTTCCCGGGCCTACACCAAAACTAAAACCAAATATAAAAATAATAAAAACAAATCCAATAATCAACAATTCAATGTCCATAACCCAATAATCCTAAACCTAGCCCAAACCCGAAGGAGCCCACAAAGATAATTTTAGCAACCAGAGAATGCTAGAGTATTCTGGAATGAACTAGAGGGTCAGCTTCCCACTTCCCACGAAGGATTCTCACACGCCCATTTCCATACACCCCAGGAGCGCCTCCGTCAATGGAACCTACAAGATAGAAAAATAAACAGCAAAGGAAGGCACGAGAAAGAGGCTAACAAAATTTACAGCGATTGACAGCAAATAATGTAATTTTTATTTTTATTTTTATTTTTATTATTCAAAAAAATCAGGCTATAAAAAGCCATTGATCTCATCCCTGTAAGGGTACGCACACTGTATACATACTATACGTTTATGCATAACGAAAAATCAAAGATATAAAAGGTGATCTCAAGTGTTTTTTTTTCTCTCTTTCTATTTATCTATTTAGTTGGCATGATTTTTTTTAAGAAATAAGTCGATACCGATGAAAACCCAAACGTCTCAGAATGAAGAGACTCGGGCGAGGGTCGAACATTTTTCTTCGATCTTCATTTATCAATTTTTTTTAAGTAAAATATGATTTGAGTTTGTTTTAAAACAAAAAAAATGAAGGAGAAAGGATGGCTTACCGGATCTCCATGGTTGCGACTTGCGTGGGCAAGGATTTGGCCGTTGAACGCATGTTGTCGGCCTTTGATTAAGCTATTTGCATGTCGGCTGCTAGCCAAGTGAAACCCTATCAATTTGGGGTTAATGGCTGCTGTTACAATTAAGAAATAATGAAAATCAGGTTATGTTTGAAAGAAAAAGGGTTTAAAATCACCCATAAAGCCAAACGGCATCGTTTGCTAGCCATGAAGGTCCGCGCCCTGGCCCAAATTGTGACTTGGATCTGCGCCAATTTTGTATGCAAGGGAAATTTACGCGCCAAGTCCTTTGCATTTGCATGGGACTTCAATTGCTTCCTTTTTGCTTTTCCAATTTGGCTCACTGATTCAAGTGCATTTTCAACCCATGATACAGTGATGTGATTTAGGCCTTGGAGGATTTACAATATTAGTCCCTATATATTTATGTGTTATGCATTAATCTATTTTATGGTTATTTTATTTACAAATTATCCTTCTTATCTTGATGCATTTTTAATTGAGTCTTATATTTGTATAATCGGTTAATTTAGAATACATTCAATATGTGCATGCCTTAATCCATGTTAATAATTTTGTTTGTTACATTTGTACAATTATTTTAGATTGTTTTTTTACATCACAAATCTTATTTCTTTAAATATTTTACATATATTTGTATATTAATCATTCTTTTTAGTTTTTTATAATAACTATTGTTTTGGATCTTGTAAAATTCTTTTTATATTACAATCATTAATACCTTATTAATAAGTGTTATCAATATATTTATATACATAAATTATTTAAAATATTTCTTAACTTATGTTTAATTTACATGTCTTTATGTACATATGTATTGTTCTGAAATCCGCTTTTGTATTTATAAAATTGTTATTATGTGTCTCCATATTATTGTTATCCTAGTACATTATTTAGTTTTTTTAGTAAAATGGTATGTATATAATTTTCTAATTTCACGTGTATTCATTTTTATACGTATATTTTTAAATTAAAAATTCATCATGTGTGTTATACTTTGTCATGTATCATTATTTCACATATTTAGTATATTATTTAAGCTATTATTAAACATATGTTTAACCTTTATATTTAATTTACATCCATTATTAAAGCTATGATATTCTTATACATATAGATTTTAATAAACTCGTAATTAATTGTATCTTTAAACTTATTGCGTATATAATTTATGATAAAATTAAGTTAATCTTATAATTCATTTTTTAATTAAATGATATTTTGACATATAATTATTTTTAACATTTTTCATATGTATATGGCATATATTAAATTATTTTTCTATGGTACATGTTATTATTTTTATACAACTTTATGTAAATATTTTTTTGTATGTATATATATCCTCTTTAAAAATTATTTATGTGTATAATGTTTTTTTAAGAACCCTTTTAAATCGTATAATTTATTGTATTTCATATTATCCTTATGTTTTTCATATATATATTTTGTTACTTATATAACTTATATATTTATTTTATTTTTTTATACATTATTAATTTCATTCTTTTTATCAATAATTATACCCAATGTTTATTTGTATATAAAAGTTTTATAAATCTATTTTGTACATTACATCATATCATGTATTGTTATCCCTTCATATTTAATAAATTATTTAAATTATCTTATGAATTATCAATTTTTGAATAAATTTATGTTTTAAACATTTTATGCATGATTTGATTTGAACTTTGAAATTTATGAATACTGTTTCAATAAATATATATATTCCAAGTTTTTCAACTTATGTATGTAATATAATTCTTCATTTTGTTTCATACATACTTTTGTACATTATTTTATTTTGTGTACACATGTTTTTAAACGGATTTCTAAATTTTTGTTATTCAAAATTTCGAAATAAGGCAATATCTAATGTTTGGTGAATTTGGGAGAGTCGTGCTCAATCGTACTGGGTATGACTTTCCCGAAGAACCAAATATTTAGATAACCTCTTTTATAATTTTTCAAAAGTAAAAATTTATCGCATCTTAAAGATATAAGGGATCATATCCAATCGTACTGGGTATGAATCCGCATATCTTTGGAACGAGAGATTTTTGATCACCAACTCGAACTATTTAAACATTTTTATATATCTCGAATTTTTTTTTTAAGGACAGCATCAAATCAATTTGGTACCAGTTTTTGGGCGTAATGAGGGTGCTAACCCTTCCTCATACGTAACCGACTCCCGAACCCCTTTTTTTTCCTTAAACCAAATTTGCTTTGTTTTTTTTTCATTAAATAAAGCATTTTAATAGGTGATCCAATCACACCTAAATCAAAAGATTGGTGGCGACTCCACACTCGGTTTTTAAAGTCGATCCCCATTGCTTTTAAAATAAAAAAACAAGGTTTCGACAGTGTTTATTTTCTTATTAACCCCTCAGAATCATGCATTTTATTCAGCTTTACCTACAATTCTCACTCTCGCTAATCCAATGATTTCATCCACAATTTCAGGAGAGTTTCGCTTCTCTCCCTCTCTTCTAATATTTTGCTTATATTGTTCTTAACTATCTTTGTACATTGAGGACAATGTACATCTTAAGTGTAGGGAGGTTATTTATGCGATTATCAGAAAATCCCTGAATTTTTATCTTGTTCTCAAATAATTTTCTCATATCATTATTAGAGTAAATTTTGATTGATTTATGATTTTTATTGATATGTTTTGAATTAAATCAAAGGTAACTGTGCATTGATTGTTTAAACTTTAAGACATTAGAGAATCAAGTATGATAAGTTGAAACTTTTGAGAATTAAGATTGCTAGGTTGTTTCCCTAAATTGAGGTATTATCTTGAAGTTTTGAATTTACAGGTTTGGCATCAAATATCCATAATTTTCGTGAGATTTTGAGCCTTTTAGAGCATATATCTTTCTTGCTCACTGATTCATTTGGTTATGAGTGTGTCAACATTGATTTTTTATTCTAGAACTTGCATCGATTATACATGTCGAGACCACATCTTTGATTTGATATACTAAAATGATAAAGGCACTTAAGTTTTAACCCATTTACCCCATAAAAAGCCTACCCACATAATTGACCCCTAGTAAACCCCTTTGGGCCTTAACTACCTTTTCTCTTAATTTCCCCCTTAATAATAACCGACAACTTAACCCTTTTTAATTCATTGATAATTTTTCTCATTTTATTGATTCCCTTTTTATCGAGATTTAATTTGATTTATTACCTAGCTATGTTTGTTTCAGTCCCTGAATTATTTTTTATTATCTACTTTCCATACTTGTTCTTATTCAAAAAAAAAAAAACATACATATATACATATTGATAGTAATTCTTTGTTTTTGAGCTTAAGTTTTTAATTCCATATTTTGAGAAGAAGCTCATGTTTATTGATGTTAGTTATTTTTTTTCCAGTTAGGTAATTTATCAATTTAATCTCGATTCTAATCATTTTTTTAGCCTCAGATTCACACCTTTAACCCAAAGCCCCATTACAACCCTTCAAAGTCCTTTTGATTTGTGTATCATCTTATTTATAGTGGTGGAGATTTGATTCTCATGCAAGCCTATGGAAATAACTTTTCATGTTTGACTATCGAGTGCTTAATCATTGAACCTTAAACAAATTGAGTGATTTGAGTGAACCTTTAGTGAGGATCTCAACCAAGGTAAATTTGGAATTAAAGATAATTACTTAGATAAAGGGGGATGCCTATAATTTTACGATTAAAATGCTCACCTTTGACTATTTGAAACTTTAATGTTCTTTTAGTTAAAATTTTAATGTATGATTACTTTTGAATTATTTTGAACATTATTGATGAGAATTATAAGCTGAGAAGAATTTATTTTGATAGTGAGTTGGGAATTTTGCTTGAGGACAAACAAATGCTTAAGTGTGGGGATATTTGATAAACCGTAATTTATACATATTTTTACCTCATGCTTAGCATATTTATGAAAGAGTTTTCCTTGGCTTTAGTGAATTTGATGCTCCTAATCCTTTAATTTTGTGTTTTACACTCAGGAGAGCTTAGGATAGCAAAGAAAGCGAGAAATGGGCCAAAAACGGACAAATTGGGCTTAAAACAATGTTTCACACGGCCTAGGCAATTCCACACGGGTAAACCACACGCCCGTGTGAGGCACACGGGCAGACCACACGCCCGTGTCTCATGGCCGTGTCGACGATAATCCAAGTCAGAATTGCACACGGTTTGAACACTTGCCACGGCCGTGTCCCTATCGAGCCCAAGTCTAGTTCTACTCGAAAAAGGGCACTTTTGAGGGTTTGGAAGCGTTCTAAAGCCTATATAAACACCCTAGAAGAGGATTAGAGGTAGACACGCAGAGTAAAAAGGAGAAAACACTGAAGGATAGCCATCGGAATCAGCTCAGAGAGAAGATTTACATCAAGACTGAAGATTTCCATCCAATTTCCTAGAAGTTCTTTGGGTTTCTTTATGTTTTGTTGTTTTCTAAACTTTGAGATGTTTTCCATTATTATTATGAACTAAACTCCCTAAATACCTAGGGGAGATGAAACCTAAGATGAATCTTATTACGTTTTGATTTATATGATAAATACTTGTTCTTATTCTTAATTGTGAGTTTAACCCTTGTTTTAATATTTCAGGATATTAATTCAGGTTTTTGATGTGCTTATTCAGAGGAGGAAAAGACCCTGTTTAAGAGTAGATCATTCATAATTAAGTGGAGTTGAATGCAATCCTAGAGATAGGACGACATAAATCTGCCGGATTAGAGTCAAATCTAATAAGGGAGTCCATAGATCGAGTTAATGCGACAATAAGGGTTTTAATTAGAAAGAGCTTTCAATTAATCAACCTAGAGTCAGTTGTTTTTAGTCTCGAGAGAGATATTAACATAGATTAGGGATTCCTACGGAATAAGTCAAGTGAATAAATCGTCTAGGTCAAAGGTAATAAGTGAAGTCTAGGTGGATTCTTTCTTGGGTATTGTCTTCTCCACTGGTTTTTTCTAAAGAATTTTCCAGATTCCATCTCTGTCATAATCTTAGTTAAATTAGCAAATTAGTTTAGAAACACCTATTAATTCTTAGGCTAGCTAATAAAAAGATAGTCATTACTAGTACTTTTAGTCCTCGTGAATACGATATTTTCGGTCTCACCATAACTATACTACTGTTCGATAGGTGCTCTTGCCTTAGTCAAATTTTTAGATAGTTTCACGACCATCAGATATCACATTTCCCTACTTAGCCCATGCTTGCCTTCAAGTATGGTTCCTATTCCACTATGTAATTTAGATTTTACCATGAAAGAAGCATCACTCCAAAGTTTTCTTAAAATTAGGCATAATGCGTATGAAAATAAAGAGAACCTTTAGCTTGGTTTAAGTAAAACTGAAAAGTACTCCAACTTAAACACACAACAATTAAATCGACTTGGATTATTTCATGAAAGTTAGGTAATTCTAACCAAAACACCCTATTTGTTCGACCCTTAGTCCCCAAATTTAATTCTCTTCCTATTTTTTTTCGTTTTTATTTTGTCGAATTTTTTATTTTTTTGTTTAACAATTTTTTGGCCCTTTTAAGGCGAAGTGGAATGACAATGCAAGCACCCCACCTAGGTTACTCAACCCAACACACTCCTAATTTATTATTATTTTTTGTTTAAAATGTTTTGATCCTTTTGACGTGAAGTGGAATGACAGCCCATGCACCACACCTCGCTTACTCAAAATTTCAACACACTATTAAATTTTTTTGTTTAATTCCGGTTAGCAGAGTTTTATCTAACATGTCACATAAACTTTTTACGCGAAGTAGGACGACAAACCAAGCACCCCATCCTGGTTACTCACCAATATTGTTGTAAGTCAGGCTCATAAGCACGTAATCATCGATTTTTTCCCTTTTTTTTTTTTTTTGAAATGAAATTTTAATTTTGGAGGACTATGAAAAAAAATCAAGTGTCAAAAATAAGTTTTGACAACTACCTAACCGTCATGAAAACAAATTTAGCATACATTCATAGTCGATATCTTTTTTGCATTTAGACTTAATCTATTTTACTATAAGCAAGATAGGGTTAACTTCATTAATCTTAATTATTTTAGCCTAATAGAAATAAAATAGTGGAAATGAAATCAACATAGCAAAAATCACAACTAACTCAATAGATAAGAATCATGCTCGTGGGTCAAATAGTGGGTATAAAGGGCAGGATATTGTAAAATAAATAAATAAATAAATAAACGTGGGAAAACACAAGCACAAGGTAGCAACAACAATAAATGCAACTGTAAAAACGACAAATAAAACAACAAAAATAATGAGGAATGTCTCCCCTTACTTAAAACACATTGCCCTCAATGTGAAAAATAATATTAACAAATACGATGAAAACGAAAGGGTTTAGAACACTCTCCATGTCGTTTTCGTTACTGTCTTCGCTCGTTTCTAAATTTAATTTTTTGATTCCTCGATTCTCTTGGACATAAGAAGAGAGAATAAATTTATTAACATGCAAGAAAATAAATAAAATAAAATAGAAAATAAAATAAAATATATAAAATAAAATAAAATAAAGTTAGGTTGCCTCCTAATAAATGCTTGTTTAATGTCGTTAGCTTGATGGCCCAACTAGAATTGGGGTTGTTCCAAATGAATTTTTTCGATCGTATTGTCTAGGAAATTTGGTGCCTGCACAACAGAAGGTAGAAGTTTAGTGTTCATAAAAGGCAATAATTCATTACTAGCTTTGCAAATTGGTTCTGAATCAAAATTATCATCAAACAATGTTTCAAGTTCATTTTCATGAAGTGACTCAAAAGTTTCCTCTACTAAGGAGTCAATTATATTGATACAATTTACATTAAAAACTTTACAAGGGTGACTAATAGCATCATAAATGCTAAACTTCACAATCTCCCCATCAAACTCCATTGTGAGGGTTCTGTTACGCACATTAATCTTAGTACTTGTGGTACTAAGGAAAGGTTACCCCAACAAGATGTTTAAAGACTTAGGAGTGTTATCCTCTTCCATTTTCACCATATAAAAGTCCGTTGGAAAGATAAGTCTGTTGGCTTTTACCAATACATCCTCAAGAACTCCCTCGAGATGCATAATAGACCTTTCCGCTAATTGAATGATAACACATGTTTTCTTCAAAAAACTCACGTTAAGTGATTCATAAATGGAAAAAGACATTAAATTTATATAGGCCCCTAAATCACACAGAGCTGTTTTAATTCTTAAGTGGCCATTTTGCATGGTATTGCAAACATGCCCCTATCTTTACATTTTATTGGCATCCTCCGTTGTAATACTACAAATACATTTTCACCAACACTTACTCTTTCATTCCCAGTAAATTTTTGCTTGTTGGTGAAAAGCTCCTTAAGGAACTTGGCATATCGCGAAATTTTATTTATGGCATCTAACAACAGTATGTTGATCTCGATGTTTCTGAATGTTTCGAGGATCTCTTTTTTCCTTCTTACCTCTTTGATGTTGGTCCAATCATCCCGAAAACTGAGGTTGTGTTGTGGGAAATGGAGGTTTCATTTGGACCTATTCATCATTTTCCTATTTTTTCTGGGCTGGATCTTGATTATGATTCTTGCCAGGATTTGGTTCCAATTCTTTTCCACTTCGCAACGTCATTGCATTTGTGTTTTGTCTTGGGTTAGGTTTCATTTGTGATGGCAACTTTCCTTGTGAGTTTATTTTCTTAATTGACATGGTCAACTCTTTTATAGATGCCTCGGGTTTTCTTTTGAAAATCAACAGTTTGTTGTTGGAAATTAAGCACATCAACTGCTAATTTATTTATCATGGCTTCTAGAGAGGTACTTGAATATTGTGTTTATTGTGGAAATCAATTTTTGTATGGCTGGTTATACCGTGAGTTTACCCCATGACTCATGTTAGAATGGTCTTTCCATCCTGGGTTATATGTATTAGCGTAAGGGTCATATCACCTTTGGGGTGGCCCATGAAGGTTCCCCATAACTTCCAAATGGGCCATAGTATTGCCACGTAAACTAGGGAATGCGTTAGTTGTATGTTTGGGTGCTGCACAAATTTCTCATAGTAGGGTCGGTCCTACTTTTGCTGTAAAAAAGAGAATTCACAATATTAGTAAGTTTGTCAACTTTATCTTCTAAAGTTGAATTACTTAGCTGGTGAACCCTTCTAGTGTGTTCAGGATTGGCTTGAAATTTCTGAGTGTTTACAGCCATCGTGGATATCAAGTCCCTTCCATGTTGAGGTGTCATGTTGACTAATGCCCCTCCACTGGTGGCATCTATCATATTCATTTTTATAGGCTTCAAGCCCTCATAGAAGTATTGGAGAAGATATTGTTCTGTTATCCCATATTATGGAAAACTTGCACACAACTTCTTAACTAGCTCCCAATAGTCGTAAAGAGACTCCATATCCTTTTACCTTATCCCAACAATATCCATTCTTAACTCAGTTGTACGCGATGCTGGGAAAAATTTGTTGATAAACAAACAGGAAAGATCAGCCTAAGTTGTGATAGATCCAAGAGGTAGATAAAATAACCATTCCTTAGCAAAGCCTGCTAGAGAAAAAGGGAAAGCACGTAATTTGATATGATCATCAATTACACCCTCATGTTTCATACTAAGACAAACCATATGAAACTCTTTCAAACGTTTGTGTGGATTTTCATTTTGTAATCCATGAACAGTCGATAGCAACTGGATTAATCCTGATTTAAGTTCAAAAGTTTCCATAGTAGGATATACAATGCATAATGGTTGTTGATTTATAGGATCTTCGGCCATTTGTCGAAAAGTTTGAGCCATAGATTGTTGTGACAGATTTGGGTTTACATTAACCCTAGCGTTAGGCACTTCTTCTTGTAGATTGACTCCTATTCTTTCATTCTCCAATGTTTGAGTATGGTTTTCATTAACCCTAGACTCAACTTCATCGTCTGCTTCAATTTTCGGTGATGGGTTACTCTTAGTTCCTACAACCTCTGATTGCCTTTTTTGTAGCTTCGTTTCCTTATGATTAGCTATCACAACCTTTTAATTTTCTTAATCAAACACATGATTTCTTAGAGCAGATCTGGTCATAAAAAAAATAGCACGTTGTCAGTCCCCGGCAATGACGCCAAAATTTGTTGTGTCGTTGAAAACACCAAAAATATCCTATCCCTAAATAATGAAAAAGAATAGTATAGGGGAGTAGGGTCAAATCCTCAGGGACTGGATTGCCACAGCTCCTTGATTCTCAAATCTCGGTCACAAATATGCCCAAGAAAAAACAATGACTCGGGAAAAGTTAAAATAAAACAGAATTAAAAATATGGATAAGTTGAAATTAAATAGATCGAAATCATAATTGTGATAAGATCTAGAATTGAGAAAAAAATATTTTCCAATTAATGGATTGCAGCCTTTGGTTATCTCGATCCTCCTTTGGTTTAATCATAGGCTTTTAGGTAATCCCCCTCATGACTGAATAAGCCAGCTATAGTGGAAGAGGACACCTATGACCACCAGCTCTACTTAGGTTTTAGACTTACAATTTAGAGGAACCTGACTCTAGCCAACTGTCACTTTTTTTAGACCATCTTACACTAGATCATCATTTCTCATTGGCGAATGCCACACCATTTCATCTTTTGGGCTAGAAAATCTTAGACACAGTAAGTTAACGAACTGGCTGTGCAACCTCCCCAAAACATACAAAGTGGTCATCTTTGCACAAGTTGAAAAGACTACTTTTGGAAGGACATGGACGGAAGCGTCAGTCCTGCAATGCAAAGAAATGATGAATACTCGTTGAGAAGGGCTAAGTGCGGGTTTTAAGCCTCATGAACTCTTTTGGAGAAGTCTTGATAAACTTGGGCTAGATGAGTTTACTGGCTCATGCTTTTTGAGAAAAAAAAAACATAAGTTTAATGAAATGAAATTTTATTGGAAAAGAAAAGAAACAAAAAGGCTAATAGCCTTAGGGGGAAGGAGTTTTTACGTATGATGAGTCAAGATTCATGTCACTCCATCCCCATTTGTAGTACATGAAAACCCTAGGTAGTTCCTATTTAAACTCTAGATGATAATATTTAAAAGATATAATTTGAAATTAAATGTAAACAATATAATAATCCTAACAATAATCCTAAAAATAAAATTGAAATTTAAAAAAAATTTATGTCCATAAATCTTTTCCTTGAAATTTTGCCCCAAGTCTTCCACATTTTGTAATTTTGGCACCACTTCTTTCAGATTTCGCATGCTAACCCGTTTTGTCTCTAAATTCACGCTTTTTGCCCTCAAATTTTCTTTTGTTATTAATTTAGTCTCTACAAGATAAAAAAAATCATAAACAACCCAAATTAGCAGGATCGTACTCAAAATATATATGTAATTAACACATAAAAGTATGTCATTTTAGTGTATTATCAAGTAATATTCTATAGAAAAAGCCATACGAAGGAGGGCTAATAATTAATTAGCTAGGGACATCCAAAATTAATTAGAATTATGGATAATGGACAGACTTGACCTAGCTTGGAAATCAAATCAGTGAAGTAGTTTAGTCTGCTACTTAATTTTAAAGCTAAATTGTCCTCTTAAGGAAGACCCCAAATTCAGTGAACCAGAAGCTAAACCATTCATGGAATAATTAAATTAAGGGTCCTTAAACTTTATAAAAATTACAAAATAGCCCCAACAAGTTTGTTAATTGACCATTCAACTCCTTCCTTGAAACATACTTTGTTTTTGCTATTTTTAGCAAAGCCATTCTACTCACTCCTCTTCTCAAGGTGTCCGACCATGGGAAGGGGGATTGGCTGCTATTTTTAGCAAATTTCTTTCGAGTTTTCTATTTTTGAATATATCAATGTGATTTAAATTGGGTTTTAAGGTTAATTTGATGAAAGTTAATTGCTAGTATTTTTAGCTAATTATAAAATTTTATCAAACCAAATGCAAAACTTGAATTAAGCACTCAAAATTTAACATTGTTATCTTCAAATGCCAAAATATATATTTTTCATCAAATACAGGTACCACATTAGACAAAAAAAAAAAGAGACAATTACTGCGGTAAAAAATTTCAACTTAAGTCAAATATAAGTCCATGGTGGAACATCAAAGATCTATCTTGCACAAAGCATAAGTATTTTTCAGTAAAAGTTTATTGCAATAAACATCACAAACCAACTCCGTTTTCAAATTTTTTATTTTCCACTGTGACAAAAAACCGTTTTAAACCAGATTTTTTCCAACAACTAGGAGGTCAAGATCTTACCTAGATGATTTAGAGGAGGATGGGAAGGGAATAGATTCAACGAGTGGGGGAACTATATCGTTTGGTGTACCTCGTGAGGGTACTCCAATTAGGGGTTGGGAGGAGAATTCCTTGAAAATAAATAAAAATATAGTGCTGCTAGAGTTGTGGTTTATGCCTATGCATTCTTTTTTCATTTCCAAATTGTTGCTAATTGAAAATAATGTTCCACTGATTAACAAGTGGTAGTCTTTAGCTTTTTTCGTGTCTTTTGTTCTTCTTCCTTGTACAGACCTCTTGTTTTCAAAATCTAGTTAATCGATAACCACCCAATTTTTGTGGATAGTTTGTGTGCAGATTCGCCTTTTGCAATGGATGGTTTGAATGAATACCTGCCATTTTTAATAGATGGTTTGTAAGAATTGAAGCGGTGTTTTCCTTTTAAGTGTATAGGGGACGCTTCTAGAAGAGATAGAAGGGATGTAGAGGACATTAATTATGCAAGTTGACTATTTTGTCTTGGGAATAGATATCAATGATGGAACGATGCATGTTATGTCATTGTGGGGTAGGCATCAATCTCTTCCTGGCTTTGTTATTAGGATGGTAATCCTAAGTAAACCTAATCGGATGGTAGTCCCTGAAACTGCCACACTCCGGAAAGTATCCAAGTACCTTCTTATGGATGAAGAGGTGCAGGGTTACAAGGAGTTGGACTTGGACAATGGTTTTGAACAGGGGGAAGGTTCCAAGCCTTGGAATGGAAGCTTCCCCTATGATGTAAAGGATGTAATTGCCCAAATCTTCAGAGGGGACATTCTGGAGCCCTGGAATTTTTTGGAATTCAAAGAAATAATCTAAAGGAAGTGGATGAGAGATAGTAGAAGGGAGGGAAACAAAATATTTGTCCCTGCTCCCTCCGAATTGTATTAATTTTGGCAACATACATGACTGGGATGATGCTGAAATTGACAAAGAGGGAGGGAAATTGAATATATGCACTTTGGACACCAAAGATGGGCATGCAGTTGTCCAAATTATTAGCTAGCTAGAATCAAAGCCAAATTTTTATCAAATTTTTATCTTTATTTCTTATCTTGGGTTCTTATGTTTTACTAGTTTCTTTTATCTTAGCTTATTTAAAAAATACATATCAAGAACCGCCAACTTTCAAAATAGTAAATTCCTATGTTGATAATTAGCTTCCTATTTAAAAAAAAACATGTAAAGAACCGGCTAAAACCCAGTTATTTTTGCAAGTTTCTACGTTTATTTTATTTCATTATATATATAAATAATTGAACTCAAACTCTTTGAGTATAATAAACATAAAGATGATCAAATCCTGATGACCACCATTCTTATTAATATAACAATGGAAAGACAAATTAATATTTTAGTTGCTAGCATCGGGATTTTCCAAAAGGAAAGCTTCAATGGCCTTGTAAACTACCTCACTCCTTTGAATGAGAGCCTTGATTTCATCTTCAGTGATTACATAATCGCCAACGGTGTAAAATTTGATCGAGCTCTTGCAAACACTTCCCCCACTTGCAGTAGCCACAAATTGGTTCTCATAGCTAATTTTCTCAAGCTTGTCCCCCAAAGGTCCGCCTTCAATCAAGCTGTAACTGTATGACAAATTGTTTTCATCGTGTCCACCAATCATGTGCTTCATATATTGGAATGGAAGACCTAAGGAAATAAAATACTTGTTATCCGACATACTCATATCAAACAAATACTCATATTAAAGAAGTAACTAACTTTCAACAAAGTTGATCTTTACAATACTTCCTGGCTTACCATCACCTTCGAGCTCAACACTCTTAATTGCATGAGCGGCTACCTTGGGGTAAACCTTGGCACCTTCAAGAAAAAAGGCCTTGAAAAGCCTGGTTGGGGCGACTGGGGAGGTTACCTCAAACTCATAAGTGACAACACCCATTGTTCTAAAGCTATTTGGAGTTTTGTAGTCTTGTCTTTGAGCTGAAAGAAAAGAAGAAGAAATGAATGGATGAGTGAGTGAGTGTTTCGATGTGTGGGAAGCCAGAAAACTATGATAATATTTATAGATTGAAATTGAAACTTAAGAACTTGATTATTTTCAATCTTTAATTGGATTTATATCCAATAATGTTATTAATTTTTATTAATTAAAAAAAGCATCCCAAATATGTCTAAGTAATTGGCCAATTGATGACTTCATATATAGAGAGAAAGAGAGGAAAATGCTTATATAAATATTAGTCTGTTATAGGAATAGATGAAAAGAAGTTGAGGTAAAAAAAATCAACTGATCCAAAATGCTCAACATGAAGCACCGACTAGTCCTATGATTCTATGCATATTTAATATTAATAATTTAATTCATTTAAAATAATATTGAGAAATAATATTTCAAATTCACTACAGTCAAAAACAATTCAATATCACAAATAAGTACAATTAGACAAAAAAACACACACAAATATCACATTAGAAAAAGTATTAAAACTTATGCCTTAAGTTAGGGGTGAGCATTCGATCGAATCGAGTCGAGTGAAAAATTTCCATTTAATCAAAATGACGAGTTCTATTTTATCATCCTAGCTCGATTTGAATTTTTTTCGAATAGGATTGAGTAAAAGGAGATTTGAATTGTAACACGCCTATCCCATATCCGTTGCCGGAATAGGAAAGGGCATTACCTGACAAACAGAACATTTCAGACTAGTTCAGAATCACGGATATCATATAACATCATTGCATAAGCAATCATCTTTTAGGATGGTCTACGAGACCTAAAACATACTTTCGTAAAGGGGACAGACTAAACCTTTTCAAAACTCATAAAATTTTTCCATTCTATTGAGGTCACATGCTCATGTAACTGTGCCGTGTGTCTCACATGGGCATCGACACACCCATGTGAACTCGTCGTGTCAAAACAAGGCACCCATACTGACTTTCACCCACGACCAATAGGCACGCCTGCAGTGTTAGGGTCATGTGATACTTAGCTAGCTACTGACTTAAGCCCATGGCCATATGACACGCCCGTGTGTCAAAACAGTGTGATTTTTAAGAGGTTATTGCTTTTCTTACATGGCTACAAGGCACGCCCGTGTCCCTTGACCGTGTGGCACAATGCAGGCTTGGTTTAAGCCAACTTGCCCCTTATATGGGTCTTTCCTACTAACAATGTTAAACAATATACATACAACAATTTTCAGCCAATTTCATGCTCAAAACATGCTTCATTACAACTATATCATCATCATTCAACAACCCATTCAAACCATACCAAAACATAACACAAGCATACCATTTGCTAACCAACTTCCATGGTATAACATATATTCACAAACAAAACTTAATACATAAACCTTCTAGCCTATACATGCCATACTTAGACATATTTACACTTTCAAAAGTACCAAGATGAATTCGATAGTGTGGTGACGATCCTCGACTATCCCCGAGCCTTCAATAGCTACGATAACTGTAAAACAGACAGAAATCACACAGAGTAAGCTACAAAGAGCTTAGTAAGCCAAATACAACTGGTCTAACTACTAAAGCATATAAGTACAATTCAACAGTAACATTTATAGCTATTTCATAGAATAATTCATACGCTTAACCATGCTCCTTTGTTTGCATATATGTCATGCTTCATTTCCAAATTACATACATATTTCACAGAGACAGAGTCTTTCATAATAAAAAAATTCAGTACGATACAAATGTACCTATATAGGTTATACATTTCATATACTCATTCTCATATTTTGTACGCTATCATCAGATGATTCAGAAACGATACAGATACTCATAACCAAGTACAATGCCGATGTCCCGAACGTGGTCTTACATGTAATTCAATATCGATGCCTCTGTCCCAGACAGGGTCTTACATAAAGTCAAATACGATGTTAATGTCCCAGACATGATCTTATACGTAAATCTCAATCAAGGCCTGTGTCCTAGACACGATCTTACACGATATCTCAGATAGATATCAAATTTCCTTTAGAAGTATACAGAGCTTTTCGGATATTAACATATTATCAGACTTTACTCAAAAGACATTTATCAGGCTCTCAAGGCCATCCAATACAGATTATAGTTTATATATGTGAAAATTGATCAATTTAACACATAATTGTAATTTGACTTACCTCGCATTTGATGTCTGACTTTAACGAGTTGACTATTCAACTATTTTGGACTTCCCTCAATCTAAGTCCGATTTTCTTTGTTCTTGATCTAATACAATTAAAATTCAACCATTCAATCATTCATTTCATTCAAAATAATCCATGAACACAGATTTAGGGCACTTTGCATTTTAGCCCTTACATTTTCACACTTTGACAATTTAGTCCATTTTTCACAAAATCACTAATATGCAAAATTTACCAAGACTATAGCTTGGCCGAATATACATGGCTTCCATACCAGCCCAAATAACATATCTAATTCACAATTTAGTCCTTCAAAACCTCATTTTCACAAATTAGTCCAAATAACTCTATTTCATCAACATTCAAAGTCGAAACTTATAAATCATCTACCAAGCCTTCATAATTCATCCAAAAACATCACAAAACATCATGATATCAATAATGGCATTTCATGAAATCTTTAACAGAAACAGAAATTCAGACATGGGTTTTGAAGAACACGAAGCAATGATCACAGAAACATAGAAATTATCAAAAACGGAACAAATACGAACCTTGAATCAAGCTTGGACAAGGCCGAACCTAGCTTGCTCTTTTTCTTTTTTTTTCTTTTGAAATTTCGCTAAGGATTAACACTAATGCATGGCCATTTCATGTTTATTTTATTTTATTACATATTAATCACTTTTTCCCATTTTGCTCTTGACTAAATAACATTAATTTTCAACCACTAATGTCCATAATTGTCCACCATTAAAACAATTGGTACATTTGAAATGCAAGGACCTTTATTTTAATAGCCAAGCCAAATAGATGCTTTATCATCTAGCACTCAGCTTTCACACTTTACGCGATTTAATCCTTAATTCATAATTAAGCACAGAAATAGACAAATTAAATTACAGAAATTTTGCAGATGTAAATTCACCTATCACAGCATACAAAAAAATAATATTAAAATATTTTTCAGAATCTGTTATGTGGTCTCAAACCACTGCTCCAACTAGGGTCTAAACCGATCACATAATTCTCCCCATTAGGGATTTTCATCCTCGAAAATCTTACCGTTAAATAGATTCGATATTGTTGCCTTATAGCATCTTTAGACTCCCACATGGCCTCTTCAACACCATGTTGATGCCACATCACTTTAACTAACGAAATTTTTTTTGTTTCAGATCTCTTTAACCTCATGAGCTAAAATACAGATCGGCTTTTCTTCGTAAGTCATATCGATTGGATTTCAATATCGCATTTAAGAAATTATATGCGAAGGATCGGATCTCAGATCGTCAAGCATTGATACATGAAACACATTATGTATCTTTTCTAGCTTAGATGGTAGCCTCAACCTATAAGCAATCGCCCAACTCGCCGATGATTTCATACGGTCCGATGAACCTCGGATTCAACTTGCCCTTTTACCAAATCGAATAGTTTCTTCCACAGAGATACTTTCTTCGTAAACACTTTATCACCGATCTCAAATTCGATATCTTTTCATTTTAAATCCGCATAAGATTTCTCGATCGATCGAGGTAGCTTTTAGACTATCTCGATTATTTTCACTTTTATTTTGTTTCTTTTATCGATCAATACCATAAATCTTATTCTTGCCGAAGTTCACCCAAAGATAACGGAGTTCTACACTTTCTACCGTATAAGGCTTCAGACGGTGCCATTTTAATGCTCGATTGAAAACTATTATTATAAGCTTAATTCAATCAAAGGTAAATATTGTTCCTACGCACTTTCAAACTCAAGAATGCAACATCTCAACATATCCTCGAGTATCCGAATAATCCGCTCAGATTGACCATCCGCTTGCAAATGAAAAGCAAAACTAAAATGCAATTTAGTACCCAAAGCATCTTTCAACTTCTTCCAAAATCGTGATGTAAATCTCGATCTCTATCCGACACTACCGACAAAGGCACACCATACAATTTCACAATATCGTAAATGTATAAATCAGCTAATTTATCGCTTAATAATCGAATCAAATCGGAATAAAATGAGCAGATTTCATCAATCGATCAACTACAACCCAAATTGCGCTCTTTCTTTCTTCTCGTGAAAGGGGCAAACCCGACACAAAATCCATGGTTACTCGATCCTATTTCCACCTAATCATAATCGATTGTAATAACCTGTGATGGCACCCGATGTTCAAATTTTTAACTTGTCGACAAATCAAACATTTAGAAACAAATTCGTAAATATCTCTTTTCATTTCTGACCACCAATAATGTTGCTTCATATCATTATACATTTTAGTACTACCTGATGCACGATAACCGACCACTCGTGGGCTTCACTCAGATCATTTGAGTATACTTTGGATTTCTAATACAAATTCAATTTCGTAGTCTTAAACAATTATCCTTATCAATTCGAATTCAACCACCTCTACATTACACCGAGTTCGCTTAGCCATAATTTCATTATTAACCTTCCGAGCTTCGACAATCTATCAGTAAGAATAAAGGTCTAACTTTTAATTCAATAAAACTCGAACCATCATCGACGGAACCAAATGAGCATTCATTGCACGTAAAGCAAACAATGATTTTTGACTTAGAGCATCAAGAACAACATTTGTTTTACCCGATGATAACTGCTATAAGTTCGTAGTCTTTTAGCAGTTCTAACCATCGTCTCTGTCGCAAATTCAAATCTTTTTGCGTCATTAAATACTTCAGACTTTTATGATCAAAAAACACGTGACATTTCTCACCAAACAGATAGTGACACCAGATTTTTAGAGCAAACACAATCGTAGCTAATTCCAGATCATGAGTCGGATAATTCTTTTCATGTAGCTTTAGTTGTCTCGAGGCATAAGCTATAACCTTTCCTTCTTGCATCAGAACACAACCTAGTTCATTCAATGAAGCATCACTGAAAACAACAAATTCTTTACCTGATTCAGGTGGTACAAGTACTAGAGCTTCAGTTAACAGAGCTTTTAACCGATTAAAATTGTTCTGACACTTTTCAGACCACTCAAATTTGACATCTTTCTGAAGCAATTTTGTCAATGGAGTTGCAATCATTGAAAAATCTTTTACAAATCGCCTGTAGTAATCGGTAAGTCCCAGAAAACTACAGACTTTAGAAACATTTCTCGGAGGCTTCCAATCTAGAATAGCTGAAATCTTGCTCAGATCGACTCGGATACCAGATGCTGGTACTATATGACCCAAAAAGCTAACTTCTCACAACTAAAACTCATATTTACTAAACTTTGCATACAATTGTTTGTCTCGCAAAGTTTGTAACACTATTCTCAGATGTTCGGCATGCTTAGATTCATCACGTGAATAAATCAATATGTCATCAATAAAGACTACAACAAATTGATCTAAATACGGTCTGAAAATTATATTCATCAAATCCATAAAGATAGTAGGCGCATTAGTCAATCCAAAAGGCATAACTAAATACGGTCTGAAAATTCTTTTCACGTTATCCTTTTATGCTTTCCTCAACAGTACAGGTGTCCATCCCTTAGGATTCTTCTATCCTTGTTCATACAGGGTAGTTACACCGGACTGGACAACTCAAGCGTGGTTGGCTCTTATTAGACAAACAAGTTAACTACGACGACACACTCGAAGCAACTGAACTAACTCATGCAGTGACATTAATGTAATAAGATAACATAATTAAGGATAAAATAGGCTAGGATTCACTGAGTTATAAAATGCAATTTACTAAACTAAACATGTTAAAATGTATGCTAAGGGTAACTAAATGGGAACAAATTAACCAATAAGTAGGGATAAAACATATGTTCTTTTTAGTACAATCACCATCCATATGCTCTACTGGCTTTTACAACTGCTTTTGTAGTAGTATTTTCCATCTTTATATTTCCCCTTGTATTGGCAGATTCTTTCGACCCGATAGCTATCTAATGCATGACCATACATCCATTTTCCTTAATGCGGGTTGTCCCATGATTTCTCTTTTTATTTTTCATCGATTTATCGTCTCGGTGGACTCTCTATGCTGCCATAGTCGATCCATGGTCTTAAAAAGTATACCCTTTCCAAGTTTAAGGTCTTGGTGGACTCCATTAGTTTCGATAACCTGACTATGGTCCTTCATATCTGTAACCTCCCAAATCATGCCTAGAGTTATGGCTAGATTGAGAAGGCTACATTAGCCACCGAAATGGCTAAGCTAACTTACGTTACTTTTTAAGACTTTAAATAAACTCATTTTAGAGAAAACCGTAGTTGTACTTTGAGTTAGCTTAAAAGCATTCACTCATTAGGTCGTGTATGCTTAGGATTCATTTTATTGTTGATAGTGTTGCTTTTGGAAAACTGTTTGCTTGTTGCTCTTCTTTAAAAAAACTCAAAGTTAAACTAATGTATGGAAAACCATCTTTCAAGTCATTTTAGAAAATTAGTTTCCTTATTGATTTGTTTTTCAAAAATAGTTCCTTTGCAATATAGTGGAAGCTAGGGAACAGTATCAAATTTTACTTAAGCCCAATATCATGCATTATCCTGTTATTATGCTTGGGTAATCCATGTATGCAAAAATCCCAAAAAGAAAAGTTACCAAGCCACAGACCATAAATAATTAAAAATTACAAGCCAAAACCAATAAAGACTTAATAATACTTAATTAAAAGAACAATAATTTGAGGTCCAAGTTGATACTCCGAATGCCGAGTCCAGTCCAAATTTTGATGTTTACCTAAAAAGTTAAACACTATTGGGGCGTGAGCTTATGAAACGCTCAGTGTGAGTCGAATAATTATTTAAACGAGCAAAAACATCAAATACAGTGAAACATATTAGCATCAACAAAAGAAAATAGAACCATCATAGGAATTTCATGTCATTACATAGCCGTTATCAAATTGATGTCAAACAGTGTATGAGCATAGGTCATCATTCATTCGAGTAACAATCATTAATTTTAATACCATTCAATAACAGTTGAATATGTTGTGCACATGATGTAATACAAAAAAAGGTTCCTAACCATACCATCTACTACACACCACGAATTCTCCAAAACCCATCTGTCAAACTCCAAAACATTATGAGTATAGCTCGATGTGGTAAAACCACCGAATAATAAAAAATGCAGAAAATCTGTCAGATATCAAATAGTGCGATACAATAGCCAATAACAAATAATATGCGATAAAATTGCCAATCCCCTCGGTACTTCAGGTGCAGTGCACTAACTACGAATAATACAAACATAATATGCTGCTGGTACTCCACAGAACTCCTCTGTCAAGCACAAAATTCCAACCAAATGCATATGCAATATGTCACACAATTTCATACATAATCATATTTCAATACTTTTCACATTCATTTGACATGCACAGTGTCGAAACCCTTTCTTAAAAAGAGAGAATTTTGAAAACGGGGGTCGCCACCAACCTTTTTAGGTGTGATTGGATCACTTTATAAAATATTTTGGTCTACGAAAATGTGAGAAAATAGGTTCGAGAGTCGGTTACATACGAGAAAGGATTAGCATTCTCGCAATGCCCAAAATTGGTACCGAATTGAATAATTTCTGTCTTAATGTCAAAAGTTTGAAGGAATTTATAAATAAGATCCCTTTTTTTAAAACTGTAATAATTTGAGTTGAAAATCAAGATTCCTTCGCTCCAAAAGAATACAAACATCACATCCAGCATGATTGGACACGATATTCTTAAACTTTCGTAATTGAATTCATCTCGTGATTTACAAAATCTATTTAGAAGGATACTTTAGACATTTAGACAAACGGGAAATCGCAACCCAACATGTTAGGGTACTACTTCCCGAATTCCTAAATACCAAAACATTGCCTCATTTTTAAAATTCTTTTGGATTAAATGAAATATAAAATTTTAAAATAATGATGCATTTAACATATTACAAAATATCAATACTAAATAATATAAATTACATAATACATACTTTATCATTTTATGCAAATATAATATGGAAAATAATGAATATAACAATATAAATTACATAATATATGTGCAATAATATTTCATGCAAGTATAACCTAAAAATAGCAACATAAATGATCAATTTCCATACAAATATATAAAAACAATGAATAATATAAAAATACAAATAATTTATGAGGTAAAATTACATACTAAAATAATACAAAAAAATCAACAAATTATGAACATATGTAGAATAAGTAAAAATGAAAACTAAATACCGTTAAAAATAAATGATGTAAAAATATTTAAAACAATATATAAATAATAAGGAGAATTTTCTAAAAAAATGGTTAATTAATTAATAAAAAGGAATACTATATGATATAATAATTTAATATATATTTTATAAAAATAATATTATATTAAATAGAGCAAAACTTTATAGTAAATTTTAGAATATTACATTGTATGCTAAATATTCGATAATGGTATATATATTATTCAATAAATTTTAAGGTTATACATAATAAATAAATAATAAAATAATACAATATATATAATAAAAATATAATGAATAATATATATAATAATAAAATAATAATAATATAGAAATAATACATAAATAAAAATATATATAATATTTTTTACGTATATAAATAATGTTTATTGTAAAAATAAATAATATATAGAATATTTAAAATAAATATATTATATATAAAAAATTTATAAAAGGATTAAAATAAAAAAATAAAAACTTTAGGTTAATTTAAAATAATAAGAAATTTGGACTTAATTGAAATACGTTGTAATATCCCGAATTAGGGCTTAATCGGAATAGTGGTTTCGTGACCACAAATCCGAGATAGAAATAATTATTTTATAATTATTTTATAATTATTTTGAGGTTTATGATATGATTGCATGATTATGTGAAAATTTTGTGAAGAAATTCCATGCATAAAATGCTTAATTTGAAGTTAGGGGCTAAATCGAATAAGTTGCAAAACTTGCATTCTAGAAGTTTTTAGTATGAAATTGCTTTGAAATATTAATTAGGAGGTCTTAAATAGCATTTTGACCAATTTCTAAAATTTTGGACAAAATGGGCTTGTACATGAAAATTTTCAAAGAAAGGCATTATGGGCATTTTGGTCATTTATATATAAATGAAATAAAATGGGAAAAATAACACAAAATTGGTTATCATCTTCATTAGTTGCTGCCGAAAAATTGCTCTCCTCCATAGCTAGGGTTTCTTCAACTTTGAAGTTCCATAGTAAGTCCGTTCTAGCCCCGCTTTTCAAGTTCTTTACGCTTTTGGAATCCTGTGAACTCGATTAAGCTTATGCTAACAATAATTCAACCTAGGGTTCATACTTGGAAAAATACCCATAGGTGAAATTTGTGTATTTTGATGTTTTATGATAGAATATGAGGTTTTAAATTATGTTAGACAACTTGTGCTACTCTTGGTTTAAGTGAAAACGAGTAAAACTAAGATAATCTGTGAAAAATACCTATTGTTCACAACTATGTGTTAGAGTGAGAATTTGACGTGGTCATAGAAGATAAAAATGTTCAGCATGTCATAAAACATAAAATAAGGGCTGAAATTAAATTTCCGAGCCTAGGGGCAAAATTGTAATTTTGTAAAGTTAGGGGCAAAATGTAATTTTTCCATAATGTGATCTTTGGATTAAAATAAATAGTATGAGTGCTAAATGAGCTAAATGTGTTGTTATAGATCAAGAAAGGCGTGGAATTGACCTCTAACGAGGGAAGGAAAAAGTTTTGACTAAATCGCAAAATTTCCGATTTTGCACCGAGGTAAGTTTGTATGTAAATATTATATTATTTTTATTTACATTCCTATATATTTCAGCCTATTATATGAAAATACTAGCTGATGTTAAAATATAAATCGACTATTGGGAGAATAAAAATAAATAATAGAGAGGAATCCCGATTGAACCTTCTGAGAGATCAAATAAAATAGAGGAGCGTAGCTAGGTCACATGTATGATGCTGAGTGCACATCATGTGTACAAGAAAGCTACGAAATACAATGTAGTAGCTAGGTCACATGTGTGATACGGGATGTATCCCATGTAGACAAGAGAGCTACGTAAGAGATAAATGTAGCTAGGTCACATGTGTGATACGGATGTATCCCATGTAGACAAGAGAGCTACGTAATAGATAAATGTAGCTAGGTCGCATGCGTGATTCCAAGTGAAGGACACCATGTAGACAAAAAGCTACGAGACAAATTGGCTAGGTCACATGAGTGGTATTACGTGTTCACCATGTGTACAAGAGAGCCGAATTAAATGAAGTATGATGGTGGAGTCAAAAGCTAAAACCACTAAATCTCGAGGATTGATCCGAATTGTTCAACGGGATGGTTTTGTGGTGACGTTGTGGTTATGGACCTATACTTGTGATGAATGAATTGTGGTGAAAATGATTTGTGGCATATCTATATATGTAAGATAAAATGAGGGCAGCATAAAGAATGTGTGAAAGAGTGAAATTAGCATTAAAACTGTTTTGAACGGTAGCAGTAACGTAAGTTTGAAAAATCACCAAAAATAGGAGGAACATAATTAGAGGTTGAATGAGATGTGCAATTAAAGTTTAATGAGTCTACTTTCATATAAAAGAATAAGAACAGGCAAAGGAATTTTATATTTTGAGAGATTTACAATTGTGTGTGACTTGCTCAGGATGAATGTGTGATCCCCTGTTTCAACTTTGAAAAATCATTAAAAATTGTACAAAGAAAATTAAGAAATATAGTTTACATGCCTGAATTCCTAATTAAGTCTAGTTTTAAATGAAACAAATTTCAGGGTTATCTGAATTGTTTACTGAGAGAAATTCAATTCGTAGTGAACAGAGGTCAGACTAGTCGAGCTGTGTAACAGGGGAAGCTTTAACTAATAAACTGTACTAATCGGCTGAACCAAAAATTCTAGAAAAAAATTAGCAAAAATATTTATGAGTCTAGATTTGGGGAAATTTTACGGATTTGAATTTCGAGTTTTTCAACTCGAGTTATGATTTATTTAGTGAACATGATGCAGGGGGGGACAGCTTGATCAAATTGGGACAAACAATAAAAGTTAAAAATATTATATAATTGAGTTATGTTGTAAACATGTTAAATTTCTTATTTGTTATTTATATACTTACTTACTAAGCTATATGCTTATCTTCTTTTCTTTTATCTTGTCTTATAGAGTTACTAAGCCGATTGGGAATTGAAGATCGTTTGAGACCCATCCACGCTATCAATACTTTTTGGTACATTGTAAACACTATTTTGAAATATGGCATGTATAGCAGATTTGGTTATTTTGTTACGTGTCATAAATGTTTAGGTTTAAATTACTACTTATAGTATCAAGCTAATCATTTTGTATGAAACCTTTGGAGTTAGTTTGTATTGTTAATAATGTATGATATAATGATTAAATTGCACGCTATATTTTTGTTGGGTTTTATTTAATAGTATTCACCATGATTTGTTAATACCTGCACCTCGCTCCGCCACGGATATGGGTAAGGGGTGTTACATTTAGTGGTATCGAGCTATGGTTTAGCTCGGTTCTCGACTAATAAAGTGTGTGTAAAAGTCTAGCTATACATGCCATAAAAATATTGTGATAGTGTGGTGACTCTTGACTATTCTAAATTGTGTTTTGTTTTAATATAGTAATGGATCAAAACGGAAGGAGTTCCTTGAATTGAAGCAAGGCAAGATGTCCGTGGCGTAATATGAACGCGAATTTGTGAGACTTAGCAAGTATGCCCAGAATGTGTGTCAACCGAGGCCATTATGTGCGTAAGGTTTGAAGATGGGCTGAATGAGGATATTAAAGTGCTTGTAGGAATTTTGGAATTGAAAGAATTTGTTGTATTGGTTGATCGAGCTCTTAAAGTCAAGAATTGAACAAAGAAAAAGAAAAGTCGCTATTGAGGCTCGAGATGCCGAAAAGGCCGATAAGCAAGCCATTTCAATCTCAATCAAAGAGGTCCAAAGAGGCAAACCCTCGAATGACAGCTTTCAATTGGGGAGTCACACAGAGATCGTGGTAGAGCGTATTCGGGTCTAAAGCTCAAACTACTTCGTGGCAAGTGTGGGTAATGTGCACCTAGAAAGCCCGAGTGTCAAGAATGTGGCCGCAACATTATGGTGAGTGTTGGGGAACCGAGCGAGCTTGTTTCAAAGTGCGGTTCTCGCGAGCATTTTATTAGAGATTGTCCGAGAAAGTTAAAGAAGAAAGATTTCAGAGTGCTAGATGTAATACCACCGCTAGTAGAGGTAGACCACCGAGAAATACCGAGGTGGGACTAGCAAAGAAAAGCTGCGATGAAAGACTCAATGGCAAGATCGTGGCTAGAGCACCGCTAGAGCTTATGCTATACGTGTCGAGAAGATGCATCATCTCCGATGTCATTATCGTACATTTTCTCTCTATGATACAATTGTTATTGCATTGATTGATCCCGCCTCTACTCATTCATATGTGTGCATGAAATTGGTGGTTAGTATGAATATACCGTTGAGAACACGTAATTTATGATTAGAGTGTCGAATCCGTTAGGCAAATGTGTGATTGTTGATAAAGTATGTAAGAAATGTCCTTTAATGATTCGGGATCAATACTTTCTACGCCGACTTGATGTTGTTGCCGCTTGATGAGTTTGATGTTATTTTGGGTATGGATTGGTTGACATTGCATGATGCTAAAATAAATTGCAAAGAAAAGGTTATAGAATTAAAAGGTGAAAATGGTGAAACTTTTCGTGTGAATCGATAAAATCGAGGCATTACCTAGTGTGATTTCTTCAATGTCGGCTCAAAGATATTTGAGAAAGGGTTATGAAGCTTATTTGGCATATGTAATTAATACAAAAGAAGTTGAAAAGAAAGTTGAATCAAGCTTTGCCAGTGTGTGAATTTGCGACGATTTCTAGAAGAATTGCCGGTTTGCCTCACAAATGTGGAAGTAGAATTTGGTATTGATTTGATACTGAACAAATCCGATTTCGATTGTTCGTATAGAATGGCACCAGCAGAGTTGAAAGAATTAAAGTCGCAGCTTGCAAGAATTGACTGATAAAGGTTTTGTGAGACCGAGTTTTTCACCTTGGGGTGCTCCTGTTATTTGTGAAAAAGAAGGATGGTTCTATGAGGTTGTGTGTTGATTATCGGCAGCTAAACAAGGTGAAAATCAAGAACAAGTATCCGCTGCCAAGAATTGATGATTTGTTTGATCACTAAAAGGAGCGACACACGGTTTTCAAAGATTGATTTGAGATCCGATATTATCAATCATGGTAAAAGAGTCTGATGTGCCTAAAATCGCTTTTAGAACAAGGTATGGTCATTATGAATTTTTAGTTATGCCATTCGGGTGACAAATGCTCCTCATTGTGTTTATGGATTTAATGAATCGCATATTCACCATACTTGGACAAAATTTGTTGTGGTGTTTATAGATGATATTTTAATTTATTCAAAAGATTTAGACAGAGCATGCCGAGCATTTGAGGATAGTTTTGCAAACTTTGAGAGATAAGCGCTTGTATGCTAAGTTTAGTAAAAGTGAATTTTGGCTCCGGAAGTTGGATTTTTGGGTCATATTGTTTCAGTGATGGTATACGGGTTGATCCTAGTAAAATTTCAGCCATTGTTGATTGGAAACCACCGAGAAATGTAAATCAAGTTAGAAGTTTCTTGGGGCTAGCTGGGTATTATCGACGGTTTGTAAATGGATTTTCTATAATTGCTGCTCCTATAACTAGATTACTCTGAAAGGATGTTAAATTTGAATGGACGGAAGAGTGTCACAGAGTTTTGAAGAATTGAAAAGTTATTAACAGAGGCACCAGCATGTTAGTACAAATTTAATCGTAAAGAATTTGTCAGATAGTGATGCTTCTCTAAATGGTTTGGGGTGTGTGCTTATGCAAGAAGGAAAAGTGGTGGCTTATGCTTCGAGACGCTTAAAACCTCATGAGAGGAATTATCCTACTCACGATTTGGAATTGGCTCATGTGTGGTGTTTGCTTTAAAAATTTGGCGACATTATTTGTATGGTGAAAAGTGCTGTATATACCGACCATAAAAGTCTCAAGTACTTGATGTCACAAAAGACTTGAATTTAAGACAAATAAGATGGTTGGAGTTACTCAAAGATTACGAGCTTGTTATTGATTATCATCCGGAAAAGCGAATGTAGTAGCCGATGCTTTGAGCAGTAAAGTTGTTGTTTGCATTGAGAGTTATGAACACTCAGTTGAAAATGTCAGATGATGGTTCGATTCTAGCAGAGTTAAGAGAAAAACCGATGTTTTTACAAGAGATTTTTGAAGCTCAAAAAGATGATCAAGAATTGCAAGCCAAAAGAAAGCAGTGTGAAGTTGATACAGAGTCAGATTTCAGAATCGGTTCTGATGGGTGCTTAATGTTTAAAGATCGGATTTGTGTACCAAAGAATGAGGAATTGATTCAAAGGATCCTACAGAAGCACATAGTGGTTGTTTCTCGATTCATCCGGTAGTACGAAAATGTATAATGACTTGAAAAAATGTATTGGTGGAATGGAATGAAAAAGATATATCGTAGTTTGTGTCCAAATGCTTAATTTGTCAACAGTGAAAGTCGAACACCAAGTGCCTTCTGGATTACTTCACCTATTATGGTTCCCGAATGGAAATGGGATCGGATTACTATGGATTTTGTTTCAGATTGCCATTGACTCGTGAAAGAAAGATGCCATCCGGGTAATAGTTGATAGACTAACTAAGTCGGCTCATTTTATCCCGGTGACGCACGGATTATTCTCTCAACAAGTTGGCTGAACTGTATGTTAGAGAAATTGTTAGACTACATGGAATACCGCTGTCGATTATTTCAGATAGAGATCCAAGCTTTACCTCGCGGTTTTGGCAAAAATTGCAAGACGCGTAGGTACAAAGTTAAATTTCAATCGCTTCGCTTTCCATCCACGATCGATGGACAATCGAGAGAGTAATTCGATTCTTGAAGATATGCTCGATGTTGTGTATTGGAATTTCAAGGAAGTTGGGAAAATACTTACCGCTGGTAGAATTTGCTTACAATAATAGTTATCGACGAGCTTGAAAATGGCACCTTATGAAGCATTGTATGGTCGTAAGTGTCGAACGCCTTTGTATTAGACTCAACTCAAGGAAAATCAGATTTATGGAGTTGATCTAATAAAAGAAATCAAGAAAAAGTGAAGATAATTCGAGATTGTTTGAAAGTCGCTTGAGATAGACGTAAATCTTATGCAGATTTAAAACGAAAGGACATTGAATTTCAAGTTGGTGATAAAGTATTTTTAAAGGTGTCTCCGTGGAAAAAGGTTCTCGATTTGGACGGAAGGGCAAATTAAGTCCGCTTTTTATTGGGCCGTATGAAGTAATTGAAAAGTTGGACCGGTAGCATATCGACTAGCTTTACCACCTGAATTAAAGAAGATTCATGATGTGTTCCATGTATCTATGTTACGCTTCGGTATCGCTCGATCCTTCACATGTAGTTTCACCGATGTAAATTGAACTACAACCGATATGACCTATGAAGAAGAACCGATTAAGATTTTAGCTCGAGAGGTCAAACAACTAAGGAATAAAAATGTTGCACTTGTGAAGGTGTTGTGGCAAAGGCATGGAGTAGAAGAAGCTACATGGGAATCCAAGAAACTATGAGAAATCAATACCCACATCTGCACATCGGTAAGATTTTCGAGGACAAAAATTCTTAAAGGGGGAGAGTTGTAATATCCCGAATTAGGCTTAATCGGAATAGTGGTTTCGTGACCACAAATCCGAGATAGAAATAATTATTTTATAATTATTTTATAATTATTTTGAGGTTTATGATATGATTGCATGATTATGTGAAAATTTTGTGAAGAAATTCCATGCATAAAATGCTTAATTTGAAGTTAGTGGCTAAATCGAATAAGTTGCAAAACTTGCATTCTAGAAGTTTTTAGTATGAAATTGCTTTGAAATATTAATTAGGAGGTCTTAAATAGCAATTTGACCAATTTCTAAAATTTTGGACAAAATGGGCTTGTACATGAAAATTTTCAAAGAAAGGCATTAAGGGCATTTTGGTCATTTGTATATTAAATGAAATAAAATGGGAAAAATAACACAAAATTGGTTATCATCTTCATTAGTTGCTGCCAAAAAAATTGCTCTCCTCCATAGCTAGGGTTTCTTCAACTTTGAAGTTCCATAGATAGTCCGTTCTAGCCCCGCTTTTTCAAGTTCTTTACGCTTTTGGAATCCCAGAACTCGATTAAGCTTATGCTAACAATAATTCAACCTAGGGTTCATACTTGGAAAAATACCCATAGGTGAAATTTGTGTATTTTGATGTTTTATGATAGAATATGAGGTTTTAAATTATGTTAGACAACTTGTGCTACTCTGGTTTTAAGTGAAAACGAGTAAAACTAAGATAATCTGTGAAAATACCTATTGTTCACAACTATGTGTTAGAGTGAGAATTTGACGTGGTCATAGAAGATAAAAATGTTCAGCATGTCATAAAACATAAAATAAGGGCTGAAATTAAATTTCCGAGCCTAGGGGCAAAATTGTAATTTTGTAAAGTTAGGGGCAAAATGTAATTTTTCCATAATGTGATCTTTGGATTAAAATAAATAGTATGAGTGCTAAATGAGCTAAATGTGTTGTTATAGATCAAGAAAGGCGTGGAATTGACCTCGAACGAGGGAAGGAAAAAGTTTTGACTAAATCGCAAAATTTCCGCATTTTGCACCGAGGTAAGTTTGTATGTAAATATTATATTATTTTCATTTACATTCCTATATATTTCAGCCTATTATATGAAAATACTAGCTGATGTTAAAATATAAATCGACTATTGGGAGAATAAAAATAAATAATAGAGAGGAATCCCATTGAACCTTCTGAGAGATCAAATAAAATAGAGGAGCGTAGCTAGGTCACATGTATGATGCTGAGTGCACATCATGTGTACAAGAAAGCTACGAAATACAATGTAGTAGCTAGGTCACATGTGTGATACGGGATGTATCCCATGTAGACAAGAGAGCTATGTAAGAGATAAATGTAGCTAGGTCACATGTGTGATACGGGATGTATCCCATGTAGACAAGAGAGCTACGTAATAGATAAATGTAGCTAGGTCGCATGCGTGATTCCAAGTGAAGGACACCATGTAGACAAGAAAGCTACGAGACAAATTGGCTAGGTCACATGAGTGGTATTACGTGTTCACCATGTGTACAAGAGAGCCGAATTAAATGAAGTATGATGGTGGAGTCAAAAGCTAAAACCACTAAATCTCGAGGATTGATCCGAATTGTTCAACGGGATGGTTTTGTGGTGACGTTGTGGTTATGGACCTATACTTGTGATGAATGAATTGTGGTGAAAATGATTTGTGGCATATCTATATATGTAAGATAAAATGAGGGTAGCATAAAGAATGTGTGAAAGAGTGAAATTAGCATTAAAACTGTTTTGAACGGTAGCAGTAACGTAAGTTTGAAAAATCACCAAAAATAGGAGGAACATAATTAGAGGTTGAATGAGATGTGCAATTAAATTTTAATGAGTCTACTTTCATATAAAAGAATCAGAACAGGCAAAGAAATTTTATATTTTGAGATATTTACAATTGTGTGTGACTTGCTCAGGATGAATGTGTGATCCCCTGTTTCAACTTTGAAAAATCATTAAAAATTGTAAAAATAAAATTAAGAAATATAGTTTATATTCATGAATTCCTCATTAAGTCTAGTTTTAAATGAAACAAATTTCAGGGTTATCTGAATTGTGTACTGAGAGAAATTCAATTCGTAGTGAACAGAGGTCAGACTAGTCGAGCTGTGTAACAGGGGAAGATTTAACTAATAAACTGTACTAATCGGCTGAACCAAAAATTCTAGAAAAAAATTAGAAAAAAGATTTATGAGTCTAGATTCAGGGAAATTTTACGGATTTGAATTTCGAGTTTTTCAACTCGAGTTATGATTTATTTAGTGAACATGATGCAGGGGGGGACAGCTTGATCAAATTGGGACAAACAATAAAAGTTAAAAATATTATATAATTGAGTTATGTTGTAAACATGTTAAATTTCTTATTTGTTATTTATATACTTACTTACTAAGCTATATGCTTATCTTCTTTTCTTTTATCTTGTCTTATAGAGTTACTAAGCCAGATTGGGAATTGAAGATCGTCGGAGACCCATCCACGCTATCAATACTTTTTGGTACATTGTAAACACTATTTTGAAATATGGCATGTATAGCAGACTTGGTTATTTTGTTACGTGTCATAAATGTTTAGGTTTAAATTACTACTTATAGTATCAAGCTAATCATTTTGTATGAAACCTTTGGAGTTAGTTTGTATTGTTAATAACAGATGATATAATGATTAAATTGCACGCTATATTTTTGTTGGGTTTTATTTAATAGTATTCACCATGATTTGTTAATACCTCGTACCCTGTTCCGGCTACGGATATGGGTAAGGGGTGTTACATACGTGCTAAAATCCGAAGGACTCACTGGGCAATTAGCCCTAATCCCAAAACGACGTCGTTCCCAAAATAAGTTTTATAGTGGCCATTAGTACTAAATTGAAACAAAAATAAAAGGTTAGGGCCAAATTAAAATAAAAATAAAATGAAATTATAAATATTGAAAATGCGGAAGGATCAATTGGGCAATTAGCCCATCTACCAAAAACGCGCGGATCCTCCCCGGATCACGGGTCAACGTGCGGATGCTTCACTTAAACGGCGTCGTTTTGGTGCTTATTAAAATAAGCAAAAACGACACCGTTTTCATAACACTATATAAATCAAATTTTGGCCCAAAATTTCATTTTAGGAGTTGGTTTTTTTAAAAAAAAACTTAAAATCCTCTGAAAGAGGATAAAAGAAGAGCCTTCCGAGCTCTGGCCTCCGGCCAAGCTCCGGTCATCAGGCTGCAGGCGCCACACGCGCTACACGCGCCGCCGTATACGGCGGTTGGAAGGTTAGAAGCCTTCATTCTTCAAGGCGAATTACAGGTAATCTCTTCTCTTTTTAAATACCGATAGTTTTTGTAAAAAACAATTCATATGTTTTTTTTTTTTGAAAAGAAATAAACTATAGAGAACAAAATATAACTAAAATCACCTTTTTCCAAAAAGAAACTATTCATATTTTTCTCGTATGCGTGTATCTGTTTTTTATTTATCTCCAAAAAAAAAATCAAAATCCCCCTGATTATAGTGAACATATTCGGCTTTTATAGCCCCTGTTTTCTAAATACAAATTTGGTGTGTTCTTTTGTTCGATTCCTTGCCATATTTGTTGTGTGTCTCTTTCCCTTTTTACAGGTGACGACGAGAAAACCAACGACGATCGGGCACTGATGATGGCGCACTGGCGCGCCGATTACGACCCGAGATGAGGGATCGCTGACTACGGCGTGATGATTGGGATCGTGCTTGCGGCGCGAAAGATTCTGGAAACCCTAGGGTTTCCTGATTTAGTTTAGGCATTGGGCCTTCTTGGGCCTCGCTGATTTGGGTCTAGTTTGGGTATTTGGGCTAACGGGTTTTAGGTGTAATGAGGTTCAAATGTGGGCTACTGGTGTAATTTGTAAATGGGCCATAAGTAGTGCTTCAATTGGGCTATGTAAATAGGCTAGTAATTTGGGTTTTGTAAATGGGCTGTAAAAGAACTTTTATTATTATTTTTTTTGTTCTTTGTTTATTTTATGGGCCGGGCAAATTTGGGCTATTACAGCTGCCCCTCTTTGCTCATTACTGTGTAACAGAAATAGAGCAAAGACTATAAAAGGACAAAATTTGCCCGGTCTTATCGGATCTTGACTTCATGGTCCTCAATCTGCTTTCCACAATCTCAGTGACGCCATGCTGATATCTTTGATTTGCAACCCGTCTAATACAGAAACGCCAAATCTGCTATCTTCGATTTGCCTTCCGTCAATACAGAGATGCCAAATCTGTTATCTTCGATTTGCTCCCCGTCTAATACAGAGACACCCAATCTGCTATCTTCGATCTGCCCTCTGTTAATATAGAGACGCCAAATTTGCTATCTTTGATTTGCTCCCCGTCTAATACAGAGACGCCAAATCTGCTATTTTCGATGTGCTCTCTGTCAATACAGAGACGCCAAATCTGCTATATTTGATTTCCTCCCCGTCTAATACAAAGACGCCAAATCTGCTATTTTTGATCTGCTCCCCGTCTAATACAGAGACGTCAAATCTGCTATCTTCGATTTGCTCCCCGTCCAATGCAGAGACGCCAAATCTACTATTTTTGATCTGCTCCCCATCTAATATAAAGACGCCAAATCTGCTTTCTTCGATCTACTCTCCGTCAATACAGAGATGCCAAATTTGTTATCTTTGATTTGCTCCCCGTCTAATACAGAGACGCCAAATCTACTATTTTCGATATGCTCCCCGTCTAATATAGAGACGCCAAATTTGCTTTCTTCGATCTGCTCTCCGTTAATACAGAGACGCCAAATCTGCTATCTTCGATTTGCTCCCCGTCTAATACAGAGACGTCAAATCTGCTATCTTCGATTTGCTCCCCGTCCAATGCAGAGACGCCAAATCTGCTATTTTCGATCTGCTCCCTGTCTAATACAAAGACGCCAAATCTGCTTTCTTCGATCTACTCTCCGTCAATACAGAGACGCCAAATCTGCTATCTTCGATTTGCTTCTCGTCTAATACAAAGACGCCAAATTAGCTTTCTAGAGGATATAATCTGTAGAATAGGTATGTGCTTATGCCTAGTGATTAGGATGCCATGATCGAAATGAGTCAAATGCTCCTAATTATGATGCAAAATGTTATGAGAATGACTCCTATTTCGAACATCTTTACTCATTCATCCATCAAAGTTTCATATTTATTTTACTCGAAGTATCAATCATACTCTGCTCATATGCTTTGAACCAAATTGGTCCTATTATACCATTCTTCGAATGTTTTGACCTACTGGAGATGATCCTTTCCTAAGATTAAATCATTTTAATTATCCACTCATCCTTTAGACTGAAGAAAAAATTTTCCGAGTACTTCCGACCCTTACTCATGGGAATTCTTCAAACAATTGTTCTGTTTTAGTTTCTTGTATTATCTAGAGATTTCCAGAGTAAAATGCAAAACTTCGTTTGTAAAAAATTTAGTTCATCAATCATTATTTCAATGCAACACACTTTATGAATAATGGAAGATGAATAATTTGATCTTGATAATAATTAGATAGATCATCAAAATACAAAAGGAAATTAATCTGAAAACATATCTTTGAGAAGAAAAAGAATCCAAAGATAGGACAAAAATCAGATGCCTTACATATCACAGCTTGGGCTTCTGTATACAAACTCCATGAAGACTGTTTTGAGTTTAACATGTGTTTAGAAGATCCAAAGTACTTTGTTGATGCCCCGGTATGTAACATACTCCACTTCTTGTCAGATTCGGTATAGCAAGGTCACTGCATGCTTTTCAAAATTTGAGCTGCCCTTTCGGGTTTTCAACTCAACACCCCTTTGGTCTCAAGGCGCCCTTTGCGGGTTTTCACCTTGGCCTCTCCATTTTTACGCTTTTTTTTTTTTAGAAATCTCAAAGAGCCCTTTGTGGGTTTTCACCTTGGATTCCCTTTTCTTTAGACAAAGTACCTCTTGACTGAGTCTGAATTCACTGGATTGGGTAAACTCTTCCCATCTATTTTTGTCAAAATCAGTGCACCACCAGAGAAAGCCTTCTTCACAACATACAACCCTTCCCAATTCGGCATCCATTTTCCTCTAAAGTCCTTCTGTATGGGAAGAATCTTTTTCAGTACAAGGTCCCCTTCGTGAAATTCTCTTGGATGAACTTTCTTGTCATAAACTCGCATCATTCGCTTCTGATACATCTGGCCATGATGAATAGCCCTTAGCCTCTTTTCTTCAATCAAGTTCAATTGGTCATATCGCGATTGAATCCATTCTGCTTCATCCAGCTTTATCTCTAATAAAATTCGAAGAGAAGGTATTTCCACTTCAATGGGTAACACTGCCTCCATCCCATAAACCAACAAGAAAGGAGTTTCCCTAGTAGAGGTTCTGACGGACGTTCGATAGGCCAAGAGTGCAAATGGTAATTTCTCATGCCAATCTCTGTAGGTCTCAGTCATTTTCCCTACTATCTTCTTGATGTTTTTGTTGGCAGCTTCCACTGCCACATTCATTTTTAGGAGATATGGAGATGAATTATGATGTTTGATCTTGAATTGGTTGCAGACTTTCACAATTGTGCCGTTGTTCAAGTTCAATGCATTGTTCGATATGATCCTCTCAGGCATTCCATACCGACAAATGATCTCCTTTTTCAAGAATCGACTTACTGTCGACTTGGTAACACTAGCATATGAAGCTGCCTCTATCCATTTCGTGAAGTAGTCAATGACCACGAAAATGAAACGATGCCCATTCGAAGCTTTTGGTGATATTGGGCCAATAACATCCATGCCCCACATGGAGAAGGGCCATGGAGAAGTCAAAACATGCAAAGGTGAAGGTGGTACATGAATCTTGTCCCCATATATCTAGCATTTATGACACTTCTTGGCATAGTTGATACAATCTCCTTCCATAGTAGACTAATAGTATCCAAATCTCATGATTTGCCTTGCCATTGTAAAGCCATTAGCATGTGTCCCACAAACACCTTCATGTACCTCTTCCAAGATTTGTTTGGCTTCCACAGCATCGACACATATCAAAAGCACCTGATCTTTCCTTCTTTTATAAAGGATGTCCCCATCCAGTACATATTTGTAGGCTAACCTCCTCAAGGTTCTTTTGTCATTCTTAGTTGCTTGCTTAGGATATTCACGATTTTTCACATACTGCAATATATCTTGATACCAAGGATGGTCATCCTTTTCCTCTTCTTCGATGTTGCAACAATGAGCTGGAACCTCAACAATACTCATCTGAATTGGTCTCACATCCTCCTTTTTATTTGTTTTAATCATGGAAGCCAGTGTTGCTAAAGCATCTGCCATCTGGTTTTCGTCCCGCGGGAGATAATTAAAGGTGATGTTATCAAACCCCTCAAGTAACTCCAAAACTACCTTTCGATAATTAATCAATTTGGGGTCTCTTGTCTCCCATTCACCCCTAAGCTGGTAAATTACCAACGCAGAGTCTCCATATACTTCCAGGGTTCTAATTTTTTGCTCTTTGGCCGCTCGAATCCCCATAATGGATGATTCATACTCAGCCATATTGTTCGTGTAGTCAAAATCCAATTTACATCAAAACGGATAATGATCACCATTTGGGGATACCAAGACTGCCCCAATTCTATTTCCTACCGCATTGGATGCGCCATCAAAGTTCAGCTTCCATGGATATTCTTCAGTAGTTGCCACATACATCAACTCCTCATTAGGGAAATCAAAGCTCAATGGCTCATAATCTTCTAGAGCTCTACTGGCCAGAAATTCTGCTATTGCGCTTGCTTTTATAGCCTTTTGACTCACATAGACTATATCAAACTCTGAAAACAGTACTTGCCACCTTGCCATTCTTCCATGTAGGGCTGTTGACTCCATCATGTACTTTAATGGATCAAGTTTCGAAATTAACCAAGTCGTATGATATAGCATATATTGTCTCAACCTTCGAGTCGTCCAGATTAAAGCACAACACAACCTTCAATTGGCAAATATCTCATCTCGCAATCAGTGAATTTCTTACTGAGGTAAGATATTGCCTTCTCTTTTCTTCCTGACTCGTCATGTTGACCAAGCACACATCCCATAGAATTACTAAACACTGATAAGTATAGAATTAATGGTCTATCTGGACTGGGCGGAGATAACACTGTAGCGTTTAACAAGTATTGTTTGACTTTATCAAAAGCATTCTGGCATTCCTCATCCCAAGTACCTTGGTTGTGTTTTCTAAGGAGGCGAAATATAGGATCACATTTCTCAATTAATTGTGAAATAAACCGAACAATATAATTCCACCTTTCAAGAAAACCCCGAACTTCCTTCTGAGTACGTGGTGGAGGCAATTCTCGTATGGCTCTAACCTTGTCCGAGTCAACTTCTATTCCCTTTTCGCTGACCACAAAGCCCAATAACTTCCCTGACCTAGCTCTGAAGATGCACTTTGCCGGATTAAGCTTCAACTGAAACTTTCTTAATCTCAAGAACAACTTCCTCAAGACTTCAATATGCTCCATCTCTGTTCGAGATTTGGCAATCATGTCATCAACATACACCTCAATCTCTTTGTGCATCATATCATGGAATAAGGTCACCATAGCCCTTTGGTATGTTGCCCCTGCATTCTTCAACCGAAAGGGCATTACCTTGTAACAAAAGGTGCCCCACAATGTTATGAAGGTCGTTTTATCCATGTCCTCAGGATGCATCTTTATCTTATTGTACCCTGAGAAGCCATCCATAAAAAAGAACAATGAATATCCCGCTGTATTGTCCACCAAAGTGTCAATGTGCGGTAAAGGAAAATTGTCCTTTGGGCTAGCTTTATTCAAATCTCTGTAATCTACACACATTCGTACCTTCCCATCCTTCTTAGGGACGGGTACAATGTTAGACACCCATTCTGAGTACTTAACCTCTTGTAGGAATCCAGCATCGAACTATTTCTTGACTTCATCTTTTATTTTCAGCACAATATCAGGCCTCATCCTTCGCAATTTTTGTTGGACTGGCTTACAATCCTGTCTTATGGGGAGATGATGTACCACGATATCGTGTTCAACCCCGGCATATCCTGATATGACCATGCAAAGATATCTTTGAATTCATGCAGCAGTTCAACAAGACCTTGTCTCGTTTCCTTTGCAATATGTGTCCCAATCTTCTCTTCTTTCCCTTCTTCCAAGATTATATTCTCTATTGCCTCTTTCTCATGGGACAGAATTTGCTTCTCCTCTTGTTTCACCAATCTCAACATATCTGGAGACACATCATAATCCCTGTCATCGTCAAAATCCTAAGTTTCCTCTAAACACATGTCTTGCTCAAAAGAGAATTTAGGATTTGTAGTATCATCGCTCATGTCGTTGATATCTAGGGACCTGTGGGGGTGCAGAGGAATGTACAAAGAGTGAATGAATTTAAAAATGTCTATTAACATGTTATGAATGAAATGAAAGATTTGAACGGAATTAAAAGGATAAAAGAACAAAGAATGAAAGAATGTTTGCTCGAATTGATAGTAAAGACATGTTTTATTGAAACAAAATATCTGAACATGAGCCTATTTCACAAATGAAATCCTCTTACTCCTAGGTTTTAGAGCAACAAGAGTGTTCTGAAAATTACTCTGAAAAATCTTTAAAAACTATAGGAAGTTCTTCTACAGTCCAATTGTTTAAAGAGCTTCTCGGTTTGTAAGGGCGAATGCCCTCAAGGTTTCTTCATTCAGACTCTTCATTATGTACAACATTGATATAATGACTTCCTTTTTCGAGCAGCCCTCTCTTAGGGTGAATTATCCCTCCTGATATAAAAGTCTGGGATATATGAGGGAACGTCATTAATCCCCACTCTACTTCTCCTCCATTTGAACGAGCCATTCTTCTTTCTTGATGCTTCTCTATTTCCTTCCTTTTATGCCTGTAATCTGTCCTGAAACCCAGGCCAAAATGATCTCTCTTTTCTCTTAGTTCTGGAACTTGAATTCCTCCTTGAAGATATCTTCCCAATCCTTTTCCTAGCAAGGCTCCTTTTCCCACTGTCATCTGCAAACCCATTCTTGTGGTTCTGGATATCTTAGGCATCGGCACCTCATTCCCCTCTGAAATAAATGTTGCATTAAAAAATTCTAAGGAGCGAAAAGAACACTCAACAGCCTCCTTGTTTGCCTCTACATAAGGTGCGTCACTAGTGACTGCTGCTATGATGTCTTCCTCTGCATTTATGGTGACCAGCAGTCCGTCGATTACTAGCTTCAATTTCTGGTGCAAAGATGAGGGCACCGCTCCTGCCGAATGTATCCAAGGCCTCCCCAACAAGAAATTATAAGAGGGCTTGATGTCTATCACTAAAAAGTCTACCTCATAGGTGCCCGATCATCAAAGGAATATCAATTCTTCCCATAACCTTTCTTTCTGTGCCATCAAATGCTCTCACTACATTATGGCATGTTTTCATATGAGAACTATCTATGGGTAATTTATTCAATATAGATAATGGTAGGACATTTAAGGCTGACCCATTATCAATAAGCACACTCGGCAATGTATATCCTTTACAGCGAGTGGTGATGTGCAAAGCTTTAGCTGATCCCATGCCGCCAGGTGGAATTTCATCATCATTGAAATAAATGAAATTGTCAACGCTTATGTTACTAACCAATCGATCCAACTTATTGATAGATATATCATTAGTAACGTAAGTCTCATTGAGCACCTTCATTAATGCCTCACGATGTACCTCTGAACTCAGAAGCAAAGCCAACACTGATATACGAGCTGGTTGTTTGTGCAATTGTTCAACCACACTGTACTCACCGTGTTTTAGGAATTTTAGAAACTCTCTAGCCTCTTCTTCCTTCACTGGTTCATTAATAAGTACCTCAGCCCTATTCTCCTTCTCAGTGTCAAAAGCTTTCACTTTTGCAGGCTCAACTCTAATGCCTTTTACATCATAACGCTTCCCATTACGTGTGTAGGATCCTTCAATTTGAGCCTCCTTAGAAGTACTAGCTATATCTTCTCTCTCCGATACTGTCACATTCCAGTCATAATTCCAGGGTACCCTCTTGTCATCCTTATAAGGAAGGAAACGGGTTTGTGAATAATGACTTTTGGCGCTGCTTGTGTCTCAACTTTATTATTCCTTGGTATAGAAATAATGATCCTTGGCCGGTTGATTCTTTGATTCTTTGGTTCACCTTCCAATGCGTATACATGTCCCTTATCTGAGCCAGCTTCATAAAATTCCAGCTCCTTATTATCTATAAGGCTTTCTATCAAAGCCTTAAACTCATCACATTCCTGGATCTCGTGTTCCTCTTCTTCATGGAACTCACAGTAGTCCCTCACTCCTTCATTTCTTTCTCCAGAGATTATCATCTCTCTTTTCACCATTTTTCCCAAATTACTTTCATCGGCATTCTTACCTCGGCTACGTCCTCTTTTATCCTTCTCATTCCAGTTTCCCCAATTGTATTTACCCCTTGATCACCATGGTTTGGCAATGGGTTCTCTGTACTAGGGGTGTCGTTAAATTTTACGACCCCCATCTTGATCAGGCTTTCCACTGTTTTTTTAAAACCAGTGCAATGTTCAATTAAATGCCCCGATATCCCTGCATGGTATTCACATTTGGCATTTGCATCGTACCATTTGGGATATGGGGGTTGAAGTGGTTTCAAATGAAAATGAGCTATTGCATGCGCACTAAATAGACTTTGATAAAGCTCCCGATACGTCACCGGGATAGGCGTAAATGAGACCTTCTCAGAATTTTGTCTCAAACTAGATCCCTGCTTTTAGGAATCCTGTTGCCCAACTGTAGTTGCTCTAGGCTGACTAACCGTAACCGCTTTTGAATTATAACTACTCGTATTGTTCACCTCATTATCTTTCCTTCTTGGGGCCGATCTTTTAGTAGTTCCCCCCTCTATCTTGCCACCCCTTATAGCGTTCTCAATCATTTCTCCTGCCATAACTATATCAGCAAAGCTCTTGGTGGTACTCCCAATCATATGAGTAATGAATGGAGCCTTCAAGGGGTTAATGAACAGCATGGTAGTTTCCTTCTCCAAAAGCGGTGGTTGAACTTGCATGGCAACCTCCCTCCACCTCTGTGTATATTGCCTAAAGCTCTCATTAGGCTTCTTTTCCATGTTTTGCAAAGTGATTCTATCAGGAGTCATATCAGTCACATGATTATATTGCTACATAAAGGCTTGCGCTAAGTCTCTCCAAGAACCAATCCTTGCGCGACTCAAGTGATTGTACCACCTAGCCGCTGCCCCAACCAAACTATCCTGAAAATAATGGATCAATAATTGATCATTGTTTACATAGCCAGTCATCCGCCTACAAAACATGGTGATATGGGCTTCAGGGCAAGTAGTCCCATTGTATTTCTCAAATTTTGGCATCTTGAACTTATGAGGAAGCACCAAATCTGGGACCAAACTCAAGTCATTGGCATCAATTCCTTGACGATTATCAACGCTTTCCAATGCCTTAAATTTCTCCTCCAACCATCTACAACGTTCCTCTAATTGCCTTGATGATTTGAGTCTCACCTCCTCCTTCTCAGCTACATCTAAATCAGGGATGACTAGATTGGTAGGGTTATCTCCCGAGTTGAATCCTGAACCAGTTTGAAAGTTTGTGGGTATTCCAGCATTGACTTGCCCATGTTGAGGCCTTATTGTGATGGACGGCCTTTGGGGATATGCCTCAGGTTGAGTTTTCACATGAGGTGGAGTAAAACCAGGAGGATGATCCTCATTATCCTCTTCAGTGATAGTCATAGGGGCCTTTCCTTTATCCGTTGCCCCCTTCAGCAACTGAGCCAATTCAGCCATCATATTCCTTTGGGCCTCCAACATTTGATCTTTCATCTCCTATTGGATTTTTGCCAATTGTTCCTGCAATTGTTCTTACATTTCTTTCTGGATCTGCTCAATTCTTTGATCCGTATTCTTTGTCTTAGTGCGTGTACCGTAAGGATGTGTTGCTTCCAGGTTTTCTTTCTCTTACTCTCTCTCTCTCTCTCTCTTTCTCTTTCTCTTTTTCTGTAAATTTAACTAATTAGGGTCTTTCCATAAATTTGAATGCATATGATGCAATGAGATGCAAATGCATGAATGCAAAAAGATATCGATTCTGATTCAGTTTCTTTTAGAAAACGTTATTTAAGAAACAAAAATCTTTATACAAAACGGATTACAAATACACTTTCGCCCTTAGGCCTAGAATTTTAACCCTATTCAATAACAATGCTAATTCACGACCTCTATCTGACACATATTCATACTTTGCACTTAACACATTAGCTTGCGCTACCAGGTCCTGCAAATGATCAGCAACCTCTCGAATTTGGACTACGGCTTCTCCCATGAGGTAGTCCCTATCTCTGACCTGATCTTGAAAATGGTGAAGTTCTCCTTTCCAATGTCCTTCTCTTGCCTCAAGTTGCTCAATTTGAAGTTCACAATTCCGCAATGCTGCTTCCAACCCTCCATTATTGTGCTTCATTTCCTCGATCTTGCTCAGACTTGCCTTTAACTCGACCTCAGAGTTACGACTTCAGTGATGATGAAGAGATCGCCCAAGCTCAGTCACCTTAGCTTTTAATCCTTGATTCTCTTTTTCTAAGGCTTGATTCTGAACCTGCATCTCTTGAAACTTCTTCTCCCAATACTCGACTTTGGCTTTTTCTTCTTGAACCTCTTGTTGCCACTGCTCTGAAGACTTCCCTAATCCAGCTCTCTTCATTAATAGTTGTATCCTCTTATACTGCGTCTTCAAGTCATCTCGGTCTTCCTCAATCTTCTTTTCTTTTCTCACTTTTTCGACCCCAATTTTCTGACCATCGACGTCTAAGCTTAGGTACATCTTCTCCTCTTCAAGCCTTTTTATCTTTCTCTCGAGCTCCAAATTCTTCCTTTCGAACTCTTACTTTATGACATCTAACTCCATCGATCGAGTAGCCCCCAAACTCGGCCTAGGGATGTTATCATTGATCCTCTTGCTAAACCACCTTTTGTACTCAACAGATTGTAGTAGTCGGCCTTGATCGAGAATCTTCACACAAAGAAATCTTCTTCCAAGCCTCGGAAATCGCTCGCATATTCTTCTTATAATGATCCCCTTATATGAGAAATCACTCTGAGCTAACCCTTGTGTTGCTGGTATAAACTGCCCCACTTTGTATTGTCTTAGGACGAGTAATGGCGCATAACCAGCAACTCTCCAAATTCCAGGAAGAGGTACCTAATCAAATCTTTCGCAACGATAAAGGACTTCATTAGGAGCTACCCAAGGGGCTTTCCACATAACATCTTCCTCTCGGAGATTCTAAAGTATTTCCATCCACCTTTCCTCTCAGTATCGCTTTCTCCTTGGCGTAACTGCTGCTTCTTTTAAGGGAGAATAATCTTCAAAGAACACTCAGCAAGGAACCTTATCAACCTTCCAAAAGTGACTGTAAAACCATACTAACAACAACTGTGCACATCCAATGAATCTACCTTCACCAGCTCTCCACCATGCACTCAAGGATCTAAAAGTCTCGGTTAGGATTACAGGCACAGGTGTGTTCTGTTTACCCAGTCTATCAAATAAATTCGCAACTGCTTTATCTATGTGCCCCACAGCTTTTGGGAAAATCACCAAACCATAAATACTTAAGGCCAAGACATCAACCCTCTTCTTCACATCTGGGTACGCCAATATCAGATCCCTCAAACTTTCCCATGGAATGCATTTACCATCACCCTTTTGTTGGATTCGAGTTGCGGCCCACTGTTCACTCATCCCTGTGATCATCATTAATTTCTTCACGAAAGTTGAGAGATTAGTAGCCTTAACATAAGCTTTGTTACCTTAAAGTTTTGGACAGTGAAGCAAAGTCGTATACTCCTCCAAAATACGTACTAAATCTACCTCTCCAAATGTAAAACACCTATAAGCAGGGTTCCAAAACTGTACCATAGCTCGAAACAGATGCTTATCCACCTTGATGTCTAGCAAATAAGAAAGATCTCCATAATTCTAGTAGAATAGCTGTTTAGCCTCGTCATCCCATTGGCCCAAATGTCCTTCAACTCTTGAAACTCATTTTGTGTCGAACTAATACGAGTGAAGTCCCACAACTCTGATGTATACCCTTTGGTGACACTATTTCCCTTCTCTAACTGAGTTTTCTCTGACCACGCACAGACAGAAGCATTGTCCTTCACTTTATCAAGATATTCGTTCCACATTACAAAACTTTCTAATCTAGAAATCGAACCGTGAATCAATACCTTTAAATGTTTAGTGACATACAATGATAGCAAAATAAAATAAGTCAGTATCATATATAAAAGGTATAATAAACAAGCACTTATAAGGGTAGCTTACTAAAGGCTAGCACTATACTCCCTACGGTAAGCGCTTAAAGTTCACTATATGTGTTTCAGTTCTAAAGCGAGGGCACCTGAACCAGCAGATTCCTCAGTCCTCACCCATTATAGGCTCATATGGACCAAGTTCGGTTCAGGGGGACACATTTCCCTATGGCCATGCGGAGATGAAAATCTCACGAAGACATAGGTACAGATGTATACCGGAAGCAATCCGCTAGCCCATACGGAGGTGAAAACCTCACGAAAGCGTAGCTTCTCACTCCCACTTAAGGGTGCGACCACAGTGGTCGTACAAATACAATGTGTACGAAATCAAAATAACAAACATATGCAGCAAACACATGTGAAAAGATCGATATTTAAAATTTTTTCCAAACTTTTGACATTAAGACAAAAAATAATCAATTTTTTGGCTTGACTCTCTTATGACGTCCCCAGTGGAGTCGCCAAGCTGTCGAAACCCTTTCTTAAAAAGAGAGAATTTTGAAAACGGGGGTCACCACCAACCTTTTTAGGTGTGATTGGATCACCTTATAAAACATTTTGGTCTACGAAAATGTGAGAAAATAGGTTCGGGAGTCGGTTACATATGAGAAAGGATTAGCATCCTCGCAATGCCCAAAATTGGTGCCGAATTGAATAATTTCTGTCTTAATGTCAAAAGTTTGAAGGAATTTATAAATAAGATCCCTTTTTTTTAAAACGGTAATAATTTGAGTTGAAAATCAAGATTTCTTTGCTCCAAAAGAATACAAACATCACATCCAGCATGATTGGACACGATATTCTTAAACTTTCGTAATTGAATTCATCTCGTGATTTACAAAATCTATTTAGAAGGATACTTTAGACATTTAGACAAACGGGAAATCGCAACCCAAAGTGTGTTAGGTACTACTTCCCGAATTCCTAAATACCAAAAACATTGCCTCATTTTTAAAATTCTTTTGGATTAAATGAAATATAAATTTTTAAAACAATGATGCATTTAACATATTACAAAATATCAATACTAAATAATATAAATTACATAATACATACTTTATCATTCTAGCAAATATAATATGGAAAATAATGAATATAACAATATAAATTACATAATATATGTGCAATAATATTTCATGCAAGTATAACCTAAAAATAGCAACATAAATGATCAATTTCCATACAAATATATAAAAACAATGAATAATATAAAAATAAAAATAATTTATGAGGTAAAATTACATACTAAAATAATACCAAAAAAATCAACAAATTATGAACATATGTAGAATAAGTAAAAATGAATACTAAATAATAAAGGAAAATTTTCTTAAAAAATGGTTAATTAATTAATAAAAAGGAATACTATATGATATAATAATTTAATATATATTTTATAAAAATAATATTATATTAAATAGAGCAAAAACTTTATAGTAAATTTTAGAATATTACATTGTATGCTAAATATTCGATAATGATATATATATTATTCAATAAATTTTAACGTTATACATAATAAATAAATAATAAAATAATAAAATATATATAATAAAAAAATATAATGAATAATATATATAATAAAATAATATATAATAAAATAATAATATATAAATAATACATAAATAAAAAATATATATAATATTTTTACGTATATAAATAATGTTTATAGTAAAAAATATATAATATATAGAATATTTAAAATAAATATATTATATATAAAAATTTTAAAAAAGGATTAAAATAAAAAAACTAAAAACTTTAGGGTTAATTTAAAATAATAAGAAATTTGGACTTAATTGAAATGCGTACTAAAATCCGAAGGACTCACTGGGCAATTAGCCCTAATCCCAAAACGACATCGTTCCCAAAATAAGTTTTATAATGGCCATTAGTACTAAATTGAAACAAAAATAAAAGGTTAGGGCCAAATTAAAATAAAAATAAAATGAAATTATAAATATTGAAAATACGGAAGGATCAATTGGGCAATTAGCCCATCTACCAAAAACGCGCAGAACTTCCCCGGGTCACGGGTCAACGCGCGGATCCTTCACTTAAACGGCGCTGTTTTGGTGCTTATTAAACTAAGCCAAAACGACATCGTTTTCATAATACTATATAAATCAAATTTTGGCCCAAAATTTCATTTTAAGAGCTGGTTTTTAAAAAAAACTTAAAATCCTCTGAAAGAGGAGAAAAGAAGAGCCTTTCGAGCTCTGGCCTCCGGCCAAGCTCCGGTCATCAGGTTGCACGTGCCACACGCTCTACACACGTCGCCGTATACGGCGGTTGGAAGGTTAAAAGCCTTCATTCTTTCAGGCAAATCACAGGTAATCTCTTCTCTTTTTAAATACAGATAGTTTTTGTGAAAAACAATTCATATGTTTTTTTTTGAAAAGAAATAAACTATAGAGAACAAAATATAACTAAAATCACCCTTTTCCAAAAAGAAATTGTTCGTATTTTTCTCGTATGCGTGTATTTGTTTTTTATTTATCTCCAAAAAAAAAATCAAAATCCCCCTGATTACAGTGAACATATTCGGCTTTTATAGCCCCTGTTTTCTAAATACAAATTTGGTGTGTTCTTCTGTTCGATTCCTTGTCATATTTGCTGTGTGTCTCTTTCCCTTTTTGCAGGTGACGACGAGAAAACCAGCGACGATCGGGCGCTGATGATGGCGCACTGGCGCAAGATGAGGGATCGCTGACTACGGCGTGATGATTGGGATCGTGCTTGCGGCGCGAAAGTTTCTGGAAACCCTAGGGTTTCCTGATTCAGTTTAGGCATTGGGCCTTCTTGGGCCTCGCTGATTTGGGTCTAGTTTGGGTATTTGGGCTAACGGGTTTTAGGTGTAATGAGGTTCAAATGTGGGCTACCGGTGTAATTTGTAAATGGGCCATAAGTAGTGCTTCAATTGAGCTATGTAAATAGGCTAGTAATTTGGGTTTTGTAAATGGAATGTAAAAGAACTTTTATTAATTTTTTTTTGTTCTTTGTTTATTTTACGGGCCGGGCAAATTTGGGCTATTACACACAGCATGTCCGCAATAATCACACTCTTTTAGTAAATGGAGATAGTGTTCCAATCTTTAAAATTACCATTGTATTGGTATCAATCAATATTGTTTGATTTCACATAATTTGCAAATTTACATTGTGCATAAATAGCACCCTTTTCAATACACAATATAACAAATATCTCATGCGTTTAAATCATACATAAGTTTAATATCTCAACACATTATATCATTCAATCAAACATTCTCATATCTCATAACTCAAATATGCAATTACGAACTCAATCAAACATTCATACTATCAAACTAGCAATTTTGTTAACATGTTAGTCTTTTAAGGCTCGAAACATACCTGGTTCGGCCACTCACAAAATCAATAATTTGGATATTAATTCAATCCAATAATCAAGCTAATTTATCAAATATAACATGATATTTAATATTTTCAAACAATTTTTGAGCTTTGGACCCACACCTTATTTTTCGCTTTCTCGTAGCACACTAGCGAATCTTCTAATTTTTCTTAATAATTCCTTAAACGAACCAAAACCAAAATTTAGTGTAAATTCAATCAATTTAACATTAAACCAGCCCCAAACACCTACTCATTATTTCAAACCAATCGTTGAAATTATAACTATTTTATGAATCCAAACTAGCTAAAGTCCTTACACTATATCGATGCAAACCGTGCGTATAATCGTTTCTTCATTTTTAAGGATGATTTGGGGTGTTTGGGTCAGCACCTAATTCAATAATATACTATAAAATTAGTATCTAATTAATTATTAAATTTCTTTATTTAATCAATTCATAACTTTTACCCAATAACTATGTCGAAATAACAAACTAGATACCCTTAATTGCACTTACGCTTCACGATTTGTGGGATTTGAATGGCCAATCGATCAAGAACATTTTTCCCTAATTGAAATAGGTTTAAAATCTGATTAGGAGGGTTTAAGAACTCAATTTAGTGCTGGAAAAATATAGGCAAGAACCAAGAGACAAAAACCCCTTTCTTGCACATAGGCAAGACGCACCACCACCCATGGTGGCCAAAATTGGGGCTGGATTTTAGAACGATTTGAGATCTCATTAAATACTGTAAAAATAACTTTGAAATAATTTAAAATCCCCAAATTCCAGATCTTGAAATTTATGTTTCTAATGGACAAGATTAATTAAGAAATTGAAGAGAGAAGAGACCTTACCCAAGCTAGTCGAGAGAAATGACAATGGCAGTTTCTTGGCAATGTTTGGGATCGATCTTGGAGTTCAAGCTTTCAGATTTGGGATTGATTTTAATAAGGAAAATTTACAGCAATATGATGGAGAATATGTTAACAAATCTTGTGGCAAAAATAAAATGAAAAAAAGAAGAAGAAAGAGATGGTAAAACTAGGTGTAGGCGACAACAACAATGGAGAAAAGGAAAAAAAATTAAAATCAAAGAGAAGGAGAGGAGGAGAGGAACGACTAGGGAAATGAGGAGGAGGATTAAAGGCTGATTATTAGTAAAAAATTAATATTTATATCTAGATTAACTAGGCTTGGATTCCCTACACATTAAAACAAGTGGTTTTTGTCAAAAAATTAAATTATTTGCATGGGAAGGGAAATAAAGTTAAGACCTCAAGGATAAATTCACTAATGTTTAACCATCAAACCAATAACCCATTCTTGATATAATTTGAAATATTTATTTTAAAAAACAAGGCATGTCACATACTAGGATCTAAGGCAAAAATTGCAAAATAATAAAAATGATGCGAGAGAAGGGATTTGAACTTGGGTTTCAAGAAATGTTACACAAACACTTAACCAACAAACAAATACCTCATTTATTTCCTAAAAATTCATAGATAATTTAAAAAATTAAGGCATGATCTCTCTCTCTCGATTCACAAACTCGATCCTACTAACTCTTAATTTTTGGGATGTTACAACATTAGTATCCCCATGTTTATCGTCCCAACAAACTATCTACGATGCCTGAGCGTCTTTCAACTATGGCCTTGCACGATATAACCCCGTGTTTATCATCTCAACGAGCCATCCCCTATTTAGTGTCCTATCATACTATCCCATGTTTAATGTCTCATGAGGCTATGTTGAGTTTAATGTCTCATTGGACTTTTTATGATGTCATAACATCTTTCAAATATGGTCTTACACAGCTTTAACCCATGTTTACTATCCCTGTGGACTACTAGGATTACGTAGCACCTTTCATCTATAGTCTAGTCCTGTTTACCATGATGTCATACTGTGTTTAAGCCATGGTCTTACTTATTTATATCATGATGCCATAGCATCTTACAGCTATAATCTTACTCATCTTTATCATAATGCCATAGCATCTTTCAATTATGGTCTTACTTATTTTAGGTGCATAGCCTCCGATCAATCCTATGGTCTAGCCATAATCTTTCTTGTTTTCTCCTTCCATTGCAGCCCATCAATTCTTCCATTTCATCATTCCTAACCTTGATGCTTGAACACTGCAGTGTCCCCTTCGCAAGGCACGGTGCTTCGCATATCACAACTACACTCAATAACACTGTACAGCGGTATATAACAAAATTGCTCACTTTTTCTCATTCCTAGCTTCGTCTATCCCGTCATTAATCCCCTTTGATGCTTCCATATGTATACACATATTTTATAAATGAAGCATCATGAGATCATGCATACTGAACTAAAATGGTGGATATTTATAGACTCATGCAGACTTTGAACATATTTAGCATTTCAAAATGGAGTGTAGAAACTCACCTAATGCTTTTTGGTCTTATCAACTTAACCTTTCCAAACACTAGAGCTTCCATTATCCAGGCAGTTAATCTTGACAACCAAAATTATGGGTTAAACTCAACATGTTTAGCTCAAACTTTAGTTTTTTTGAGACATGCAGAACCCTTAAAATAGATCTCAAAACCATTATCTCTATTCTCTTAATTCCTACGATTACAAAAGGACTAAGAACCTTACTAGCTTACTGAATTCTCCACTTTTTTGAATTAAGCCTCACGATCATCATTCCATACATAGTTTTCTTTAATCATCACTTCCTTAGAGCGACCAAGGAAATAGATGAAGACGGGAAGAAAACTAAATGGATTGGAGAAGAAGTCTCTTACGATGTCATATCCCCACTATATATAACCCTTCCCGCACAGTCTTCAACCATTTAGAAACCATTCATTGACAATCATTTTGTCCCCCACAAAGGAGCCAGCTAGTTCTAATCAAATCAAACCAAACTTAGTTATCAACCTTACCCAATTTCAGTTACTATCCTTTCCTAACTTTTCAATAGAGACCATTAGCTTATGGTCCCTTTCAATTTAACCCCTAAAGGTTTCTAATTTTTTGGTTTAAAAGGAAACTGAGTGTGATCTGTATCATTTTTTATATATAACGAAATAAAATAAACATATAAACTCGTAATATAATTCCTACGACATATCTTGTAATTTTCATGAAAGACTATCAAATTTTCTTTCATATATCTTTGGGGTTAGCAAAACCGATGGGTAAACAAAGTTTTGCTTCTTTTTTCAAATTGGATTTGTCTTCAAAATCCAAAAGAAAATAAAATATATGCTACATAGTGTAGAGAGTTCTTTGATAAAAAAATAATCATTGCAAATAAGCGAATGAAATATATCGAGAGAAGGTGCAGAAGAAAACTAGAGCAATAACAATTAAAAACGTAATGTACAACTTTAGGTAATTTGTTAAAAATGTTCCTTGCTCTTTGTTTGGGTAAAGAATTAATGAAGATGATTTTGGGTTTTTTTTTTTTTTTGGCATAGAATATGAATTGAATTAATTTAATTAATTGCAAGGATTTTTCTTTACTTTTAGCTTAGGGTGGAAATTAAAGATCATATAATCAAAAAAGAAATTTGGATTTTGTAGACAATTATTAAATATGAGTTATTCAATTTTATTTTAAATTCGATACATAAAAAATTTAAATTTCAAAAGGAGATTAATTAATTAAATTAATTTCAATGTTATAGTAACAAATTGACTGACATTGTCAAGGAATAAAGTATTTTTTGAACAATTTACTTAATTTATTTTGATGTTTTGAAATTTAAAAGTTCAATATTGAAAAAAAAGAGTAGAACCTCTGGCTATGGGGTAAATAAGAACAATATGACAAATTTTTTAATGCATTATTATAATTTCTACTATTTTTCACTCTTTAATGACTTTTTACACCAATCAACACTTGGTTTCCGTGAATTCTAACATAAATGTGTATCTGCTTCAGTGGCTAAGTGTTTTGGATGTGTGTTTGAGATCTTAGGTTCAAGCCCCATTTATGGAAAATTCTGTTATTTTTTATCCTAGCCTGATCTCTATTGGGTGGGCTTATATTATATTTCTGGTAAACTTATATCAGAATGAGTCTGTTGGTTCAAGTGGTAAGGTGGTAGCTCGCTGTTTGAATCCTTATGTGAGCATGGATGATAATATTTGCTTCAGATGTCTAATAGAGGTTCGGTAGAACCAAAACTTTGAGGTTGCTAAGTGAGGATCCAGTTGTGGGATAGTGGGGATTGAGTTGTTAGTGGGAAGTTAGGATATACCTTATTTTGTTTTATTCTATTTTAGTTTTTTCCTTTTTCTATATTCTCTCAACTTCCCTGACGTTTTTCTTTTATTCTTCCTTCCCACTTCTGACTTTTCCCTCTTTTCTGCAAAATCCCTTTTCGTTCTTCTATTGATTCTGTTCGCGGTTGTAACTTGGATTCTTGGGTTCTTTAATCGGCTTGGTGAGTAGAGCTTCGCTTGTCATAACATTATAATTTTTGTATGCTAGCGATGTTTTTGTAACTTTTAATTAGTGAGCTTTGTGTTTAGGAGAAGGTGGTAAAGCAAGGAGTTACGCTCCAATGCTTTAATTCGTGATAGTAGGGTTTTTTTTCATGGTAAGTGTAATGTATTTCGGTTTAGACCCTAGTCGAATAGTGGTTTCGAGATCACAAATCTGAGTTAAAAATTATTTAAATTTTATTTTTCATGTTTACAATATACGGTTAAGCATGTGTAAAAGTTTCAGTGAAAATTTTATCATTTAAGCGGTTAATTTGAGAAAAAGGACTTAATCGTGTAAATTGCAAAAGTCATTTGTGTGCTAGATGTTAAAAGTGCCTAAATGATATTCATTGTGAAATGTAAGGTCCTTATGTTGAAATTTGACCATATTTCGTGGAGATGGACATAAATAGCCAACCATTAAGTGATTTTTTATTGTTTTAATAAGGGGTAAAATGGTAAAACATGAAATAATGTATTAGTAATTAAAACAAAGTTGAAATTTGCTTCAAAATTCATGTTCTTCCACCGAAATAAGAAAGAAAAATTAGGGCTTGAAGATTTTACATATTCGGTGCATACTTGGCTCAATTAAGGTATGAATTTTGTTCGGTTTTTGATGATTTTTATGTTTTTGTGATCGTTGTTAAGTATTCTAGCTAGCCCATGCTTAAATTCATAAAATTTTTTTATAATTTGATGAGATTCCATTGATAAATTCATGAGTTTTGTGATGTTAAGTGATTAACTAAGAAAGCTTAGTGCTTGAAATACATGTTTTGTAAAGTGATTTTGAGTAAAAATGTATATTCGGGACTAATTTATGAAAATGAGAAATTGAGGGGCTAAAATGTAAAATAAATGAAATGTGTGGACTTGTATGAGCTAAGTGAATATTCAGCCTAATATGTGTAAAAATAAATTATGTGTATTTTGTGTTTATGTGTAATAAAGACTAAAATGTCAAAATGAGTAATTTTGGGGGCTAAAGTGTAAAAATGCCCAAAGATGTGTTTGTGTATTGAATTGAATGATTTGGTGAATAAAAGGGTTAATTTTAAATACATATAGATCAAGAAAAGAGGAATTCAGATTTAGATCGAGGGAAGTCAAAGATAATCGAGTAAACGAATCAAATCGACAATTCCGAGTACGAGGTAAGTTCGTACGTGATAAATGAAGTTATTGTTATGTTTTAATGCTTTGGTAATGCTTGAATTGTGTATATATTTGGTTATGGTTTGAATATGATGATAAATCGATTATGTTCGGCACTAAGTGTGCGGTTTGAAATAGCTTCGGCTACAAATGGCACTTAGTGTGCGAGTTGGAATAGCTTAGGCTATATGAGGCTATAAGTGTGCGGTATCGAGATACCCTCGGATTAATGAATTGGCACTAAGTGTGCTAGATTGTTACGACTTCGGCAAATCACTGATGCACTAAGTGCATCGATTGCTTAAAGTATGGAGAGATTTTTTAATAAATTGATGTAGTTGAACAAGAGGTGAGAATGAAATGAATTAATACGGGAAAGTTCATGTAATAGCCCATTTTTAGGGTTAATCAAAATAGTGATTTCGGGGCCACCAAATCTGACAAGTAGGTTTGTAAATATTATATTTAATATTTACGAGTTAATTGTGAGTTTAAGAATGGTTTTTTATATTGTGATTTTTTGTTTTATAAGCGATTTATTAAGTTCAAGTGGTATGGCTCTAAGGTCAAGTGGGTTTAGAAAATGAGGTATCGAGACCTCGTTTCTATAAACTGAGTCATAAATGTCGAAACCATTTTTTAAAGGGTTGTTCAAAAAATGGGGATCGACTTTTGAAAAACGAAACCGGGAGTCGCCACCAACCTTTTTAGGTGTGATTGGATCACCTTATAAAACGTTTTTGGTCTACTAAAATTAAGAAAACAGTTCGGGAGTCGGTTACGTCATTTAGGAAGGATTAGCACCCTCGCAACGCCCAAAATTGGTACCAAATTGAATAGTTTTCTTTCTTAATGTCAAAAAAAAAATTGAAAGGATTTAAAAATAGGATCCCTTTTTAAAACCGAAATAATTCGAGTTTAAAACCAAGATTCCTTCATTCCAAAAGAATACAAATATCACATCCAGCATGATAGGACACGATATTCTAAAACTCTTGTAACTAAAATCACCTCGTAATTTTTAAAATGGTTTAGAAGGGTATTTTAGGCATTTAGATGAACGAGAAATCGCATCCAGCATGTTAGGACACTATTTCCCGAATTCCTAAATACGAAAAACATTGCCTTTTTTTAAAAAAAACATTTCTTTGATTATATATTTTTTAAAATCATGATGCAATCAAGATACAATATTAACATATATCAATATCAAACTATGTAACTTCATTAATATTTCAAGCAAATATGACATAAATAATATAATACATATTATATACATTTATGTATTATGCAAGCAACCACAAAAATAATAAGTATAAAACCTACATTATATGGCATATACAACATCATTTCATACAAATATAATCTAAGATAATAAACTAAATAATCCACAATTCATGCAATTAAGTATAAAAGTATCAAATATTTTCAGAGATAAATTGATGTACTATGATAATGCTAAGTACGTGCATGATAAACTATCAAGTTTTAAAAATAAATAAATAAAGATAGATACAATTAACAATGAATGGGATATTAAGGAATATTTAAATGACACATGAAATATCAAGGATAAATAGTGATGAAAATATAAAAAAACTTACTAATAAAATATACTATATAATAACCTAAAATATATATACATACATAATAATATTAAGTAGGAATAAAACTTCACCAAAAAAAAATTCAAAATATAATGCATATTAATAAAGTATAATATTTAACTATCGAGCTACAAATTTACAAATTATACATAATAATAAATATTTATATAAAATATTAAATAATAGAATATATAATATAAAGAATAAAGTAATAATATAGATTATAAAATGAAGTTTAAATATTTAAATAAAAATATAATATTTAATAATAATTTATAAATTTCAAAATTACATATAATAATATATAATAAAATATAAATATATGATAAAATATAAAATAAAATAATATATAATATATATATTAAAACATAAAATAATATAATATATAACATTTAATAAAGTATAAAATAATATATGTTAATATAATATAAAAATAATATAAATATACTTGGAAGTAATAAAAATAATATACAATGAATTTTTATACATGTAAATAAATAATATATAGTATTTAAAATAAATAAATTTAAAAATATATAAAAGGATTAAAATTAAAACTTTGGGGCTAATTAGAAAAAAATTTGGATCAATCTAGAACACGCATTAGAACCGAGGGACTCACCGGGCAATTAGCCCTAATCCCAAAACAACGCTGTTCTCCGTAGTACTATTTTAATATCACCGCTTGGACTAAATTGAAACAAAGGTAAACTGTTAGGGCCAAATTAGAATAAAAATAAAATGAAAAATTTAAAAACACTTGAGGATTAATTGGGCAATTTGCCCATTTTCCAAAAACACGTGGATCCTCCCCGGCATCGGGTCAACACGCTGATCTCTTTACAAAACGGGTGCCGCTTTAATGCTTATTGAATTAAGCAAAACAACACCGTTTTTGTAGGGCTATATAAGCCTTGATTTTAGTTTTAAAATCATTTTAATCCGGTTCTGAAAAAAAAAAAGAAATCCTCTAAAAGAGGATTTGGGACCGGCATCGGAGCTCCGTCGAGCCACCGTTCTCTAGCGTTCACGCACCCACGTGCCACCGCGAACGCCACCACATGTGGCGGTCAGAAACTGGAAAATTTTCTCGTTTCATCGTAGATTAGAAAAGGTTCATCTTCCTTTTCCTTTTTTATTACCAGTATGTATTAAAAGATAGATAAAGTATTCACCATTATATTCTCTGATCACTGCTGATTACTTTGTGTATAAAATACTCTATTTTTTTATTGAATCTTTTTGTGTATTCCAAAAAAAAACCCTCCACTTTTACAAATCGGAAGAAATGATTTATAGCCTTTAGACTATACATGTTTAGGAAAGAAATCTTTGATTTCTTTCCTTATTGGTTTCAGTTTATCTGCTGCTATTTGGTTTCCTTTTCTGCTTCCTGTCTGTTGGTTTCTTTTGTTCTATCTTACAGGTATTCACGAGAACATCACGGTGGTTTCGATTCACGTGTTGATCGCGGCGTGGCACGAGGCCAAAGTCACGGCGCCCATGGAGCCCACTGGAACGGCACGAGACGAACGGTCATGACACTTGGGATGCTTGCGGCGCCTAGGGTTTCTGAAACCCTAGGTCTCTCTATTTTCTGTTAACAAATTGGGCCACTTGGGCCTCGTTTGTTTTTGGGTGCCGTGTAAGTGCACTGGGTAGTGGTATTCGGTTGGGCTAAAATGTAACCGGGTCTTTATTGGGTTGTAATTAGGCTGTTGGGTTATATATTTAATTTTGGGCTCTGTACATGGACTGTTTAAAATAAATAAACATTTATTTTATTTTATTTTAAGGCCCGGGCAAAATATAGTTCATACAGCTGCCCCTCTTTGCTCATTGCTGTGTAACAGGAATAGAGCTAAGATATAAAAGAACAAATTTTACCCGGGCTCGCCGAGTCTTGAGTTCCTCGATCTGCTCCCCGTTGAATACAGAAATGCCCAAATCATCTTAGATCTGCCTCGACAAAAGTCAGATCTGCTATGTCTTTGATTTGCTCCCCGTCAAATACAGAAATGCCCAAATCACTATCTTCGATCTGCTCTCTGACAATACAGAGACGCTAAATCTGCTATCTTCGATTTGTTCTCTGACAATACAGAGATGCCAAATCATGTTATCTCTGATTTGCTCCCCATCTAATACAAAGATGCCAAATCTGTCATCTTGGATCTCCTTCAATGTAAACACATGAAGGTCAGATCTGTTATGTCTTCGATCTGCTCCCCGTCTAAAATAGAGATGACAAATCTGTCATCTTGGATCTGCTTTGATGTAAACACATGAAGGTCAGATCTGCTACATTTTCGATCTGCTCCCCGTCTAATACAAAGATGCCAAATCATCTTGGATCTGCTTCAATGAAGGTCAGATCTGCTGTGTTTTCGATCTGCTCCCCGTCTAATACAGAGATGCCAAATCATCTTGGATCTACTTCAATAAAGGTCAGATCTACTATGTCTTCGATCTGCTCTCCGTCGAATATGGAGATGTCAAATCTGTCATCTTGGATCTGCTTCGATGTAAACACATGAAGGTCAGATCTGCTATATTTTCGATCTGCTCCCCGTCTAATACAGAGATGCCAAATTATCTTGGATCTGCTTCAATGAAGGTTAGATCTGCTGTGTTTTCGATCTGCTCCCCGTCTAATACAGAGATGCCAAATTATCTTGGATCTACTTCAGTAAAGGTCAGATCTGCTATGTCTTCGATCTGCTCTCCGTCGAATATGGAGATGCCAAATCTGTTTCTTCGATTTGTTCTCTGACAGTACAGAGATGCCAAATCATCTTAGATCTGCTTCAGCATAAACACGTGAAAGCCAAATCTGCTATGTCTTCGATCTGCTCCTTGTAAACACAAGGATGCCAAATCATCTTGGATCTACTTCGATGTGAAAACATCTGAAGGTTAGATTTGCTATGTCTTCGATCTGCTCTCCGTCGAATATAGAGATGCCAAATCTGTTACTTTGATTTGCTCTCTGACAATACCGAAATGTTAAATCATCTTGGATCTGCTTCAGCGTAAACACCTGAAGGTCAAATCTGCTATGCTTTAGCCTGTTACCCTACTGCTTAGGGGGTTAAGGCGCATCAACCTTCATTGTCCCTTGAAGGACATAACCTGTATAATGTGTATGAGTTCATGCCTAATGATTAGGATGCTATGATCGAAGTGAATCAAATGCTCCTAATTAAACCTGTTTATAATGCAAAATGTTTATGAACATGACCCCTATTCCGGACGTCACCACTCATTCTTTCGTCGAAGTTTATCCTTATTTCTCTCGAAGTATCATTCCTACTCAGCCTGTGGGTTTGTACCATTCTTCAAATGCTATGACCCACTAAAAATGTTTGTAAGATGATCCTCTCTTAGGATCGAATCATTTGATTTGTCCAATCATCATTTTGGACCAAAGAAAGAATTCCCTCGAGTTCTTTTGAACCTCACTTACGTGAATTCCTTGAACAATTGTTCTGTTTTAGTTTCTTGTATTCTCTAGAAACTTACAGAGTAATGAGCAAAACTTCATTTGTGAAAATTATTTAGTTCATCTATTATCATTTAATGCAACACACTTTAAGAATAATGGAAGATGAATTTAATCTTGAGAATAATTAGATTTGAATAAATTTGTCAAAAATACAAAGGAAATTAATCTGAAAGCCTATCTTTAAAAAGAAAAAGAATCTAAAGATAGCAAACAGGAAAAAAGTTTGATGCCCTAGATATCGCCGCTTGAGCGTTTATATGCCAGCTCCATGAAGACTTTCTTGAGTTCAACATGTGTTTAAAAGATCCAAAGTACTTTGTTGATGCCCCGATATGCAACGCGCTTCGCTCTTCATCGAATAGCAAGATTACCGTGTGCTCTTCAAAATTTGAGCTGCCCTTTCGGGTCTTCAACTCAAAACCCCTTTGGTTATAAGGCGCCCTTTGCGGGTTTTCACCTTGGCCTCTCCATTTTCTTTTCTCTTTTCTCTTTTTCTTTTTCTTTTTCTTTTTCCTTTTCTTTTTTTTTTCAAAAACTCAAGGCGCCCTTTGCGGGTTTTCACCTTGGGTTCTCTCTCCCTTAGACAAAGTACTTTTTGACTGAGTCTGAATTCACTGAGTTGGGTAAACTCTTCCCATCCATTTCTATCAAGATCAACGCACCCCCAGAGAAAGCTTTTTTCACGACATACGACCCTTCCCAATTCGGCATCCATTTTCTTCTAAAGTCCTTCTGAATGGGAAGGATCTTTTTCAACACAAGATCCCCCTCATGGAATTCTCTTGGTCGTACTTTCTTGTCATAAGCCTGCATCATTCGCTTCTGATACAGCTGACCATGACGAATAGCCCTTAGCCTCTTTTCCTCAATCAAGTTCAACTGATCATATCGCGATTGTATCCATTCAGCCTCATCCAACTTTATTTCTAACAAGACCCGGAGAGACGGTATCTCTACTTCAATGGGTAACACTGCTTCCATCCCATAAACTAATGAGAAAGGAGTTGCCCCTGTAGAAGTTCTGATGGACGTTCGATAAGCTAAGAGTGCAAACGGTAATTTCTCATGCCAATCTCTGTAGGTTTCAGTCATTTTTCTCACTATTTTCTTGATGTTTTTGTTGGCTGCTTCTACTGCCCCATTCATTTTTGGGTGATACGGGGAAGAGTTATGATGCTTAATCTTGAAATGACTACAAACTTTTGCTATCGTTCTATTGTTCAAGTTCAATGCATTGTCTGATATGATCCTTTCAGGCATCCCATACCGACAAATAATCTCTTTCTTCAAGAATCAACTTACAGCCGACTTAGTAACATTCGCATAAGAAGCAGCCTCTACCCACTTCGTGAAGTAATCAATGACCACAAAAATAAAGCGATGCCTATTTGAAGCTTTTGGTGATATTGGCCCGATGACATCCATGCCCCACATGGAAAAAGGCCATGGAGAAATCATAACATGTAGAGGTGAAGGTGGTACATGAATCTTGTCTCCATAAATCTGACATTTATGGCATTTCTTGGCGTAGTTGATACAATCCCCTTCCATGGTAGACCAATAATATCCAAACCTCATGATTTGTCTAGCCATCATGAAACCATTAGCGTGCGTCCCACAAACACCCTCGTGAACTTCTTCCAAGATTAACTTAGCTTCCACGGCGTCAACACATCTTAACAGTACTTGGTCTTTTCTTCTTTTGTACAAGATGTCTCCATCCAAAACGTAATCGCAGGCTAATCTCCTTAAAGTTCGTTTATCATTTTCAGTTGCTTGTTCTAGGTATTTACGATCTCTCATATATCGCAATATATCCTGATACCAAGGGTTATCATCCTTTTCTTCTTCCTCAATATTACAACAGTGAGTTGGAGCCTTAAAGATACTCATCTGAATGGGTCTCATCTCTTCCTCTTTATTCACTTTAATCATTGAAGCCAAGGTTGCTAGAGCATCTACCATTTGGTTTTCGTCTCGCGGGACATAGTTGAAAGTGATGTCATCGAACTCCTTAAGTAACCCCAAAACTATCTTTCGATAAGTGATCAATTTAGGATCTCTTGTCTCCCATTCATCTCTAAGTTGATAAATTACCAATGTAGAGTCTCCATATAGCCCCAGGGTTCTTATTCCTCGCTCTATGGCCGCTCGGAGTCCCATGATGCATGCTTCATACTCGGCCATATTGTTTGTGCAATCAAAATCCAACTTGCATGTGAACGGATAATAATCGCCATTTGGAGATATGAGGACTGCCCCAATTCCATTTCCCACTGCATTGGATGCCCCATCAAAGCTCAACTTCCAAGGACAATCCTCTGTAGTTGCTACACACATTAACTCCTCATTTGGGAAATCGAAATTCAACGGTTCATAGTCCTCTAGAGCTCTACTAGCCAGAAATTTCGCTATCGTACTTCCTTTTATAGCCTTTTGGCTCATATAGACTATGTCGAACTCTGAAAGCAAAATTTTCCATCTCGCCATTCTCTCATTCAAAGCTGTTGGCTCTATCATATACTTCAAAGGATCAAGTTTTGAAATAAGCCAAGTAGTATGATATAGCATGTACTGTCTTAACCTTCGAGTCGTCCAGATTAAAGCACAACACAATTTCTCAATTGGCGAATATCTCATCTCACACTCTGTAAATTTCTTACTGAGGTAGTATATCGCCTTCTCCTTTCTTCCTGACTCGTCATGTTGACCAAGCACACACCCCATGGAATTACTAAACACTGACAAGTATAGAATTAATGGCTTATCTGGACAAGGTGGAGATAGTACTGGAGCGTTTAACAAGTATTGCTTGACTTTATCAAAGGCATTTTGGCATTCCTCATTCCAAGTACCTTGGTTGTGTTTTCTAAGGAGGCGAAATATAGGGTCACATTTCTCAGATAATTGTGAAATAAATCGAGCAATATAATTCAACCTTCCAAGAAAACCTCGAACTTCTTTCTGAGTACGTGGTGGAGGCAAATCTCGTATGGCTTTAACTTTGTCTGAGTCAACTTCTATTCCTTTTTCACTGACCACAAAGCCTAGTAATTTCCCCGACCTAGCTCCAAAGGTGCATTTTGCCGGATTAAGTTTTAACTGAAACTTCCTTAATCTCATGAACAGTTTCCTTAAAACTTCAATATGTTCCTCCTCTGTTCGAGACTTGGCAATCATGTCATCGACATACACCTCAATTTCTTTGTGCATCATATCGTGAAAACAAGGTTACCATAGCCCTCTGGTATGTTGCCCCTGCGTTCTTCAACCTAAAAGGCATTACCTTGTAACAGAAGGTACCCCACAATGTTATGAAGGTGGTTTTGTCCATATCTTCAAGATGCATCTTTATCTGATTATACCCCGAGAAACCATCCATAAAGGAGAACAACGAATATCCCACTGTATTGTCTACCAATGTGTCTATGTGTGGTAGAGGGAAATTATCTTTTGGGCTAGTTTTGTTCAGATCTCTGTAATCAACGCACATTCGTACCTTCCCATCCTTCTTAGGAACTGGTACAATGTTAGCTACCCATTCAGAGTATTTCACCCCTTGTAAGAATCCTGCATCGAACTGCTTCTTGACTTTGTCCTTTATTTTCAGTACGATATCTGGCCTCATTCTTCGCAACTTCTGTTGTACTGGCTTACATTCTTGTCTTATCGAAAGATGATGCACCACAATATTGGTACTTAAACCTAGAATATCTTGATAGGACCATGCAAAGATATCCTTGAACTCACGTAGCAACTCAATCAATCCTTGCCTTATGTCTTTGGCAATATGCATGCCAATTTTCACTTTTTTCCCCTCCTCTAGGGCTACATTTTCTATTGCCTATTTCTCATGAGGCATGATTTGTTTCTCTTCTTGTTTTACCATCCTCAAAAGATCTAAAAACACATCACAGTCCTGGACATCTTCAAAATCCTGAGATTCCTCCAAACACATGTCTTGCTCACGAGAGAAATCAGGATTTGTAATATCAGTGCTCATGTCATTGATATCTAGAGATCTGTGAAGTATAAAGAATATACAAAGAATGAATGAATTTAAAAATGCTTATTTATGTACTATGAATGAAAGAATAAGAATCGTCAAAATTTTAATGGAATATTGGTTGATAAAAAATGAAACAATACTCGTTGAATTGATAAGAGTTATGTTTTATTAAAAAGATAATAAATTATCATAAGCCTATTTCACAAATGTAATTCTATTACTCCTAGGCTCTAGAATAACAAGAATGTTTCAAGAATTACTCTGAAAAATTCCTAAAGACTACAGGAAGTTCCTCTGCAGTCTAATTGTTCAGAGAGCTTCCCGATTCGTAAGGGCGAATGCCCTCAAGGTTTCCTTGCTTTGATCCTTCATCTTGTATAGCATTAACTTGATGACTTCCTTCAATGAGTAACCCTCTCAATATGAAGGTTTGGAATATTGGAGGGAATGTCATCGGCTCCCACTCCACTTCTCTTCTATTAAGGCGTGCCCTTCTTCCCTCTTAGTGCTTCTCAATTTCCTTCCTCCTTTGCTTATAATCTAGTTTGAAACCTAGACCAAAGCGATCCCTTTTCTCTTTAAGTTCTGGGATTTGAGTCCCTCCTTGTAGGTATTTCCCTAATCCTTTTCCTGGTAAGACTCCCTTTCCCGCTATCATTTGTAGTGCCATCCTCGTAGCTCTTGCTATCTTGGGCACTAGTAGCTCGCTCCCTTCTGAAATGAAGGTTGCATTTACAAATTCTAAAGAGTGAAAGGAACACTCAATAGATTCTTTGTTTGTCTCGACATAAGGGGCCTTGCTAGTAACTATGGCTATAATATCCTCCTCCGCATTGATAGTTACTAACCGTCCATCCGTCACTAACTTTAGTTTTTGGTGCAACGATGAGGGTAGCGCTCCTGCTGAATGTATCCATGGCCTACCCAATAAGCAATTGTAGGAAGGTTTGATGTCCATCACCAAGAAATCTACTTCGTATATATTCGGCCTAATTTCCAAAGGGATGTATCCTTCCCATCACCTTCCTTTCTGTGCCGTCAAAGGCTCTTACCACATTCTGACATGCCTTCATATGAGAATCGTCAATGGGTAATCTATTTAATGTGGACAACGGTAGAACATTCAAGGCTGATCCATTGTTGACAAGCACACTCGGAAGTGTGTACCCCCTGCATCGAGTAGTTATGTGCAAGGCCTTGGTTAACCCCCTACTCCCCGGTGGAATTTCATCATCATTAAAGTAGATGAAATTATCAGCACTTATGTTATTCACCAACCGGTCCAGCTTATTAACAGATATGTCGTGAGTGACATATGTTTCGTTAAGCACCTTCATCAATGCCTCCCTATGCGCCTCAGAACTCAAAAGTAGAGCCAACACTGATATGCGAGCCGGCTACTTACACAACTGCTCGACCACACTATACTCGCTATGCTTAAGGAACTTTAGAAATTCCTTAGACTCCTCTTCCCTTACTGGCTCCTTGACAGGCATTTCAGCTCCTTTCTCCTTCTCCGTACTAACATCTTTTGCTTTTGTGGGCTCATTTCTGACGCCCACCGTATCATACCGCTTCCCACTCCGTGTATGGGAACCCTCAACTTGTACATCCTTAGACGTACTGGCTATGTCCTCCTTCTCCGGCATTGACACTTGACAGTTATAACTCCATGGTACTCTCTTGTTATCCTTATAAGGAAAGGACACGGGTTTATGGATTATGACCTTAGGCACCATTTGTGCCCCTACTTCATTATTCCCCTGCAAGGAAATAATAATCCTTGGTCGACTGATTCTTTGCTGTTCATCCTCCAGCACACATACTTGTTTTTCACTAGAGCTACCTTCAAAAATTTGTAGTTCTTTATTGTCTATAAAGCCTTGTACTAAGGCCTTGAATTATTCACAGTTTTGGGTCTCATGACCCTCCTCTCCATGGAACTCACAGTAGTTCCTCGTTCTTTCTCTTTCACCCTTAGAGGTTATCATCCCTCTCTTCATCATCTCCTCCCAAATCGCCTTCATAGGCATCCTCACCTTAGCAACATTTTCTTTCATTCTTCTTTCACTAACTTCGCCAATGGTATTCACTCCTTGATCGCCGTGATTTGGCAAGGGGTTTTCAGTATTTGGGGTACTATCAAATTTCACAACCCCTATCTTGATCAACCTCTCCACGGCCTTCTTGAATCCGGTACAATTTTCAATCGAATGCCCCGATATTCCATCGTGGTACTCGCATCTGGCGTTTGCATCATATCATTTAGGATATGGAGGCTGTAGTGGTTTCAAGTGGAAAGGAGCAATAGCATGCGCATCGTATAAGCTTTGGTAAAGCTCACGATACGTCACAGGGATAGGTATGAATTGTATCCTTTCAGAATTCTGCCTTACATTCGACTCCTTCCTTTGAGAACTCTGTTGTTCGACCGCAGCTGTTTTTGGTTGACCAACTGTGATTGCCCTTGTATTGAAAGTGCTTGTGTTATTCACTTCATTATCCTTTCTCCTTGGGGCCGATCTTTTGGTTGTTTCACATTCGATTTTACCACCTCTTATGGCATTCTCAATTATCTCTCCTGCCATGACTATATCCGCAAAACTTTTAGTAGTACTCCCAATCATGTGGGTGATGAATGGAGCTTTTAGAGTATTGATGAACAATATGGTAGTCTTCTTCTCCAACAACGATGGTTGAACTTGCATTGCCACCTCTCTCCATCGCTGTGCATATTGCCTAAAATTTTCATTAGGCTTCTTCTCCATGTTTTGCAGCGTGATCCTATCTGGAGTCATGTCAGTCACATGATTGTACTGCTACATGAAGGCATGCGCAAGATCCCTCCATGAATTTATTCTAGCCCGGCTCAACTGATTGTACCACTTAGCTGCCGCTCCCACTAAACTGTCTTGGAAACAATGGATCAACAGCTGATCATTGTTTACGTACCTTGTCATCCTTCTACAGAACATCGTGATGTGGGCCTTTGGGCAAGTAGTACCATTGTACCTCTCGAACTCCGGCATCTTGAATTTGTAAGGAAGCACCAAGTCTGGGACTAAGCTTAGATCTTTGGCATTAACTCCATGATGCCCATCAGCACTCTCTAAAGCTTTAAATTTCTCCTCCAACCATCGGCAATGTTCCTCCAACTGTTTTGCAGCTTCGGTTCTCAAATCTTCTTTTTTAGCTATTTCTAAGTCAGGAATGAGAGGAATGGTAGGGTTATCACACAAATTGAATCCCGAACCTGTTGGGTAATTCATATGAATCCCAGCATCAATCGACCCATGTTGAGGCCTTATATTGACAGATGGTCCTTTAGGAGGTGCCTCGGTTTGTGTAAGCCCGCGGGATGGAGTAAAGCCTGGAAGATAATCCTCTTCCTCTTCACCAGTGATTACCATAGGGCCTTTTCCTTTATCTGTGGCCCTTAGCAACTGAGCCATCTCAGTCATCATATTCTTCTGAGCCTCTAGCATTTGCTCCCTCATGTCATTTTGCATCTTGGCCAATTGATCCTGCAACTGGTCCTGCATGTCCTTTTGTAGCTGTTCAAATCTTTGGTCCATATTTTTCGACTTAGCACGTGTACCGTAAGGATGTGTTGCTTCCAGATTTTCTTTCTCCTACTCTCTTTCTCCCTAATAATTTTAACTAATTAGGGTCTTTCTATAAACTTGAATGCATATGATATAATGAAATGCAAATGCATGAATGCAAAAAGATGTCGATTCTAGTTCAGTTTCATTTTAGAAAATGTTATTTAAGGAACAAAAATCTTTTCATAAAACTGATTACAAATATACTTTCACCCGTAGGCCTAGAGTTTAACCCTATCCAATAATAATGCTAACTCTCGTCCTTTGTCTGACGATGACTCATACATTGTGCTCAGCGTTCTTGCTTGTATTGCCAAATCCTGCAAGTGTTCAGCAACCTCTCGAATCTGAACTAGGGCCTGTTCCATGACATGATCTCTACTTGTCAACTGATCTCGAAGATGGTGAAGTTCTCCCTTCCACTGTTCTTCTCTTGCCTCGAGCTGCTCAATCCGTAGCTCATAGTTCTATAGTGCTGCTTCTAACCCTCCAATATTGTGCTTCATTTCATCGATCTTGTTTAAACTTGCTTTTAACTCGGCTGTGGAATTACAGCTTCTATAATGATGAAGAGATCGTCCAAGCTCTATCACCTTAACCTTTAACTCTTGATTTTCCTTTTCTATGTCCTGATTACGCGACTGCATCTCTTGGAACCTTTTCTCCCAATACTCAGTTTTGGCTCTTTTCTCTTGAATCTCATGCTGCCACTGCTCTGAAGATCTCCCTAATCTGACCCTTTTCAAGGTTACTTGAGCCTTCTTGTAGTGCGTCTTTAAATCATCTCGATCTTCTTCAATCTTTCTCTTTTCCTTTTTCACCTTTTCAACTTCCATTTTTTGAACATCAACGTCGAGACTTAAGCACATTTTTTCCTCTTTGAGCTTCTCCATCCTCTTTTCAAGCTCTGAGTTCTTTCTTTCAAACTCTTGCTTCATAACTTCCACCTCTGATGGAATCACTCGTAAGCTCTCCTCTAATGATCGAGCTGCTCCCAAGATTGGCCTAGGGACATTATCATTGACTCTCCTACTAAACCATCCTTTATACTCAGGGGTTGACGTTGACCCTTCAGTCAAGATCTTCATACAAAAAGGCTTCTTCCAAGCCTCGGAAATTTCTCGCATCCTCTTCTTGTAGTGATCTCCTTTATAAGAGAAATCACTCTGAGCTAGACCCTGCGTAGCCGGTATGAACTGCCTCGCTCGATATTACCTTAGAACAAGCAATGGTGTATATTCGATAACTCCCCAAATTCCTGGCAAAGGGACCTAATCAAAACTGCCACATCGGTAAAGGACTTCATTAGGAACCAACCAAGGAGCCTTCCACATAACATCCTCCTCTCGAAGATTCTGAAGAATGTCTATCCATCTCTCCCCTGAAATGTCATCTCTCCCAGGCATGTCCACTGCTTCCTTTAAGGGAGAATAACCCTCAAAGAATACTCGGCAAGGAACCCTATAAAGCTTCTAGAAGTGGCTATGAAACAAAACCAACAGCAACTGTGTACATCCAATGAACCTTCCTTCACCAGCTCTTCGACATGCGTTCAAGGATCTTATCGTCTCAGCTAGGATTGGGGGCACAGGTGTGTTCTTACCTAGTCGATCGAATAAATCTGCAACTACCTCATCTATGTTCCCCAACACCTTTGGGAAAATACCATGCCATAAATACTCAAAGCCAGGACGTCGACCCTTTTCTTTAAGTCTGGATGCGCCGATATCAAATCCCTCAGAATAGCCCATGGAATGCACTTACTATCATCCTTTTGCTGTACACGAGCTACAGCCCACTGCTCACTCATCCCAGTAATCATTACCAACTTCTTCGTAAAAGTTGGAAGGCTAGCAGGCCTAACATAAGCCTTGTTACCTTGAATCCTCGGGCAACGCAGTAAAGTCGTATACTCCTCTAAGGTGGTTACAAGATCAACATTACCAAATGTAAAGCAACTATAAGCAGGGTTCCAAAATTGTACCATGGCTCGAAACAAGTGCCTATCTACCTTGATGTCTATCAAATAGGGAAGGTCTCTATAAATCTGATAGAAGAGACCAGGCCCAAATATCTCTCAACTCCTGCAACTCATTCTGCGTCGAAATAACACGGGTGAAGTTCCATAACTCTGATGTATTCCCCTCGGTGACACTATCTCCTTTCTCTAGCTGGGTTTTCTCTGACCAGGTACAGACAGAAGCATTGTCCTCTACTTTGTTAAGGTATTTGTTCCTCATTACAAAACTTTCTAATCTAGAAATCGAGCCTTGAATCGAAACCTTTAAATGCCAAATGATATGCAATGACAGCAAAATTAAAAAGGTCAATATCATATAAGAAAATGATAAACAAATACTTATGGGATAATTTTCTAAAGATTATCGCTATTTCCCTAGGATAAGCACTTAAAGGTTCACTATATGAGTTTCAGTTCTAAAATGAGGGTTTCTGAACCAGCAGATTCCTCGGTCCTCACCCATTATAGGCTCATATAGACCAAGTTCAGTTCAGGGGGACACATTTCCCTATGGCCATGCGGAGATGAAAATCTCACGAAGACATAGGTACAGTATCCCGGAAGCAATCCACTAGCTCATACGAAGGTGAAAACCTTATGAAAGCGTAGCTTCTCACTCCCATTTAAGGGTGCGACCGCAACGGTCATGCAAATGCAATGTGTGCGAGAAAAAATAACAAACATATGCAGCAAACACATAAAAAGGGATCTTTATCTTTAAATCTTTTCAAATTTTTAGCATTAAGACAGAAAGTTATCAAAATTTTTTTGGCTTGACTCTCTTAACGTCCCCAGCGGAGTCGCCAAGCTGTGGAAACGATTTTTTAAAGGGTTGTTCAAAAAACGGGGATCAACTTTTGAAAAATGAAAACGGGAGTCGCCATCAACCTTTTTAGGTGTGATTGGATCACCTTATAAAACATTTTTGGTCTACGAAAATTAAGAAAACAGGTTCGGGAGTCGGTTACGTACGAGGAAGGATTAGCACCCTCGCAACGCCCAAAATTGGTACCAAATTGAATAGTTTTCTTTCTTCATGTCAAAAAAAAATTTGAAAGGATTTAAAAATAGGATCCCTTTTTAAAACCGGAATAATTCGAGTTTAAAACCAAGATTCCTTCGTTCCAAAAGAATACGAATATCACATCCAGCATGATAGGACACGATATTTTAAAACTCTTGTAACTAAAATCACCTCGTAATTTTTAAAATTGTTTAGAAGGGTATTTTAGGCATTTAGACGAACGAGAAATCGTATCCAGCATGTTAGGGCACTATTTCCCGAATTCCTAAATACGAAAAATATTGCCTTTTAAAAAAAAAACATTTCTTTGATTATATATTTTTTAAAATCATGATGCAATCAAGATACAGTATTAACATATATCAATATCAAACTATATAACTTCATTAATATTCCAGGCAAATATAACATAAATAATATAATACATATTATATACATTTATGTATTATGCAAGCAACCATAAAAATAATAAGTATAAAACCTACATTATATGGCATATACAACATCATTTCATACAAATATAATCTAAGATAATAAACTAAATAATCCACAATTCATGCAATTAAGTATAAAAGTATCAAATATTTTAAGAGATAAATTGATGTACTATGATAATGCTAAGTAAGTGCATGATAAACTATCAAGTTTTAAAAAAATAAAAATAAAGATAAAGATAGATACAATTAACAATGAATGGGATATTAAGGAATATTTAAACAACACATGAAATATCAAGGAGAAATAGTGATGAAAATATAAAAAAAAACTTACTAATAAAATATACTATATAATAACCTAAAATATATATACATACATAATAATATTAAGTATGAACAAAACTTCACAAAATTTCTTTTTTCAAAATATAATGCATATTAATAAAGTATAATATTTAACTATCGATCTACAAATTTACAAATTATACATAATAATAAATATATATATAATATAAAATAATAGAATATATAATATAAAGAATAAAGTAATAATATAGATTATAAAATGAAGTTTAAATATTTAAATAAAAATATAATATTTAATAATAATTTATAAATTTCAAAACTACATATAATAATATATAATAAAATATAAATATATGATAAAATATAAAATAATATAATATATAATATATATATTAAAACATAAAATAATATAATATATAACATTTAATAAAGTATAAAATAATATATGTTAATATAATATAAAAATAATATAAATATACTTGGAAGTAATAAAAATAATATACAATGAATTTTTATACATGTAAATAAATAATATATAGTATTTAAAATAAATAAATTTAAAAATATATAAAAGGATTAAAATTAAAACTTTGGGGCTAATTAGAAAAAAAAAAATTGGATCAATCTAGAACACGCATTAGAACCGAGGGACTCACTGGGCAATTAGCCCTAATCCCAAAACGACATTGTTCTCCAGAGTACTATTTTAAAATCACTGTTTGGACTAAATTGAAACAAAGGTAAACTGTTAGGGCCAAATTAGAATAAAAATAAAATGAAAAATTTAAAAACACGGGAGGATTAATTGGGCAATTTGCCCATTTTCCAAAAACGCGCGGATCCTCCCCGGGTAATCGGGTTAACACGCGAATCCTTTACCAAAAGGTGCCGTTTTAATGCTTATTGAATTAAGCAAAACGACACCGTTTTTGTAGGGCTATATAAGCCCTGATTTTAGTTTTAAAATCATTTTAATTCGGTTCTGAAAAAAAAAAGAAATCCTCTGAAAGAGGATTTGGGACCGGCATCGGAGCTCCGTCGAGCCATCGTTCTCTGGCATTCACGCGCCCACGTGCCACCGCGAACGCCACCACATGTGGCGGTCGAAAACTGGAAAATTTTCCCATTTCATCGTAGATTAGAAAAGGTTCGTCTTCCTTTTCCTTTTTTTATTACCAGTATGTATTAAAAGATAGATAAAGTATTCACCTTTATATTCTCTGATCACTGCTGATTACTTTCTGTATAAAATACTCTATTTTTTTATTGAATCTTTTTGTGTATTCCAAAAAAAACCCTCCACTTTTACAAATCGGAAGAAAGGCTTTATAGCCTTTAGACTAAACATTTCTTTCCTTATTAGTTTCAATTTATATGCTACTATTTGGTTTCCTTTTCTGCTTCGTGTCTATTGGTTTCTTTTGTTCTGTCTTGCAGGTATTCACGAGAACATCACGGTGGTTTCGATTCACGCGTTGATCGTGGGATGGTACGAGGCCAAAGTCACGGCGCCCATGGAGCCCACTGGAACGGCACGAGATGAACGGCCATGACGCTTGGGATGCTTGCGGCGCCTAGGGTTTTTGAAACCCTAGGTCTCTCTGTTTTCTGTTAACAAATTGGGCCACTTGGGCCTTGTTTGTTTTTGGGTCTGGGTGTAACGGGTACTGGGTAGTGGTATTCGGTTGGGCTAAAATGTAACCGGGTCTTTATTGGGTTGTAATTGGGCTGTTGGGTTATATATTTAATTTTGGGCTCTGTATATGGACTATTTAAAATAAATAAACATTTATTTTATTTTATTTTAAGGCCCGGGCAAAATATAGTTCATACAATAAATATTTTTATAAATATTTACGGAGTGGCAATAAGATGGTATTAAAGTTTCATTGAAAAATTTTATAGTTTCGGTAGTTAATTAAACAAAAAGGACTAAATCGCGCAAAGCATAAAAGTTGTGTTCTATAAGTAAAGGTATTATTTGGCTATGGAACTAAATAGTGGGAGTCCTTAAGTGGTAATTATTCCATAATCGTTGATAGTGGAATTCCATGGCTTGGTATAATGGAAATTATTAATGCATAATAAGGTTAAATATGGTATTTGGAAATTATAATAAAATAAAATAAAGCAAAAGCCAAATTACATGCTATCATTTTCATCAATAGCCGAATGTGAGAAAGAAAATAATGTTCTCAAAGCTTTGAAGGTTCGGTCATGGTTGTTCATGCTTGTAAGTCCCTTTCGTCTCGGTTTTTGATAATTTTTACGTTTTTGAGATCATTATTTTGTGTTCTAGCTAGTCCGTACCTCCGATTTCAAAATTGTTAAAGTATTTAGATGATGCCATTGTTGAATGTTTGAGTATCTTGATGATTAATGATAGAAAATAAATCTTTGATGTTAGATTAATGAGTTTTATAAAGTAATTTTTGACAAAAATGTCAATTAGGTATTAAATTGAGAAAATGTGAAATGTTGTGGTTAAAAGTGTGAAGTAAATGAAAATATGGGCTGCTATGAAGTTGTATTATATTTGGCTAGGCTTGGGTTTGGCCAACATTGAATGAATTTTTCATTTTACGAGCTTAAGGACTAAATTGTAAAAGTGTGAAACTTTAAGGGTAAAATAGTAATTTTACAAAAATATGAAATTGAGTTAAAATAAATAGAATATGAATTGTAATAGTTGAATTTGATTGATTAGATCAAGTTAAGCTTCGTACGAGTCTATATCGAGGGAAAAAACAAAGTTTCGAACTAGTCGATCCATTTCAACGTTTTGACGATTGAGGTAAGTTCGTATGCATTAAGTATAATTATATTTGAATATTTAATATGTTGAAATTGTATAAATGATATATTCATAACTATTACTATGTTGAATAACACATCGAATATTTATATGTGGCACTTAACGTACGAAGTATCGGGGATGACACTTAGTGTGCGATACATCCAGAATGGCACTTAGTGTGCAAAGTAACGAGGACGGGACTTAGTCTGCGAAACATCCAGAACGGTACTTAGTGTGCAAGGTATCGAGTATGGCATCTAGTGTGTGAGACATTGAATATTCAACTGGTAAATGAAAGATGTGATTGAGTATGAGATTGGTACAAGATGATACAGGTATGTATAGAAATTGGTACGATATGGTACAGGTATGTATGGAAATTCAATTGAGTATTGAATCTATGAAAATGGTGTGTTTATGATCATTGTAGAATGAATATGTAATAATAATGTGATTAATGGTTTGGTAATATATTATGTTATATTACTTGTGTTAAATATGACTCCTATTTTCAGTCAAATTTGAAAAATAATCTTTCAGTTAAACTCTGTTTACTTGTTTCAATCAAACACTGATCAGTTTAGATTATTTTATTATTATTTGATCTATAAATTTAGCCTATAAATAGGCTCTTTTACAACATTAGAAAAACACCCATTAGAGATTAGAACTCATAACACATTTAGAGAATTTTGTGTTTACGTTTTGTGGGTTCTTTGTTTTCGAGTTTTTCGGGGTTTAGTTTTTATCTCCATCTTTTGTACTCTTTGTTCTTTTTCCATTATAGTAAAATTATCTTTGCCCGTGGTTTTTTATCCTCTTTGGAGGGGTTTTTCCACGTTAAATTTGTGTGTTCAATTTCTCAATTTATTCCGCTATTTTTTCTTACTTGTTGTTTAATCGGGTGGATCCTAACAAGTGGTATCAGAGCTAGTTCAATTTTCATAAATCAGCCCGTTCAGAGATGGCAGCAACAAGATTTGAAATTGAGAAGTTCGATGGTGAAACAAATTTCAATTTGTGGCAAGTTCGGATGATGGCAATTCTAGTTCAATCTGGTTTGAAAAAGGTTCTTACTGGGAAAAAGCCTGAGAATCTAAATAAAATAGAATGGGAAGAGCCTGATGAAAAGGCTTTGTCTGCAGTCCAGTTGTGCCTCGCAAATACAGTATTGCAGGAGGTATTGATAGAGAAGACCTCATCCGCCTTGTGGAAAAGGTTAGAAACTCTTTATGCGACTAAGTCTCTGGCTAATCGTTTAGTGTTGAAACAACGTCTATTTACGTTTCGCATGAACGAAGGTGAGCTTCTTAGAGATCACATCAATCAATTTATTACTCTTTTAAATGATTTAAAGAATGTTGAGGTTCATATTGACGATGAAAATCAGGCTATGCTATTATTGTGCTCTTTACCCCTTCATACAAGTTTTTCAGGGAGACCCTGATTTATGGCAGAGACAAACTATCGTTCGAAGATGTGAAGGGTCATTTGTTGAGTAGAGACAAACTCGACAATGAGCTTCATTTGGATAGCAAGACATATAGGCAAGCTTCCGTTTTGGTAGCATCAAAGAAACGAGATAAAAGGTGTCGCTATTGTAAAAAGTTAGGTCACATCAAAGCAGATTGTTATAAACTGCGATGTAAAAAAGCTGCTGAGAATAACGAGAAAGATGTAGCTGGTGCTAATTTGGCCGATGAAAATGGTGATGATTTCTTGCTAGTGTCAACAAGCGATAACACTAAGCTTACGTCCGAGTGGATCCTAGATTCAGGATGTTCTTTCCACATGTGTCCCAATAGAGAATGGTTCTTCACATACAGTTCGATTGAAGGTGGAGTTGTGCGCATGGGAAACGATTCATCTAGTAAGGTAATTGGTATTGGTACTGTTAAAATTAAGATGCACGATGGGACGATTAGGACACTCTCAGATGTTAGGTATGTACCTGATTTATGAAAGAATCTCATCTCCTTAAGTATTTTAGACTTGAAAGGATGCAAAATCAACATCGAGTCAAGCGGCATTAAAGTATCTCATGGAGCTCTCGTTTTGTTAAAAGGTAAAAAAAACCGCGATCTTTATATTACGGAAGGTTATATCAGTGGATCGGTGAAATCGACGCCCTCGTTCGTTACGGAGTTGAAGTCAACTTGTTTGGAGCGGAGGCAACTTGGTCATAGGAGGGAAAAATGTGTTGTTTCGTTGAAGAGAGGTTCTCTTTTGGATGCAGGTTTTGAAAAGTTAGGGCACTGTGTTCGTGAAAATCAGACTCGGGTTAGTTTTGATTTGGCAGTGTACAAGTCGAAGGCTAGAAGTCTTCCAGTTTCTAAGCACAAATTTGACTGAGTTAATTCCCTGCATTGTTCAAGATAGGCTCGTGATGGGCTTTGGTAAAGATGGCGTTGTGGAAATATGAGTCAAGGTGGAGATTTGTTAAATATGACTCCTATTTTCAGTCAAATTTGAAAAATAATCTTTCAGTTAAACTCTTTTTACTTGTTTCAATCAAACACTAATTAGTTTAGATTATTTTATTATTATTTGATCTATAAATTTAGCCTATAAATAGGCTCTTTTACAACCTTAGAAAAACACCCATTAGAGATTAGAACTCATAACGCATTTAGAGAATTTTGTGTTTACGTTTTGTGGGTTCTTTGTTTTTGGGTTTTTTGGGGTTTAGTTTTTATCTCCATCTTTTGTACTCTTTGTTCTTTTGCCATTATAGTAAAATTATCTTTGCCCGTGGTTTTTTATCCTCTTTGGAGGGGTTTTTCCGCGTTAAATTTGTTTGTTCAATTTCTCAATTTATTCCACTATTTTTTCTTACTTGTTGTTTAATCAGGTGGATCCTAACAACTTGAATAGTGATTGAATAATAAATTTGGTTGATGATTATGTGTTAGGCCTTTGGGTCAAAATGAGTTGTGTGATATGCTCCATTTTTACTCATTTTAAATTGTGGCTTAATGGTTATAAGAAAAGGGTAAAGATTGGAAATTTCTTAGATTTGAATTGCTATTGAAAGCATGGAAAAGAATGAGTTTTTGGATGATTTAAAGATATTTAGTTATGTGCTTGATATGTGAATACACATAAGTAATGTAAACTTATGTCATAATGCTTTATGATAATTTGCTAGTTCATGTGATGTTTAAATTTTAAAAGCTAAAGTTGTTTTAGGCTAAGGCCAAGACATGTTGGATTGACTTAAATGGTTTATACTTATAAATTGAAGTTATAAGCTTTATTTCTTTGAATTACAAACTTACTAAGCTGTGAAGCTTACTTTGAGTTATTTTTCTATGTTTTGTAGTGTTTCGGATGATTGCTCGGGTTGGAAGTCAACGGAGACCGTATCACACTATCCGGCTATTGATTTTCGGTATTTTTACACTTTGGGGCTTGGTATATGGCATGTATAGGCTAGTGTTAAGATGGTATGTTTTGAGTTGTGATTTTAGCCATGCGATTTGGCTTCTGAATGTTGATGTGTATTGGTCATTTAAGTTAGCCTAAAGTATGTGTTTGATAAATGATATATGTGATGCATATAATGCTTTTGGTGTTGGCATATTTTGGTATGAGGTATAAATGATGAATTGATATGTTAGAGAAGCATGATTTAGTTGATGAAAATGTGAGAAAATGAAATAAGATGTTATGTAAGTTTATGATGATTTTGGTATAATGATTTGGCATGTTTTGAATATGAAATTTAGTAGTTGAAATGGTTGTGGTTAGACGGCATGATATGTGTATGGATTAACATGCTTTGGCTACCTTTGAATGCATTGAAATGGTATGAGATGATGAGGTTTAGGTATGCTTGTGGAGGGTGAGAAATGTGGCTTAAACCAAGCCTATTTTCACTCCACACGTGTGACAGCCCTAATTTGACCCTAGTCGGAAAGTGGTTTCGGGACCACGAAACCGAGTCACAAAAATAATTGATTGTTATATTCTATGCTTATTGTATGTGTACATGCATGTGTGAAAGTTTCATTCTTTAATTTTGTCATTTGTATGTGAAATTTATAAGATAGGACCCATGTGATAAAACTTGAAAATGTCATAAGTAAATTTTAAAGTGCCAAATAATGCATGAATTGTGACATGGGGGACTTGCATGTCAAATGGACCAATTTTAGTTTAGTGGCCGGCCATAGTGATGGTTGATAGATAATTTATATTTTATTTAAGCATTTAATAGGTAATGGCATTATATTAAAAATAATAAAAAAAAGTAAAAAAACAAAATGGTGAAAAGAACAAAGCTTGTCCATCTTTGTTCTTCATAGCCGAATGTAAGAAAACAAATTGGGGAAGGGAAGCTCATGAATGTTCGGTCACTTGGGGAAGAAAAATCCAAGGTAAATTCATGGTAGTTTGCTTCTATTTTGATGTTTATGAGTTCCTTTCTTGAATCTACCTTAACCCATGAAATATATTTTGGTTTTTGGTTGTGTTGTGAGCAATTGTTCTTGATTGAAATGAAGGAAATGGTTGTTGTTTCATGTTCTTTTGATGAATAATGTTAGATAGGTGAGGTTGAGCTAAACAAATTAAGCATATATGTGCATTAGATGCTAAGTAGGAAATCGGCTAATATGTTGAGTGTACTATGGCCGATTGTGGACTTGGATAAAATTTAGTAATGTATGTGCTTTAAAGGTGTTATGAATTATTATAAGTTAAATTAAGTTGAGGCTTGGTAAAATTGAATAATTGTGGCTTAATTTCTTAATGGCAATGGGCTATTATGGTGAAATGCAAATGTTAATATTTAGTTGCTAGTCTTTATATGTGTGTTAGCCGAATTTGAACTTGAATAATGATTTGAGCATAATGTGTTGTATTGATATTATGCTTAAGTGAAATTATAGATATATATGATGAAATTTATTGGTGTTATACATGTTTAAATAATATGTATGCAAAGAATGTGTGAAAGAGTGAATTGGTAATAATCTGTTTGGGACAGCAGCAGTAAAGTGATTTTGGAAAATCACCATAAATTGTGGGAGTTGAGTTAGAAGCTGAATAAATTATGTAATTAAAGCTTAAGGAGTCTAGTTTCAAATGAAATAAACGAGAACATATTTTGAATTCTGTACAATGAGAAATTTATATTGTAGTGAAGAGTGGTCAGATTAGTCAAACAGTAAAACAAGGAAAACTTTACGAAAAATCTGGTATTAATTGGCTAAACTAAAAATTATGAAAATTTTATGGATAAAAGATAAATGAGTATTTTTTTGGGGAAAATTTACGGAAATTGATTTGGAGTTTCGTAGCTCCAGTTATAAATAATTTAGTGATTGTTGCTCAGGAAGTCAGCTTATATTGAAATTGTGATTATATTGTAAACATTGATAAAAATTTGCTAATGAATTGCTTATTGATTTCTTATAAGCTTACTATAATCTGTATGTGTGAAAGTCGAAAATATATATATTATATTCTGAAAGTAATACTTGAATAGTAGAATAATGACTAGTTTAAAATTTGTTGAATTAAAGCTCAAGAGCATAGGGGGGCAATTTCGAATAAGGGAAAAGAGAAAGTAACCGAGTAGCCATTTCGCAACCGTTCAAGTATATCCGAGGTAAGTTTTGAGTAGTTTCCTTTATTATATATAATTGATGATGCCTCTATACGAGTATATTGGTGAACTGCGATCTTTTGGTTTGTACTTGAATTAGGTTGTGAAATAAATAATTCATGTATATGACTTATATTCTAATGGTCACTTTCGGTCTAAGCTTGAATAGTGACATGAATATATGATATTATGTATGACTCTTGAGCCGAATGGTAAATGATGATGTGCATATTGAGCTTATATCCGAATGTATCAAGTGACTACTAAAGTGATAAGTTGAATGAGATGTGTTCAATATGACTAAGTATGCATGATATTTGGAACATATCCGGACTTGAGGTCCGCAGGCTACGTGCTGGAACATATCCGGACTTGAGGTCCACAGGCTACGTGCTGAAACATATCCGGACTTGAGGTTCGCAGGCTACGTGCTGGAAATATATCCGGGCCTAAAGTCCCGCAGGCTTTGTGCTAGTAACTAGACTCGGGTTTTAAAACCTAGTAGGCTTAATGCCGGTGATTCAAGTAAGATTATGAATTTGAATATTCGAAGAAACCACTAATGATTATGTATGATACATTAAGATGGCCAGGTGCGTATTATGTACCCATATGTAAATTGATTTTTAAAGCAAGCTATTATTATCAATATATATATATGTAGATGATTACCGTATCTACGAATAAGAGAATGGCCTATTCGGTTGATGTTCATTATTATACGAAAGTATATGTCTAAATTTAATTGTATGAGCCAAATAGTATAGAAAAAAAATGTGCTGAAAATCTCTTGAGTATTTATATATATATTCGGCCAATAAGTCTTATAACTAGTGTGCTTATGTATAATTGGCCAAATGGATCCCGATCCCGATCGAGCAGTAGCTGATGATGTTGAGAGTGTAGCGCCTGCTCCTACGTACGGGACCGCGCCTATAGACTCCTAACCTAACGCAAGCAATCAAAATGATGAGGCTAGACAAGCCTTTTATAATGTGATGAATGATTGGTTCAACCAATACATTCAGACAAATACGGCTGCTCTACAACCCCCATTTCCAACAAATACACCCCCTGCACCTATGATACCTCCAGTGATTGATCACATGAGGATGAATAAGCCCCCGGTAGACAGAATTAGAAAACATGGGGCTACTAAATTTAAAGCTACAGACAGTGATGATGCCGAGCAAGCTGAGTTTTGGTTGGACAATAATATCCGAGTATTCGATGAACTATCTTGCACACCTGATGAATGCCTGAAATGTGCCATATCTCTGCTACATGATTCTGCCTATTATTGGTGGACTACATTGGTTTCTGTTGTGCCCAAAGAATGGGTGACGTGGGAATTCTTCCAGACTGAGTTCCGAAAAAAGTATATTAATCAGAGGTTCATCGATCAGAAACGAAAAGAATTTCTTGAGCTTAAACAGGGTTCTATGTCAGTTACTGATTATGAACGGAAGTTTTTCAAACTTAGTAGATATGCTCGGGAATGTGTATCATCTGAGGCTATCATGTGTAAACATTTTAAAGATGGGCTGAATGAAGATATAAAAATGTTCGTTGGCATTCTTGAAATACGAGAGTTCGTAGTACTTGTCGAGCGAGCTTGCAAAGCCGAAGGACTTAGTAAAGAGAAAAGAAAAGTTGATGTCGAAGTTGGAGAATTTCGTAAAAGATCTTCAGGAAAGTCTTTTCAACAATCATCGAAGAAATTTCGAGATGATTCAGGCCGATCAAAGAACACTTCGGGTTTTTCCAGACGAGACCACGATCGACCCCCTATGAGTACACGAGCCACTTCAGTTGCCAGTGTTGGAAATGATCGACGAGATAGGACCGGGTGCAAGTACTATGGAAAATGGCATTCGGGGAGCTGTAGATTTCATGACCGCTCTTGTTATAAATGTGGATCAGCCGACCATTTTATTAAAGATTGCCCGAGATTATCCGAACAAAATGTGAACCAGAGTGGGAAACCAAATACTAATACAGCACGAGGTAGACCACCTAGGAATACGGGGAATGCTAGCGGCGGTCAGAGAGGGTCTAGAGATGCTACAACCAGATCCGAGGCTCGTGCTCCTGCTAGAGCTTATGCTATACGCGCACGCGAGGATGCTTCTTCGCCTGATGTTATTTACGGTACTTTCACTCTCTTTGATACTGATGTGATTGCTTTGATTGACCCTGGTTCTACTCATTCATATGTATGTGAGACTTTAGCATCCAGTAAGACTCTACTTGTTGAGTCTACTGAGTTCGTGATCCGAGTGTCAAATCTATTGGGTCGATATGTGCTAGCCGATAAAGTGTGCAGGAAATGTCCCTCGATAATCCAAGGTTCCTGTTTTCTGGCCGATTTGATGCTTTTACCGTTTAATGAATTTGATGTTATTCTCGGTATGGATTGGTTGACTGTGCATGATGCAGTTGTGAATTGCAAAAGAAAGACTATTGATTTGAGATGTGCAAATGATGAGATAATTCGAATTGAGTCTACTGATATGAACGGGTTACCAGCAGTAATATCCTCAATGTTAGCTCAAAAGTATGTAAAAAAGGGGTGCGAAGCATATCTTGCGTACGTACTTGATAGTAAAGAATCAGAAAAGAAGCTTGAATCGATTACACGATGGTTTGTGAGTATCCAGATGTTTTTCCCGAAGAATTATCGGGATTACCACCTGTTCGGGAGGTAGAGTTTGGTATTGAACTTGTACCTGGGACTACACCAATTTCGATAGCTCCATACCGTATGGCGCCAACGGAATTGAAGGAATTGAAAACTCAGTTGCAAGAGTTGACGGATAGAGGTTTCGCTCGACCGAGTTTCTCACCTTGGGGTGCACCAGTATTGTTTGTGAAAAAGAAAGACGGAACCATGAGAATGTGTATTGACTATCGTCAATTAAATAAAGTGACAATAAAGAACAAATATCCGTTACCGCGTGTTGATGATTTGTTTGATCAGTTGAAGGGAGCATCTGTGTTTTCAAAGATAGATTTGAGATCGGGTTATTATCAGTTGCAAGTTTGAGATTCAGATATACCTAAAACTACTTTTAGAACGAGATACGGTCACTACGAGTTCTTAGTGATGCCGTTTGGGCTCACTAATGCCCCTGCGGTATTTATGGATTTGATGAACCGAATTTTCAGACAGTATTTGGAGTGGTTTGTAGTTGTGTTTATAGATGACATCTTGATTTATTCACACGATGAAAATGAACACGCCGAGCACCTGAGATTAGTGTTGCAGATTTTACGGGATAAATAGTTATATGCTAAGTTCAGTAAATGTGAGTTTTGGTTGAGGGAAGTTAACTTTTTGGGACATGTAGTATCCACATTGGGTATTCGAGTTGATCCAAGCAAGATTTCAGCCATACTTGATTGGAAGTCTCCGAGAAATATTATTGAAGTTCGGAGCTTTTTGGGACTTACCGGTTATTACCGACGATTCGTAAAAGGTTTTTCGATGATCACGACACCTTTGACAAAATTGCTGCAAAAAGACGTCAAATTTGAGTGGTCTGAAAAGTGTTAGAAAAGTTTTGACCAGCTGAAAACGCTTTTGACAGAAGCCCCAGTGTTAGTACAACCCGAATCCGGTAAAGAGTTTGTCATTTACAGTGATGCGTCCTTACATGGGCTGGGTTGTGTATTGATGCAAGAGGGTCGAGTTGTAGCTTACGCATCGAGGCAATTGAAGCCACATGAGAAAAACTATCCGACCCATGATCTCGAATTAGCTGCCATCGTATTTGCTTTGAAAATATGGCGACATTACTTGTTTGGAGAGAGATGTCATGTATATTCGGATCATAAAAGCCTCAAATATTTGATAACTCAAAGAGATTTGAATCTGCGACAAAGACGTTGGCTTGAATTGTTGAAAGATTATGAGCTGGTTATTGACTATCACCCGGGAAAGGCTAACGTGGTTGCCGATGCTTTAAGTCGCAAATCACTGTTTGCTTTGCGAGCGATGAATGTTCACTTGTCCGTTTCATCCGATAATGTGTTAGTAGCAGAATTAAAAGCCAAACCGTTATTGATTCATCAAATATGTGAAACTCAGAAAGTGGATGATGAATTGGTTGCTAAACGAACTGAATGTGTTTCGAATGTGGATTCAGAGTTTCAAATTGACGACAATGATTGTTTGAGGTTTAGAAGTTGATTGTGTGTTCCAAGAAATTCAGAACTTATTTCGATAATTTTGAACGAAGCTCATAATAGCCGAATGTCGGTCCATCCTGGTAGCACGAAAATGTACAACGATCTGAAACGTCAGTTTTGGTGGCCTGGTATGAAACTAGACATTTCTGGCTTTGTTTCGAAGTGTTTGGTATGTCAATAAGTGAAAGCGGAACATCAAGTGCCTTCAGGATTACTTCAGCTGATCATGATACCCGAATGGAAATGGGATCGAGTCACGATGGATTTTGTATCCGGGTTGCCATTGTCGTCAAGCAAGAAAGATGCGATCTGGGTTGTTGTTGATAGATTGACAAAGTCGGGTCATTTTATTCCCGTACGTATGGATTATTCACTTGACAAGCTAGCTGAGTTGTATGTTTCTCAGATTGTGAGGTTACATGGGGTACCTATTTTTATTGTGTCGGATAGAGATCCGAGATTCACATCGCGATTCTGGAAGAAATTGCAAGAACCATTGGGTACCAAGTTGCATTTTAGCACCGTTTTTCATCCCTAGACTGATGGTCAATCCGAGCGGATCATTCAAATACTCGAGGATATGTTGAGATGTTGCATCCTTGAGTTTAGTGGTTCATGGGAACGGTATTTGCCTTTGATTGAATTCGCTTACAACAATAGTTTTCAATCAAGCATTAAGATGGCACCTTACGAGGCTTTGTACGGTCATAAATGTCGTACACCGTTGTTTTGGACCGAGCTTAGTGAAAGTAAAATCTTCAGGGTTGATTTGATTAAAGATGCTGAGCAGAAAGTAAAAGTAATCCGTGAAAGTCTGAAAGTAGCTTCAGATCATCAGAAGTCGTATGTTGATTTAAAACGAAAAGACATTGAATATCAGGTCGGAGACAAAGTGTTTCTTAAAGTTTCACCTTGGAAAAAGGTGCTCAGATTTGGTCGTAAGGGCAAATTGAGTCCGAGATTCATCGGGCCGTATGAAATATCCGAACGAGTTGGGCGGTTAAACTGCATTTGATTTTACCACCTGAGCTTGAAAGGATTCACAATGTTTTTCATGTTTCGATGCTTCGACGTTATAGATCTGATCCATCACACATAATTAATCCATCAGAGGTCGAGATTCAATCTGATTTGAGTTACGAAGAAGAACCGGTTCGTATTTTGACTTGTGAAGTAAAAGAACTATGAAATAAGAAAATCTCATTAGTAAAGGTACTGTGGCTTAAGCATGGGGTTGAAGAAGCTACTTGGGAACTGGAAGACTCTATGAAGGATCGATATCCTAACTTATTCACCGGTAAGATTTTCGGGGACGAAAATTCCTTAAGTGGGGGAGAGTTGTGAGAGCCCTAATTTGACCCTAGTCGGAAAGTGGTTTCGGGACCACAAAACCGAGTCACAAAAATAATTGATTGTTATAATCTATGCTTATTGTATGTGTACATGCATGTGTGAAAGTTTCATGCTTTAATTTTGTCATTTGTATGTGAAATTTATAAGATAGGACCCATGTGATAAAACTTGAAAATGTCATAAGTAAATTTTAAAGTTCCAAATAATGCATGAATTGTGACATGGGGGACTTGAATGTCAAATGGACCAATTTTAGTTCAGTGGCCGACCATAGTGATGGTTGATAGATAATTTATATTTTATTTTAAGCATTTTAATAGGTAATGGCATTATATTAAAATAATAATAATAATAATAAAATAGTAAAAAAACAAAATGGTGAAAAGAACAAAGCTTGTCCATCTTTGTTCTTGTTAGGATTTCGACCCGGTTAAGTAACGAACAAGAAAATAGCGAAAAAAATTGAGAAATTGAACACACAAATTTAACGTGGAAAAACCCCTCCAAAGAGGATAAAAAACCACGGGCAAGATAATTTTACTATAATGGCAAAAGAACGAAGAGTACAAAAAAAAAAAGATGGAGATAAAAACTAAACCACGAAAACCCGAAAACAAAGAACCCACAAAACGTAAACACAAAATTCTCTAAATGTGTTGTGAGTCCTAATCTTTAATGGGCATATATCTTCTAAGGTTGTAAAAGAGCCTATTTATAGGCTAAATTCATAAGTCAAATAATAGTAAAATAATCTAAACTAATCAGTGTTTGATTGAAACAAGTAAACAAAGTTTAACCGAAAGACTATTTTTCAAATTTGACTGAAAATAGGAGTCATATTTAACAAATCTCCACCTTGACTCATATTTCCACAACGCCATCTTTGCCAAAGCCCGCCACGAGCCAATCTTGAACTATACAGGGAATTAACTGAGTCGAATTTGTGCTTAGAAACTGGAAGACTTCTAGCCTTCAACTTGTACATTGTCAAATCAAAACTAACCCGGGTCTGATTTTCACGAACACAGTGCCCTAGCTTTTCAAAACCTGCATCTAAAAGAGAACCTCTCTTCAACGAAATAGTCATACCTTTTTCCCTCCTATGACCAAGTTGCCTCCGCTCCAAACAAGTTGACTTCAACTCCGTAACGGACGAGGGACGTCCGATTTCACCGGTCACTGTATAACCTTCCAGAATATAAAAACTGCCGGTTCTTTTACCTTTTAACAAAACGAGAGCTCCACGAGATACTTTAATACCGCTCGACTCGATGTTGATTTTGCATCCTTTCAAGTTTAAAATACTTAAGGAGATGAGATTCTTTCATAAATCAGGTACATATCTGACATCTGAGAGTGTCCTAATCGTCTCATCGTGCATCTTAATTTTAACAGTACCAATACCAATTACCTTACTAGATGAATCGTTTCCCATGCGCACAACTCCACCTTCAATCGAACTGTATGTGGAGAACCATTCTCTATTGGGGCACATGTGGAAAGAACATCCTGAATCTAGGATCCGCTCGGACGTGAGCTTGGTGTTATCACTTGTTGACACTAACAAGAAATCATCCCCATTTTCATCTGCCAAATTAGCACCAGCTACATCTTCCTCGTTACTCTCAGCAGCTTTTTTATTTCGCAGTTTATAACAATCTACTTTGACGTGACCTAACTTTTTACAATAGCGACACCTTTTATCTCGTTTCTTTGATGCTACCAAAACGGAAGCTTGCCTATCTGTCTTGCTATCCAAATGAAGCTCATTGTCGAGTTTGTCTCTACTCAAAAAATGACCCTTCACATCTTCGAACGAGAGTTTGTCTCTGCCATAAATCAGGATCTCCCTGAAAGACTTGTATGAAGGGGGTAAAGAGCACAATAATAGCATAGCCTGATATTCATCGTCAATATGGACCTCAACATTCTTTAAATCATTTAAAAGAGTAATGAATTGACTGATGTGATCTCTAAGAAGCTCACCTTCGTTTATGCGAAACGTAAATAGACGTTGTTTCAACACTAAACGGTTAGCTAGAGACTTAGTCGCATAAAGAGTTTCTAACCTTTTCCACAAGGCAGATGAGGTCTTCTCCATCAATACCTCCTGCAATACCGTATTCGTGAGGCACAACTAGATTGCAGATAAAGCCTTTTCATCAAGCTCTTCCCATTCTGCTTTTATTTAGATTCTCGTGCTTTTTCCGATAACAACCTTTTTCAAGCCTGATTGAACTAGAATTGCCATCATCCGAACTTGCCACAGATTGAAATTTGTCTCACCATTGAACTTCTCAATTTTAAACCTTGTTGTTGCCATCTCTGAACAGGCTGATCTATGAAAATTGAACTAGCTCTGATACCACTTGTTAGGATTTCGACCCGGTTAAGCAACGGACAAGAAAATAGCGGAAAAAATTAAGAAATTGAACACACAAATTTAACGTGGAAAAACCCCTCCAAAGAGGATAAAAAACCACAGGCAAGATAATTTTACTATAATGGCAAAAGAACGAAGAGTACAAAAAAAAGATGGAGATAAAAACTAAACCCCGAAAACCCAAAAACAAAGAACCCACAAAACGTAAACACAAAATTCTCTAAATGTGTTGTGAGTTCTAATCTTTAATGGGCATATATCTTCTAAGGTTGTAAAAAAGCCTATTTATAGGCTAAATTCATAAGTCAAATAATAGTAAAATAATCTAAACTAATCAGTGCTTGATTGAAACAAGTAAACAAAGTTTAACTGAAAGACTATTTGTCAAATTTGACTGAAAATAGGAGTCATATTTAACAGTTCTTCATAGCCGAATGTAAGAAAACAAATTGGGGAAGGGAAGCTCATGAATGTTCGGTCACTTGGGGAAGAAAAATCCAAGGTAAATTCATGGTAGTTTGCTTCTATTTTGATGTTTATGAGTTCCTTTCTTGAATCTACCTTAACCCATGAAATATATTTTGGTTTTTGGTTGTGTTGTGAGCAATTGTTCTTGATTGACATGAAGGAAATGGTTGTTGTTTCATGTTCTTTTGATGAATAATGTTAGATAGGTGAGGTTGAGCTCAACAAATTAAGCATATATGTGCATTAGATGCTAAGTAGGAAATCGGCTAATATGTTGAGTGTACTATGGCCGATTGTAGACTTGGATAAAATTTAGTAATATATGTGCTTTAAAGGTGTTATGAATTATTATAAGTTAAATTAAGTTGAGGCTTGGTAAAATTGAATAATTGTGGCTTAATTTCTTAATGGCAATTGGCTATTATGGTGAAATGCAAATGTTAATATTTAGTTGCTAGTGTTTATATGTGTGTTAGCCGAATTTGAACTTGAATAATGATTTGAGCACAATATGTTGTATTGATATTATGCTTAAGTGAAATTATAGATATATATGATGAAATTGATTGGTGTTATACATGTTTAAATAATATGTATGCAAAGAATGTGTGAAAGAGTGAATTGGTAATAATCTGCTTGGGACAGCAGCAGTAAAGTGATTTTGGAAAATCACCATAAATTGTGGGAGTTGAGTTAGAAGCTGAATAAATCATGTAATTAAAGCTTAAGGAGTCTAGTTTCAAATGAAATAAACGAGAACATATTTTGAATTCTGTACAATGAGAAATTTATTTTGTAGTGAAGAGTGGTCAGATTAGTCAAACAATAAAAAAAGGGAAACTTTAGGAAAAATCTGGTATTAATTGGCTAAACTAAAAATTATGAAAATTTTATGGATAAAATATAAACGAGTCTATTTTCAGGGAAAATTTACGGTAATTGATTTGGAGTTTCGTAGCTCCAGTTATAAATAATTTAGTGACTGTTGCTTAGGAAGTCAGCTTATATTGGAATTGTGATTATATTGTAAACATTGATAAAAATTTGCTAATGAATTGCTTATTGATTTCTTATAAGCTTACTATAATCTGTATGTGTGAAAGTCGAAAATATATGTATTATATTCTGAAAGTGATACTTGAATAGTCGAATAATGACTAGCTTAAAATTTGTTGAATTAAAGTTCAAGAGCATAGGGGGGCAATTTCGAATAAGGGAAAAGAGAAAGTAACCGAGTAGCCATTTTGCAACTGTTCAAGTATATCCGAGGTAAGTTTTGAGTAGTTTCCTTTATTATATATAATTGATGATGCCTCTATACGAGTATATTGGTGAACTGCGATCTTTTGGTTTGTACTTGAATTAGGTTGTGAAATAAATAATTCATGTATATGACTTATATTCTAAGGGTCACTTTCGGTCTAAGCTTGAATAGTGAAATGAATATATGATATTTTGTATGACTCTTGAGCCGAATGGTAAATTATGATGTGCATATTGAGCTTATATCCGAATGTATCAAGTGACTACTAAAGTGATAAGTTGAATGAGATGTGTTCAATATGACTAAGTATGCATGATATTTGGAACATATCCGGACTTGAGGTCCGCAGGCTACGTGCTGGAAATATATCTGGGCCTAAAGTCCCGCAGGCTTTGTGCCAGTAACTGGACTCGGGTTTTAAAACCTAGCAGGCTTAATGCCGGTGATTCAAGTAAGATTATGAATTTGAATATTCGAAGAAACCACTAATGATTATGTATGATACATTAAGATGGCCAGGTACGTATTATGTTCCCATATGTAAATTGATTTTTAAAGCAAGCTATTATTATCAATATATATATATGTGGATGATTACCGTATCTACGAATAAAAGAATGGCCTATTCGGTTGATGTTCATTATTATATGAAAGTATATGTCTAAATTTAATTGTATGAGCCAAATAGTATAGTAAAAAAATGTGCTGAAAATCTCTGAGTATTTATATATATATTCGGCCAATAAGTCTTATAACTAGTGTGCTTGTGTATAATTGGCCAAATTATTTATAATTTGAATATGAACTTTGTGATACTTAATGCTTGATTTTAATGACAAGCTTTAATTGTTTGAAATGCTTAAAACCTACTAAGCATAGAAATGCTTACTTTGTTGCTTTAATTTTCTGTTTTATAGATCTCGTTCGTTAGCTACGGTCTCGGGGATCTCAAAGTCGAAGTCACCCACACTATCTAAGCCCATTCTGTACTCTAGTAGTTAAACTTTGATAATGGCATGTATAGGCTTGACTTTTTTTGTTGTTAAATATGTATCTTTTTGATGATGTATATATGTATAGCCATGCGAAAATGGCTTGTTAAGTTACTATATGTATTCCACATAGTTAATGTGAATGTGTGGTTGATATTCGATTAATGTTTTCAATGTTTTGATGTGAATTGAACTTAAGAATGAATCAATATACTCATTATCTCGAGATGACTCTTTTATAGGTATGCCAACGGAAGTTATTCAAATAAAGTAACTGGAATTTTGTGCTTGTATGGTAATACTCTTTAACCCTCCGGCGACGGCTACGGGTTAGGGGTGTTACAACACGAGTGTGTGGCTTGACCGTATGTGACACATGGCCTTGGTACACAGTCGTGTGTCCCCTGGGGTAGCCCTTCGAATTAAGTCAATATACCTTACAGACTTAGCACGGCTTAGACACACGGGTGTGTCTAATGGCCGTGTGTAGCACACGGGCTGGCACATGGGCGTGTGGCCGACCGTGTGATGCAAGTCAGTGTGTATGCTCTATTACCACACGGCCTGAGACACGGGTGTGTTTCTTGGCCGTGTGAGTGACACGGCTAGGGCGCATGGCCGTGTGACCCCTGCAGGGTTGAAAGTTTTCTAAGTTTCTGAGTAATTTCCTCAGTTATCGGTTTAGTCCCAAACCTCTTCCAAGCATGTTTTAAGGTCTCGTAGAGCCTTATAAGGAACAATGGGAATAAATGTTAAAAGTTTTAAATTATATGCAAGATTTATGACCCGAATGTGATAAATGTTATGATGTAAGTTCGGTAATGTCTCGAACCATGTTCCGGCTTCAGATACGGGTAAACGGTAGATGGATATGTTAATGTTATAAGAGATAATATGAATATGTTATAAGAGATAGAATAGAATTGATAGATAAATTGTGAATTACTAAGTGATTATTAGTTAATGTTTTGTATAATATATAACTGTTGAGTATTTAATGTACGAACTTACTAAGCTTTAAAGCTTACTGTATGAATTGTTCTCTATTTTTCAGTGTTTAAAGCTAGCTCAGATCTGGGGATAGTCAGCGACATCAATCACACTATTGGACATCTATTTTGGTACCATTTTAAGAGTTGTATATATGGTATATGGCATGTATATGCTAGTGTCATTTTGGTATATTTTGATATGTGAATTTAGCCATGAGATTTGGCTTGTAAATATTGGTATGTATGGCCTCTTATGTTGGCCTAAATGATATGTTTGATAGGTAATTCATATAATGCATATATATATATTGCTTATGTGATGGATTAGTTATGAAAAGTTGAAATGACAAGTTTTGTAGTATGAGGTATGAGATAAAGTGATAAGTTTGTGTATTTGAAATTTATGAAAGTTGTGATGATTTTGGTACATTGTTTAGATATGAATTGGTTGTGAAATTGAGTAGTGAATTGAATGGTACTTAAATGGTTTGTAATATGTTTGATTCGGTTGAATTGGTTGCTAATGAATGTATGCAAATGATGTTAAAATGTTTTGGTTTAAAGTGCTTGAGATAGGTGGAAAATATGGCTTAAACCAAGCCTAATTTCACCCCACATGGATGAGCACACACAGCGCGTGTGTCTCGATCGTATGTCCGTTGTAATGTAGCTAATCAAGTCGGGCTCGAGCACGACCTAGACACACAAAGCGCTTTCGGTGGTCAGTGTGAGGCACACACACCTTGCACATGGGCGCGTGTGACCATTTCAAGAGTATACGGGCTAAACACACGCGGCGTGTGGTCACCGTAAAACTAAGTCAATTTTGACCACGGCCAAGGCACACTAGTGTCTTGTGGCTGTGTGGTTAAGTTAGTATGTGTACCCTATTTTGCCACGGTTTAGACACACAGGCGTGTCTAAAGCCGTGTGAGGCACACGGCCTGCTCACACGGGTGTGTGACCTTTATAAATTGGAAAAACAATGTTTAAGTTTTGGAAAAATTTGTATGTGCTCGGTTTAGTCCCGCCCCATTTCTAAAGCATGTTTAAGGTCTCCTTGACCTATATAAGGGACTCTGTACTGATGAATGACTTATGAGGTTATTATGATCGAGTAATGAATTTTGAATGTTTTGAAATTGTCTGGTAACAACTTTAGCCCTATTCCGGCGACGAATACGGGTTAGGGGTGTTATAGTAAGTTTTTGGGCATTGTTGAATTTTTGTTGTTAACCCATAAATTGGTTGCTAAAACGGTGTTGGGGTGCTATTTATTAGGTTTTGGAGGGCTCGAGATTGTTGTAGCGTCAAAAATGAACCAGGTGTTTAACGAAAAGACGAGAAATGCATGATACCTTCCTATTTTAATAGACTAATTTGAGTTTAAGAAATTGATATGCATGATTTGTCTATTTTGTAAAAGCATGTATGATATATGTATGTGAGCATGTGAGACACGTTAATTTTGTATATCCGTATCTATTATCTATATATGTATATGGGACAGGTTTGGTTTATGTGGAGGAATGTTCTATGAGGCGACATATCGTCGATTTACTGGCAGCTTGTCTGCATACTATTTTGATAAGTGTCGTTTAGACACTATGTGGTGTGTAGGGATAGGTGAGTGTTTTATACCCCACATGGTGTGTTGGGATGGACGAAGATGGTTTGTAGAGGATGGGGGTAGGACTCTGTATATTTGTATATCTGCATGTTCTGAAAATCTTATTTTGATACGATCTAACTCTGTTAGGGACTTATGTCCGCTTCTATTCTAAAAAACTGGAAATCTGAATTTTATGTTTGTTTGTCTCTGTTAAGTTACATACTGAGTTTATGAAAACTCACATCTGTTGTCTGTTTTGTTCAGGTAATCCTCAGGCATAGGTGGATTGGTGCGACAGAGTCTCAGCAGTGACCACTAGTTCATGAACTGGTTTAATTAATAGTTTTATTTTAATTCTGGATTATTTTGAGAGCTTGTAATTTTTGGGACTCTTCAGATTGTTTGATTTAATTTTGGTTTTGGATGTGTTTTTGATATTTTTTTCAACTTTTAACAAAACGATTTACAAAAACAATGGTTTACACAAAGAAATTTTTTTTTTGAAATCAAACTTGGTTTTCAACTAACTATATTGCCTTATAAACATCTGTTGCAACTAATGTTTTACATAAAATGACTATAAATGATGGATTCGTTAAAGAGAAAAATATTAAGTTTTCCAAAAATGTGGTCTTTTTTAGAACAATTAATACGAGGAGCTTTAACACGAAAGTTGGTTTCAAAACCCTTCTTCCTAATATTTCCAGATTCGGCCATAATGTCTAGACCGGGTTTGGGGTGTTATAGGCTTGTACAGCTTAATCATAGTTAGACATTTAATGTTTGGGTTACTAAAATGAAAAAACAATAAAATTTAGGGATGAAATTGCAAGGATTTCTTTCTAAGTGTCTAAAAGTTTGGTGGCCACTTAGTAGTTTACCATATAATAAATATAATCAATCTACTTTTTGAACTCTTGCAATAAAAAATTGATTTATTTCTATTACGAAGTTGTATGGTCAAAATTTAGTTAATGAGGTTATTGTTAAGTTAGCCAAAGTTAATATTTTATGATTTTAAATATTTAAGTTCGAAAGCTCTTAAATAATACTTGCAAGAAATATTTAAGCAGTGCTGAAGTTTAAGCACTAAGTATGACCAAGGCAGAAAAACAAAGAACACATGATATGTTTACATAATTCGATTTCCTACATCTGAGGGCTTTTGCTTAGAGAGATAATATCTTAGTAACACATTCTACAAGTTATTTCAACCTCTAGCACTCACCAAATTAGACTCCTTACTTTTGTACCTAAGATCTAGAAAATTCTCTTCTAAATTTTCACCCTAAAAACTTAGGACATTAACCAAGTAACACACTTTGATTTTTCATTCAATGCACTCACAAGAAACATTCCTCGATGAGCAAGAAAGTGTCTTCAATTCAGTACATCACCTGTATAAGTCTCCTTAATTTAGAAGGAATCAATGTAACACCCCTAACCCATATCCATCGTCGAAACAGGGTTTCAGAGCATTACTAAAACTTTTAGAAACATTTATAGATAAATCATGCAAGTTACTAATCAAATTCTGAAATCATTCATAGCACCCTTTAAATGGACACTCGAGGTCCAATACGAGCATTAGAATCGAGTCAGGACTAAATCAAAACCTCTAAGAAATTTTTGCGAAATTTCAAAATTTTCTAAGTTACAGGTCTCACACGTCCGTGTGGTCCGAGGGACACACCTGTGTAACCCTGGGACACACCCGTGCTATCGGCCATGTTCGACCTCGTGTAACTCTTTGACTTGTGCACATGGCCATGCCACACACCCATTTTCTAGGCCATGTGGTCAATTAATTCATTTTGAAATTAGGTGTAGGTTTCACACGGCTGAGACGCACACCTGTGTGCTCAATTCTGAGCATTTTTTTCTCGAATTTAAGGTGCAGGGGACACACGGCCTAACTACATGCCCATGTACCCGGCCGTGTGTTACACACGGTCTAGACACACGCCCGTGTGTCTGTCCTTGTGGACAAAATAAAGCCATTTCTAGCTTCATTTCTCACCCAAAATCACACCCATGTCCTGCACTAAAACTCACATCCATAGACCAACCAATCCAAGCATTGAATTCAAGTAATTTATAACATCTAACATGATATATTTTTACATGAATTCATACTTTTAATCTTATGTAACGCCCCAAATCTTTAGTAATTTAGTTGGCGTGTTTTGTTGTATGTTGCTTGCTTGCTATGCTAGTTAAGGAGGTTCTTAGAGGGTGAAAGGTCTTGGGTTCAATCCTAGGCTTTGGCAAAATTTTGGCTTTTTATTGAATAACCCTTGTCTCCAGCCCATTGACTTTTTAGCTTGATGAGAGTGTGGCATGACACAAAGGGCGTGTCAGTTAAGTGGCAAAGGGTGTAAGGAGTGTTCTGGTGGTCTGAGGTTCAAGGCTTAGTAGTGCATTTAAGTATTTTATTTTTCTAGGTGCCGTGGAAGTGTTTCCAGTTGACTGAAATTGTTGGGGTTTGAATGGGTTGTTGAGGAGTGTTTGATGGAGGAAGTTGTGGACGGATAGGGGGAGTGATTTTAGGAGATTTTGAGGGGATGGGGGTAGTGTGCGTTGAGGAAAGTGGGGGAACCAATTGAGGGTGAGAAAGGGGTGCCGTTTGGGGGAAAAACCAATTGGTAAAATCGATCATTGGGGTGCTGAATGGTTTTTCTTTTTGGAATTCTTTTCTTTGGAGAACCGACTGGTGATAGGAAATTCTAGGTATTCATCTTTTCTTTTGGTATTTGGGGGTCTTTTGGTTGGGATTGTATTATTCTTTTCCTTCTCTTTAGCCGAACTCTCTAAACCTACTCTGTCTCTCCTTCCCTTTCAATTATTCTTCTTGCACCCTCTTCCGTTTTGTATCCCAAACCGATTACTCCATCTCTCACTCACTCCTTTTTGCTTCGATTTGATAACTGTGCTTCGACAAGTCAGTGAGTGCACTCAGGCTTTTGTTTGTCTCTACTCTTTCAACTGTTGTCAAACCTCTCTTCTATCACACTACTGAAACCAAATATTCCTCTTGTCCTTACTAACTGATTCTCACCTTCTTCCTCTTCTCATGGTGTTCTTTTAGATTATAGATCTTCTCGTGAAGTGAAAGAGGGCAAGTGGTGACTAAGGGGACCCGAAACCTTTCCTCATCGTCTCAACTGAAGGTAACTATATTGTGGTTTGAGTGTTCAAATGAGACATGTAGGCTTGTATTCTTTGGTATGGTCGAATGTCCTTTTCCCTTATAGGGAGTTTGTGGTTGTTTATAGATGGTAAAACATAATGTTACAAACCATGTATTATACGATTGTGCTAATGGTTTTGTTGTTAACACAGTTTTTGATAAAGAGTAAGGGATCAACTTTGGTCAGCGACCTAGGAAGACTAAGTCACGGTTGGCCAATCAAGGTAAGTATCAGGATTAGTTAGGTTAAGAGTAAAATAAAGGGTGTTTAACCTTAATGTTGATAGGTGGCTAATCGAACTTCCATCAGATAGGTGGTGTGGAAACTCGTGGGCTAGGAGTGCATTTCCGAAATCAGGTGTGTAATCACACTTTGTATGCATGAATCAGCAAAACCTGAAAACACAGAAATGATGACACTAGACGAGCATACGCTCGCTCGTGTGGCGAGCCGAATGCTCAAAGCGTAGGCATTCGATTGAAGAGGCCACCGTGAATGATTTCATGGGCCTTGGCCGACATTGGGCTACGATGGGCCGTGTGGGTCCCACAGGCTCGTGGGCCCCGTACAGGTGAACCCGCACGAATGTGTGGAGATTGTTGGGCTTGTCATGCAGCATGCGCGGCCAAGGCCGTTAAGTGGGCTTATTGTGCCTCACGAGAGTGTGGGCCCACATGTGCCATATTATGGGCTTAGGCCCATTAGTCACTGTTGACTATTAGGTTGCTTGAGTCGTGCGAGACGACGGTGGACCTACTCTTGGGCAGGTAAGTATACCTTAACCCTGATGTATGAAATAATTGTTGTACCCCTATAAGGTAAATTACAATTATACCCCTATGTGTTGTATGACTGCTGAGCATGCCATATTTATCGTATGTACATTTATTTTATGTTGCATTGCATGGGGTGGGATATATATATTGTTGGAGGAAGTGTACTGAAAGGCTATAAGCCTACTATTGGCAGCTCTGCTGCAACGACTGATAGTGCCGAAATCGGTACTCTATTCTGGAGTGTAGGGATGGGTGGGTCAATTTATTCCCCACATGGAGTGTAAGGCTGGACGGAATGGAGTGTAGAGGATGGTTGGGTAGGACCTTTTTATGCATTACTGATACTGTACTGAATTAGGCTAAGGCCCACACTGATATTGCTACTGATATGGGCTTAAGCCCATACTGTTCAACACTTTTTGTGTGTTTGTTTAATAAATAGGGATTACACACTGAGTTTCATACTCACCTTTACTGCTTAATTGTGCAGGTAATTCTTAGGTGGGTCAGTGCTGCAAAGGACTCGATGATGGCCACACCACTGTTTTAATTTTTATTATGAATTTTAGTAAGAGTATCTATATTTAGGGCATTTTATGTAATAAGGCCGTTTTAATTTGTTTTTAATTGGGTATTTTAAATTTGATCTATTAGCCGTAGGATGTAGGTTTTCAAAGCAAAGTTAAAAGATTTTCAACTACAAGCTACGTGCTGATTTAAAAGTTTCATGATTTACAACATTCTTGAGTAACATAAAAACCTAGTACGAGACATGTTTTACTAAAAGAACCTGTATTTTGGCAAGTGAACTAAACAAGTTGGTTTTTGTAAAAGAATCGCTAATGAGATTATTTATGAAAACGAGCTTTCTAACTAAATCTGTATTTTCCAAAACCCACCTCAATGTGACATCACTGATGTGGCCCTAACGTGCCAATAATCATTTACATTTACATGCCAATATGACCAATATAACCTATACATGCCATTATAACCATAATTGCTTTACCATATTCACCGAAATAGGCCGATGGATAGTGTGAGTGACCTTTGCCAAGCTTCCAATCCAACAAGCTTCCGATTTACTCTAAAACAGGGAAATAAAACTAAGTAAGCATAAAATGCTTAGCAAGTTCATATAACATGGTACATAACTTACCATTCATTCTATTTTAAGGTAACTATGTAAGGCATATTCAATCAATTTGCCCTCAAGCCCTACACATATCCTCATTTTCCTTATTAGTCATATTATCCATAATAACATCACAAACATGTATGGTCTCAACAACAATCAAGTTTCCATACGCATATGCTTTCCACAACATGTATTCGTTTAACATGTATAAATCATCTCTTTATATTACAAGTATAATTTCGTAATAGTTCATCTCGAGTTCAGATCATTTCATATCAAAATTTTACTCATATTACTCGGAATATCAAGGTCATAATCAATACACTCAAGGTGTACAAATTTATAATCAAGAAAGAATATATATTCATTAAATAAAGTCCATGTACAAATATCTTCATCTCGTGTTTTCATATATCATTTGTCATGTATCATCATTTTCTTGTATATCACACGGATACGTGTAATAAATCATTTCTTATTCATATGCTCTCATGTCAAGATTTCTACCCGTCTAATTTATCTGAAATATCGATGGTTACACAGGTAGTACACTCGAACTGTACAAATTAGGATCCATCAATCCATATTCATTGGTACCCATAAGGTACTATTTCAGAGAATACACTCTCGAGCCGCACATATATACAACAGGATTACCAGTCTAGGTTAAATCCTTTTTATGACATATGCTCTAAAGAGCTTGATCTGGATTACCTGTCTGGGCTAAATCCAATCCATAACATATGCTCGAGATGGCTTATATTAGGATTACCTGTCCAGGCTAAATCGTTTTAGGAATGAGGTCAATAGGATTACTCGTCCGAGCTAAATCCCACCAGCAACAAATGCAGGACCTCATTCATTTTGAGAAATCACATTTATCCATCGATATTCATTTATTCAAATGGAAATTTAACATTTTTCAACTATTATCGGGCATGTGATTATTTCATACATTTATAATCATCCATATAATTCAAATGATCACATTCCACATTCATTCCAAGCATAAAAGTAACATTTTCATCGTTTATCCTTTATCATCTATTGGGCATTATCATTTAATTTAAACATTTTTATTTATCGGGCTTGATCGGATATGTAATCATTTCACATATTTATGACATTTATATAATTTACATAAACACAATCAATGTAAGTATGTAAATAAACACAATTTAGTTACACGAATTTACCTCGACAAGTGTTCGTGCACATAAATCTACTAATCTAACATTTTCCTCTTTTCCTCATTCTAACTCCAAATTTGGTTTATCTAGATCTATACGAGTAAATCTAACGTAAATTTATCACATTTCACATTCATGTGGACTCAATTTATGCAATTTTGTCCCTAGGCTCGGAAAATGAAATTTATGCAATTTACTCCCCATTCCAAGCCTAACTGAATTTTCAACATAGAATTTACAACACAATATTCATAAAAATTCAGCATTTTTCTTCAATTTCACAACTTTACATTTTAGTCCCTAAATCATGTTTTCATCAAAAATCACTTTGTAAAAGTTGTTTATCTATCAACAACCTTTCATTTTTCTACCATAAATTTATAATTTTCAGCATATACATCCATGACTCATTTTCCATATTTTAATAACTTCTCAAATTAATCCCCCAAATAGATAGATTGAGCTATCTTGGTTATCAAAATTACTAAAAACGGGACAAGAAAACTTACCCAATTTGGCCAAGAAAGTTTCTTCTCTCTCTCCTAGGGTTTTCATGTATTATTTTGGGGAAGAAGATGATAAAAATGATTTTTATTTCTTTTTAATAATTTATCATCTTTTAATACTTTTGATTTCCAATTTAGTCCTTAGCCTTTTTCTAATTTTCTATGGATGAATCATCCAAAAATATCTACTAACTTTTTATTAATGGTCTAATTTCCATATAAGGACATCAAGTTTAAATTCCATAGCTATTTAATCCTTATAGCTATTAGAATTCAACTTTTGCATTTTATGAGATTTAGTCCTTTCCTTAATTAAACACATAATCGATAGAATTTTCTTATCAAAATTTTCACATGACATTTCTAACATATTACAGACCATGTTATAAAATAAAAATAAATTTTATTTTCAGATCAGATTTGTGGTCCCGAAACCACTGTTCTGATTTCACCGAAATTGAGCTGTTACAATCAAGACTTTATAACATACTATATCAATTATAATGAATCTTCTCATAAAACCAATAGAATTGTAACACCCCTCACTTGTATTCAACGTCACAATAGGGTTATGGAGCATTATTGGACTTACAACACATTCATACATACCTTTCACATACATTTAATCAGTTCATACAATCATTATTCAATCTCAATCAATTTGTCCCTAATACGAGCCTACTAGGCCCTAAACATACTTTGGAAATGGTTCGGGCCTAAACTGATAAATTAAGAAACTTTCACAAAAGTTTAAAAATTTTACTCAAAACAGGGGACACATGCCCGTGTGGTCAGATACACGGCCACCAGACAAGTCTATGTCCCAGGCCGTGTGGACATTCGAAATGGGAGCATATGACCGTGTCTCAGCCTGTGTCCGACCCTGTGTAACTCTTTGACTTGGGTTACATGGCCAACATACGTCTGTGTGCCCTAAAAATGGTCATACACGTCGGTGTGCTAGGTCGTATGCTAGGCCGTGCCAAACCTATAGGGTATACAGACTTATGCCACTTGGCCAGGTCACACACCAGTGTGTGAGGCCGTGTGGAGAATACTGACTTGATTTCAAATTCAACACAAGGGGACACACGGCCGTGTATCATGACCATGTGTCGGACACGACTAAGACACATGCTTGTGTGGACAAAAATAGGCTATGTACCAAGCCAATTTGCCACCCAAAATTTAGGCACACCTACATAATTCATATGGCACAAAATTTAGCATCAATAAGCATATTATTCAATTCCAAATCAAGCATGATTTATACCAATTCCAACTCCAATCAATACAAAACATAAATACCAAATATGTCATCTAATCTCATACCAATCTTTTTCTTCTCCAATCACCAAAATGACCATTAACAAATATGCATTATTTGATCTATACTTTCAAGCTTTTCAACCATTCATTTATCTAGAACCACAAACATACCAACCATTAGCTAATCCAACTAATAATCCATAATCAACCATTTCACAAGCAATATAAACCACATCACAAAATGGCATTAACACAACTATATACATACATCACCAACCAAGCCAAATAGATCAACTTGCATAACCATTTACAACATCTTAAACATAAACTTTATAAGACAAAACAAATGGCCAAATTCATAACAACATATATACCAAAAAGACTAAGTTCCTATACATGCCATATATTTACTATACCAAAGTTCATATGTATCGAAAAATAAGTGGATAGTGTGAAGTGATCTCCGACTATCCCCGAATCTGAGCTAGCTTTGTATTCACTAGAAAACATAGAAAAATAATCAGTGTAAGTTATAAAGCTTACTAAGATCATATGACATAAATTCAATATAATCATAAACACAAAATTCAACAATTGATCATAAGTATAAGAATTCACATCAACTAACAAACCTCTCAATTACTAATTGATAATACTCTAAAACGACATATTTTTATGTGTTAATTGTATAATTATTTTGAGTATGATCCTACTAATTTGGGTTATTTATGGTCTTTTATCTTTTAGGGACTAAATTGAAGGTAAAAGTAAATTTAAGGGCGAAAAGTGGGCCAACATGCGACATAGGAAAAAAGGTGCTGTCAAAAATGCAAGCATTGAAGACATAAGGACAAAAATGCAAAGAAGAGATATTTTATAAACACAAGACTCTATTTAATTTTTAATTATATTAGGATAATTGTTAGATATTATTATTTAGATTTGATTTTAGCTTTTACCTTTAATTATCTTTATTTATTTCTATTTATCTTTTAGAATTTAAGTAAGACTAGATTAGGTTTCCTAGTACTCTAAATAGGGGATGGAGTTACTCAAATTAGATATAATCTTTTTCCGTAAACATTCCCTCTCCCAAAAACTTGGCCTTTGTTCCTTTGATATTTTTCAATAAAATTTCCATTTCCATTACATTTATTTCTTTTTCCCTAAAAGCATGAGCCACTAAATTTATCTAGTTGAAGGTTGTCGAAATTCCCCAAAAAGGATTTGTGAGGATTAGAATCCGTGCTTAGCCTTCTCAACGAGTATTCATCGTTTCTCTGCATTACAGGGTTGACGCTTTCGTCCATGTCCCTTAATAGGTGATCTTTTCAACTTGTTCAAGGAACGTCTGCTTTGTACGTTTTGGGAAGGTTGCACAGTCGGTTCGTTAGCTTACTATGTTAGAGGTTGGCGAGCCCAAGAGACAAAATGGCGTGGTATTCGCCATTGGAAAGTGATTATCTAGCATAAGATAGTCCAACAAAAGCGATTGTTGGCTAGAGTTAGGTTCTACCAAATCGTAAGTCTAAAATCTTGGAGCTGGTGGTCATAGGCGTCCTCTTTCACTATGATTGGCTTATTCTGGTTTAGAAGGATCACTTAAAAGCCAAGGATTGAACCCAAGGCGGATCGAGACAACCGGAGGCTGGAAACTCTCCATAAGAAATCTTTTTCTCAACTTTATTTATCTCTACTATTTGGATTTTAATTTTTGCAATTTTAATTCAACTTTTAATTCTATTTTTATTTTTTTTCCAGATCAAAATCTTTAATTCTATTTTTTTCAAGAATGCAGGTTTACTTGGGCACGACTCTGTCCGGGATTTCGAGAAACAAGCAGTTATGCAAATTCAATCCCTGAGGATTTGACCCTACTTCCCTTATACTATTCTTTTTCACTATTTTATAGGGATAGGATATTTTTGGTGGTCTCAACGACCGTATCAAATTTTGGCGCCATTACTGAGGACTGGCAACGTACTAATCTTATTTTTTGTTTCTTATGACCAGATCTACTCCAGGTGCTCTTGCGTTTGATTCAGAAATAGAGAAGACTGCGAGAGCCAACCGCAAGGAGACAAAGTTATGGAAAACACAGTCAAGAGCAGTTAGGACTCAGAGTAACCCACGACCAAGAATCAGAATTGACGACGAAGTAGAGTCTAGGGTTAACGAAAACCCTACTCAAACACTTGAAAATGAAAAAGTAAAAGTCAATTCACCAGAAGAAGTGTTTAATGCTAGGGTTAACGAAACCCCGAATCTAGCACATCAACCAATGGCTCAAACGATTCAGCAACTGGTCGAAGCTTCGGTAGAACAATCGCCATTATGCATCGCATAGCCTACTATGGATACTGATTTTGAACTGAAGTCAGGCTTAATCCAATTATTGCCAACTTTTCGTGGGTTGCAAAACGAAAATCCCCACAAACATTTGAAAGAGTTTCATATGGTTTATCTTAGCATGAACCTCAGGGGGTAACTAAGGATCAAATTAAATTATGTTCTTTTCCTTTTTCCGTAGCAGATTCTACTAAGGAATGGTTATTTTATCTACCCCCTGGATCTATTACAACTTGGGCTAATCTTTCTCGTTTGTTTCTCAATAGGTTTTTTCTAGCATCGCGTGCAACTGAGTTGAGAAGGGAGATCGTAGGAATAAGGCAAAAAGAACCAGAGTCTCTTTACGACTACTGAGAGAGGTTTAAGAAGTTATGTGCAAGTTGCCCACAACATGGTATAACGGAACAATCTCTTTTCTAGTACTTTTATGAAGGCTGAAACCCATGGAGATGAATATGATAGACGCCGCTAGTGGAGGAGCATTAGTCAACATGACTCCTCAATAATCAAGGGACTTGATATACACGATGGCTGCAAATACTCAGCAGTTTTGAGCCAATCTTGAACCCCCTAGAAGGGTTCACCAGCTAAGTAATTCTACCTTAGAAGATAAAGTTGATAGACTTACTAATCTTGTGAATTCTCTTGTTGCAGAAAAAGCAAAACCAGACCGAGTATGTGGAAGATGTGCTACACCTAAACATACAATTGATGCATGTCCCAGTTTGTATGATGATACTATGGCTCATTTAGATGTTGTAGGAAATTTCTCTAGTCCACCACAATGCGATATGACCCATACGCTAACACCTACAACCCGTGATGGAGGGACCATCCTAACTTGAGTTATGGGGCCAACCCATGGTATAATAAGCCATGCCAAAATCAGGCCTTCCACAATGTACCACGAGATTCAGGTACTTCTCTAGAAACTATGGTCAATAAATTAACAGCTAATGTCTTTGATTTCCAACAACAAACTCTTAATTTCCAAAAAGAAACGAAGGCATCTATAAGAGAATTGACTATATCAATTGAGAAATTGAACTCTCAAGGGAAGCTGCCGTCACAAACAAAACCTAATCCAAGACAACACGCAAATGCAGAGACGTTGCAAAGTGGAAAGGTGCTGGAACCAATTCTTGATAGAAATCTTGGCCAAGATTCTGCCCAAGAAAAGCCCAAGAATGATGAACAAGTCTGAACGAAACCTCCATTGCCTAAAATTCAACCTCCATTTCCAGGAAGGTTATACTAGTGTTGTAAAGGTAAAAAGGACAAGGAGAACCTCGAAACAATTAGAAATGTTGAGATCAACATACCACTGTTGGATGCCATCAAACAAATTCTGCAATATGCCAAGTTTCTTAAAGAGCTCTGCACCAACAAGCAAAAATTAACAGGTAATGAAAGGGTAAACATTGGTGAGAATGTATCCGCAGTGTTATAGCAGAAAATGCTAGCAAAATGTAAAGATAGGGGCATGTTCGCAATACCATGCAAAATAGGCCACTTGGGAATAAAAAAGGCTATGTGTGATTTAGGGGCCTCCATAAATGTCATGCCTTTTTCTATTTATGAATCACTTAACATGGTTTTTTTAACAAAAATAGGTGTTATCATACAGTTGGTAGACAAGTCTGTTGTGCATCCCGAAGGAGTCTTCAAGGATGTATTAGTGAAAGTTAACAAGCTTATTTTCCCTACAGATTTTTATGTGATAAAAATGGAAGAGGATAAAGCTCCTGGGTCTTCAAATATCTTATTAGGCGACCTTTCCTTAGTACTACAAATACTAAGATTGACGTGCGTAGCGAAACCCTTACGATGGAGTTTGACGGACGGATCATGAAGTTTAATGTTTACGATGCTATTAGTCACCCAAGTGAAATCTTGAATGTAAACCATGTTGACATAATTGACTTATTACTAGAAAAAATTTTGAGTCATCCTATGAAGATAAATCTATAATGATGTTTGATAATTTTTCTTTTAATAAATTATTGGCTCCTATGGATACTAAATTTCTACCTTCTATTATGCAGGCACCAGATTTAAAATTATAATCACTTCCTGAGCATCTCAAACACACATTTTTGGAGAATGATGAGACTATTGTCGACTTAAAAGAGATTAACCCTTTGATAGGTACACATAAGATTTTCTTGGAGGAAAAAACAAAACCAAGGCGAGAGGTGCAAAGATGGTTGAATCCGAATATGGTGGATGCAATAAAAAAAGAGAATTTCCTTTCCCATGCAGACGAAAGAATTTAGCTGGAACAACCCCAATACTAGTTGAGTCGTCAAGCTAGAGACGTTAAGCAAGCGCTTGTTGGGAGGCAACCCAATTTTTATTTTTTATTTTTTATTATTCTTTCTTTTTATTATTATTTTTTGGATATTAATAAATTTCTCTTCTTCTATCTAGGTAAACCGGCGAGAGAAAAAAAAACTCAAGAATTGGCATACTTTAACAAAAATGTTTCTTATCCTATCCTTATTCCAACCAGGAATAGTGCGTCCCTACCCCATGACTACCTAAAACCTGCCTCCAAACACTCACCCTTCAGCCAAACACCATTCCTATACACCCTTCAAACCCTAAAAATAAAGCAATTTTTACACCAAAAATCCCATCAGTCGCTGCACCTTCTCCCCTACCCCTTTATCACTGACTTTCAGCCACCATGGTGAGAACCCGAAGTCGAGCCATCACCGCACGTGTCACGTACCCCATCGCCACCCCTCATCGCTTCACCTTTTTCTTCCCTTCCGTACGAAACCGGCGCGCCATTGCCATCCTCTCTGGTTGCACTGTCCTTTCTGACAGTAATTACACAGGGAGTTTTTCTAAACTTTTTCCACCTATTTGTTTATTTTCTTCCACATCAAAGACAATGTGTTTTAAGTAGGGGAAGGAGTTCCTCATTATTTCTGTCATTTATTTGCTGTTTTTAGTGTTGTGTTGTTGCTGCCTTATGCTCGTTTCTGCCCACATTTAATTTTTTCGAATATTTTGCCTATTTTCATGCCCAAGATTTTTACCAGGACTTGTCCTTTGTTTGACTTACAAGCATGATTTTTGTCTTCTGAGAAAATTATGATTTTGCTATAATTGATTTCATCTCCACTGTTTTATTTATATTATATTAAAATAATTATGATTAATAGAGTTTACCCTATTTTGCTTTTAGTAAATTTGATTAAGTCTAAATACAAAAAGTACACTTAATACAATTGCATGCTTAAAATTGGTTCATGACTATTAAGGTGGTTGCTAAAACTTATTTTTGACACTTGATTGTTGCTCCTAAGTCCTCCAAAATTAAAATTTCGTTTAATAATAATGTTTACGTGGTTACGAGTGCAACTTAATACGTGACTAGTTGAGTAATCGGGGTAGGCTGCTTGGGTTTTCATCCTATTTCGCGTCAAAAGGTTGTGTGACGTGTTAGGTAAAACTCCGCTAACTAGAATTAATTTTTAAGAATGTGTTGGGCTGAGTAACTGGAGTGAGGTGCTTGGCTGTCATCTCTCTTTGCGTCAAAAGGTTCAATATATTCTTAAGAAAAAATAATAAACTAGGAGTATGTTAGGCTGAGTAATCGGGGGGGTACTTGGTTGTCATCTCTCTTCGCGTCAAAAGGTTAAATATATTCTTAAGCAAAAAAAAATTAATTAATTAATTAAAAAAAGGAAAAAAAAAAAGAGATGTATTAATAAAATGTGGGGACCAAAGGTAGAAAAAAGTAGGGTGTCTTGGTAGGTTTGGTAAATTACCTAATTTTCATGAAATAATCCAAGTCGATCTTAATTTTTGTGTGTGTTAATTGGAATACTTTTTCAATTTTACTTAAAGTAAGCTAAGGGTTCTCTTTATTTTTCATATGCATTTTGACTAATTTTTATAAAACTTTGGAGTGGTACTTCTTTCAAGGCAAATTCTAAATTTCACAGTGGATAGGAACCATACTTGAGGGCAAGCATGGGCTAAGTAGGGGGAATTTGATAATACTCTAAAACGACTTATTTTTACGTGTTAATTGTATATTTATTTTGAGTATGATCCTACTAATTTGGGCTACTTATAGTCTTTTATCTTTTAGGGACTAAATTGAAGGTAAAAGTAAATTTAAGAGTGAAAAGCGTGAATTTGGGGATAAAGTGGGCCAACATGCGACATAGGAAAAAATGTGGTGCCAAAAATGCAAGCATTGAAGACATAAGGATAAAAATGCAAAGAAGAGATATTTTATAAACACAAAACTCTATTTAATTTTTAATTATATTAGGATAATTGTTAGATATTATTTTCTAGATTTTATTTTAGCTTTTATCTTTATTTATCTTTAGTTATCTTTAATTATCTTTATTTATTTGTATTTATCTTTTAGAATTTAAGTAGGACTAGATTAGGTTTCCTAGTACTATAAATAGGGGATGGAGTGACTCAAATTAGATATCATCTTTTTTCCGTAAACATTCCCTCTCCCAAAAACTTAGCCTTTGTTCCTTTGATATTTTTCAATTTCCATTTCCATTACATTTATTTATTTTTCCTCAAAAAGCATGAGCCACTAAATTTTTCTAGCTGAAGGTTTTCGAAATTCCCCAAAAAGGATTCATGAGGATTTGAATCCGCGCTTAGCCTTCTCAACGAGTATTCATCGTTTCTCTGCATTACAGGGCTGACGCTTCCGTCCAGTCCCTTAATAGGTGATCTTTTCAACTTGTGCAAGGAACGGCCGCTTTTTATGTTTTAGGAAGGTTGCATAGCCGGTTAGTTAGCTTACTACGTCAGAGGATGGCGAGCCTAAGAGACAAAATGGCGTGGTATTTGCCATTGGGAAGTGATGATCTAGCATAAGATAGTCCAACAAAAGCGATTGTTTGCTAGAGTCAGGTTCCGCCAAATCGTAAGTCTAAAATCTTAGAGCTGGTGGTCGTAGGCATCCTCTTCCACTATAATTGGCTTATTCTACTTGAGAACGATCACTTAAAAGCCAAGGATTGAACCCAAGGCGGATCGAGACAACCGAAGGCTGGAAACTCTCCATAAGAAATCTTTTTCCTCAACTTTATTTATCTCTACTATTTGGATTTTAATATTTGCAATTTCAATTCAACTTTTAATTCTGTTTTTATTTTTTTTTCAGATCAAAACTTTTAATTCTATTTTTTTAGGAACGCAGGTTTTCTTGGGCACGACTCTGTCCGGGATTTCGAGAAACAAGCATTTGTGCAAACCTGGTCCCTGAGGATTTGACCCTACTTCCCTTATACTATTCTTTTTCATTATTTTATAGGGATAGGATATTTTTGGTGCTCTCAACGACCGCATTATTCATTCACAAAACCATATACTTTCTTCACCATTTTTTCAATCCAAAGCTAATATGGTTTATGCACATACCTGTACTATCTTGTACTTATCACATACACATTCTCATCTTTCATTTACCCGTTGGACCATTCGGAATAGAAGTTGGATACTTAAGGTTTTCACACGATAAGTACCTATACCATGGCCCAAAGCCAAATCAAGGTAACTTATCTCCGAACTACTAATATCATGGCTAGAAGCCAAATTGGTATAACTCGCACCCGAAGTTCTATGTCATGGTCCAAAGCCAACTCAATGTATCCCCTAATGACATGTCACTAGTATCCTAAACTATTCCTATGGTTCAACCGAGATTTCGAATGTCGAATTATCATTGAGTCAAATGTCGAACTTATTCGAAGTCTCGTTCTCACAACTTATAGTATATCAAAGCATTTAAAATACAATTATAATGAAATTTATTACATACAAACTTACCTCGAATGTGGAAACGACGAAATAAGTTGTTTAGTTAATAACTTTCGTTTTTCCCCGATCTGAATCTGAATTCTGCTTTACTAATTTAAATATATTCAAAATTAACTTATTTAACCATCTCTCTATTCAATTTAATCCAAACCACACATTAGGGCTATTTTACACATTTGCCCCTAAACTTTCACATTTTTACAATTTAATCCTTATTACACAAAATCACAAATTCATGCAAATTTCAAAACTCCCATGCTTAGCTGAATTACTATTATGCCCCTAGCAGCCCATTTTTTCATTTATTTCGCATTTTATCCATAAATTTTCAATATTTCTCAATTTAATCCCTATTTTGCAATTTCACTAAAAATCACTTAACAAAACTTGTATATCTATCAACAAACATTCATAATCTATCAAGAAATTTCAAAATACACATGTATTCATCAATGGCATCATTCAAAATCTTTAAAAAATTTGCAAAATAGTCCCTGGGGTAGCTAGTACTAGCTGCAATGATCATAAAAATTATTAAGAACGAGACAAAAAATCGTACCTTAATTGACCAAAAATAGCTTGGCTGAATGAACCCTAAAGAAATGGCTTTCTTCCTCCCTCAAAATTGGCATAAGAAATGAATGCCTTAATTTTGTGTTTTGTTTTAATTAAATTAACCTTTAATAACCAAATACCAAAATTAACCTTAAAATTAATTCAAAATTTCATTTATGCCATGCCATTATCATCCACTATCATAATAATGGTCTAATTACTACTTAAGGACCTTAAATTTAAGGTTCTATAGTTATTAGACACCTTTAACTATTAGAACATCACTTTTACACTTTACGCGATTTAGTCTTTTTTACCGAATTAACCAATCAAACGATAAAATTTCTTAAGGAAACTTTCACACAATCATTCAATTATATTGTAAACATTAAAATAATAATAAAATTAATATTTTTACTTTGAATTTGTTGTCCCAAAACCACTGTTCCAATTTAACTAAAAACGGGCTGTTACAAGAATAATAAGCTCTGGTAAGTTTTGAATCTTCAAGATATACTTCTAATTTTTACCCAATTTGATCTGTTCTTCCCAAATTTGAGAAGTTAATATCATTGATCGAAACAAAAACCAACCTCCAATTTATGTTGCTATATGCACGTTGGATACCAAAGATGGGCTTGTAGTCGTCCAAAGTACTAACAAGAATCAATGTCCCGTTTATGTTGCCAAAATTTTCCAACTTAAGCATGGAAAGTTTCTAATCTCAACAATGCCAGCCACTGGTGAGCACTACTCCTTGCCATTAATCAAAAATTACCTCAACAATCTCCCCCATTTGCAATTTTTTTGAATAAAACCATAATAAGAGAACATACTGAAGACAATATGCAAATTCTCTCCTAAGTAACCCCCCTTAATCAATCATATTTAACCATTAACATAATCAAGTAAATCAATCATTAATGTTAGAAAGTCGATAAGACCATCAACAATCAAAATACTAAAACTTATATTATAATATGCATAACTGAAAAAGGGCTCACAAAATAAACACCCAAAGTAATTGGAGAAAAGAGTTTAAATTTCCAAAAGTAATAAAATTATTAAATAAAAGCAACAAGAAAAATAAAAGTGATGAGTGTAAAAAAGTAGCATATTTTAGACTCATTCTTAGTACATCTTTGGATGATTATGTGGCATTAATTATGAATTATGTACTCTTAATCCTTTATATTCATGTTGTGATGCTTAATATGGTGCTTGAGAGCAATATGAGTGAAAAATGGTGGAAATTAGAGCATTTCAGAAGTTGTGCACATGCAGCAGATTTTTACACAAGCAATCCACATGGCCATGTGGACTCACATGATTGTGTGTCTAGGGTGTGTCGATCACGAGATACGTGTACACTAATGGTTGAAAGTTGCGATTTTTAGGTGGTTTAACACTTTAATAGGATATAAATTGTGAAATAAAAAAAAGAGAGGCAACCACAAAGGGAGAGCACGAAATTACCTTGAGAACACCATTGAAGCAATTTTCAACCAAGATTCAAGAGTCCATGTTGATTATCAAGGAAATTATAATGGATTTCTTTTATTCTAGTGGTTATATTGTATTTCTGGCATTTACTCCTGCCATTATGAACTTATACTCTTAATACTTAGGGGAGACGAACCTTAGGATGGATTCTATTGTTAGATTTCTATTTTTATGAAATAAAATTTTTGTCTCTTTCTTTTCAATTATGAATGCTTTATTATTCTTGGGTTAATAATTTTAGAGTGTTAATTCATGTTTGATGTGCACAAGTCTGAGGTTGGATAAACCCTTTTTATAATTAGATCTTGCATAATTGAATAGAGTTGCATGCAGTCCTAAAAATCAAACGACATAAATCTATTGGGTTAGAGTCAAATCTAATAGGGGATCCATAGATCAAATTATTGTAATGATAGGGTTTTAATTAGAAATAAATTTCAATTAATCAACCTAAAGTTATCTATTCTTATGCTCGAAAGAGATATTAGCATAAATTAGGGATTTATACGGATCAAAGAGCTAAGAAAATAAATTGCATAATTAAATTAAGAATTATAGATCAAATCTTGGTGCATTCTTACATAGGTATTGTTTTGTTATTTGGTGAATACTTAATTGTGTTTTTGTTTCATTCTTTGGTGCATTTGTTAGTTAATTTAGATAGTTTGATTTAATTTCAGTTAATCCTTTGAATTATTAGGTTATATAATAGAAAGGTGATAATTACTAGTAATTTTGGTCCTCAACGGAACGAAATTTGTGCTCATAATAGCTATACTATTAATTGATAGGTGCACTTGCCTTGGTCAGTTTATTTGTTAGTTTAGTGGGCAAGAAGTTTTTAGCACCGTTATCGGGGACTAGGATATTAGGAAAATCTTATTTTTGTTAATTGAACCATTTTTTTAAATTTTGTTTTGTTTTGTTTTGTTTTAGTTTATTTTTAAGATATTGATTGACTTTCATTTGGTTTTTGACAAGTTCTTTTGGTTTATGACTAGAGGCAACCTATTGAAACCAATCATTTTTTATATTAAAAAAAATGTTCGCTAAAATTGAAGAGAGGTTAGAGAAGCAAGACAAGATCAATATCAGACTATCATAGACAATTAAGAGGAAGAAGATATTATTGAAGAAATGGCAAGTCCTCCATTGACTACTTATGACTATGCTAAGTTAACTTTGATGGGGCTGAGTCTAGTATCATTAGACCGAATGTTGCTTAAAATAAATTTGACATCAAGCCGAACATGATTCAAATGGTGCAACATTATGTTCAGTTTGATAGGTTACAAGATGAAGATCCAAATGCTGATCTAGGAAATTTCTTAGAGATTTCTGATACATTCAAGATCAATTGTGCAACTGATGATGTCATACGCTTAGGTTGTTCCCATTTTCTTTAAAGAACAGAGGAAACAAGTGGTTGAATTAACTTCCACAGGGTTCCATCACTACTTGGGATCAGATGATAGCAAACTTTTTGTTATATTATTTTCCACCAGCCAAGAGAACTAAGTTGAGGAATGATATCTCTTCCATTTCCCAATTGAATCTTGAGACATTTTATGACACCTGGGAGAGATTTAAAGATATTTTGAGACGGTTTCTCATCATGGTCTACCTTTATGGTTGAAAGTTCAGACATTCTATAATGATTTAAGTCTCTCAACTAGGCAATTAATTGATGCAGAAGCTGGGAGAACACTAATTAACAAAACACCTAAGACAGCTCAAGAGTTTATTGAGGAGATGACATTGAATAATTGCCACTGACAAGTCACAAGAGCAAAGCCTAAAAAAGCAACTGGTGTTTATGATGTAGATGTAGTTACTATGTTGGCAAGTTAGGTTGAAGCTCTTGGTAGAAGGATAGATGGTTTGAGTATAGGGAAGTAGGTGACTCTTGTGTTGCAGTGTGATGTGACTTGAGTGGGTATAATTAGTTAGGAATGCTTACCTTTGAAGGCCAACATGGAGCATGAGCAAGTTGAATTTATTGGTATTAATTTCAAACATTAAAATAACCCTTATAGCAATACCTATAACCTAAGATAGAGACATCATCTAAACTTCTCCTAGGGTGATCAAGGGAATCAAAGATCACAACCCCTTCCTTGTTTTTAGCAGCCTCACTAGCAAAAGAAGAAGCCAAATCTTAAAGATATGTTGGCTAAATTCATTTCAATTTCAAAAATAAGATTTCAGAACACTGAAGTAGCTTTGAGGAATAAACTTGCATCTATTTATAGTTTTTAGAACCAGATTGGTTAGCTTGCTAAATTGGTTTAAGAGAGACTACAAGGTAGTCTACCTAGTAACACTGAAACCAACCCAAAAGAGCAAGTAAATGCAATTACATTGAGAAGTGGAAAGGTGTTAGCCGAGCCTAGAGAGAAGTGGAAACAATAAGTTGTTGAGAAAGATGATGGAGTTGAGGATAGCAATAAAGATAAAAAAACCAGTGCTTAGAGAATACAAATCACCAATCTCATACCTAGCAAAGCTGAAGAAAGACTGCATAGATGAACAAATTTGTAAATTTCTTGAACTTTTCAAACAATTTCATATTAACTTACCTTTTTTTGAAGCTCTTTTTTCGATGTCCACGTATGCCAAATTCTTAAAGGAGATTTTGACAAATAAAAGGAAGTTAGAGGAGTTGTCCACTATGAAGCTTAATGAGAAATTTTTAGTCATTCTTCAGAACAAGCTACCTGCCAAGCTTAAGGATCTAGGGAGTTTTACTAGCCCTTGTTTCATTGGAAGTTTATTTGTTCAAAAAACTTTAGTTGGTTTAGGTGCTAGCATCAATTTAACGTCTTATAAAATGTTTAATCAACTTTGTCTAGGGGAACCAAAAACTACTCGGATGAGCATTAAAGTAGCTGATAAATCAATTATGTATCCTAGGGGATTATTGAAGATGTGCTTGTAAAAATAGATAAATTTATATTCCCTATTGACTTTGTGATACTTGACATGGATTAGGATGTTAAGGTACCTTTGATTTTAGGCGAACCTTTTTTAGCCACTACTAGAGTTGTTTTTTATGTCGAAAATTGTAAACTTCTGCTTAGGGTAGGTTATGAAAAGGTTGCTTTTCAAACACGAGTTCCTAGTGAGCAAGATGATACTTGTTATTATGTTGATTCTATTGATCATACAACTTAACATTCTTTACAGGAAATTACTCATAAATACATGTTGGAACTCTATCTTGTTCAAGGTGATTGATGCCAAAGGACAGATAAATAGAGAATGTTGTAGCTCAATGAGCTAGATGAATGGCGAGCAAATGCTTATGAAAACTCAAGAATGTATAAGTAACAAAGCAATGCCATGATGCTCATTTAAAGAGAACAAAGCAATTCATAGTTGAAGATAGAGTGTTGCTATACAATTCAAGGCTATGAAAGTTCTTTGGAAAGCTTAAGTTAAGATGATCAAGTCCATTTGTGCTAAAAACGTGTGTTCCCATCTAGACAAAATGATATAACACATCCTTAATATGACACATTTAAGGTAAATGATCATCGTTTCAAACTTTATCTTAGTAGTGATGTTGATAATGGTAAAGAGGAGTTCCAACTCTGAGCTCTCGATTGATCATGTGTTATATATGAAAGTTGAGCTTTAGGCTTTAAACAAGCGTTTCTCTGGAGGCAACCCGAGTGTTTATCATTTTTTTTAACTTAATGTGTTGCATGTGTGAGTTTTAAGTTTATTTTTTTCTTCATTGTTATTTCTTTGTTTTTGATTTTTGATTTTTTACTCGAATGCATTTTAGGTCTCCTAAAATAAGCAACATTGATATTGCCTAAAATCACACAGTTCTTAAGATCCACAAAAGCTGATGACACTGTTGTGTGGATACTAGAGACTTTTTTTTTTTTTTTTACTAGATCCTTTTTCATTTTTTATCTCCCATTTTTCCTTTTTATTTTGTTTTCTTTTGATTTTTTCAAGGATACCTATACCTAACTCTGGATCTCCAATGCTTCAAAATTTCACTATTTCGACACATTCATCCTAATTCAAAGCAATTTCAGTTCCTTCCTCATTTTATTATTTTACTTTGTTTATTACGTTTATCTTAAGTGTGAGAGAATAGTGTCGTCATTGAAATCTCCAAATATATCCTATCTCTAAGAAATAACGACAAAAATAATATAATGGAAGTAGGGTCAAATCCTCAAAGACAGGATCGCTACAGATTCTTCTTCCTTGAACCCTTGGGCGTAGTCGTGCCCAAGAAACACATCTAACTTGGGAATAAAACAGAATTAAGAATATGGACGGGTTGAGATTAAATAAATTGAAATCACAATTGTGAAAAAAAATAGAGTTGGGAAAAGGGATTTTTTTTAATTTGAGGGATTTCAGCCTCCGATTATCTCGATCCTCCTTTGATTCAATCATAGAGCTTTAGGTGGTTCTTCTCATGACCAAATAAGCCAGTTATAGTGGAAGAGGATGCCTACAACCACTAGCTCCACTTTAAATTATATTCTTGCGATCTAGCAAAACTTGACTCTAGCCAATCCTCACTCCTGTGAGATTGTCTTACACTATATCATCATTTCACAATGGCGAATGCCACGACATTTCATCTCTTGGGCTCGACAACCTTTGACGCAATAAGTTAGCAAACCAACTGTGCAACATTCGCAATGAAAATATTACTTTTGGAAGGATATGGACGGAATCGTTAGTCCCGTAATGTGGAAAAATGTTGAATACTCATTGAGAAGGGTTAAGTGCGGGTTCTAAGCCTCATGAACTCTTTTTGATGAATCTTGATAACCTTTAGCTAGACAAGTTTAGTTACTCATGCTTTTTGGGAATAAAAACATAAGTTTAATGAAACAAAATTTTATTGAAAATGACAAGAATAAAAGACTAAGAGCCTTAGGGAATTTCGGCTATAGAGAGGGAGTTTTTACAAAAAAAAAAAAATAGAAGTGTCAATTCATGTCACTCCATCCCTATTTATAGTACATGAAAAACCTTAGTTGCTTCCTATTTAAACTTTAAATGATAATTTTTAAGAGATATAATTAAAATTAAATTTAAACAATAACATAATAATCTTAACAAGAATTCTAAATTAAAAAAAAATAGAATTCAAATCTAAACAAAGTTTTATGTTCATAAATCTCTTCTTTGAAATTCTGCCCTAAGTCTTCCACACTTCGTATTTTCGGCACCACCTCTTCCCTATTTCACATGCTGACCCATTTTGTCTTTAAATTCACGCTTTTTGCCCCCAAATTTCCTTTTCCCTTCAATTTAATTCCTACAAGATAAAAAAAAAACCATAAACAACCCAAATTAATAGGATCGTCCTCAATATATATGTAATTAACTCATAAAAGTATGTCACTTTAGAGTATTATCATATTCCCCCTTCTTAGCCCATGCTTGCCCTCAATTATGGTTCTTATTCCACTATGTAATATAAATTTTACCATGGAAAGAAGTATCACCCCAAAGTGTTATAAAAATTAGACATAATGCATATGAAAATAAAGAGAACCTTTAGCTTACTTTAAGTAAAATCGAAAGGTACTCCAACTTAAACACACAAAAATTAAATTGACTTGAATTATTTCATGAAAGTTTGGTAATTTACTAAACTTACAAAGACACCTTTTTTTCACACTTAGTCCCCAAATTTAATTCTCTTCCTTTATTTTCCTTCGTTTTATTTTGTCAATTTTTTTTATTTTTTATTTTGCTTAAGAATGTATTGGCCCTTGTGAAATGAAGGGGAATGATAACCCAAGCACCCCACCCTGGTTACTCAGCCCAACACTCTCCTATTTTAGTTGTTATTTTTATCCATAATTTCACTTAGCTGAGATTTACCTAACACGTCACACAACCTTTTTACGCGAAGTAGGATGACAACCCAAACACCCAAACCCAATTACTCAATCAGTCACATTTTAAGCTGTGCTCATAACCATAGAATCATCATATTTTTTTAAGCTTAATGAAATAGAATTATAATTTTGGAGGACTAGGAAAAAAAGTCAAGTGTGAAAAATAAGTTTTGCCAACTACCTAACAGTCATGAAACTAAATTTAGCATACATTCGTCTTAAATATCCTCTTTGCATTTAGACTCAATCGACATTACTATAAGTAAGATAGGGTTAACTTCATTAATCATAATTATTTTAGTCTAATAGAAATAAAATAGTGGAGATGAAATCAACATAGCAAAATCATAACTAACTTAGTAGACAAGAATCATGCTCGCAAGTCAAATATTAGGTAATTCTTAGTCAAAATCTTGGGCATGAAAAGGGGTATGATATACTAAAAAAATAAACGCGGGCAAAAACAAGCACAAGGCAGCAGCAATAGTAAACACAATAGAAAAAATGACAGATAAAACATAAAAAATAATGAGGAATGTCTCCCCCTACATAAAACACATTGCCCTCAATGTGCAAAATAATATTAACAAATATGATGAAAAAGAAAAGGTTTAAAACATTCCCTATGTCATTTTCGTTATTGTTTTCGCCACCCATTTCCAAATTTAATTTTTCGTTCCCTCAATTCTCTTGGATATAAGAAGAGAGAATAAAATTTATTAACATGCAAGAAAATAAAGAAAATAAAATTGGGTTGCCTCCCAACAAGCGCTTGTTTAACGTCGTTAGCTCGACAACCTGAACTAGTATTGGGGTTGTTCCAGATGAATTTTTTTTGGTCGTATGAGCTTGGAAATTCTCATAAAATTGCTTCAACCTTTGACCATTGACTGTGAACCGTTTTCCCAATTCTTCACTTTCTATTTCAATTGTACCATGGGTGAATAATTTAGTTACAATAAAGGGTCCTAACTATCTAGATCGAAGCTTACTGTGGAACAATTTTAACATAGACATATAAAGTATCAATTTTTTTCCTATTGAGAAATGTTTCCAAGATATTTTCTTGTCGTGGAACAATTTTGTTTTATCCTTATAGATAGATACGAGCATTCTCATAGGCATCATTACAAATTTCCTCCAATTCTTGGATGTCTAATTTCCTTGCTCTTCCTGAAGGTTCCAATTCCATATTATCTTGTCGTACAACCCAGTAACCCTTATGTTCCAATTCTACTGGAACGTGGCAAACCTTGCCAAAAACAAGCTCGTATGGGGACATACCAATTTGTCCCTTATATGATGTCTGATAGGCCTAAAGTGCATCATTTAGCTAGATACTCCAATCTTTTCGGTTAGGCTAAACAATTTTCTCCAAAATTTTCTTGACTTCTTGGTTCGAGACCTCCACTTGGCCATTCCTTTTGGGGGTGATAGGTCGTACCTACGCGGTGGTGAACTTTGTATTTTTTCAAAAGTGCATCCATCACTCTATTGCAAGAATGGGTTCCACTATCACTGATCAATGCTTAAGGTGTACCAAACCTAGAAAAAATAGATCATTTTAGAAACTCCATTATAGTTTTAGCATTTTCATTACAAGTAGGCTTTGCTTCTATCCACTTAGAGACATAGTCTACTGCCAGAAGTATATACACATTTCCAAATGAAGAAATAAATGAACCCATGAAATCGATGCCTCATACATAAAAAATCTTGCATACATGAATTGGGGATAGGGACATTTGATTTCGCCTAGTTATGTTGCCTATATATTGGCATCTATCGCAAGATTTACAGAAATCATATACATCTCAGAACATTGTGGGCCAATATAGCCCACACTCCAATTTCTTATCTTTTTGCAATAATTTGCATAGTGGTTCAGCTACTTTTGAGAAGTTCTTTATAAAGTGCCTATAAAATCCTACATGGCCAAGGAAAAAATAAATTTCCTTTACAGTTGAGGGATATGGCAAAGAATTTATAATATCAGTTTTGGCTTTATCGACCGCAATCCCTTTATATGAAACTATATGCCCTAGAATTAAACCTTTGTCTACCATAAAATGACATTTCTCATAATTCAAGACAAGACTATATTCTATGCATCTACTTAAAATTTTTGTGAGGTTTTTAAGGCATTCATCAAAAGAGTCCCCATGCACAGTAAAATCATCCTTAAAAACTTCAATAATGGTTTCTACATATTCAGAAAATATAGTCATCATGCATCTTTGGAATGTGATCGGTGCGTTAAATAGTCCGAATGGCATCCTCCTACACACAAATGTGACGAATGGGCATGTGAAAGTAGTATTTTCTTGGTCCTCGGGTGCGACTGGGATTTGGAAAAAAAAACCTGAATATCCATCAAGACAGCAATAATGAGTTTTTCCAGCTAAACATTCAAGCATGATCTATAAAAGGAAGAGGGAAATGGTATATTCTAGTATAAGAATTTAACTTCCTTTAATCAATGCAAACAGGCTACCATTCTGTACTCGAGTGGGTACTAGAACACCCTCAAAATTATCTTTACTATCACGCCCATTTTCTAAGGCCTAACTTCCAACAGACTTACCCAATTGCTGTCAGAAATGGGGTAAATTATTTAACATCCAACAACTTAATTATATCTTTTTTTACCACATCCATCATATTTGGGTTCAATTTTCTTTGCACATCTCGCTTTGGTTTCGTATTTTCCTCTATGAAAATCTTGTATGTGCATGTCAAAAGGCTTATCCCTTTTAAGTCAGCAATGATCCTATCAATTGCCTCCTTATGGTCCTTTAGTACTTGTATCAAACTTTCCTCTTCGAACTTTGTAACACCCCTAACCTGTATCCATCACCGAAATAGGGTTACGAGGCATTACCGATCAATACACATCATTCTCATTAATTTAAACAATCATAATTAAGTCCAAATAAATCATTCACAATGTCCCTTACATGGGTCTACGAGACCTCAAAACATGCTTAGAAGAGGTTCGGGACTAAACAAATAACATTTGAAAACTTTGAGAAACTTAGAAAATTTTCTTCAATTATAGGGTCACATGCCCATGTGAACAGGCTGTGTTAGAAAATTTTCTTCAATTATAGGGTCACACACCCGTGTGAAAAGGCCGTGTGCCTCACACGACCACTAGACATGCCCGTGTCATAGGTCATGTGAAAACAGGGCATACATACTAACTTGTACTACACAACCAAGGAAACGCCCGTGTGCCAGGCCGTGTGAAATCTAGGGAGGTTATTGACTTGGGTCACACGACCGAACACACGTCCATGTGCCCGCCCGTGTGCCACATACAGCCAATAGACATGCCCGTGTGTCTAGACCGTGTGAATACTGTAGGGTATACTGACTTTAATTCGAAGGGTACCCCAGGGGACTCTCGGCCGTGTAACATAGCTGTGTGTAACACACAGTTGAGACGCACGCCCATGTCTCTACCCGTGTGGACAAAAGTAGGCCATTTGAAAAGCCAATTTGCCACCCTTTTCTAATGCACATAAATCAACCTAAATGGTAACATTTTAACACATATATAAGCAACCAAAAATCAACCAATTTGTACACATATCATGCCATCTATACATAACCATCTCAATTACTCAATTCCATAACCAAAATATGTCATTTCTATATACTAAAATCATCAATTAATAAACACTTAGTAGTTCTCATATCAACATTCAATTCTAATCCATAACCATTTATCATGTATATACAAATTCATCAAGCTTCATACACATAGTATCAACTACCACATAGGTATCGTACGTACCTGTACTTTCCCGTATTTATGTATTTCATTCTTACCTCTTTGTTCAATACATTAAATCATTCGGAAATCTTTCAATTCTTTAAGAACTCGCACACTTAGTGCATAATTGTTTAGCTGAAGCTATAACGATATCGCACACTTAGTGCCATCACATTAAACCAAAGCTATCTCGGTATCGTACATTTAGTGCCTCATATAGCCAAAGCTATTCCAATTCGCACACTAAGTGCTTTATATAGCCGAAGCTATCTCAAAATGCACACAAAGTGCCAAACATAGTCGATTTGTCGTTGTTCACAATTGCAGTCACATATATACAATTTATGCATTATTAAAGCATTAAAACATAATTGTAATAATATTTATCACGTACAAACTTACCACGTACTCAGAATTGACGAATCGGATCGATTACTTGATAACCTTTGATTTTTCCGGATCTAAATCTGATTCATTTCTTTCTCGATCTATATAAATTCAAAACTAACTCATTTAATCTCCTATTCATTCAATTTCATCCAAAAATATACATTTGGCCATTTTTGCACTTTAGCCTCTAAATTTTCACATTTCTTACAATTTAGTCCCTATTTCAAAAATACACAAAATTCACACAATTAAATTCAATTACATGCTAGCCAAATTTTCTAGGGACTTCTAGTAGCCCAAAAATTTCGTTCATTTTACAATTTAACCCCTCAATTTACACTTTTCTCAATTTAATCCCTAATATGCATTTTTACTCAAAATCACTTTACAAAACATGTATATCAAACACCAAGCTTTCATAATTCATCATCAAACATTAGAAAACACATGAATTTATCAATGAAAACTTTCAAAATCATCATCACTTTAAAAAATTGAAGCATGGGCTAGCTAGAATACAAAGCAATGATCTCAAAAACGTAAAATAATCAAAAATCGATCAAAGATCATACCATAATCAAAACTCCAAAGTGCCAAAATTACTAAAGCTTCAAACCCTATTTTTCTTTATAATATTCAATTGAATAAATGGGGAAAGATGGACACAAATTTGTTTTGTTTTATTTTATTAACCTTAAATTACAAATTACTTATTTAACCTTTATTTATTAACATTTAAAACATCAAATACATGCCCATTCATGTCCATCCCCACTATCAATGGTCTATTTACAACATAAGGACCTCTCATTTAATAAGCCATGACAAATAGACATCTTTATCATATAGAATGCAACTTTTACATTTTACGCAATTTAGTCCTTTTTTCTCAAATTGAGCTATTAAATGATAAAATTAGCTAACAAAATTTTCACACATATACATTCACATACGGTAAACACCAAAAATAATATTAAAATAATTTTACAACCTCAGATTTGTGGTCTCGAAACTACTATTCTGATTTAGCTAAAACTGGGCTGTTACAAACTTGGAAAGTTTATTTGAAACTATAATTAGTAAGGTCTTATCATTCCCCAAAAATGCGTACTTGAGATGCTTGGGAAGTGGTTTCAAATCCAAATATGGTGCCTGCACAATAGAAGGTAGAATTTTAGTGTTCATAGGAGGCAATAATTCATTAATAAATTCATAAATTGGTTCTAAATCAAAATTATCATCGAACAATGTTTCAAGTTCATTTTCATGAAGTGACTCAAAAGTTTCTTTTACTAAGGATCGACATGGTTTACATTCAAAATTTGACTAGGGTGACTAACAACATCGTAAACATTAACTTCACGATTTCCCCGTCAAACTCCATTTTGAGGGTTTTGCTATGCACGTTAATCTTAGTACTTGTGGTACTAAGAAAAGGTCACCCCAACAAGATGTCCGAAGACCCAGGAGTGTAATCCTCTTCCATTTTCACCAATATATCCTTAAGGACTCCTTTGAGATGCACAACAGACCTATTCGCCAATTGGATGATAACATTTGTTTCCTCTAAAAAACCCATGTTAAGTGACTCATAACTAGCAAAAGACATTACATTTATAGAGGCCCCTAAATCACACAAAATTTTTTTAATTCTTAAGTGGCCTATTTTACATGGTATTGCAAACATGCCCCTATCTTTACATTTTTTTGGCATCTTTTGCTGCAACACGCATATAAATTTTCACCAACACTTACTTTTTCATTTCAAGTCAATTTTTGCTTGTTGGTGCAAAGCTCCTTAAGGAACTTGGCATAACATGGAATTTGTTTTATGGCATCCAATAATGGCATATTGACCTTGACTTTTCTGAATGTTTTTAGGATCTCTTTCTCCTCCTTACCTCGCCGATCTTGTTTCAACTGTCTTGGAAACGAAGGTTGAATTTTGGGCAATGGAGGTTTCGTTCGGACCTGTTCATCATTCTCATACTTTTTCTGGGTGGAATCTTGATCAAGATTCCTTCCAGGATTTGGTTTTAGTTATTTACCACTTCGCAATGTCATTGCATTTGCATTTTCTCTTGGGTTAGGTTCCGTTTGTGACAACAGCTTTCCCTATGAATTTATTTTCTCAACTAACATGGTCAACTCTTTTATACATGCCTCATTTTTATTTTGAAAATAAACAGTTTGTTGTTACATTTGGTGTTAGAAACCAAGCACATTAGCTGATAATTTATTTATAATGGTTTCTAGAGAGGTACCTGAAACTTGCATTTGTTGTGGAAACTAGTTTTGGTATGGCTGGTTATACTGTGGGTTCGCCCCATAACTCAAGTTAGGATGGTCTTTTCCATTTTAGGTTATATGTATAAGCGTAAGGGTCATATCACCTTTGGAGTGGTCCATGAAAGTTCCCCATAACATCCAAATGGGCCATAATATTGTTATACAAACTATGGCATGTATAAGTTGTATGCTTGGGTGCTACATAAATTCCGCATAGTCAGGCCGGTCATGCTTTTACTGCAAAAAGAGAGTTCAAGATATTAGTAAGTTTATGAACTTTATCTTCTAAAGTTGAACTACTTAGCTGGTGAACCCTTCTAGTGGGTTTAAGATTGGCTCAAAATTGCTAAGTATTTGCAGCCATCATGGATATCAAGTCTCTGGCCTGTTGGGGGTTCATGTTGACCAATGCCCCTCCACTAGTGGCATCTATCATATTTATTTCCATGGGTTCTAAACCCTCATAGAAGTATTGGAGAAGAGACTTTCTGTTATCCTATTTTGTGGGTAACTTGCACACAACTTCTTCAATCACTCTTAATAGTCTTAAAGAGACTCCACATCCTTTTGCCTTATCCCAACAATCTCTATCCTTAACTCAGCTGCGCACGATGCTGGGAAAAATCTGTTGAGAAACAAACAGAAAAGATTAGCCTAGGTTGTGATAGATCCATGACGTAAATAAATTAATTATTCTCTTGCAGAGTCTGCTAGGTTACGATCTGAGGTTTCATACTTAGACAACACATATGAAACACTTTAGATGTTTGTTTGGTTTTTCATTTTGCAATTTACGAAAAGTCAGCAACAACTGGATGAATCCTGACTTAAGTTCACCCATAGTAGGATATGCAAAGCATAAAGGCTGTTGATCTACAAGAGCTTCGACTATTTTCCGAATCGTTTGAGCCATAGGTTATTGTGTTAGATACGGGTTTATGTTAGCCCTAGGTTAGTTACTTTTTTTGGTGGACCGAATCCTATTCTTTCAGTCTCCAATATTTTAGTAGGTTTTTGTTAACCCTAGGCTCCACTTTTTAGCCTGCTTCTAGTTCTAGTGAGGGATTGTTCTTAGTTCCTACCACCTCTGACTACCTTTTCCATAGCTTTGTTTCCTTGCGATTAGCTCTCGTAGCTTTTCCATTTCTAGATCGAACACTAGATTTCCTAGAGCTAATCTGGTCATAAGATAAAAAACAAGATTAGTACATTTCCAGTCCCTAGCAACGGTGCCAAATTTGGTGTCGTTGTTGAAAGCACCAAATATATCCTATCCTTGAGAAATAACGAAAAGAATAGTATAAGGGAAGTAGACTCAAATACTTAGAGATTGGATCGTTACAACTTCTTGGTCCTTGAAATCTTGGGCACAATTGTGCCAAAGAAAAATTCCGACCTAGAAAAATAAATAAAAGAATAACATAATTAAGAATATGGACGATTTGAGACTAAATAAATTGAAATCGCAATTGTGAAAAAAAAAAGGATTTCAGAAAAGTGTTTTTTGATTTGAGGGATTCAAGCCTCCGGTTATCTCGATCCTTCTTGGGTTCAATCATAGACCTTTAGGTGGTCTTTCTCATGACCAAATAAGCTAGTTATAGTGGAAGATGACGCCTACGACCACCAGCTCCATTTTAGATTAAATCCTTGCAATCTAAAGAAACCTGACTCTAGCTAACTGTCACTCCTGTGAGACTATCTTACACTAGAGCATCATATCTCAATGGAAAATGCCACACCATTTTGGGCTCGACAACCTCTGATGCAGTAAGTTAGCAAACTGACTGTGCAACCTTCCCGAAATATACAAAGCGGTCGTCTTTGCACAAGATGAAAATATTACTTTTGGAAGGACATGGACGGAAGCGTTAGTCTCGTAATGTAGAGAAATGATGAATACTCATTGAGAAGGGTTAAGTGTGGGTTCAAAGCCTCATTAACTCTTTTTGAGGAATTTTGATAACCATTGGCTAGAAGAGTTTAGTTACTCATACTTTTTAGGAACAAAAACATAAGTTTAATTAAACAAATTTTATTGAAAAGGAAAAGAAACAAAAGGCTAAGAGTCTTAAGGAATTTTGGCTATGGGGAGGGAGCTTTTTACAAAAAAATGGAAGTGTCAATTCATGTCACTCCATCCCTATTTATAGTACATGAAAAACCCTAGTTGGTTCCCATATACTTTAAAAGATAATGTTTAAGAGATATAATTAAAATTAAATCTAAATAATATCATAATAATCTTAACAATAATCCTAAATTAAAAAAATAGAATTCAAATCGAAACAAAATTTTATGTTCATAAATCTATTCTTTGAAATTTTGCCCCAAGTCTTCCACACTTTGTATTTTCGGTACCACCTCTTCCTTATTTCGCATGCTGACCCGTTTTGTCTTTAAATTCTTACTTTTTGCCCTCAAATTTCTTTTTTCCTTCAATTTAGTTCCTATAAGATAATAAAAACCATAAATATCCCAAATTAGTTGGATCGTATTCAAAATATATATGTAATTAACTCATAAAAGTATGTCAATTTAGAGTATTATCAGAGGATTTTATGCTTTCATTCAACTTAGCCCTTGAATTCTTGAATGTTTTGTTAAGAAATTTTCTTAATTTTTGCATGAGAGTTATGTTTTCTAAATCTAGAGTTTTTATTAATTCTGTTTTGTGATAATTTGTAGATTTTTATGCCTTCTTTATCTATACTTTAATGCAAGAGATAGTCAAGCATGATAAGTTGTTTTTAAAAAAATTCATTTTAGTTTTTCTCCTTGAACTTTGTGTTGAATTATAAGTTTAAAATTTTTTACATAAAAACCATATTTTTGTGAGCTTTTGAGCCTTTAGATCATCCATCCTTTTATTCTCATGTTATTTTTGGTTTTGAGTGTGTCATTAAGGCTAGTTATTCTAGAACTTGCCTTTCTTATGCATGTTAAGTTCACATTAATCATTTCATATTTTGAGATGATAGAGACACTTATTATTGGGTTAACCTTTAAATAACTTACCAACTTTATTACCCACTAGTAAACCCCTTTAAGCCTAATCCCTTTTTATTCATTTTTCACCCACTCATTTTAACCTTTAAAATCCCATTAATCTTTGAATTACCCTTTTCTTGTTTTCCTTTAGTCAAGATTAGATTTTGGTAAGTTTCCTAACCATGTTCGATCATTCATATTCCTAATTTAGTTATAAAAAAAAGAAATGGAAAACATTGGGCTACCTTGTTCAACTGTGAGATCACTCTTCATGTTATAGCTAAATTATCTTGTTTGTTGAGCTCAAATCATCACTATTAGATTTTTTATAAAGGCTTACTTCAATTTTTTGTATATTATTCATGTTAATTCTTTGCAATTCAACATCTTTTTTCTTTTGGTTTGGTATCTCATCAATTCAACTCTTGACTGTAATCACCTTGTATATCCTTCCATACCCTTAACCCTTCCGTAAAAGTTAAACCGCACGATATCCCCGTCAAACTTCATCTTGAGGGTTCCGCTATGCACGTCAATCTTAGTACTTGTGGTACTAAGGAAAGGTCGCCCCAACAAGATGTTTAAAGACCCAAGAGTGTTATCCTCTTCCATTTTCACCACAAAAATTTCGTAGGAAAGATAAGCCTGTTCACTTTCACCAATATGTCCTCAAGGACTCCTTCGAGATGCACAATAGACCTATTCGCCAATTGGATGATAACACCTATTTCCTTTAAAAAAACCCAGATTAAGTGATTCATAAATGGAAAAAGACATTACATTTATAGAGGCCCATAAATCACACATAGTTTTTTAAATTCCTAAGTGGCCTATTTTACATGGTACTGCAAACATGCCCCTATCTTTACATTTTTTTTGCATCTTTTACTGTAACACCGCAGATACATTTTCACCAACACTTACTTTTTCATTTCAAGTCAATTTTCACTTGTTCGTGCAAATCTTCTTAAGGAATTTGGCATATTGCGTAATTTGTTTTATGGCATCCAACAATGGTATGTTAACCTCGAATTTTCAAAATGTTTCGAGGATCTCTTTCTCCTCTTTACCATGCTGATCTTGTCTCAACTGTCCTGGAAACAAGGTTGAATTTTGGGCAATGGAGGTTTTGTTCGGACCTGTTCATCATTCTCCTACTTTTCCTGGTTCAAATCTTGATCAAGATTCCTGCCAGAATTTGGTTTTAGTTATTTTCCACTTCGCAATGTCACTGCATTTGTGTTTTCTCTTGGGTTAGGCTCCGTTTGTGACAACAACTTTCCTTATGAATTTATTTTCTCAACTGACGTGGTCAACTCTTTTATAGATTCCTCATTTTTCTTTTGAAAATATACAGTTTGTTGTTACATTTGGTGTTGGAAATTAGGCACATTAGTTGATAGTTTATTTAACATGGCTTCTAGAGAGGTACCTAAAACTTGCGTTTGTTGTGGAAACCAGTTTTGGTATGGCTGTTTATACTGTGGGTTTGCCCCATAACTCAAGTTAGGATGGTCTTTCCATCCTAGGTTATATGTATTAGCATAAGGGTCATATCACCTTTGGGGTAGTCCATGAAAGTTCCCCACAGCATCCAAATGGGCCATAATATTGTCATACAAACTAGGGCATGTGTAAGTTGCATGTTTGACTGCTGCACAAATTCCGTATAGTCAAGTTGATCATGCTTTTATTACAAAAAGAGAGTTCAAGATATTAGTAGGTCTATCAACTTTATCTTCTAAAATTGAACTACTTAGCAGATGAACCCTTCTAGTGAGTTTAGGATTGGCTCGGAATTGCTGAGTATTTGCAGCCATCGTGGATATCAAGTCCCTGGCCTATTAGGGGGTCATGTTGACCAATGCCTCTCCACTAGCGACGTCTATCATATTCATTTCTGTGGGCTCTAAGCCCTCATAGAAGTATTGGAGAAGAGACTTTTTTGTTATCCCATGTTGTGGGCAACTTGCACACAACTTCTTAAATTGCTCTCAATAATCGTAAAGAGACTCCACATCCTTTTTCCTTATCCCAACAATCTCCGTCCTTAACTCAACTACACACGATGCTAGGAAAAATCTGTTGAGAAACAAACGGGAAAGATCAACCCAGGTTGTGATAGATCCAAGACGTAAATAAAATAATTATTCTCTAGCAGAGTCTGATAGGGTAAAAGGGAATGCACGTAATTTGATTTGATCCTCAATTACGGCCTGAGGTTTCATACTAAGACAACCCATATGAAATATTTTTAGATGTTTGTGTGGTTCTTCATCCTATAATTTATGAAAGGTCAGTAGCAACTGGATGAATCCTGACTTAATTTCAAAATTAGTATCCGTAGTAGGATACGCAATGCATAACAGCTGTTCATCTACAAGAGCTTCGGCCATTTACCGAGTCGTTTGAGCTATAGGTTATTGTGTTGGATTTGGGTTTACGTTAACCTTAGTGTTAGGCACTTTTTTCGTTGGACTGGCTCCTATTCTTTCATTCTCTAATGTTTTAGTAGGTTTTTCTTAACCCTAGACTCAAATTTTTATCCTGCTTCTATTTATGGTGGTGAATTGTTCTTAGTTCCTACCACCTCTGACTGCCTTTTTCATAACTTTGTTTCCTTGCGATTAGTTCTTATTGTCTTTTCAATTTCTAGATAAAACACTAGATTTCATGGAGCTAATCCGGTTAGAAGAGAAAGAAACAAGATTAGTACATTGCTAGTCCCTAGAGATGGTGCCAAAATTTGGTGTTGTTGTTGAAAGCACCAAATATATCCTATCCCTAAGAAATAACAAAATGATCAGTATAAAAGAAGTAGAGTCAAATCCTTAGAGATTGGATTGCTATAGCTTCTTGTTCCTTGAAATCCTAGGCACAATTGTGCCTAAGAAAAACGTCTGACTTGGAAAAATAAATAAATAAAATAACAGAATTAAGAATATGGATGGATTAAGACTAAATAAATTGAAATCGCAATTGTGAAGAAAAAAATATTTGAGGAAAGGGTTTTTTTTTATTTGAGGGATTTAAGCCTCCGATTATATCGATCCTCTTTTGGTTTAAGAATTGACCTTTGGTTCAAATAAGCTAGTTATAGTGGAAGAGGACGCCTATGACACCCAGCTTCATTTTAGATTATAGCTTTGGGATCTAGAGAAACCTGACTCTAGCTAACCGTCACTCCTGTGAGACCATCTTACATTAGATCATCATATCTCAATGGCAAATGCCATGTCATTTTGTCTCTTGGTCTCGACAACCTCTAACGTAGTAAGTTAGCAAACTGACTATGCAACATTCCTAAAACATACAAAGTGGTCGTCTTTGCATAAGATGAAAATATTACTTTTGAAAGGACATGGACAGAGGCATCAGTCTCGTAATGCAGATAAATGATGAATACTCATTGAGAAGGGTTAAGTGTGGGTTCTAATCCTCATGAACTCTTTTTGAGAAATTTTGATAACCTTTGGCTAGACAAGTTTAGTTACTCATGCTTTTTAGGAATAAAAACATAAGTTTAATTAAATAGAATTTTGATTGAAAAGGAAAAAAAACAAAAGGCTAAGAGTCTTAGGGAATTTCAGCTATGGGGAGGGAGTTTTTTACAAAAAAAAAAAATGAAAGTGTCAATTCATTTTACTCCATCCCTATTTATAGTACATGAAAAACCCTAGTTAGTTCCTATTTAACCTTTAAATGATAATGTTTAAGAGATATAATTAAAATTAAATCTAAACAATATCATAATTATCTTAACAATAATTCTAAATTTAAAAAAATAGAATTCAAATCGAAACAAAATTTTATGTTCATAAATCTCTTCTTTGAAATTTTGCCCCAAGTCTTCTACACTTTGTATTTTCAGCACCAACTCTTCCCTATTTCGCATGCTAACCCATTTTGTCTTTAAATTCTTACTTTTTTGCCCCTAAATTTCCTTTTGCCTTCAATTTAGTCCCTATAAGATAAAAAAACCATAAACAACCCAAATTAGTAGGATCGTACTCAAAATATATATGTAATTAACACATAAAAGTATGTCAATTTATGCTTTCATTCAACTTAGCCCTTGAATTCTTGAATGTTTTGTTAAGAAATTTAATTAATTTTTCCATGACAATTATCTTGTCTAAATATAGAGTTTTTATTGATTCTGTTTTGCAAAAATTTGTTGATTTTTATGCCTTTTTTATTTATACTTTAATGCAAGAGGTTGTCAAGTATGATAAGTTGTTTTTGTAAAAATTCATTTTAGTTTTTCTCCTTGAACTTAATGTAACACCCCAAACCCGGCCTAGACGTTATGGCCATATCTGGCAATGTCACATGATAGTGTTTTTGAAACCTCATTGTTACGACGAAAACATTCCGTGTTATTATCTTTAGTAAACCTTTGTTAGAACTTAGGAATTCGTCTTTATTCATTTAAAACATTTGTTTTGAAACATCTCTCATTACGGAAGCTTTAATAAAATAGTCTAAGTGATCATGTGTTTAGAAAATACTTTAACTTTTTTAAAACCGAATTTCCTATGACCAGCAAGTATAAATCCATAAAGTAAAATAAATAAATAAAAACCCAAATTTAAAACCAAAGTCCCAGAGTGTCCTTAAATTACAACCTAAATAATCAATAATAATCAAATTATAAATCGTAAATTGAAAACCATGAAGTCCAAAATTACTGTGGTCACCGTTGAGTCCTCCGTCTCACCGATCCATCTAAGTCTGAGGATTATAGGTGCACATTAAACAAAAAGGGTGAGTTTACGTAAACTCAGTGTGTAATTCCGCAGAAATAAACAAACAACCAGTATTCACAGTGCACAGTTGAACAGTCTTGGGCCTAAGCCCTTTTTAGTATCAGTGACAGTTTGGGCCTCATCCCATCTCAGTACAGTGTGAAAAATACAATAGGGCCTTAGCCCATCACAGTATCATTAGCTGTAAAAGTTATGCAGTAGCAAAATCCTACCCAACCAGCCTCTACACAGCCTCTACACACCATCTCCGTCCAACCCTACACTCCATGTGGGGATATAATCAACCCACCCATCCCTACACTCCAAGTAGTACCGAATACGGCACAAAATAGTAGTTTACAGCTGAGCTACCAGAAAATTAGGCTTAAGGTCTTTCAGTACACTTCCTCCAAATAACAACCTTCAACCCAATACAATGCAACATACAATGGATGATATGCTATTATGCAAATTCAGTACATATATTCAGTTTAGATATTAACATACTCAGTACAAATATCATTCAGTCAATTTCACACATTTAGGGGTCTAAGTAGCGCTTACCGACCTTACAGTAGGTTCATAGTCGACTTGGGTGACCCGTGCAACCTTAGAAACATTTCGGTAAAAATGGGCTCACACGCTCATGTAATCCCACGTGGCTCACTCAGCCCAAATTGGCCTTGGCCGTGTGACCCATTTTTAATGTAACCCATGCTATATAAATATTCATATATGTTTTCACTATTTACTTATATGCTCATTCAAAGCTGTCTACTTGAGTCATTGTCACTAAATTATATATATTTTGAGCTACAGAATTCCAAATTAAGATCTGCTTGATGTTTTTGAAACTAGACTCAAATATCTTTCTACCATAAAATTTTCAAACTTGATAGTTTATCAAATAAGTACAGTAAAATCTTCAAATTTATCCCTATTCTATTTGATAGCTTCAACCTTTCCTTACTAAAAATTATTTATCTTTTGGTACGGAATTTGGATGATGTTTCCATTTGTTTTTATGAAAATAGACTCATTCAGGATTTAAATATATGAATTTAAGCTCTTAATTATTTTTTTTGTAATTTTTGATGATTTTCCAAAGTCAAAACAGGGGAACCCAAAATCATTCTGACCTTCTCTCACAAAATTTATTATATCTCATAATTCACAATTCCATTGCTTACACTATTTCTACCATGAAAAATTAGACTCAATAAAATTTAATTTCATATTTTATTCAACCTCTAACTCAATTTCCACTCTTTTTTATGATTTTTAAAGTTAGACTACTGTTGCTGTCCAAAACTATGTTAGTGCAAATGTTGATTTCCAAGTTTATAACACCCTTATTTCCTTTCTCTACAATTTTCTTCACATCATTTTCTCTTATTTCTCTTATTTCTCCACAGTAAGCAATTTTAGTTTTTTGCCGAATCCTATTTTCTGCATTTCGGGTACAACAAAGGTATCATTTGTGATGCGTAAGTACTCCTAAGCCTCTAGAACCTCGCTTGAGTAACCACGACTTCGCACAATCACAACGTCGATTCAAAACCACCAACCCTTTAATTAACTCCTAAAAACCAAAAAGGAATCCCTCTTTTAAAGATTAACCAAGAACAATTACAAATAGACAAAATCATTACTTACCGAACACATGCAACCAACGATGAACAACCTAATCAATTAGAAAAAGAAGAAAGAAACGGAAGGGGAAAAATAATGGAAATTTCGGCAACACTAGGGGAAAGAATCGGTAAATGAGAGAAAAAAGAAGAAGAAAAAAACGTCAGAAAAAGTTTGGGAAATTGGAGAGAAAATCGAAACTCTATTATTTTTTATTATGCAACAAAAAGATAATCAGATTATTTTCTGATAACCTCTCCCTAATTATCTCCTAAAATACTCCTTATTAACGCACTGAAACACAACTACTCAGAATTTTGCCCCAACACAACTCCTAGCCGAAATTAGAGAAAAAATACTGTCTCTATGCCATCATAGAGAATTGAACACAGGGCCTCCAACACTCAACTTAACCACCAGACCAGCAGGCCCATTCTGATATAAACTTACCAATAATTAAACTTAAGCACTTTGCACAAGGTTAAGGTTTTATTTATAAAAATGCCAAATTTTGCCCAAGTAAGGCTTGAACTTGGGACCTCTCACACACACCCAGAACACTTAACCACTAAAGCAGATACACACTTGTGTGTCACACATACATGAAATCAAAAATTAAAATTTTTAGGCGTTACAACTCTACCCCCTTAAAAGAAAATTTCGCCTCAAAATTTACCTGATCAAAATAGATGAGGATATTGCTGACGCATCGCATCCTCAGGCTCCCACGTCGCCTCTTTAGTACTATGATTATGCCACAAAACCTTCACCAGAGGGATAGACTTCTTTCGCAGAACCTTTACATCACGATCAAGAATCTAAACTGGCTTCCCCCTCAAAAGTCAAGTCTGGCCTCACATCAATCTCCTCAATAGGAACAATATGAGTAGGACCAGAGCGATAGCGCCTCCATAGAGACGTGGAACACGTCATGAATCCGATCCAACTTTGGAGGTAGCTCCAATTGATAAGCAACTGGTCCCACTCGCTTTAGGATATGATAAGGTCTAATAAACCTAGGGCTCAACTTGCCCTTACGACCAAACCTTAGTACCTTCTTCCATGGCGAGACCTTGAGAAATATGAAGTCCCCCATGGAATACTCAATCTCTCGTTGCTTTAAATCTGCATAGGATTTCTGTCTGTCAGATGCCGCTTTCAGACAGTCTTGAATCAGTCTAACCTTACCCTTAGTCTTTGATACTAACTCAGGACCAAGAACACATCGCTCGCCCAACTTAGTCCAACATAAAGGAGTGCGACACTTACAACCATATAGTGCCTCGTAAGGTGCCATTTGAATGCTAGATTGGAAATAGTTATTATAGGCAAACTCCGCTAGCGGCAGATAATCCTCCCAACTACCTCGGAAATCAATAACACAGCTCCTGAATCTAAGCTTTAAGCTTCACAAGCTCCTTCAGTGCCATTTGATAGGGAGCGATGGACATCGGAGCTGTACCTGGAAGTAGCTCAATCCCAAATTCCAACTCGCGATTTGGAGGTAACCCCGGTAGCACCTCTAGAAAGACTTTCGAAAATTCCTTTACCGTTATGATATCCTTAACTATAGAATCCCCAGAATCTGAAACACTTACGTAGGCCAAGAATGCTTCACATCCCTTACGAACCATCTTCTCTGCCACTAGTGCAAAGATCACATTAGATAAGTAATTCTGCCATTCTCTAATCATGACTATCTCCTTATCCACCTCAATTCTTAGTACGACCCTCTTAGTCGCATAGTCCAAGCTAAAACGATGCTTGACCAACCAGTCCCTCCTCATAATTAGGTCGAACTCCCCAAATGAAAGCTCTATCAATCAGCCAGGAAGATTGCCCCGTGTACCTCTAAAGGAACGTCTTGTTAACTCTAATAGATTGCCCTAATGGACTCAGTACCGTAACCTCACTTGTAGTGCTCTTAACTAAAATCCCCAAGTTTCCAGATATGTTGCTAGCTATGTATGAGTCAGTAAACCCTATGTCTATCAAGGCAATATAAGGTACATCAAGAATAAAGAACGTACCCGTGATGATGTCTGGAGCATCTCCATCCTCTCCGCGACAAGCAGCATAAACTAGGACCGATTGTCTCGCCTCAGCTTTTCCAACACCTCTACCCGGTGCTCTCTACCCATGACCCATACCATTACCACCTCTGGCCTATCCACAGCCCCTCGGTGGCTGCTGCACTACCCTCTGTGGCTGTTTTGTACTAGTACCCAAAGCTTGCCTCTGATCGGCCCTCAGCGGACACTCTCTAATACGGTGCTCTAATGACCCACACCGCAAGCATTCCCCAGTCCTTCTCCAACACTTGCCCTGATGGCGTCTACCACAATCAGTACATGGCTACAATCTAGTAACAATAACAGGGGGCCCAGCTCTAATCGGCCCATCAACTCTGGCCTTTTTCTTAAGCCTCTAAGTATAACTCAAAGGCTTCGAATCCCTCTTGTTCTTAACCTTCTCGCGATTACGATTTTGGCGCTCAGCGCGCTTAACTTCCTTGGTGATCTTCGCCTTCTCCATTAATGTAGAAAAATCACACTCCCTTTGCGGAGCTATCAGGACTCTTAAATTATCTCTAAGCCCATCCTCAAAACGAATACATCGCTCATACTCAGAGACCACTATACCTCGCGCATAGTAGCTCACTCGTATGAACTCACCTCATACTCGACCACTGATCGATCTTCCTAAGTAAGATTTAGGAATTCCCTCCGATGAGCATCCACGTAGCTCGACCCCACATATTTACCCTAGAAGGCAGTCTTAAAGGACTCCCAAGTCAGACATTCAGGCTGAGTGCCCTCCTTAACTGTGAGCCACCACTGATAAGCCTCATCCCTCAATAGTGAGACTGCACCCTTTAGTTTCTGCTCTGGGGTGTAGTCTAAGTCATCCATGATCCTCTCCATGGCCTCAATCCAGTACTCGGCCATATTAGAGGCAACTCCAGTGACACCCCTGAAGAACTCAGCTCCATTGGACCGAAGTCGTTCCGTAATCGACCCTCGGCCCCCAGATCTAGTATTGGGCCCAACGACCTTCTCCAAATTCCTTAGCATATTCAGGGACAATGCGTCGTTCTTAGCCATGCGATCTTGAGACCTAGTTTCAGTAGAACGTGACACTAGCATCTCACTCGTATCAAAATTAGGTATCATACCCAGTGAAGAGGACTCAGCTCGAGCTCCTCTGCGACCTCTACCTTGACCTCTAGTACCCCATCCGCGGATTCCTCGTGCGCTCATTGTTTAATCATGTTTATCTGTATTAACAATTTTATGAATCAGTTATAGTTCCAGTGTTTATTAACAAATGTTTTATGTAAAACAGTATTAGTTATTCAGAGTTCGTTTTTGCAAATCGCAGTCTTACTACTGTTTTTAGTTTCTCTACAATTTTCAATATACACTAACTAGAGTGTTTTCAGTACAGCTTACTACCTATAGTACTTTCAGAATATACTATCTATAACAGTTTTAGTTTAAAACAAATCACAGTTTAGAATACTTACAGGATCGGCACGGAAGACTCGTTGTACGACTTACTCAGTAAAAACATTTCAAATCATTTGGAAATCAATCAATTTTTAGAAAGCTCATTTTTTTATAAAACCCATAATCCACAGTTAAGTTTTGTAACCTAGCTCTGATACCACTAAATGTAACACCCCAAATTCAGCCTAAACATTATGGTCATATATGGTAATGTCACACGATAGTACTTTTGAAACCTCGTTGTTACGACGAAAATAATCCATGTTATTATCTTTAGTAAACCGTTGTTAGAACATAGGAAGCCGTCTTTATTCATTTAAAACATTTGTTATGAAACATCTTTCGTTGCGAAAGCTTTAATAAAATAGTCTAAGTGATCATGTGTTTAGAAAATACTTTAACTTTTTGAAAACTGAATTTTCTACGACCAACAGGTATAAATCCATAAAGTAAAATAAATAAATTAAAACCCAAATTTAAAACCAAAGTCCCAGAGGGTCCTTAAATTACAACCTAAATAATCAATAATAATCAAATTATAAATCGTAAATTGAAAACCATGAAGTCCAAAAATTATTGTGGTCACCGCTGAGTCCTCCATCGCACCGATCCGTTTAAGTCTGGGGATTACCTGTGCACATTAAACAAAAAGGGTGAGTTTACGTAAACTCAGTGTGTAATCCCACAAAAACAAACAAACAATCAATATTCACAGTGCACAGTTGAACAGTCTTGGCACTAAGCCCTTTTTAGTATCAGTGATAGTTTGGGCCTTAGCCCATCTCAGTACAGTGTGAAAAATGCAGTAGGGCCTTAGCCCATCATAGTATCAGTAGTAGTAACAATTATGCAGTAGCAAAATCCTACCCAACCAGCCCCTACACACCATCTCCGTCCAACCCTACACTCCATGTGGGGATATAATCAACCCACCCATCCCAACACTCCAAGTAGTACCGAATGCGGCACAAAACAATAGTTTGCTGCAGAGCTGCCAGAAAATTAGGCTTAAAGCCTTTCAGTACACTTCCTCCGAATAACAACCCCCAACCCAATGCAATGCAACATATAATGGATGATATGCTATTATGCAGTTTCAGTACATATATTTAGTTCAGATATTAACATGCTCAGTACAGATATCATTCAGTCAATTTCACACATTTAGGGGTCAAAGTAGCGCTTACCGACCTTGCAATAGGTTAACAGTCGACTTGGGTGACCCATGCAACCTTAGAAACATTTCGTAAAAATGGGCTCACATGCCCATGTTATCTGCCTGTGTGGGCCCACATGCCCGTGTGGCCCACTCGGCCTAAATTGGCCTTGGCCGTGTGATCCATTTTAAATGTAACCCATGCTAGCTAAATATTCATATATGTTTTCACTATTTACTTATATGCACATTCAAACTGTCTACTTGAGTCATTGTCATTAAATTATTTATATCTTGAGCTACAAAATTTCAAATTAAGATCCGCTTGATGTTTTTGAAACTAGACTCAAATATCTTTCTACCAAAATTTTTTTAGAATTTATAATTTATCAAATAAGTATACTAAAATCTTCAAATTTATCCCTATTATACCGTTTGACAGCTTCAACCTTTTCTTACTAAAAATTATTTATCTCTTGGTACGAAATTTGAATGATGTTTCTGTTTGTTTCTCTTGAAAATAGAGTCATTAAGGATTTAAACATATGAATTTATGCCTCTACTTATTTTTTTACAATTTTTTATGATTTTCCAAAGTCAAAATAGGGGAACCCAAAATCATTCCGACCTTGTCTTAAAAAATTTATTATATTTCATAATTTACAATTCCATTTCTTATTGTTTCTTCCATGAAAAACTAGACTCAATCAAATTTAATTTCATATTTTATTCAACCTCTAACTCAATTTCCACTATTTTTGATGATTTTTCAAAGTTAGACTACTGCTGCTGTCCAAAATTATGTCAGTGCAAATGTTGATTTCCAAGTTTATAACACCCTTATCTCCTTTTTCTACAATTTTCTTCACATTGTTTTCTCTTATTTCTCTTATTTCTCCACAAAAAGCAATTTTAGCTTTTTGCTGAATCCCTTTTTTGTGTTTCAGGTACACACAAGATATCATTTCTGATGCGTAAGTACTCCTAAGCCTCTAGAACCTCGCTTGAGTAACCACTACTTCGCACAATCACAGTGTTGATTCAAAACCACCAGCCCCTTGATTAACTCCTAAACACCAAAAAGGAATCCCCCTTTTATATATTAACCAAGAATGATTAACAATAGACAAAACCGTTTCTTACCGAACATGCGCAACCAACGATGAACAACCGAATCAATTGAAAAAAAAGAGAAAGAAATGAAAGGGGAAAATAATGGAAATTTCGGCAGCAACTAGGGGAAAGAATTGGCAGAGGAAAGAAAAAGAAGAAGAATAAAACGTTAGAAAAAGTTTGGGGAATTTGAGAGAAAATGGAAACTCTATTTTTTTTTTCAACAAAAGGATAATTAGATTATTTTCTAATAACCTCTCCCCAATTATCTCCTAAAACCACTCCCTATTAACCCACTAAAACACAACTACTCAGAATTTTACCCAACACAACTCTTACACAAAATTGGAGCAAAAATACTGTCTCCATGCCATCATAGAGAATTGAACACAAGACCTCCAACACTTAATTGAACAATCAGACCAGCAAGCCCATTCTGATATAAACTTACCAACAATTAAACTTAAGCCCTTTGCACAAGGTTAAGGCTTTATTTATAAAAATACCAAAATTTATCCAAGTAAGGCTTGAACTTGGGACCTCTCTCACACACCCAGAACATTTAACCACTGAAGCAGATACACACTTGTGTGTCACACGTACACAAAATCAAAAATTAAAATTTTGGGGCGTTACACTTAATACTTGTGTTGAATTATAAATTTACAAGTTTTTACATAAAAATCATATTTTTGTGAGCTTTTGAGCCTTCAGAGCATCCATCCTTTTATTCTCATGTTATTTTTGGTTTTGAGTGTGTCATTAAGGCCAGTTATTCTAGAACTTGCCTTTCTTATGCATGTTAAGGTCACATTAATCATTTCATATGTTGAGATGATAGAGACACTTATTATTGGGTTAACCTTTAAATAACTTACCCACTTTATTGCCCACTAGTAAACCCCATTGAGCCTAATCACTTTTTTATTCATTTATCACCCATTCATTTTAACCTTTAAAATCCCATTAATCTTTGAAATACCCTATTCTTGTTTTCCTTTAGTTGAGATTAGATTTTGGTAAGTTTCCTAACCATGTTCAATCATTCATATTCCTAATTTAATTAAAAAAATAAAGAAATGGAAAAAGGTTGGGCTACCTTGTTCAATTGTGAGATCACTTTGCATGTTATAGCCATATTATCTTGTTTGTTGAGCTTAAATCATCACTATTATATTTTTTATAAAGACTTCCTTCAATTTTTTGTATATTATTCATATCAATTCGCTGCAATTCAACATCTTTTTTCTTTTGGTTTGGTATCTCATCAATTCAACTCTTGACTGTAATCACCTTGTATATCCCTTCCATACCCTTAATCCTTCCATTACAACCAATATTAGGACTTCTTGATCTTTGTGTCATCTCATATTTGTAGTGGTGAAGATCTTATTCTTAAGTAAGCTTATGGTAATAACATTTCTCGTTTTGACTATTAACTGCATATTAATTCGACTTTAAACACTTTGAGTGTTTTGAGTGAATCTTAGTGAGGATGTTAAGCCATATTGAGTGATAACTAACCGGCTGCACGCATGCGCATTAAAACATTAAATTTATATAATAATTTTTAAAGCCTTATTTTATTGCAAGCGTACAAGTCAGTTGTAATATTTATAGTGTTATAATGAAACATCAAAGTATTCCAAGGATCGAACCCAAAAGAATAAGCGATTTAGCACTAACTAGCATACACAATAGAGTCTAAGTGGTTACTAATATGATTTTGTGGTATGAAAATCAATTTAAATGATTTTGCAAGAAAATTAAATATTTTACCCTAGGGACAAAATTGCAAGAACTATAAAGTACATGGACTATCCATCAAATAACCAACGAGGTTGGATGAATTCGATGTGGTTCACCAAATTTTAGACTCGGAGACATGAATTGCTTAAATTACTAAGTGACTCCATTTTATCTTCTAATCTCAATTTTAACGACTTAGACGAATTAGGTCCAACTTACCTTCCGACCTCACCGGTTAATCTGGGACTAACGAACGGGTGCGAGACAAGATTGCCTTCCGATCTCACTTTATCTTAAAATTCCCTTACAGAAGTCACTACCTAAGTTCTTAGTTCTATTCAAATTAGTCCAATTTGTTACAATTTAGTCATTTTTCCAAAGAGTTTAGTTTACCCACACCTCCATCAACCAACCTCCTTAAAGGTTTAGCTACATATGCTCAAAGTGAAGAAAAGAAACATAAAAATGGAAAACAAGGTAGGCATGAAAGTAAAGCTTGAGAAAAATATAAAAATTAAGATTTTTTTGCAGGAAAACTTAAATAACATGAAACCAAAAGCATTTAACAGACAAATCTAAGGCAAGAAACATAAAAGGAACAAGCTTTGACAAATTTAAAGTAAAATAAACTGAAATACATGAAACTAAAGCTTAGAGAGTCATGAAAGGAAAGTACAAGGACTAGAAATGTAAATAAACTATAGCTATAGTGTTAACCAACTTAACTAACATAAAGAACATTAAGAACAAGAAGTAAATGCTGAAAAATAAAATCTAATCTAAGGTAGAAGAAGAAAAAAATAAAAACCCTAGAAAGAGTGCATAAAAAACTAAAGAAAACCTAGAGAAAAATAAACCTAAACTAAGCTAATGTGTCTCTCTCTCCTCCTCTGAAATTTTTGGCTATTTTGAAGTGTATTTAGATGACTTTTTAGTGCAAAAAATGCCCATACATGGGCCTTGTGTGACTTTTGGGTTTGGTAGACAAAAATTGCCCTTTTTGTCCAAGTTTGTCCCCTTGACGGAGCTGATATCGCGATACCTAGGAAAAGGTATTGCGATATCTCGAGCAGTGTTGAAACTTGGGGTCTTTCTTGGGAGGTGGATATCACGATACCCAAAGGGATATCGGGATACCATTGAAGGTAGTCCTTGGTCTTCTATACTATCGGGGTGTCGTCATCCCAAAGGTTGGATATTGGGATACCCTTGCCCTAGGTGTTGTTCTCATTCGTTTTGACCTCCGACACGTCCTGACAGCACTCAAACACACATTACACCTCCAAATATAACTAACGGTAAATTTGGGTAAAAAAATACAAAATTGAGACATTTTCACTTATTATCCAAAAATATGAAAATAACGAAAAACTATGCTAAAACTCTATTTTGCTAGAGAAAAAGCTCTTTTTGTAAGTTGGAAAACCCTAGTTTGCCACATCGATTTGTGACAGATCAACTCCCTCACACTCAAGTCTTTACTTATCCTCATGCAAACACACAAAACATGCAAAAAGGCAACCCTTGGACTACATTAGATAATTAAGTTATATAGTTGTACAACAACAAATTTGCACAAGAATAACTTCACATGCAATTTAAGATCGATAACTAGCTAATTACTTACTCCTAATATAAACATTATTAGTCCAAGAAGTTAAAGTGTCAAAAGAGGTAGAGGCAATGTAAATGAACATATGTACAAATCTTATTCGTCAATATAAATTATACAGATCGCTCATAGATATTTAAAAAGAATTGTTCATGCTCGTACTAACAAGTGCAAGATATATACAAATTAATATGTAAGTGACTTATTCGAGTCCCAAAGGTCTTTTGGGCTTGTAACATTTTGAGGCTAAGGTTGGAATGGATTCAAAGGAAGTTCATCTCAAAATGATTCAGGCACTATGAATAGTATAACACACGAAATTGTTTCGAATTCCCCCTTACATCTCACCGCCTTATTTATCCTTCTCCCACCTTCTTTATTTCTCTAAAAATGTGGTAAAGATTAGTCGATATTAGCTCATTTTTGTGCGCTATGATTTTCGGACTATTTTATGCTCCTTTCTTTTTTCTTGTTTTTGAGCATTTTTATACTTTTTTTGTTCTTTTCTCTCACAATGCTTTTGATCCTCACTTTCATTTCTTTCATTTTTTTTCTTTTTTTAAGCACTATTTCTAGAAAGAATAAATTACTAGCTAACTCGACCTCTCTTCACTAATCACTCAAGTGAATTTTTGTGAGAAACCTCCATAATGTTCCTACCTTACCTTCGATGTCAATGGCAAGACGCCCCTTCAATAGTGCATTACAAAGTTCAATGACTATGAAGGGTTGAGTTCCAAACTCAATTTTGACTCAAGGTTTCAAACATGGAGGTTCATTAAGAAGGGTAATGTAAAGCTCAAATTCGAGAACTAGGGATAATGTAATGTTTAAGGTTAGTCCCTTAGGCTTAAGGCTATACAAAAAATGCTTAAGGTCTTTTTGGGATTAGTCACCTAGAACTAATCTATTAAGCATGCATCTATTTAAACGAATAGTTAGCAATTTGAATCATTTATTTACAAGGATCCATATCTTTTATTCATCCTCCGATACATTTCATATATTTTCATTTTAGTTATTCCCTCTAATCTCTAATACTTATTAACTAAGTGAACTAATTAATCTATAATTAAGAGTGTAATAGGCCCAATTTGCCTGGGCTATTTAAAAAATAGAATAAACTAAATAAAAGAAAATTAAAGTTTTTAAACAAGTCCACTTTACAAAGCCCACAAACACTTAAACCCAATTACACCCAAACCTATACCATAGCCCAAATACCTAAACTACTTAGTAGCCCATTACACCCTCAACCCAAAAATATACGGGGCCCAAAAGGCCCAAATCAGTTAGCAGGTTAGGAAACCCTAGGGTTTCAGAAGCTTCGCACCGTAAGCACTCCAATCGTCACGCCCCTTCGGCTCGTGCCATTCTAGTGACCTTTCATCGGCGCCGTGACTCTAGCTCTATATCGCGCCGTAATCGGTGCGTGAATCAACGCTAGTGCACTCACCGCCGTGATATCCTCGCTGGTACCTGCAAAAAGGAAAGAACCACAGCAGAAAAGAGAAGCAAACATGGAAAAGAAATCAAAGATTTCTTTCCAAAATGTAACGATTCACAAAGGACTATTAAAGCCTCTTCACTAATTTGTAAATGATACGCTTTTATCAGATATAAAAACACAAAAACAGATTATAAATTTTTGGAGGCCTTGCTAAAGAACAGAGTTGACTCCTCTTGCTTTATTTCCTTTATTTACTTCTCGAATACCTACACATAGTACACACAAAGCACCATAAAAATAATAAAAGAGGATTACCTTTTCGATTCACTGAGAAAAGCGAAACTTTTTGAATCACGACCACCATATGTTGCGCAGTTAGCAGCGGCGCGTGAGCGCGTGGGCGCCCAGGGACGGAAGCTCGACGGAGCTCCGAGGGCCTGCTCTCAGTCCTCTTTTAGAGGGTTTTTCTTTTTTTTTTTTTTTAAACGGGCTTAAAATGATTTTTAAGGCAAAAATTTGGCTTATATAGCCTCATAGGAACGGCGTCGTTTAGGGTTAAAATAATAGGCTTCAAAACGGTGTCGTTTCAGGGCCGAGGATCTGCGCATTGACCCGTGACCCGGGAAGGATCTGTGTGTTTTTGCTTAAAGGGCTAATTTCCCAATTGGTCCTTTTGTATTTTCAACATTTATAATTTTGTTCAATTCAAATTTTAATTTTGTTTTAATTTGGCCCTGACCTTCTATTTTCATTTCAATTTGGTCCTATTCACTATCATAAAGCCTATTTTGGGACAACATCGTTTTGGGATTAGGGTCAAATTGCCCAGTGAGTCCCTAAACTTTTAACGCGTGTTTCAATTGGGTTTAAAATTCATTTTATTTATTTAAAAATTAGCCCTAGATTCTTATTTAAATTCAATTTTTAATCCTTTTATATATATATATAAACATTTTACATACAATTTATTTATTTTAAATATTTTATATATATTAAATTTTTTTATACATGTAAAAATTATTGTATATTATTTTTATTATTTATCAGGTTATTTGTATTTTATTATATATTTCACTTATATATTTTATTATATATTATATTTTATTATATATATTATTCCCTATATTATCTTTATTTTATTATATATTATTCTATTATTTATTATTTATTAGTACATATAATTAAAATTTGTAAATTATTATTAAATAATACATATATCATTATTAAATATTTAATATTTAATATCTAACATTCTTAAATTTACTGTAAAAAATTCTACTCATATTTAACATATTATTCTTATTATAAATATATTAAGTTATTATATCATATAGTATGTTTTATATATATTAATCGGTTAAAAAAATTCTCCTTTATCATTTTCATATTATTTTAAATATTTTTTAATTATATATATATATATATATATTTTTTACTTATATTTTATATATGTTCATAATTTGCTTGTTTATTTTTTGATTTTTATTTATTCATTTGGTATTGTTTTAGTAGGTTAATCTCATAAATGATTTATCTTTATGTTATTTACTGTTTTTATATATTCGCATGAAAATTGATTATTTATGTTGATTTAAGTTATATTTGCATGAAATATTATTATATATGTAATTTATGTTGTAATATTCATTATGCTATATTTTGCATGAAATATTAATGCATGTATAGTTATGTTATTTATATCTACATGAAAGGTTAATGTATATTATATAATTTATGTTGTTATTCATCATTTTCTATATTATAGTTGCATGAAATGTAAAAGCATGTAGTTTATATTATTTAGTATTGATATCTTGTAATATGTCAAATGCATCATTGTTATAAAAGTTTATATTTCATTTAATCCAGAAGAATTTTAAAAAATAAGGCAATGTTTTTGGTATTTAGGAATTTGAGAAGTAGTGCCCTAACATGCTGGGTTGCGATTTCCCGTTTGTCTAAATATCTAAAAACATCCTTCTAAATAAATTTTGTAAATCACAAGATGATTTCAGTTACGAAAGTATAGGAATATCGAATCCAATCATGCTGGATGTGAGGTTCGTACTCTTTTGAAGCGAAGGAATCTTGACTTTCAACTCAAATTATTATGGTTTTAAAAAGAGATCTTATTTCTAAATTCCATCAAACTTTTGACATTGAGGCAAAACTATTCAATTTGGTACCAATTTTGGGCGCTGCGAGGGTGCTAATCTTTCCTCGTACGTAACCGACTCCCGAACCCATTTTCTCACAATTTCGTAGACCAAAATGTGTTATAAGGTGATCCAATCACACTTTAAAAAGGATTGGTGGCGACTCCCGTTTTCAAAATACTCTCTTTGAAAAAAGGTTTCGACAAAGAGCAAGATATTATTTAGTATCATTCAAAATTTGCAAGTTTGGCAATCCTATATACGCATTTGATATGTAAAACTACTAACTTATTACTTAATATTAGTATAAGCACCATGCAATAACAAAAACTAAAAACAAAGAAGAAAAATATTTTGATTTTTGAAAAATTAAAAACGAAAACGAAAAATGTTTTTGAGATTTTTTGATTTTTTTTTGAAAAATGCATAAAACTAAAATAAACAAAAATAAACACACATAAAAACTTATATGCATCCCCCCAACACTCAGACTACACATTGTCCCCAATGTGTACAAAATAAAGGTTACCAGACTTCCCTAGAATGGAGCATCAGACTAGCTCGGGCATTTGCCTCCCGTTGAAGCTCTATATGTTGTGTAGTTTTTCAGGGTAACTCGCTGCACATAAGAAAAATAATCAAAGAAAAAAAACAATAATAAACACACAATCATAATATCAAAAAAATAAAAGCCAAAGGTGTTTAATAGTTTACAGCCGCACTAAAAATAAATAAAATGCAAAGACATGTAACTAATTTGAGTCATCGTTGGAACCCTCAGTCGGTCTTGCGATTCCTTTCCTTTTTCCACTCATAGTGGGTCTTGACGGTTGTATCTAAGATCGGTCCCTAGGATCTCGAAAGACCAGTCCCCCTCTTGGTTGCCTGACAGATGCAAAGGCACTCTAAAAGTTCCCCTAATAGGAGGCGAAATCCTCATCCTCTGTGGCCTCGTCATCTATTTCCTCCTCGTCCTCCTCTTATTGCTTGGTTGCATCTTTCTTACCCTCGGACGAGTCACTCAACCATTCGGGCCATTCTATACTTTATCCCCCTAGGCTCTTCATAAACATGTCCATCCCTATTTTCATAGACTCTATGAGTCATATGTTATATCACACGCTGTGGCCTACCCTTCACTTCCATTTTGTAGGCTCATAGGTTTTTTTCACCTTCACCTTTATGGATTTCTTTGGGGGACCTAGAGGCATCTCCATTTTTTTGTTTGCGTCGTTGATTCCATTCTTGTATTTGTTTTCTCTGAAGCTCTTGAAATTGGTGCATGGGGTTGTCTCCAATAATACTCGTGGTAGAATTATTAAATTGCTCTATAGGCCCCTTCACTATTCCAGCACGGTGGCACAAATCGGTAATCAAGTGAGGAAAATATATTCCAACCTTGATGCTGAATATACATTTTCGAATCTCTTTATTAACCCACTTCCTGAGGCTAATTCGTTTCTACTGCAAGATACAATATAATAAGGCTGCTCAAAAAACATTAACAATATTAGTGTTGAGTAATGGTGATATGCGAGTGCAAATAAATTTCATCCACATTTTAGCTATGGGAAACATTATAGCTTGCTTAAAAGATAAGGGGTAACTATTTTACCTTTCTCTTTTCCATTCCTCTCCCCTCAATTAAAAACAATAAAACGACATCCAAATCAACATTTTCAAAATTATTCAAATCCATGGTCTATAAATAATCAATTTCATAATAAGGGACACCATAATATTCGTTAATGGCTCTAGAGGATATATCGACCTTTTTGTCCCTCACATACACTTTGTTCTTTTTAGAAAATTTTAAATGGGAGTAGAAATAAAAAAACAACTAGAATTACAGCTGGCGTACTGAGCACCGTGGCAAGGTTCATCCAACGATGAAAACAGACTAAATCCCAAACATCCTCGCAATTTGAAGTCGATGGGTCAAAGCTATAACAGCTCGGTTTAGATTTTAGTCGGAATAGTGGTTTCAAGACTATAAAGTCAAGTCAGCAAAATAATTTAATATTATTTTTTGTGTCTAAAATATGTGAATTGATATGTGTGAAATTTTCGTATGAAAATTTTATCGTTTGGGTACTCGATCTAGAAAAAGGACTAAATCGTGTAAAATGCAAAAGTGACTAACTAATTGTTAAAGCACTAAATTGCTATGGTTTGTTAATTTCTAAGTCCTTATAATGGAATTATGCCACTATTATGGTTGATGGACGGTAATGGACATTAGTTATACGGTTTTATAATTAAATTACAAAGGTTAATTTTGTAATTGGCATAATATTTAGTAATGAATAAAAGAAAGCCATAATAGTGTTCATCTATTTTTTTTTTCACTTTTTTTCAACCGAAATAAGAATGAAGGAGAGGATGGAAGCTTGAAAGGAGGTCGGCTGCATGTAGTGGGAAACCATGAAATTGATTAATTTGAAGTTAAATATTTTGAAGTGGAAGGGTAAGTCTTCTAAACTCTCCTTTGTTTGTATCTTTTCATTGGTGAATTTTGGTTAAATTATTGATTTAAGTTTGACCGAATGTGAGAGTAAAGGAATAAAATTTAAATTAATAGAATCGGTGTTGGGAAATATTAGCAAGCTTTCTTTGAATTCTATTCTTTTGTGTTTGATAATTGTTGAAACCATTAAATTGTAGTCCAAATTTTACCTCATTGGAATTGTTAATTGCTACCCTATTTTTTTTCCCTGTCCGATTGTGGTATTGATGCTGTTCGAATATTATGTTGTTAATGATATTCAGAGAAGCGTGTAAATATGTTGTTAAAAGGACTGCTGTTTGGTGTATTAAAGCAGCAGAAAATTGTTGTTTAGACGATAATGAATATGGTCTGAGTGACTTTAAATTTATGTTAATAATATTTGAAATTATAAATGAATAAATAGTGATGTATTTATTATGTCTGAAACTTGTGAATAAGAGTGTTTAATGTTGCCATTAATGTAACTGGCAAGGTAATAAAAGATTAGTTTAATACTGTAGATGTATGACCGAATCCCATCTGATGTGCTAAATTAAGGATATTTATTTAGTTGCAGTTTATAGTGTCAAAACCCGATTGTTAAAGATATTAATGCAACCATTATAATTACGTTATTAAATGAGAATAAAAGTTAAAAAAATGCTGCAGAATTTATGTCTAAGTGTTAGTTAATGAGTTGGTTAAATGGTATTCAATAGTTGTATGTTTCCATTGTTGGGCGGTTAATGGACTATTAATTACAATCGGAGACATGGTGGTAATAATGTTAATTAATGATGCCTAAATTAATGTCAGATTAAGCTGTTGAAGAATGTAATTGGTAATTAATATGTGCTACATTAATAAGTTAATTGTTAATTATTATTTAAGTCTAATTTCGTGGGTCATTTGGGTTGCTAGATATGTAGACTTTGAATGTTGTCTGAATTGTTATTAAGTACCTTATTATATTGCTATATTTTGTTTATTAAAAGTTGGAATTGAATTGGATGATGGCTATGTTTGTGTTGACCAATTTGTGATGAACAAAGATGTTTTACTAGTTGTAATTAAATGATAGAATGGTTTGAGTTGAACTTGATTTGATATTTGAGTTAGTTAACAAATTGATTTATTATGTTTTGATCATGAAACAAATAGATTGTTCATAAATCGAGAAAAAGATAAGGTCATGGAATAATCATCTATGAATAAGGTAAGTTCGTATGCAATAAGCATTGTTAAATTTAAGCTTCTAATACTTTAATATCGTATAAACTGTATATACGTGAATATTTTAATGTCTGACGACATATCGACTAAATGTGGCACTTAGTGTGCGGGGCAATCAAATATGGCACTGAGTGTACGAAATATTGAGAATGACACTTAGTATGCGAGATATTGAGAATGACACTTAGTGTGCGAAATACCGAATGATTAAAAGGGCAATTATAAATTGTGATTGAATGATTAAGTCGAGCAAAGTGAACAGGTATACATGCCATATTATATGAATTGTTTATGAGACAACTTTATAATAGTGATATTCGGGCTTTGAGCCTAGCAAGCCTTGCGCTGGTGAATTAAATCGGGCTTATGCCTAGCAGGCTTAATGCTGGTGTATAAAATTAGACTTTGAGCCTAGCAAGAGTTGTGCTGGTAAATTAAATCAGGCTTATGCCTAGCAGGCTTAATGCCGGTGTATAAAATCAGACTTTGAGTCTAGCAGGCCTTGTGTCAGTGTGAGATTCAGGCTTAGGCCTAGCAGGCTTTATGCCGGTGAATTATTATAAGCTTATGCCTATAAGACTTTATGCTAATGTGGTAATTGAATACGTTAAACGAGCTAAATGATCAGGTATGAGTTAGCTTGTTGTTTACTTGAAAATAAGGTAAGTTGATTATTTGATATGTGATACAAACATATGTATGATGTTAGTCTGAAATTTGTGAGTAATTGTGAAATACATTCGGCCAAAGTTAAGCATAATTATGTGGTATGAAGGTTTGAGACATGAGTATATGAAAACAAGTGCTTAAAGATTCGACTTTATGCATTGATAATATGATTTTCATAGTTTAGACACTCAATTTTGCCCGGGCCCAGAAATAAGTCCAAAAACAAAAATAATAAACCTAAAAAAAAAATGAAGTCCAAGTTCAATCCAGAATTACATATATAATTTGTCCCGATCGGAATGGCCCATTACTTGAAAAGATTTAAGCTCCATCTACAAGCTTGACTCATATGGAAATATAATCTTCAATGATATTCAATCTTAGATATGATATGCAATCTTAGATATGATACAATCTTAGATATGATTGCAATCTTAGATATGATATGCAATCTTAGAATATATGATTTTGTAATCTTAGAGATTTAATTTATAGATACCTTTTAATCTTAACTGTTGATGTAATTGATCTGTACCATTAGATTTGAGGAGGTTCAACTATAAATAGAGGCCTCTCCCTTCATTGTAAACAGACTGGAGTTTTGGGAAACAACAAAATTTTTTGAGAGCTTTCACCCAAATTTCTCTCCCTCTTACATTCTTATTTTCTACAGTTTGTTCTTATTTTATTCTTTATTCATCTTCGTTTTTCAACCCTTTTTATTTTGATTTAATCCATGTTTCCTTGATTTTTTTTATATATCTTAATTTTTTAATAATTTTAGTATCATATCAAACTATTTCATTTTTTAATATTTTTTTAGTATTACTCTTAGTAAATTATTTTTTAAATTTTACTCAAATCATTATTTTAAAAAATATATTTCATTTAATTGTCATATTTTATCCAAAAGTTTTTCTAAAATGAGGCAATGTTTTCCGTATTTAGGAATTCGGGAAATAGTGCCCTAACATGCTGGGTTGCGATTTCCCGTTTGTCTAAATGTCTAAAGTATCCTTCTAAATAGATTTTGTAAATCATGAGATGATTTCAGTTATAAGAGTTTAAGAATATCGTGTCCTATCATGCTAGATGTGATGTTTGTATTCTTTCGGAGCTAAGGAATCTCGATTTTTCAACTTAAATAATTTTGATTTTAAAAAAGGGATCCTATTTTTAAATTCTTTCAAATTTTTGACATTAAGACAAAAAAACTATTCAATTTGGTACCAATTTTGGGTGTTACGAGGGTGCTAATCCTTCCTCGTACGTAACTAACTCCCAAACCTGTTTTCTTAATTTTCGTAGACCAAAACGTTTTATAAGGTGATCCAATCACACCTAAAAAAGGTTGGTGGCGACTCCTGTTTTCATTTTTCAAAAGTCGATCCCCGTTTTTCGAACAAAAATGGTTTCGACAGCTTGGCGAATCCACTGGGGACTTTAAGAGAGTCAAGCCAAAAAAATTTGATAACTTTCTGTCTTAATGCTAAAAATTTGAATGGATTTAAAGATAAAGATCACTTTTCATGTGTTAAAGATCCCTTTTCATGTGTTCGCTGCATATGTTTGTTATATTATCTGCACACGTTGCATTTGCATGACCGTTGGTCGTACCTTTAAGTGGGAGTGAGAAGCTAAGCTTTCGTGAGGTTTTCACCTCTGCATGAGTTAGTGGATTTCTTCCGGGATACTGTACCTATGTCTTCGTGAGATTTTCATCTCCGCATGGCCATAGGGAAATGTGTTCCCCTGAACTGAACTTGGTCTATATGAGCCTATAATGGGTGAGGACCGAGGAATCTGCTGGTTCAGGTACCCTCACTTTAGAACTAAAACTCATATAGTGAACCTTAAGTGCTTACCCTAGGGATTATGGTGATAGTTTTTAGTAAACTACCCTTAAAAGTGTTTGTTTGTTATACTTTTATACGATACTAATTTATTCTGTTTTGCTATTATTGCATGTCATTCAACATTCAAAGATATCGATTCACGGTTCAATTTCTAAGTTAGAAAGTTTTGTAATGGGGAACGAATATCTTGATAAAGTGGAGGACAATGCCTTTGTCTGTACCTGGTCAGAGAAAACCCAGTTAGAGAAAGGAGATAGTGTCACTGAGGGGTATACATCAAAGTTATGGGGCTTCACCCGTATTAATTTGATGCAGAATGAGTTTTAAGAGTTGAGAGACATTTGGGCCCATTGGGATGACGAGGCTAAGCAGCTTTTCTATCAGAATCATGGAGACCTTCCCTATTTACTAGACGTCAAAGTAGATAGGCACTTCTTTCGAGCTATGGTACAGTTCTGGAACCCTGCTTATAGTTGTTTTACATTTGGCGATGTTGATCTTGTACCTACTTTGGATGAGTATACGACTTTACTGCGTTGCCTGAGGATTCAGGGTCACAAGGCTTATGTTAGGCCTGCTAGCCTTCCAACTTTTGCAAAGAAGTTGGTGATGATCACAGGGATGAGTAAGCAGTGGGCTGTAGCTCGTGTGCAGCAAAAGGGCGATAGTAAGTGCATTCCGTGGACCATTTTGAGGGATCTGATATTGACACACCCAGATGTGAAGAAGAAGGTTAACGTTTTGGCCTTAAGTATTTACGGCTTGGTGATTTTCCCGAAGGCAATAGGGTATATAGATGAGGCAGTCGCAAATTTATTTGATCGTATTGGTAAACAGAACACACCGGTGCTAGCAATCCTAGCTGAGACGTTTAGATCCTTGAAGTACATGTTGGAGAGCCGGTGAAGTAGATTCATTGGATGCGCACAGTTGTTGTTAGTATGGTTTCATAGTCACTTTTGGAAGCTTGAGAAGGTTCCTTGTCGAGTTTTCTTTGGGGGTTATTCCCCCTTAAAGAAGCAAGCAACTACACCCAAGGAGAGAGATTACGGAAGAAAGGTGGATGAATATTCTTCAGAATCTTCAAGAGGAGGAGGTTTTGTGGAAAGCACCTTGGATGACTCCTAATGAAGTCCTTTATCGCTCATGTGATTGGGTATCAAGGCATCTTTATGCACAATTACTCGTCCTAGAAATTTAAAGCGGGCGATTCGATAGAGGTCGAGAGTTAGCTTTGTTATTAGATAGATTAAGACTGCGGCCTACTTTTGTAATCCGTTTATGAAAAGACTTTTGTTCCTTAAATAACGTTTTCTAAAATGAAACTGAATCGAGATCGATACCTTTTTGCATTCATGCATTTGCATTACATTACATCAAAGAAAAGAAGGTTTGTTTTTGATTCTAAATAGAATAGTTTGTTCTAATGGAATTGAATTAAAGATCATTATAGTGCATCTCCTTTATAATTCAAGAGCATGACATGAGAAGAGAAAGTTCCATGCATTGCATTTTATCATGCATTTAAATCATCTTTTGGAGATAAAAGAAGAGATCGAGGCTCTCCAATTAGTCCAAGAGTACTTTTGATGAGTATCAAGGCATCTTTTGGAGAATTTACAGTTTCGAATGAATAAAAGATAAATTATGAAGGGCAAGACCGCATATGTAATCTATTTTCATGTAAAGAAATTTGTTTTCTAGAAAAGTTATTCTAATGGAATTGAATTCAAGATCAACATCTCCTTTTCTTTTGCATTCATGCATTTGCATTGCATCACATCACATGCATTTAAATCCATAAAAAGACCCTAATTAGTTAAGGTTAAAAAAAGAAAGAAAGAGAGAAGAGGGTCACGGGTGAGCGAAAAGAAGACGCTCCCTTACATATCCTAGACTTTTGTATCAGGAGGGATAGCTTACCTGGAGATGGGGGTGTTTGGAAATGAAAATCATTCTATCAATGCCATACATAAAGAAGGGACTAATTAAGGAAACCTTGAGGGCATTCGCCCTTACGAACCGGGAAGGTCTCTGAACAATTGGACTACGGAGGAACTTCCTGTAGTCTTTAGGAATTTTTCAGAGTAATTCTCAAAATATTCTTGTTACTCTAAGGCCTAGGAGTAATAGGATTACATTTGTGGAATGGGCTTACGATCATCTATTTTTTTTTAATAAAACATAACTTTTATCAATTTGAACGAGTATTGTTTCATTTTTATCAACCAATATTCCGTTAAACTTTTGCAATTCTTATTCTTTCATTCGTAGCACATAAATAATCATTCTTAAATTCATTCATTCTTTGTATATTCTTTATACTTCATAGATCCCTAGATATCAATGACATGAGCACTGATATTACAAATCCTGATTTCTCTCGCGAGCAAGACATGTGTTTAGAGGAATCTCAGGATTTTGAGGATTCCCAGGATTGTGATGTGTCTCTGGATCTGTTGAGGATGGTAAAAATGGAGGAGAAACAAATCATGCCCCATGAGAAAGAGGCAATAGAGAATGTAGCCCTAGATGAAGGGAAAGAGGTGAAAATTGGCACGCAAATTGCCAAGGACACAAGGCAAGGACTGATTGAGTTGCTACATGAGTTCAAGTATATCTTCGCTAGGTCCTATCAAGATATGCCAGGGTTAAATATCTTCTAATAAGATAGGATTGTAAACCAATCCAACAGAAGTTGCGAAGTCAAGAAGCAGTTTGATGCAGGATTCTTACAAGAGGTGAAGTACTTTGAATGGGTAGCTAACATTGTACTAGTCCCTAAGAAGGATGGGAAGGTACGAATGTGCGTTGATTACAGAGATCTGAACAAAGCTAGCCCAAAAGATAATTTCTCTTTGCCACACATAGACACTTCGGTAGACAACATAGCGGTATATTCGTTGTTCTCCTTAATGGATAGTTTCTCGGGGTACAACCAAATAAAGATGCATCCAGAAGACATGGATAAAACCACTTTCATAACATTGTAGGGCACCTTTTGTTACAAAGTAATGCCGTTTGGATTGAAGAATGCAGGGGCAACATACCAACGAGCTATGGTGAACTTATTCCATGATATGATGCACAAGGAGATTGAAGTGTATGTTGATGACATGATTGCTAAATCTCAAACAGAGAAGGAACATATTGAAGTTTTGAGGAAGTTGTTCCTAAGATTAAGGAAATTTCAGTTGAAGCTCAATCCAGCAAAATGCACCTTTGGAGCTAAATTAGGGAAGTTATTAGGCTTTGTGATCAGTGAAAAGGGGATAGAAGTGGACTCAGATAAGGTCAGAACCATACAAGAATTGCCTCCACCGTAAACTCAGAAAGAAGTTCGACGATTTCTAGGAAGATTGAATTACATCGCTCGGTTTATTTCACAACTAACTGAGAAGTGTGATCCTATCTTTCGCCTCCTTAGAAAGCACAATCAAGGCACTTGGGATGAGGAATGCCAGAATGCTTTTGATAAGGTTAAGCAATACTTGTTAAATGCTCCAGTGTTATCTCCGCCTAATCCAGATAGACCATTAATACTATACTTATTAGTGTTTAGTAATACTATGGGATGTGTGCTTGGCCAACATGACGAGTCGGGAAGAAAAGAGAAGGCGATATACTACCTCAGCAAGAACACAGTGTGAGATGAGATATTCGCCAATTGAGAAATTGTGTTGTGCTTTAATTTGGACTACTCAAAGGTTGAGGCAATATATGTTATATCATACGACTTGGCTAATTTCAAAACTTGATCCATTAAAGTACATGATGGAGTCAACAGCACTAAATGGGAGAATGGCAAGGTGGCAAATATTGCTTTTAGAATTTGACATAGTCTATGTGAGTCAAAAAGCTATAAAAGGAGCGCGATAGCAAAATTTCTGGCGAGCAGAGCTCTAGAAGACTATGAGCCATTAAATTTTGATTTTCCTAATGAGGAGTTGATGTATGTGGCAACTATTGAAGAACGTCTATGGAGGATGAACTTTGATGGCTCATCCAATACGGTAGGAAATAAAATTGGGGCAGTCTTGGTATCCCCAAATTGTGATCATTATCCATTCATATGTAAATTAGATTTCGACTGCACAAACAATATGGCCGAGTATGAAGCGTGCATCATGGGACTCCGAGTGGCTATAGAGCGAGGAATAAGAACCTTGGAAATATATGGAGACTCTGCGTTGGTAATTTACCAGCTTAGAGTTGAATGAGAGACAAGGGATCCTAAATTGATCAATTATCGAAAGGTAATTTTGGGGTTACTTGAGGAATTCGATGACATCACCTTCAATTATATCCTACAAGATGAAAACCAGATGGCAGATGCTTTAGCAACCTTGGCTTCAATGATTAAAGCAAATAAAGAGAAGGAGATGAGACCCACTCAGATGAGTATCTCTGAGGCTCCAACTCGCTGTTGTAACATTGAGGAAGAAGAAAAGGATGAAATCCCTTGGTATCAGGATATATTGCGATGGGTGAGAGATCGTAAATACCCAGAACAAGTAACTAAAAATGATAAGCGAACTTTAAGGAGATTAGCCTGTGACTACGATTTGGATAGGGACATCTTGTACAAAAGAAGAAAGGATCAAGTACTGCTGAAATGTGTTGACGCCATGGAAGCTAAGTTAATCTTGAAAGAAGTTCATGAGGGCATTTGTGGGACGCGCGCTAATGGTTTCACGATGGCTAGACAAATCATGAGGTTTGGATATTATTTGTCTACCATGGAAGGGGATTGTATCAACTACGTCAAGAAATGCCATAAATGTCAGATTTATGGAAACAATATTCATGTACCTCCTTCCTCTCTACATGTTATGACTTCTCCATGGCCTTTTTCCATGTGGGGCGTGGATGTCGTTGGGCCAATATCATCAAAAGCTTCAAATGGGCATCGCTGTGTTTTTGTGGTCATTGATTACTTCACGAAGTGGGTAGAGGCTGCTTCTTATGCGAATGTTACTAAGTCAACTGTGAGTCGATTCTTGAAGAAGGAGATTATTTGTCGGTATGGGATACCTGAAAGGATCATATCAGACAATGCATTGAACTTGAACAACAAAACGATAGCAGAAGTTTGCAGTCAGTTCAAGGTTAAGCATCATAACTCTTCTCCGTATTGCCCAAAGATGAATGGGGCAGTGGAAGCTGCTAACAAGAACATTAAAAAGATATAATGGGGAAAATGACTGAAACCTACAGAGACTGGCATGAGGAGTTACCATTTGCACTCTTAGCTTATCGAACGTCCATTGGAACCTCTACTAGGGCAACTCCTTTCTCGTTGGTCTATGGGATGAAAGTAGTGTTACCCATTGAAGTGGAAATATCGTCTCTTCGAGTCTTGTCAGAGATAAAGTTGGATGAAGCTGAATGGATACAATTGCGATATGATCAGTTGAACTTGATTGAGAAAAAGAGGCTAAGGGCCATTCTTCATGGTCAGATGTATCAAAAGCGAATGATGCGAGCTTACGTCAAGAAAGTGCGACCAAGAGAATTCCATGAGGGGGATCTTGTGCTGAAAATGATCCTTCCCATTCAGAAGGACTTTAGAGGAAAATGGATGCCGAATTAGGAAGGGTTGTATGTCGTGAAGAAGGCCTTCTCTAGAGGTGCATTGATCTTAACGGAAATGGATGGGAAGAGTTTACCCAATCCAGTGAATTCAGACTCAGTCAAAAAAGTACTTTGTCTAAAGGAGAGAAGAATTCAGGGTGAAAACCCGCAAAGGGCACCTTGAGTTTTCAAAAAAAAAAAAAAAATAGGAGAGGCCAAGGTGAAAACCCGCAAAGGGCGCCTTGTGACCAAAGGGGTTTTGACTTGAAAACCCGAAAGGGCAGCTCAAATTTTGAAGAGCGCACGGTAATCTTGTTATATCTGATTCAACAAAGAGCGAAGTACCTTGCATATCGGGGCATCAACAAAGTACTTTGGATCTTTTAAACACATGTTGAACTCAAGAAAGTCTTCATGGAGCTGATGTATAGACGCTCAAGCAGCGATATCTAGGGCGTCTAACTTTTGTCCTGTTTGCTATCTTTAGATTCTTTTTCTTCTCAAAGATAGGCTATCCGATTAATTTCCTTTGTATTTTTGACAAATTCATTCAAATCTAATTATTCTCAAGATTAAATTCACCTTCCATTATTCTTAAAGAATGTTGCATTAAAATAATGATAGATGAACTAAATAAATTTAACAAATAAAGTTTTGCTCATTACTATGGAAATTTCTAGATAATACAAGAAACTAAAACAGAAAAATTATTCGAGGAATTCACGTAAGTGAGGTTTGAAAGAACTCGAGGAAATACTTTCTTTAGTCCAAAATGATGATTGGACAAAACAAACGGTTCGGTCCTAAGAGAGGATCATCTTACAGACATTTTGGTGGGTGATAGCATTTGAAGAATGGTACAAACCCACAGGCTGAGTAGGAATGATAATTCGAGAAAAATAAAGTTAAACTTCAACGAAGGAAAGAGTAGTGATGTTGGGAATAGTGGTCATATTCATAAACATTTTTGCATTATAACAGGTTTAATTAGGAGCATTTGACTCACTTTGATCATAGCATCCTAATCATTAGGCATGAACTCATACTCATTATACAGGTTAAGTCCTTCAAGGGACAATAAAGATTGATGCGCCTTAACTCCCTAAGCAGTAGGGTAGCAGGCTAAAGCATAGCAGATCTAACCTTCAGATGTTTTCACATCAAAGTAGGTCCAAGATGATTTGGCATCCTTGCGTTTACAAGGAGCAGATCGAAGATAGCAAATTTGGCATCTTTGTATTGTCAGAGAGCAGATCAAAGATAGCAGATTTGGCGTTTCTGTATTGTCAGAAAGCAAATCGAAGATAGCAGATTTGACGTCTCTGTATTGTCAGGGAGCAGATCAAAGATAGCAGATTTGGCGTTTCTGTATTGTTAGAAAGCAGATCGAAGATAGCAGATTTGACATCTCTGTATTGTCAGAGAGCAGATCGAAGATAGCAGACTTGGCGTCTCTGTATTGTCAGAGAGCAGATCAAAGATAGCAGATTTGGTGTCTCTGAATGGTCAGAGAGCAGATCGAAAATAGCAGATTTGGTGTCTCTGTATTGTCAAGGAGCAGATCGAAGATAGCAGATTTGGCGTCTCTGTATTGTCAGAGAGTAGATCGAAGATAGCAGATTTGGTGTTTCTGTATTGTCAGAAAGCAGATCGAAGATAGCAGATTTGGCTCTCTATATTGTCAGAGAGCAGATCGAAGATAGTAGATTTGGTGTCTCTGTATGGTCAGAGAGCAGATCGAAGATAACAGATTTGGTGTCTCTGTATTTTCAGGGAGCAGATCAAAGATAGCAGATTTGGCGTTTCTGTATTGTCAAAGAGCAGATCGAAGATAGCAGATTTGGCGTCTCTGTATTGTTAGAGAGCATATCGAAGATAGCAGATTTGACGTCTCTGTATTGTCAGAGAGCAAATCGAAGATAGCAGATTTGGTGTCTCTGTATTGTCAAGGAGCAGATCGAACACAACAGATTTGGTGTCTCTGTATTGTCAAGGAGTAGATCGAACACAACAGATCTGACCTTCATTGAAGCAGATCCAAGATGATTTGGCATCTCTGTATTAGACGGGGAGCAGATCGAAGACATAGCAGATCTAACCTTCATATGTTTACATCGAAGCAGATCCAAGATGACAGATTTGGCATCTCTATATTAGACGGGGAGCAAATCGGAGATAACAGATTTGGTATCTCTGTATTAGACAGGGAGCAGATCAAAGATAGTAGATATCGCCTTCCTGAGTTGCAGTGAAGCAGATTGAAGCCGTCAAGAGACCATCTAAAGAAGATCAAGGATCAAGAACTCAAGACTCGGCGAGCCCTGGCAAAATTGGTCCTTTTATAGCCTTTGCTCTATTCCTATTACACAGCAATAAGCAAAGAAGGGTAGACACTCAATTTTGCCCGGGCCCAGAAATAAGTCCAAAAACAAAAATAATAAACCCAAAAAAAAATAAAGTCCAAGTTCAGTCTAGAATTACAAATATAATTTGGCCCGATCGGAATGGCCCATTACTTGAAAAGATTTAAGGTCCATCTACAAGCTTGACTCATATGGAAATATAATCTTCAATGATATGCAATCTTAGATATGATATGCAATCTTAGATATGATACAATCTTAGATATGATTGCAATCTTAGATATGATATGCAATCTTAGAATATATGATTTTGTAATCTTAGAGATTTAATTTGTAGATACCTTTTAATCTTGACTGTTGATGTAATTGATCTGTACCGTTGGATTTGAGGAGGTTCAACTATAAATAGAGACCTCTTCCTTCATTGTAAATAGACTAGAGTTTTGGGAAACAAGAAAATTTTTGAGAGCTTTCACCCAAATTTCTCTCCCTCTTACATTCTTATTTTCTACGGTTTGTTCTTATTTTATTCTTTATTCATCTTCGTTTTTCAACCCTTTTTATTTTGATTTAATCCATCTTTCCTTGAATTTTTTTTATATATCTTAATTTTTTAATAATTTTAGTATCATATCAAACTATTTCATTTTTTAATAATTTTTTTTAGTATTACTCTTAGTAAATTATTTTTTAAATTTTACTCAAATCATTATTTTAAAAAATATATTTCATTTAATTGTCATATTTTATTCAAAAGTTTTTCTAAAATGAGGCAATGTTTTTCGTATTTAGGAATTCGAGAAATAGTGCCCTAACATGCTGGGTTGCGATTTCTTGTTTGTCTAAATGTCTAAAGTATCCTTCTAAATAGATTTTGTAAATCACGAGATGATTTCAGTTATGAGAGTTTAAGAATATCCTATCCTATCATGCTAGATGTGATGTTTGTATTCTTTCGGAGCTAAGGAATCTCAATTTTTCAACTTAAATAATTTCGATTTTAAAAAAGGGATCCTATTTTTAAATCCTTTCAAATTTTTGACATTAAGACAGAAAACTATTCAATTTGGTACCAATTTTGGGCGTTGCGAGGGTGCTAATCCTTCCTCGTACGTAACTGACTCCCGAACCTATTTTCTTAATTTTCGTAGACCAAAACATTTTATAAGGTGATCCAATCACACCTAAAAAGGGTTAGTGGCAACTCCCGTTTTCGTTTTTCAAAAGTCGATCCCCATTTTTCGAACAAAAATGGTTTCGACACATAGTGTATGACATTTTGGTATAGATACATGTATATTCAGCTACACAATAAGTGTAAGTATGAGATTTTAAAGTTTGATTCAAGAATATATGTTTGTGGGTGTGTATATTCGATTATATAATGGTATTATGGTTTTGAAATTTGAATGATATATTAATATTAGTTGTATGGATATTTGATAAAAGTGAAATTATATGTATTATATGAATTTATAAGTTTGAAGTTAAATGTGATTATGATTGTATAAATTGGTTTAGTAATGAAATCGATATTGACAATGAGTTATTTATTTGCTTATAGCTTACTAAGCTCTCAAAGCTTATTCTGTGTGTTTTTTCTATGTTTATAGATTTTCGGAGATCTGCTCGGGTTGGAAGTCGGTGGAGATGACATCACACTATACGATTACCATTTCAATAAATAATATTTTGAGACTCGATTATGTGGCATGTATAGGCTAGTCTAAAAGTTAATTGTTTTGAATGAGTATGTATTAAACCCATGGGAAGATGGCTTAACTACCTTGCTTGAAATCGGTTACGTTAAATTATGGTTTATGTTTAGTAATGCCTTGTGACCCTAGTCCGGCAACGGATACGGGTTAGGGGTGTTACAAAAGCCCCTTTCAAGGATAAAAGTTCGTCCTTGAATGTTTGACAAAAAGGCTTCAGCCTCTTTCAACTTAAATTTATCAGGAACATACTCCGATGATGGAAGTGGTTCAGGTTGAGACTTAGCTCATTTCTTCATTCTTGGAGGCATGGTTATCAATTTTACACAAGCTAACTATAATGCAAAATAGAATTTAATTTTTTTTTCTAATTTTTTTTATTGTGAGTTAACCTTGCCTATAACAGTCCTAATTTGTTTGTCAAGATTTTGCCTACTATAGAGAGATAGTTGTTATTCACCTATAATAGGATGTTGTTATAGGGAGATAATTGTTATAAACCTACCATAGAATTCATACCATGAATTTCCATCATCAAATGAAGAAAGTAAGAATTATGTTAAAAAATAAACTAGGAATCAAACGAAAAAAATTAAAAGATAAGTTTAGAAATTATTGTTTTCTTCTATTTTACACTCTTTCACATGACTAATTTTGTTCATAAATCTAACATGTTCAATTTATCAATATGACTCATCCTTAAATTAATTAATTTATCATGATTTATTAAATTCAAATAATTAATTTATAAGTTTATTATGTTACAAATTCATAATATAATATTTAATTAGGGAACTTAATAGTTTATTTAATTGTTATATTTAATTCCAATCGTTGAAGATTATTTAATTCAATAAAATATGATTAAGATATTTTTTTTATGAGAAACTTAAGAATTTTATTGAAATAATATTTCTATTAAGAACATTTTTATTTAATAAATTATAATTAATAGGATTGCTTATATGAAATAGCTATAATTTATTTTAAATTTTAGACAATATGTTATTATAAAAAACTAATTTGATAAAGGATGTACTTCATAACTATGGTTGTTGCTTTTATAAGTGAAAAGTTGTTATAGACGGTTAGAATAAAACATAAAAAATCATTTTTGCTAGAAAGTTCGATGTTAAAGCAAAATGTTGTTATAGCGGGTGGGAGAGGACTAATTGTATTTATCGCAATAAATCTAAAAAAATTAAATACATATGATAAGGGACTGACCGGAAGAAGATTTTATTCAAGTTGTCCAGCTAAAACAAAATTAGGATTTGACCTGAAAAGAAGAAGCCAAACAAATTTTTAAAAAATAATAAAGAGAAAACATTGAAACAACTAAAAGAAAAAAATTAAGAAAAAAGAATAAATATTTAAAATAATAAATAAATAAATAAAATGGAAATTCAAAAGTGGAAGATTAATCGAATAAACCAATGGATAAATGAATAAGTGGCCAATTGAATCCTTTAATAACCCCCAACAAATTGAATTAATGGCTCTAAGAAACCTTCCAAGAAATAATCCTTGGCAAATTGAAAGATGAAGAATGGATTCCCATGACTGCTTCAAGAATCGAGAAGAAAACTGCTAATAAAACTCACAAGAAAGCAATTTTGCTCTAATCAACCATCCAAAAATTCATCGCAAGTTAATTGATCTTACAAACTTAAAAATTTGCAGCTGTGAGCTCAAAGAAAAATAAAATTAAAGAACTAACTAACCTTCGACAAAGTTGATCTTTACAATACTTCCGAGCTTACCATCACCTTCGAGCCAACACTCTAAATTGAATGTGTTTTACATATGTGAAATATGTGTAAATTGGTATGATATGGTATTAGTTTAAGTTACGTATGATTCAAGGAAATTCACATTTAAAATGTCGCATTATAGTTGAAATAGCCACTTTGTCTTGAGATATCCAGAATAAAAAGACCAAATTTAGTTTATGATTTCTTCCTAAGAGGATGCAAGTCCAAATTTAATTAATGAGGTTTTGGTTATGTTAGAAAATTTAATATTTTACTATTTTGAATATTTAAGATTGAAAGTTTTTAAATCATAATTTTGCAAGTGAATTCAAGCAGCGTTGAATTCAAGAGAATTAAGGCATTCAGTGTAACAGTCCGGTTTTAACCCTAGTCAGAATAGTGGTTTCGGGACTACAAATATGAGTCTGAAAAATATTTAATATTATTTTTTTGTGTCTGTGATATGTGAATTTATAACTGTGAAGTTTTTGTGATTTAATTTGTCTGTTTCTATGCTTAATTTTGATAAAGGACTAAACCGAGTAAAATGAAAAAGTTGCATGCTAATTGTTAATAGGGTTAATTGGCCTTGACTGTTAAAATAAAGGTTCTTGCATGTCAAATTCACCATTTTTTTAATGGTGGACAATATTGGACATGTGTTAGGTGAATTTAATGTTTTATAATAAAAGTTATTTTTGTAAATTGTGAATTAAAGCATAAATAAATAAAATAAAAACATGAAGGTGGCCTTATTATCATGCATGATAGCCGATTATATCAAGAAAATAGAAAGGAGAAGACCATCCTAGGGTTCGGTCATTGATTTGGTTGATTAAGGTATGTACTTTGGTCCGTTTTTGATAATTTTTAAGTTTCTGTGATCGTTGCTTCATGTTCTTCAAAACCCATGTCAGAATTTCTGTTTTTGTTAAAGATTATGAAATGTGCTATTGATGATTATATGAGTTTTGTAATGTTTTTATATGGATTATGAAAGATATATGTAAGATTATTATGCTTTGTTCTTGAATTTTTGATGGAATAGAGCTATTTGGGCTAATTTGTGGAAATGAAGTTTTGAAGGACTAAATTGTGAATTAAATATGTTATTTGGTTTTGTATGGAGACTATGTATATTTGGCCAAGCTATAGTCTTGGTGAATTCTGCATATTTGTGATTTTGTGAAAAATGGACTAAATTGTCTAAATGTGAAAATGTAAGGGCTAAAATGCAAAGTGCCCTGAATATGTGTTCATGGATTATTTTGAATGAAAAGAATGACTGAACAGTTGAATTTGAATTGTATTAGATCAAGAACAAAGAAAATCAGACTTAGATCGAGAGAAGTCCAAGATAGTCGAATAGTCGACTCGTTTCCTTCTGAAATTCGTACAAGGTAAGTCAAAATAAAATTACGTGTTAAATTGATTGAATGTTGTATATACTAGTTATAATCTGTATTGGATGGCTGTGAGAGCCTGATGAATGAATTTCGAGTAAATTCTGAAGATGCTAGTATCTGAAAAGCTCTGCATGTTTCTAAAAGAATGTTGACATTGATCTGAGATATCGTGTAAGACCGTGTCTGGGACACAGGCCTCGATTTGAGATTTATGTGTAAGACCATGTTTGGGACATCGGTATCATATCTGATTTCGTGTAAGACCCTGTCTGGGACAGAGGCATCGATACTAATTACATGTAGAACCACATCCGGGACGTCGGCATTGTACCCGTTTATAAGTATCTATATCGTTTCTGAACCATCTGATGCTAGAGTACGAGATATGAGAATGAATATATGAAATGTATAATCTATACAGGTACGTTTGTATCGTACTAAATTTCTGAATATGAAAGGCTCTGTTTCTGTGAGATAATGAATGCGAAGTATGTATGAAATTATGGAAATGGAACATGACATGTATACAAGTAGATGAGCATGGTTAGGCTCATGAATTACTCTGTGAAATGGCTATGAATTCTTGCTATTGACTTTTACTTTATATGCTCTAATAGTTAGACCAATTGTATTTGGCTTACTAAGCTCTTTATAGCTTACTCTGTGTGATTTCTGTCTATTTTACAGTTATCGTAGCAATTGAAGGCTCAGGGATAGTCGAGGATCATCACTACACTATCGAACTCATTTTGGTACTTTTGAAAGTGTAAATATTTTTAAGTATGGCATGTATAGGCTAGAATGTCTATGTATTTAAGCTTTGATATGTATACATGTTATGCCATGAGAGTTGGCTAGCAAATGGTATGGATTTGAATAGGTTATTGAATGATGATGATTTAGTTATAATGAAGCATATTTTAAGCATGAAATTAGCTGAAAATTTTGGTATAAATGTTGTTTAATATTGCTTGTAGGGATGACCCTTAAAACGGGTGGCATGTTGGCTTAAACCAAGCCTGCATTGTGCCACATGGTCATGGCACACAGGCGTGCCTTGTGGCCGTGTATGCAAAGCAATAACCTCTTAAAAACACATAGTTAAGACACACGGGCGTGTCATATGGTCGTGCGCTCAAGTCAGTATCCAGCTAAGTATCACACGGCCATAGCACATGGGCGTGTCTGTTGGCCGTGTTTAAAAGTCATTATATATACTCTGTCTTGGCATGGATGGTTCACATGGGCGTGTCTGGTACCCTTGTGAGGCACACGGCCTGGTCACACCAGCGTGTGACCTTAATAGAATTGAAAATTTTTCTGAGTTTTAAAATTTATGAATGTGTTCGGTTTAGTCCCAATTGGCCTTAAAAGTATGTTTTAGGTCTTGTAGACCATCATAAAGGATGATTTATTGATGATTAATTATATACTAATGTTATGTGATATCTGTGATTTGGAATCGGACTGAAATGTTCTATCTGTCTGGTAATGTCCCTACCTATTTCGGCGACGGTTATGGGAAAAGGGTATTGCATTTTATTGGTATCAGAGTTATGGTTTAGTCGGTTCTAGGACTACCATAGCGTTTGTGAGTCTAGCTATACATGCCATATATCTGAAACAGCGATAGTGTGATGAATCCTAACATTGAAATGTGTTTTTATATAGCAAATGGATCCCGATAGAGTCGTAGCTGATGATGTAGAAAGCAATGCACCTGCTCCCGTGCAAGGGACAGTGCAAGTTGATTCTAGACCAGCTACGAGTAGTCGTGATGGTGAGGCTAAACAAGCCTTCTATCAGATGATGAATGATTGGTTCACCCAATATATTAGAACCAATCCGATCAGTACAACAACCTCCACCCCGCTTAATCCTTCTCAAATTCTGTTATGCCTTCAATGAATCTGATTCGATTAAGTAGACCACCAGATTGATATGATTAGAAAGAATGGGGCGAAGAGTTCCGAACTACAACGAATGATGATGCTGAAAGAGTCGAATTCGTTAGAAAATACAATATGAGTATTTGATGAAATGTCTCTCGAATCTCAAGAATGTGTAAAATGTGCCGTTTCACTTCTGAGAGATATAGCGTACCATTGGTGGAAAACTTTAATATCTGTGGTTCCGAGTGAATGGGTTACTTGGGATTTCTTCCAAGTTGAATTTCGGAAGAAATAAATTAGTCAGAGATTCATCGATCGAAAACGTAAAGAGTTTCTCGAGCTTAAATAGGGCCGTATGTCCATTATTGAATACGAACGTGAATTTGTGAGATTGAGCGGTATGCTGCTCGTAAATGTGTATCAAATGAAGCATTAATGTGCAAAAGGTTTGAAGATGGACTAAAGGAAGATATCCGTCTGTTAATTGGGATTTGGGAGATTAAAGAAATAGTAGTGCTCATTGAGTGAGCTTGTAAAGCTGAAGAATTAAGTAAAGAGAAAAGAAAAGCTGATTTTGAAGCTAGAGGTGTTAGAAAGAGATCTTCGAGTAGATTATTTCAGTCTGTGTCAAAGAATTCCGAGATGATTATAGCCGTTCAAAGGCTGATGTAAGACATTCGAATCGAGATCGAGCTAGATTGCATTTGAATTTCAGAGCTCCTGTTACTTCTGTTGCAAGTGTCGAGAATGCCTGATCTGAGAAACTTGAATGTAAACACTATGGTAAAAGACATCTGGGAAATTGTAGATTGAAAGACCGAGCCTATTTCCGATGTGGATCTCTGAACCATTTTGTAAGAGATTGTCCTCAACCTGTTGAGAAAGAGAATGTACAGAATTTGAGACCGAGCAATACCTCAGCTAGAGGTAAACTTTCCGTAAATACGGGAAATACAAGTGGTGGTCAAAGAGCTACTAGGGATACATTGTTAGATCTCGAGGCCGAGCACCTACCGTGAGCCTATGCTATCCTAGCTCGTGAGGAAGCCTCCTCTCCAGATCTAATTACTTGGTAATTTTACTCTTTATAATACTACGTGATTGCATTGATAGACCTGGATCAACACATTCCTATATCTCAGTATGTATTTAGTGCACAATAAGACTTTGCTGTAGAGTCTCATCGAATTTGTAATTAGAATATCGAACCCATTAGGCAAAAGTGTCTTGGTTGATAAAGTCCGCAAGAATTTCCCGTTATTGATTCGAGATATATGTTTTCCTATTGATCGATGCTTTTTCCTTTCGATGAATTTGATATAATTTTGGGAATAGATTGGTTAACATTGCACGATACTATTATGAATTGCAAATGAAAAGTCATTGATTTAAGGTGTAAGAATGATGAGATAATTCGAATTGAGTCTAATGATCTGAATGGACTACCAGCTGTGATATCTGCAATGAAAGCACGAAAATATGTGAAGAAAAGTTGTGAAGCCTATTTAGCTTATGTGTTAGAATCGAAAGTGAATGAAAAGAAAATTGAATCTGTGTCTCTTGTCTGTGAATTTTCTGATGCGTTCCCTGAAGAGCTACCGAGTTTGCCTCCGATTCGAGAAGTAGAGTTTGGTATTGAATTAGTACCTCGTACTACTCCAATTTCGATAGCTCCGTATAGAATGGCTTTGACCGAGTTAAAGGACTTAAAATCTCAGTTGCAAGAATTGACTGATCGAGGATTTGCTAGACTAAGCATTTCACCATGTGGTGTTCCTGTTCTGTTTGTGAAAAAGAAAGATGGCACAATGAGAATGTATATTGATTACCGTCAACTTAACAAAGTGACTATAAAGAACAAATATCCTCTGCCTAGAATTGATGATTTATTCGATCAGTTGAAAGGTACTACTGTGTTTTCAAAGATAGATTAGAGATCAGACTATTACCAGTTGCGAGTAAAGGACTCTGACATTCTAAAAACTGCTTTTAGAACGAGGTATAGGCATTATGAATTTTTAGTTATGCCTTTTGTATTAATGAATGCACCTGCTATTTTTATGGATTTGATGAATAGAATTTTTAGACTGTATTTAGATCAATTTTTTGTGGTGTTCATTGATGATATATTGATCTATTTACATGATGAATCTGAACATGCCGAGCATTTAAGAATAGTACTACAGACTCTGCGAGATAAACAGTTGTATGCAAAGTTCAGTAAATCTGAGTTCTAGTTGAGAGAAGTTGGTTTTCTGGGCCATATTGTGTCAGCATCGGGTATTCGAGTTGATCTGAACAAAATTTCTGCTATTCTATATTGAAAGCCTCCGAGAAATGTTTCTGAAGTCCATAGTTTTCTGGGACTTGCTAGTTACTACAGACGATTTGTAAAAGATTTTTCAATGATTGTGACTCCGTTGACAAAATTGCTCTAGAAAGATGTGAAGTTTGAGTGGTCTGAAAAGTGTCAGAACAGTTTTGATCGGTTAAAAGCTCTGTTAACTGAAACTCCGGTACTTGTGCAACCTGAATCAGATAAAGAATTCATTGTTTACAGTGATGCTTCATTGAACAGACTAGGTTGTGTTCTGATGCAAGAAGGTAAGGTTATAGCTTATGCCTCGAGACAACTAAAATAGCATGAAAAGAATTACCTGACCCATGATTTGGAATTAGCTACTATTGTGTTTGCTCTGAAAATCTAGCATCACTATCTGTTTGGTGAGAAATGTCATGTGTTTTCTGATCATAAGAGTCTAAAGTATTTAATGACACAAAAAGATTTGAATCTGCGACAAAAAATATGGTTAGAAATGTTAAAAGACTATGAACTTGCGATTGATTATCATCCGAGAAAAGCAAATGTTGTTAATGATGCCTTAAGTCAGAAATTATTGTTTGCTCTGTGTGAAATGAATGCTCATTTGGTTTTATCTGATGATGGTTCAGTTTTAGCTTAATTAAAAGCGAGACCATTGTTCTTACAGCAGATTATCGAAGCTCAAAAGGTTGATAATGAATTAATAGCAAAACGAGCTCAATGTGATCTTGAATTTCGAGTCGATGTTGATGATTGTTTGAGATTCAGAAATAGACTTTGTGTTCCGAGAAATCCGGAGTTAATTCGGACGATTTTGAGTGAAGCTCACAGTAGTTAGTTATCTGTACATCCGAGTAGTACAAAAATGCATAATGATCTAAAGCAGCATTATTGGTGGCCCGGAATGAAAAGAGATATCTCTAATTTTGTTTCTAAATGTTTAACCTATCAGCAAGTTAAAGCTGAACATCAGGTGCCATCTGGGTCATTACAATCGATTATGATTCCGGAGTGGAAATGGAATCGAGTGACCATGGATTTTGTTTCGGGTTTGGCCCTGTCTCCGATAAAGAAAGACGCAATTTGGGTTGTAGTTGATCGTTTGACGAAATCAGCCCATTTTATTCCGATTCAATCGATTATTAAACTTGATAAATAGCCGAGTTATATATTTCTAATATCGTGAGATTGCATGGTATGCCATTGTCGATAGTGTCGATATAGAGACCGAGATTTACATCACGATTCGGAAGAAATTGCAAGATGCTATGGGTACTAAATTGCATTTTAGCACTGCTTTTCATCCGAAAACAGATGGTCAATCTGAACAGATTATTCAGATACTCGAGGATATGTTGAGATGTTGCATACTTGAGTTTGACGGTACGTGGGAACAATACCTACCCTTGATTGAATTTGCTTATAATAATAGTTTTCAATCGAGCATTAAAATGGCACCGTACGAAGCCTTATACAGTAGAAAGTGTAGAACTCCATTATACTGGACTGAGCTTAGTGAGAATAAGATTTACGGTATTGATCTGATAAAAGAAACAGAACAGAAAGTGATAGTAATCCGAGATAGTCTGAAAGCTGCCTCTGATCGTCAGAAATCTTATGCGATTTAAAACAAAAAAATATTGAATTTGAGATCGGTGATAAAGTGTTTCTGAAAGTATCTCCGTGGAAGAAACTGTTCCGATTTGGTAAAAAGAGGAAGTTGAGTCCGAGGTTCATCGGACCATATGAAATCATTGAGCGAGTCGGGCCGGTTGCTTATAGATTGAGGCTACCATCTGAGTTAGAAAAGATACATAATGTGTTTCATGTATCGATGCTTCGACGATCTGATCCGATCCTTCGCATATAATTTCTCCGTCGATATTGAAATCTAATCTGATATGACTTATGAAGAAAAACCGATCCGTATTTTAGCTCGTGAGGTTAAAGAGTTACGAACCAAGAAAATTCCATTAGTTAAAGTGATGTGGCATCAACATGGTGTTGAAGAGGCCACGTGGGAGTCTTAAGATGCTATGAGGCAACAATATCCGAATCTGTTTAACGGTAAAATTTTTGGGGACGAAAATCCTTAAGTGGAGAGAATTGTAACAGTCCGGTTTTGACCATAGTCAGAATAGTGGTTTCGGGACCACAAATCTGAGTCTAAAAAATATTTTAAAATTATTTTCTGTGTCTGTGATATGTGAATTTATAACTGTGAAGTTTCTGTGATTTAATTTGTCTATTTCTGTACTTAATTTTGATAAAGGACTAAATCGAGTAAACTGCAAAAGTTGCATGCTAATTGCTAATGGGGTTAATTAGCCTTGGCTGTTAAAATAAAGGTCCTTGCATGTCAAATTTACCATTTTTTTAATGGTGGACAATATTGGACATGTGTTAGGTGAATTTAATGTTTTATAATAAAGGTTATTTTTGTAAATTATGAATTAAAGCTTAAATAAATAAAATAAAAACATGAAGATGGCCTTATTATCATGCATGATAGCCGATTATATCAAGAAAATAGAAAGGAGAAGACCATCCTAGGGTTTGGTCATTGATTTGGTTGATTAAGGTTTGTACTTTGGTCCGTTTCTGATAATTTTTACGTTTCTGTGATCGTTGCTTCGTGTTCTTCAAAACCCATGTCAGAATTTCTGTTTCTGTTGAAGATTACGAAATGTTCCATTGATGATTATATGAGTTTTGTAATGTTTTTATATGGATTATGAAAGATATATGTAAGATTATTATGCTTTGTTCTTAGATTTTTGATGGAATAGAGCTATTTGGGATAATTTGTGAAAATGAGGTTTTGAAGGACTAAATTGTGAATTAAATATATTATTTGGTCTTGTATGGAAACTATGTATATTCGGCCAAGCTATAGTCTTGGTGATTTTTTCATATTTTTAATTTTGTGAAAAATGGACTAAATTGTCTAAATGTGAAAATGTAAGGGCTAAAATGCAAAGTGCCCTAAATATGTGTTCATGGATTATTTTGAATGAAAAGAATGATTGAATGGTTGAATTTGAATTGTATTAGATCAAGAACAAAGAAAATCGGACTTAGATCGAGGGAAGTCCAAAATAGTCGAATAGTCGACTCGTTTCCGTCCAAAATTCTTACGAGGTAAGTCAAAATAAAATTACGTCTTAAATTGATTGAATGTTGTATATACTAGTTATAATCTGTATTGGACGGACTGTGAGAGCCTGATGAATGAATTCCGAGTAAATTCCAAAAGATGCTAGTATCTTAAAAGCTCTATATGTTTCTAAAAGAACGTTGACATTGATCTGAGATATCGTGTAAGACCGTGTCTGGGACACAGGCCTCGATTTGAGATTTATGTGTAAGACCATGTTTGGGACATCGGCATCATATCTGATTTCGTGTAATACCCTATCTGGGACTAGAGGCATCGATACTAATTACATGTAAGACCACGTCTGAGACGTCAACATTGTACCCGTTTATAAGTATCTATGTCGTTTCTGAATCGTCTGATGCTAGAGTACGAGATATGAGAATGAATATATGAAATGTATAATCTATACAGGTACTAAATTTCTGAATATGAAAGACTCTATTTCTGTGAGATAATGAATGCGAAGTATGTATGAAATTATGGAAATGGAACATTACATGTATACAAGTAGATGAGCATGGTCAGGCTCATGAATTACTCTGTGAAATGGCTATGAATTCTTGCTATTGACTTTTACTTTATATGCTCTAATAGTTAGATCAATTGTATTTGGCTTACTAAGCTCTTTGTAGCTTACTTTGTGTGATTTCTGTCTGTTTTATAGTTATCATAGCTATTAAAGGCTCGGGGATAGTGGAGGATCATCACCACACTATCGAACTCATTTTGGTACTTTTGAAAGTGTAAATATTTTTATGTATGGCATGTATAGGCTAGAATGTCTATGTATTTAAGCTTTGATATGTATACATGTTATGCCATGAGAGTTGGCTAGGAAATGGTATAGATTTGAATAGGTTATTGAATGATGATGATTTAGTTATAATGAAGCATATTTTGAGCATGGAATTAGCTGAAAATTTTGGTATAAATGTTGTTTAATATTGCTTGTAGGAATGACCCTTAAAGGGGTGGCATGTTGGCTTAAACCAAGCCTGCATTGTGCCACACGGTCAGGGCACACGGGCGTGCCTTGTGGCTGTGTATGCAAAGCAATAACCTCTTAAGAACATACGGTTAAGACACACAGGCGTGTCATATGGCCATGGGCGTGTCTGTTGGCCGTGTGTAAAAGTTAGTATATGTACTCTGTCTTGGCATGGATGGTTCACATGGGTGTGTCTGGTACCCATGTGAGGCACACGGCCTGGTCACACAAGCGTGTGACCTCAACAGAATTGAAAATTTTTTGAGTTCTAAAATTTATGAATGTGTTCGGTTTAGTCCCGATTGGCCTTAAAAGTATGTTTTAGGTCTTGTAAACCATCATAAGGGATGATTTATTGATGATTAATTATGTACTAATGTTATGTGATATCTGTGATTCGGAATCAGACTGAAAAGTTCTGTCTGTCTGGTAATGCCCCTTACCTATTCCGGCGACGGTTACAGGATAGGGGTGTTACGTTCAGTATGAACAAGGTAAAAGAATTAAGAACACACGATATGTTTACACGGTTTGATTTAATTATGTAACACCCTAAACCCGACCTGGACGTTATGGCCAAACCTACAATGTCACATTGAAGTGTTTTTTGTAAAGTGTGATCTCTTTGAAAAGCCCAATCTTTATTTAGCCTCTTTGTGTGATCTAAAAGATGATTTTAAAACTTGCATCATCATTAAAAAGTATATTCTTTAAAACGTTATTAAGTTCAAAATCTCGTTTATAGCGGAAGCTTTTTAAAACAGTTGCGTATTTGCATTTTATTGTAAAACATTGATTTTTTGCGGTAGCTCTTAAAATCGTTTATGTATTCGTGGTATTTTTGAAAAAAACATCTATCTTTGAAACTTGCTTCCTATTGCTAGCAGTATTAAAACAAAATAATTAAAAATCCCCAAATTAAAAATAAAACTTTAAAGAGGCCTTATTACATAAAATACCTAAATTAAGCTACTTATAAATTAAAAGTCAAATATGGGAGTCTAAGCTGTTGTGTGGCCACCTTCGAGTCCCTCGTAGCACCGATCCATCTATGGATTACCTCAGCAGATAAGCAGAAGGGTGAGTTTACGAAAACTCAGTATGTAATCCCTTAATAAGCAGACAATCAAACATACAATGAACAAATACAATCTGGGCCTAAGCCCATATCAGTAACAGTGGCAAAATCAGTTTGGTTTAGCCCATCTCAGTTCAGAAACAACATATGTTCGGGCTATGGACCTTTGCAATAACAAAGATATCTGATCAAGATGCGAGAGCGATGTCGATCTGATGCGATGCAAGATGCAAGTCCTACCCATCCAGCCTCTACACACCATCTCCGTCTAACCTTACACTCCATGTGGGGATATAATCAACCCACCCATCCCTACACACCAGAATTAGCACCGGTTATAGCACTAAATAGTATATACGACAAAGCTGCCAGTAATATGAACAGCTTAAAGCCATCAGTAGGTCCATAGTCGTCTTGGGCGACCCGTGCAACCTTAGGTCCACAGTCGTCTTGGGCGACCCGTACGACCATATCAGTACAGAACACTTCCTCCAAAATAACAATCCCAACCCCATGCAACATGTCATGCATCGTATCATAATATCTTACATGGATGCAACGTACATATATTGTGGCATGCTCAAATACAGTCATACACATCATAGGGCAAATCAGTCATTTTACCTTACAGGGGTATTACACTCATTTTACCCTACAGGGGTATTACAATCATTTTAGCTTATAGGGGTATTTCTGTCATTTTACCTTATAGGGTTATTTCAGTCATTTTACCCTATAGGGGTATTTCGATCATTTTACCTTTAGGGTTATTTCGGTTATTTTACCCTATGGGGTATTTCGGTCATTTATCTCATAAGGGTTTAGGTACACTTACCGACCCAACAGAAGGTCACAGTCGTCTCGGACGACCCGTGCAACCTTAACAGTCAAACAGTGAGAATAGGCCCAAGGCCCATAATGTGGGCCTATGTGGGCCCACACGCCCGTGTGGCCCAATTAGCCTAGAAATGGCCTTGGCTGTGTAAACTACACAGCCTGGCCCACAATCTCCACACGTCCGTTTGCTTTACCCGTGTGGGGCCTAGGAGCCCGTGGGGCCCACATGGCCCATCGTGCCCCAGAATAGCCTAAGCCCATGAAAATGCTCATGGTGGCCTCTACGATCAAAGGCCCACATTTTACGCGTTTGGATTACCACACGAGTGAGCGCACGCTCGTGTAGCGTCAATAGTCATACTTTTCCGGCTTTTGCCGAGTTACGATTATAGCAGTGTGGTTACACACCTGGTTGCGAAAACGTGCGAACTAGCCCACGTGCACTCCGACCTATTGCAACAAAAGCTTCGGTTAAATACCTAATAAACAAGTTGAAGCGAGTCTTAATCAAAGCCCTTAATCATAAGATTACCTTTCTCTAGCCTAGATCAGTCAATTTAGGCTTGCTTCCTTACTTCATTGCAAAAGTCTAACACTTCATTGCAAGAGTCTAATCCTTATACCTTATGGATTACCTGTAAACCAACTGAGCCTTATCAGCCATCAACAAAAGAATGGTTAAACTCGACGAAAGGTCACTTACCGAAAACGTAGAATCCAGATTGGGTGGAAAGAATAATCGACTCTCACCCACACACAAGTCGAAAAAATGCAGATGTGAATGATGAGGCGCCCCCCTAGCAGTGTTTGGCAAAGTAAAGCAGATGTAAGACAAAAGATCATACTGATAGAGAGAAATCGGAGGGAGTCATGGGTACTTAACGATTTATCAGAGAACACTTGCAAAGCCGAAAACAGAATGGGGAGAGATATGCAGTAACGGTTGAAGTATTAAAATGGAAGAATGACAAGAGGAGAGGAGAAGTATGAGGTATCTGGCAAGTGAACAAAAAGGGAAAGAAAAGAAAGAGAATATGTTAATCACAAAGGGAGTCCAAGGAGGGGAAAATGTGTAATCGGCCAAGAGAGGGGATCGATTGAGGAAAGAGATGAAGAAAGAGAGTTAATGAGAACTTGCCCAAAACCGAACACAAGAGGAATAGGGAGGACGTCAAGAAGGGAAGAGTATTCGGCAAAGCAAAGAACAACCACTTCAAGAAATACCGAATGATCAATAGCCAATTTTGACAACTCTACAACAAAGAAGGAAACAAGCCTAAAAGCAGAGTCGAAAGCCGAAAGCAAGAGAGAAAAACAACACAATGCACTCCAGCCGAAAATAACACTCACCCCCTCAAAACCGAATTCCTCTTTATTAGAATACCAACTTTCTCCCATGGCCACCAGTAAAAATAATCTCCATATGCACAAGAAAAGATTCAAACCTTAGACCCCTTGCACGCTCCACACACCACTTACCACTTGGCTAGCAAGCTTTTTATGTCATGCTTTTACCAAAATAAACTTATAACCCTACTGACCAAAAATAAGGGTTTTATCCTTAAAAAAACAAAATTTTTGTAGAAGCCAAGGCTTGAACCCAAGACTTCTCAAACACTCCCAGAACACTCAGAATACTTAACCATTGAAGCAAATACACACTTGTGTCACTTTCTTGCACAATTAATTATTTATGTGCCACCTCCTAACTGCTCCCATGTTCAAGACCTAATACTTCTAGGCCCAAATTTGGGGCGTTACACATTACATCTGCGGGGTCTTGCCCAGAAATATAGTCAACTACCTTAGCAGTACGTACAACATGTGATTTCAACCTCTAACACTCCCCATATTAGACTCCTCACTTTGGTAACTCAGATCTAGACAACTCTCCTCTAAAATTTTCCCTTGAAAACTTAGAACATTAACCAAGTAACAGACTTTGATTTTTCATTGAATGCACTCACAAGAAATGTTCCTTAATGAACAAGAATTGCCAACCTTTAATTTTTATTAAATAACAAGAAAGATGGTTGTCCGGGCTCATTTCAAACTAAACAACTCTTTGTTTAGGTTCATTCTAAATGTGCATTTTTATTAATTTTATAATCTTTGTAAATTATCAATAACTTTAAATTTTTTTTTGAATTTCTAAATAATTATTAATATATTTAATTATTTTTTTATAACTTTTCACTCATCTAGAATGAATCTAGACAACCTTTTCTCCACATGCATTCTAGATGTAATTTTTCATTTTTTATTTTTTTGAAAAAAGTATTTTTTTGCTAACGTGGTATACATCATGCCAAATTATCATTCCTCCCACATCATGTCACGTGTCATCTACTCGTGCTGCCATCAATCACATTAGCACTATTAACGGTCAAACCAGTCAACTAATAATTTTCACGATTTGTAATGTAAATATTACACATGGTAACTAAATTAATTCTCTTTGTAGTAGTTTTTATGCTTAGTTTTGAACTTAAAATAAAAATTCAATTATCTAAAAAAACAAACTTTGTTGTCATTGAGATTTTGCTAACACAAAGAATATATGAAAGAAAAATTGTAGTCTTTGCAAAATATAAATGAGGTAAAACCCAATTATTTTTGTAAGCTTATATGTTTATTTTATTTCATTATATATATCAAAGATAAAACAACTCAAACTCTTTGAGTATAATAAAAATAAAGATGATCAAATCCTGAAGACCACCAGTCTTATTAATATAACAATGGAAAAACAAATTAATATCCTAGTTGCAAGCATCGGTGTTAGCCAAGAGGTAAGCTTCAATAGCCTTGTAAACTACCTCACTCCTTTGAATGAGAGCCTTTATTTCATCTTCAGTGATTACATTGTCGCCAATGGTGTAAAATTTGATCGAGCTCTTGCAAACACTTCCTCCACTTGCATCAGCCACAAATTGGTTCTCATAGCTAATTTTCTCAAGCTTGTCCCCCAGAGGTCCACCTTCGATCAAACTGTAACTGTATGACAAATTGTTTTCATCATGTCCTCCAATCATGTGCTTCATATATTGGAATGGAAGACCTATGGAATAAAATACTTGTTATCCGACATGCTCGTATACAAAAAAACAAAAAATGGAAATGAAAATTAAAGAAGTAACTAACCTTCAACAAAATTGATCTTTACAATACTTCCTGGCTTACCATCACCTTCGAGCTCAACACTCTTAATTGCATAAGGGGCAGCCTTGGGGTAAACCTTGGCACCTTCAAGAACAAAGGCTTTGAAAAGCCTGGTCGGGTCGACTGGGGAGGTTACCTCAAATTCATAAGTTACAACACCCATAATTCTAAAACTATTTCAAGTCTTTTCTTTGAGCTGAAAGAAGAGAAGAAGAAATAGATGAGTGAGTGAGTGTTTCGATGTGTGGAAAGCTAGAAAACTAGTATATTATTTATAGACTGAACGTGAAGATTAAGAACATGATTATTTCAATTTTTATTGGATTTATATATATATTGTTATTAGTCAAAAAGAGCATCCCAGATATGTCTAAGGAAATTTCCAATTTATGACTTCAAATATATATATATATATATATATATATATAAAGGAAAAGGCTCATATAAGTACTAACTGTTATAGGAATTGATGAAAAGTAATAAGTTGGCTGATCCAGGATGCTGAACGTGAAGCATCGACTAGTCCTATAATTCTATCCATATTTAATATTAATAATTTACTTCATTAAAATCATATTGAGAAATAATAATTCAAATTCACTACTTAGAACGTCAAAAACAATTCAATATATAAACCTCGCTCCAATTTCTTGTTTGAAAAATAATGATTTGGTGACCCTTATTTTAAATTAACTTCATTACAATTTTCACAAAATCAAACCCATAAAATCAGAATTCTTTGTGTGAATACAAATATCAACAAAACAATACATAATAGACCGTTTATTTGGTGTTATTTCTTTTCTAGAAGGAAACTGAATGTATTGTATGAAACAAAATATTAGAATTTTATATTTCAACATACTTGATATATGTATATTTAATTAAAAAAAAAACTTTCTAGATAAGTCCAAGCCTTCCTAAGGGTGTTCAATTTCATTTTAGGATTTATATTTTTTTTAAATATATACTCATTTGGCTTGCCTTGTTAACATACTTATACTCATGATATGCCATGTGTCATTTTTTTTATTGCTCTCGCCAACCACACTAGCATCCGTTAACAATCAAATCGATTAACATTTATTTTTATAATTCAAATTCAATAGTTAATTAAAGTGAGCTATCAAAACATCTCAACACCTTTGAATTTTAAAGAAAAATAATTAAATCCTCGTCAATTTCGACGTTATTCTTCTCACGTTTAGCTTCGAATTAACTTCATAACTTGTTGTCTTCTTAAATTGAGGTAATGTCTTGATTTATTATGACTAGATTAAGGCTGTTGTTTTTCTAATTCGCAATTTAATCGAGTGTGTTGAGTATTTTTAAGATTTAAAGCTTTTTAATCAAATTTTGGTTCAACAATGGTGAAATCCAAAATAATGAGTAAACCTACTATTTTTTATTGATTTCTAATCTATTTTTAACTAAATAGAAGGCATTTGAACTCAATTTGATAGATTAGTATCCAATTTTAATGAATTTCGAGTTCCCCTTTTGTGTGTTTATACAAGCTTAATTTTCTGGAAATTTTAAATTCATGAGATTAGATAAAATTAAAGGTTTATATTTGTAATACTAGGTTAAACAGAATGCTTAGAAACCTAATTAAGGTTTAGGAACAAAAATCAATTTAGGGAACCTCATATTTTGGCAAAATGAGTTGATTTTTGGCTTGAAAATCGTGGATCTCGTGTTTCTTGGCTATTCTTTTTTGGCTTGAAAATGGTGGATCTCGTGTTTCTTGGCTATTCTTTGGTTTTTAAGTCATTTATAACTCATTTTGATCTAATTAAAAGGTATTTGATCTTAATTTAACAAATCCTTAAGGAATTAAAGCAAATTGAATGTTTTTCCCCTTTTAAAGATCACATAAGCTTGATTTTTCCGAAAAAATTAGATCGCTTAAATTGGATGAAATTGATGGTTGAATTTGTAATTAGATTATATTTAGGATGCATGAAGTTGAAATCTAATATTAGAAGTGAGATTTGAGTGGTTAAATTCCTATTTTGGCAAAACTAGTTAAGTTTTCGATATAGAGGCTAAGAGGCTTTGATCTATGATTTTTGAATGATTTAATGGTGTTTGTTGCTACTAGTAATGTCCTGGTAATGTGTTTGATGTGTATGAAAAGTACCAATTCATTTGGGAGCCTCCACAAGCATGGACATAGGTAAATTAAAACTTACTTGAGCATGGTAGTTGCAGCAATGGTTGCTAAGGTGAGTAGCTTGATATACTGCAATTAAACTCTAGTTGCAGGCTAACGTAACATATGAGTGACCCCTGCTTAATTAATATGCGAACCTTGATTTCTCTTAGTGCAAGCCATTGCAATTTTGTTCGAGTGTAGGGTATGCATGTTTTGCTATTTTAATGAGCCAAATGCATGAATTTAAAACATGCATGTAGTTATAGGAATAAAAATAGGTAGGCCGTAGAAGTAAACCATGTACTTAACGTGATAAGTGTGTGTGAATTGTGCATTTAATTATTGCGTGTGTGTATGTGTGTGAGCATAATATCAAAGGCGAGCCAATGTACTAAAAAGGTATGTGTATATATGTAATATTATATGCATGGGTTATGTTATATATAATATATATGCATGGGTCTTGATTATGTATATCATATATAAGCATATACGGTTCTTGTTTTATATAATATATATGTATATGGGTTTTGTAATGCTTGCGAACTAATAAAAAAATATAATGTGAACTCTTATAACATGCGAATTTTACTGATAATGTACATATATGCATGCACGAACCAATATGTAAATTATGAGCTCTACGATAATGCAAGCTCTGATTAGTGCAAAATTATATTATCGTGAAATACTAGGTGCGAGCCAATTATATTTGTGTAATGTGTTATATTGTGAACCATCTTAACTTAGTGAATTATATTATTATGGTGAACTATGTTAATTTTGTAATATGTATTAATATGGTAAAATGTATTAATTTGTCAAACTATGTATTGTGAGATTTTGAGTTATATTATATGTAAGCTAAACTATTATGTGCCCTATGCTAAATAAAATATGCGAACAATGATTTATGTGAGCTATGTCATGAATGATATGTGAACTGTGTTATGTGTGCAATATATGTTGCATGAAAGTTATATTATTTGTTAATTTTGAATTGTGAACCTTGTTATAATGTACGAGCTCTGCTTAATTGCGAGCTGTATTATACTGAATATTGTGAATTTTTTAAAGAGATATTTTAGGATTGTGACCTTATGGAACCATTGGATATAGTTGGCATGCCATAGAATTATGAGTAATCACCCTCATTATTGAAATGGGTATTATGCTCAGATATAGCATTGGAGAGATAAGGGAATGTTGAGCATAGTTCCATTCAATGGAGATTGTAATAGCCCAAATTTGACCGGGCTTAAATAAAGAAAAAGAAATTAGATAAATAAATAAACATTTATTTATTAAATAGTCTATTGAAAGTCCAGGCCTACTGTTGCTACCCATAGCCCAAATACAAAAACCCATATCCGGGTATAACCCAATAGCCAAAACAGTACCTAATACCCCTAAGCTAAACCCAAACCCAAATAAGACCCGTTACACCCAGCAGCCCGTTAGATCCATTACCCCTGCTAGCCTAAGTCAGACCTAACCTATTACATTACAAACCTTGACCCAAAACAAAACAGCCCAAAAGGCCCAACAAACTTAAGATAAACGGGAAACCCTAAGGTTTCCTGAATACTGTGGCACCGCAAACATTTCTGGAAGCTTCGGGGAGCGTCTGCCAACCCCAAATCAAGGCCACCGTTTAATGAGTTGTCCCAAGGGCCTTCAATGCCCATTAATACCCCGATCATCGGTCGTCCCTTGGTCTGACCCCGAATTACATCATGAACGTCATGACCGTCGCCAATGCTCCATCAGCGCCGTGATCAGCGCGCGCGTCTACACCAGCATGGTCACTGCCAGATCCCTCGCTCGATTACCTGCACAAAAAGGAAATAGACAGCAGATATGCGAAAAATAGAGCAAAGAATGGCAAGAAAATCGCAGCACATCAGGAGACACAGAATAGAAAGAAATCTTAGATTTCTTTCCCTGAATATGTAAAGGACCAAGGCTATAAAGCCTTTCTTTTCACTTGTAAAAGGAGGACACTGGAAAATACACAGAGAATCAATAAAAAAAACTAGAGATTCAGCAAAAAAGTTTGTTTTCGCACATATATACACAGCAAGCATTTCAATCGATTAAGTACTCAAAGGTGAATTTTTTAAATACATGTACATACGTATAAACTGTAAATAATGAAAAGGAGAAGGGTCAAACCTTTGTTTGCATTGAAAATCGGGGTTTGGAACTCCGACCACCGTACGGGGAAGAATTGGTGACGGCGCGTGGGCGCGTGAGGCCGAGAACTAAGGTTTGGCTCGATGGAGGCCAGAACCCAGCATTCTCCCTTTCCTCTCATTTCAGAGAGAATTTTAAGTTTTTTTTAAAAACCCGGTATAAAATGATTTTAGGACTAAGGTTTTGGTTCTTATAGCCCCTGTGAAACGACAGCGTTTTAGACCCCCAGGATCCGCGCGTTGACCCGATTACCCGGGGAGGATCAGCGCATTTTTTTAAAAAATTGGGTTAATTTCCCAATCGGTTCTTCTACCCTTTTAGTGTTTACGATTAAACTTTCTTTTATTTATGATTCGGCCCTATTATTTATTTTAGTTTTAATTCGGTCCTGACAGTTGTTAAATTTTATTCTGGGAAACGTCGCCATTTTGGAAATAGGGCATTTCCCAGTGAGTCCCTCTAATTTTGCGCACGTTTTAAATAGGTCCTTAATTCAGTTTTATTCCTTTCAAAATTTGCCCTATAATTTTGTTAAACTTTAAATTTAGTCCTATATTTATTATATTGTTCTATATATATTTTATTATTTGTTTTATTTTACTTTTATATTATATATTATAAAATTATTTTATTATAAGTATTATTTTTAATTATATATTATTGTTACTTATTATGTATTATTTTTCTTAAATTATTATTTTACATCTCTTTTATATATTATTATATTTTCACATGTATTATTAATTATTTATATATTTGTTTTATATGTTACTTTATATTATATCTATTATTTTTCTTATATGTTTATATTACATTTTATTATATAATCTTTATTATGTTTTATTTTTATATTACTTATTTTTTTTTTATATATATGTTATGTATATCATATATCGCAAATTATTATTATTTATGTTTATACTATTTTAAAAAATGTAAATTATTACTATTAAATCATATTTTTAACTCACATTATATACACATTTCATTTTTTTATTTATTATATATATTATTTCATTTTAAACTAATATTGTTATATTATGAAATCTCTTACATACTTTTAAACCAATATATTATTATATAATTATTATTCTTTTATTCTTGTTATTATGTTATTATATTATATATTAAATACTATTTTAAAATTGATATGAAATGTCATATTTTTTTAATTGTATGTATATTTTGTTAGCGATCAATCACTCTTTTTTATATTAGTTCTTCTATATGTTTTATATTGTATGTATCATGTATGTGTTAAATTTTTTTATTATAATTATATGCATATTGATGTTATATTTATTCTATTTGTATATCATGCATTACTTGATTATGTTTGTTTTTATACCATGCATCATTTAAATATTATCTCATAAGTTTATATATCTTGTTTATTCGTTCTCAATACATGCTACATATCTTTGCTTGCATTTTTTTTCTGCTTTATATGTATTATTCTTTATATTGTAGTATTCATTTTTATCTACCTAGTACAATAATATATTATTATGATTTATAATGAAATACAATTACTGCACGCATCATCTTTAAAAGACAAGGCTCCAAAATTTTCAAAAAAAAAAAAATATAAAGGCAATGTTTGGTGTTTGGAAATTTCGAAAAAGTAGTGCCCTAACTTATTGGGTTGCAACTTTTCTCGTTAAGTTCGAATAGTCATGTATCCTTCTAAGGTTTTAAAGGATTTCAAAATATAAGTGACTGTCTTGGAATTGCAAAGTGATATGTCCTAACTTCTTGGATGTAGCATTTTGTCTTTGTTTTGAGATAGAGATTTCTAAAAGGTTAACTTATAGTCAATACTTTGATACAAGTAAACCCAAATTTTCAAATAGTTTAAAGAGGTTTATATCTTAAAATTTTTAATTTCCGACATTAGAGACATTTTGATAATCAATTAGGTACCAATTTTTGGGCGTTACGAGGGTGCTAACCCTTCCTCGTACGTAACCGACTCCCGAACCCATTCTTTTGATTTCGCAGACCAAAACCAACGATTTTAGAACAAATGTTTTAAAGGTGATCCAATCACACCTAAAAAGATTGGTGGCGACTCCCGTTTTCGTTTTTTAAAATCGATTCTCATTTTCCAAAACTCGATTTGAAAATGGTTTCGACAGCTTGGCGACTCCGCTGGGGACTAATAAGAGAGTCAAGCCATGTAATTGATTATCTCTTAATGTCGAAAATTAAAAATTTTAAAATTTAATCCTCTTTGCATTACATGTGTTTGTATTATTGCATGTGTTGCTATATTCTGATACTCATTGCATTTGCATGACTGTTGTGGTCACACCCTTAAGTAGGAGTGAGAAGCTACGCCTTCGTGAGGTTTTCACCTCCGTGCAGGATAGTGGATCACTTTCGGGATACATCCGTACCTACGGTTTCGTGAGATTTTCATCTCCGTGTAGCCATAGGGAAATGTATTCCCCTGAACTGAACTCGATTCAAATGAGCCTATAATGGGTGAGGATCGAGGAATCTACTGGTTCAGGTACCTCAAACTTTAGAACCAACCTCATATAGAAAAAACCGTAAGAGCCCAACTTAGTTAATGTTAAACTTTAGGTATTACCCTTATAAATTATTGTTGAGATTTATTGATATCATGTGATACTGACTATTTCTTTTCTTTTGTTTGCATAACATTTTGCATTTTACAAAGGTATCAATTCACGGTCAGTTTCTAAGTTAGAGATTTTTGTTATGGAGAACGGACTTCTTGATAGAGTGGAGGGCAATGCCAACGTCCATAGATGGTCTGAGCAAACTCAATTAGAAAGGGAGATAGTATAGCTGCGGGATATACGTCGGAGCTGTCAGGATATACTCGCATCAGTGTCACGCAGAATAATCTCCAAGAGCTTAAGGAGATTTGGGATCAATGGGGCAACGAGACCAAACAGTTATTCTACGGTAATTACGGAGACTTACCTTACTTGCTCGATGTTCACGTAGATGAGCACTTGTTCCGAGCCCTCGTCCGATTTTGAACCCAGTAGATAGTTGTTTCACTTTTGGGAGGTAGACTTGGTGCCTCCGTAGAGGAGTGCACTTTGCCTTGTTACGTTGTCCCAGGTTCCAGGTTGATAGAATCTATTCTCGAGCTGCTAATGTCCCTACCTTTTGGAAGAAATTGATGGCTATTACAGGGATGAGTGAGCGGTGGATTACGGCCAGAATTAAAGAGAAGGGTGAGTGCAAGTGCATTTCATGGGACGCTTTGAAGGGTCTGATTTTGACGCATCCCGATGAAACAAAGAAGGTAGATGTTTTTGTCTTAAGTTTGTACGGATTGATGGTGTTTCCTAGGGCTTTGGGATATGTGGATGAGGCAACCACAGATCTTTTCCATAGACTCAGTAAGAGGGTCGCTTCTGTCCCTGCAATTTTGGCAGAGACATTCAGGTCCTTAGGCACATGTAGGAAAGCTGGTGCAGGCAGGTTTGTTGGTTGTGCACAGTTGCTTCTAGCTTGGTTCTATAGTCATTTTTGGTTGATAGATAAGGTCGTTTGTCTGGTTTTCTTCGAGGATTACTCATCGTTTGAAGGACATAGTCGCTTCAACTAGGAGAGTTAATGTTCTAGAGGAGAATTGGATAGCACTACTTCAAAATCTTGATCGAAAGATGTTGAGTGGAGAGCTCCGTGGATGATTCCTGGTGAGATTCTTTACTGTTGCGGCAGTTTCGATTGGGTCCCTTTATTGGGAATTTGGGGTGCCATTGGTTATGCCCCCTTGCTCGTGTTGAGGCAATTCAGTTTGAGGCAGTTCGTGCCAGCAACTCATGGGCTAACTCAAAGTGAGTTTGCATATAGAGGAGCTGATTACAAGAAAAGGGTTGGTGAGATCTCTAGCGCTTAGAACAAGACGTGTCGGTTGAAAGGAGTAGCTATTGGCCCTGCTACGACTCTAGAATATGTTGAATGGAGAGGTAGAAGGATCAATGATAATATTCCTGAGCCAAATATAGAAAGAGCTAGACCGATGGAAGAATATCTGCAAGTGATGCCCTCAGAGTTGGAAATTATGAAGCAAGAATTTGAGAGGAAAAATTTGGAGCTTGAGAAAAGGATAGCAAAGCTTGAAGAAGAAAAGATGTACTTGAGTTTAGATATCGATGTCCAAAAGATGGAGGTCGAAAAAGAAAGAAAGGAAAAGTGGAAGATTGAAGAGGATAGAGATGACTTGAAAGAACACTACAAAAAGGCACAGGTATCCTTGAGAAGAGCGAAAGTAGGAGGGTCTTCAGATCAGTTGCAGAAAGATGTCCAAGAGGGCAAGGCTAGAGCTGAGTCTTCTTGGGAGAAGAAGTTTCAGGAGATACAATCACAGAATTTGGCATTAGAATAAGAGAATAAAGGGTTGAAGTCTAAAATAACTGAGCTTGGAAGATCCCTTCGTTGGCATCGCAACCATGATTCTACGGTCGAGTTAAAAGAGCTAAAGAGTAAAGTTGAAGGTTTGGAAGCAGCATTGCAGGAAGGTAAACTTCGGATGGAGCAACTCGAGACGCAAGGAGATTATCTAAAGGGAGAGCTTCATCAGTCTAGAGGGCAGGTTAGAGAAACAGATCATGTCATGGGAGAAGCCATAGCCCAGATTCGAGAGGTTGCTGAATATGTGCAAGACTTGGCAGTACGAGCCGATGTATTGAGTATGATGTGTGGGTCGTCGTCAGACATAGGAAGAGAGTTAGCCCTTTTACTAAATAAAGTTAAAACTTTGGGCATTAGGGCGAAAGCGTACTTGTAATCCATTTATATGTAAAGATATTCTTTTTCTAAATAAAGTTTTCTAAATGAGATTGAATCGAGATTGATGCCTTTGTTGCATTCATACATTTGCATTACATCATATCATATGCATTCAAGGTTATAGAAAGACCCTAATTAGTTAAAGTTTCTTTACAAAGGTAGAAAAGAAAATCTGGAAATCACACATCCTTACGGTACTCGCACTAAAACTAAGAACATGGATCAAAGGTTTGAGCAGTTTCAAAAGGATATGCAAGATCAGTTGCAAGAGCAGTTGGCTAAAATGCAGAATGAGATGAGGGAGCAAATGATAGAAGCTCAGAGGAATATGATGGCCAAAATGGCTCAGTTACTGAGGGCCACTGATAAAGGAAAGGCTCCTATGGCCATCACTGAAGAGGAAAATGAGGATTCTCCTCTAGGTTTTACACACCGCATGTATCATCATGGCCCAGAGGCATCTCCTAGAAGGCCATCTACTACTGTGAGGCCTCAGCATGGGCCAATAGATGCTGGTGACCATGTGAATTTCCCGGTTGGTTCAGGGCTTAATATGGGTGACAATCATACTAATCCTCTTGTTCCCGATCTAGATATGGTGGAAAAGGAGAATTTGAAGGCCGAAGCTGCAAGGCAATTGGATGAACGCTGCAGATGGTTAGAAGAAAAGTTCAAAGCTTTGGAATGCACTGGCAATAATCATGGGGTTGATGCCAAGGACTTAAGTCTGGTCCTAAACCTAGTGTTACCTCACAAATTCAAAATGCCAGAATTTGAAAAGTACAATGGCACTACTTGCCCAGAGGCTCACATCACAATGTTTTGCAGAAGGATGACGGGGTATGTAAACAATGATTAGCTGTTGATCCATTGTTTTCAAGATAGTTTGATAGGAGCGGCAGTTAGATGGTACAATCAGTTGAGTCAGGCTAAAATAAGTTTATAGAGGGATCTTGCACAGGTCTTCATGAAACAGTACAATCATGTAACAGACATGACCCCTGATAGGATTACCCTGCAAAACATGGAGAAGAAGCCTAATGAGAATTTTAGGCAATATGCATAGAGGTGGAGAGAGGTAGCGATGCAGGTTCAACCGCCGCTGTTGGAGAAGGAGACCATTATGTTATTCATTAATACTCTGAAAGCCCCATTTATTACTCATATGATTGGAAGCACTACTAAAATTTTTGCGAACATAGTTATGGCAGGAGAGATGATAGAGAATGCCATAAGAGGGGGAAGAATTGAGGGGGAGGGAACCAAAAGATCAGCCCCAAGAAAAGACAATGAGGTAAACAATACAAGTGGTTTTAATTCAAAAGCAGTCACAGTTAGCCAGCCCAAAGTAGCCACAGTTGGGCAACAAGGCTCTCAAAAGCAGGAATCCAACACTAGGCATGAGAGGATGCAATTTACACCTATACCTATGATGTATAAGGAGCTCTATCAAAATCTATATGATGCGCATGCTATTTCCCCTTTTCATTTAAAACCATTACAACCTCCATATCCTAAATGGTATGATGCAAATGCCAGATGTGAGTATCATGCTGGAATATCGGGGCACTCAATCGATAATTGTACTGGATTCAAGAAAGCCGTAGAGAGGTTGATCAAAAATGGGGTTTGAAATTTGAGAGTACCTCAAATACTGAGAATCCTTTGCCGAACCATGACAATCAGGGAGTAAATGTCATTGGTGAAGCCGGTGAAAAAAGGGAAAAGGAAAATATTGATGAGATAAGGATGCCTATGAGGGTAATCTGGGAGGAGATGATGAAGAGAGGTATGTTGACCTCTAAAAATACGAAAGAAAGAACGTGGGACTACGGTGAGTTCCGTGAAGATTGCAAGGAATTCAAGGCCTTGGTGCAAGGCTTCATAGACAACAAAGAGCTACAGGTTTATGAAGGTAGCTCTAGTGAAAAGCAAGTATGTGTGCTAGAAAATGAACAGTAAAGAACCAGTAGACCAAGGATCATTATCTCCCTGCCAGGGAATAATGAAATAGGGACACCAACAGCGCCCAAGGTTATTATCCATACACCTACTCCTTTCCCTTACAAGGATAGCAAGAAAGTACCATGGAGTTATGACTGTAGCGTGACGGTGCCAGGAGAAGGAAACATAGCCAGCGCATCTAAAGATGTACGAGATGAAGGTTTCCATACGCGGAGTGGGAAGCGTTATGATATGGGGGACGTCAGAGTGGAGCCCACAAAACCCAAGAATGTTGAAATTGAGAAAAAGAGTGAAGTACACATTAACGAGCCGTGAGGAGGGAGGAGGAAGCTAAGGAATTTCTAAAGTTCCTTAAGCATAGTGAGTATAGTGTGGTCGAGCAGTTACGTAAGCAACCAGCACGCATATCGGTTTTAGCCTTACTGCTAAGCTTTGAAGTGCATCGAGAAGCGTTGTTGAGGGTACTCAACGAGACATATGTCACTCATGATATATCTGTCAATAAGTTGGACCGGTTGATAAATAAGATCAGTGCTGATAATTTCATTTACTTCAATGATGACGAAATTCCACCTGGAGGCATAGGGTCAACTAAGGCTTTGCACATCACCACTTGTTGCAAAGGATACATGCTTCCAAGTGTACTCGTTGATAATGGGTCCGCTTTGAACGTCCTTCTATTATCGACATTGAATAGATTACCCATTGACAGTTCGCACATGAAGACATGTCATAATGTGGTAAAAGCCTTTGTGAAACCGAAGAAAAGTAATGGGACGAATTGACATCCCTTTGGAGATTGGACCAAATACGTATGAAGTTGACTTCTTGGTAATGGACATCAAGCCCTCCTATAATTGTTTGTTGGGGAGGCCATGGATACACTTGGCAGGAGCGGTGCCTTCTTCACTACACCAAAAATTGAAGTTGGTGACAGATGGACGCTTGATAACCATCAATGCAGAGGAGGACATCATAGCAGCCATCACTAGTAAACTTCCTTATGTGGAGACAAATGAAGAGGCTATCGAGTGTTCTTTTCGTTCCTTGGAAATTGTTAATGCTACCTTTATTTCGGAGGGAAGCGAGGTGCTGGTTCCCAAAATGTCTGGAGCTACAAGGATGGCCCTGCAAATGATAATGGGAAAGGGGGCATCACTGGGAAAAGGACTAAGAAAACAGTTGCAAGGAGGATTCAAATCCCAAAGCGATGGAGAAGAAGGATCGTTTTGGTTTGGGTTTCAAGCCGGACCATAAACACAAGAGACATGAGATGGAAAAGCGTCAAGCAAGAAGGAAGGTGCGTTTGAACGGAGGAGAAGTAGAGTGGGAACCGATGACATTCCCACCTATATCCAAAACCTTTAAGTCAGGAGGGTCGCTAGTAGAAGAGAGCCATCAAATCAATGTTGTATATAGTGAGTGGTTGGGACAGGAAAAACTTGAGGATATTCACCCTTACGAACCAGGGAGCTCTCTGAACAATTGGACTGCGAAGGATCTTCCTGTAGTCTTTAGAAATTTTTCAGAGTAATTCTCGAAACATGTTTATTACTCTAGGGCCTAGGAGTAGTAAGATTACATTTGTGAAAATAAGCTTATGTTCATCTATTATTATTCAAATAAAACATAACTTTTACCAATTTAAAAGAGTATTGCCTCATTTTTTATCAACCAATATTCCTTTAAATTCTAACAACTCTTATTCTTTTATTCATAGCACATAAACGATCATTCTTAAATTCATTCATTCTTTGTATATTCTTTCATACTCCTCACAGGTCTCTGGATATCAATGATATGAGCGCTGATATTGCCGTTCCGGATTTCCCTTGTGAGCAAGACATGTGTTTAGAGGAGCCTCAGGATTTTGAAGATGTTCAAGATTATGACGTATCTCTCGATCTATTAAGAATGGTAAAGCAGGAGGAGAAACAAATCATGCCACATGAGAAAGAGGCAATAGAGAACATAGCCTTAGAGGAAGGGAAGGAGGTGAAAATTGGAACACTGATCACTAATGATACAAGGTGTAGCTTGATTGAGTTGCTTCAGGAATTCAAGGATATCTTTGCATGGTCTTATCAGGATATGCCCGGATTGAATACTGACATTGTAGTACATCGTTTTCCGATAAGACAAGAATGCAAACCGGTCCAACAGAAGTTGCGAAGAATGCGGCCAGACGTTGTCCTGAAAATAAAAGATGAGGTCAAGAAGCAGTTTGATGCAGGATTCTTGCAAAAAGTGAAGTACTCTGAATGGGTAGCTAATATTGTACCTGTCCCTAAGAAAGACGGGAAGGTACGAATGTGCGTTGATTACAGAGATCTAAACAAAGCAAGCCCAAAGGATAATTTTCCTCTGCCACACATCGACACTTTAGTAGACAACAAAGCGGGATATTCGTTGTTCTCCTTCATGGAGGGCTTCTCAGGATACAATCAGATAAAGATGCATCCAGAGGATATGGATAAAACTACTTTTATAACATTGTGGGGCACCTTTTGTTATAAAGTAATGCTGTTTTAGGTTAAAGAACGCGGGGGCAACATACCAACGAGCCATGGTAAACTTGTTTCACGACATGATGCATAAGGATATTGAGGTATACGTTGATGATATGATCGCCAAGTCGCGACAGAAAAAAGAACACATTGAGGTCTTGAGAAGATTATTCTTAAGGTTGAGAAAATTTCAGTTGAAACTCAATCCAGCAAAGTGCACCTTTGGAGCCAGATCGAGGAAGTTATTAGGCTTCGTAGTTAGTGAAAAGGGAATTGAAGTCGACTCAGACAAGGTCAAAGCCATACGAGAGTTGCCTCCGCCACGTACTCAAAAAGAAGTTCGAGGATTCCTAGGAAGGTTGAATTATATTGCTCGGTTCATTTCACAATTGACTGAGAAATGTGATCCTATCTTTCGCCTCCTCAGAAAGCACAATCAAGGTACTTGGGATGAAGAATGCTAGAATGCTTTTGAGAAAGTCAAGCAGTATTTGTTGAATGCTCCAGTGTTATCTCCACCTTGTCCAGATAAACTGTTAATACTATACTTGTCAGTGTTTAGCAATTCTATGGGATGTGTGCTTGGTCAGCATGACGAGTCAGGGAAAAAGGAAAAGGCAATTTATTATCTCAGTAAGAAATTCACTAACTGTGAAATGAGATATTCACCAATTGAAAAGTTGTGCTGTGCGTTGATTTGGACCACACGGAGATTAAGACAGTACATGCTATACCATACAACTTGGCTCATCTTAAAACTGGATCCATTAAAATACATGATGGAATCAACAGCTCTAAATGGAAGAATGGCGAGATGACAAATTTTGCTTTCAGAGTTCGATATAGTTTATGTAAGTCAGAAGGCTATCAAAGGAAGTGCGGTGGCAGACTTCTTGGCCAGTAGAGCTTTGGAGGATTACGAGCTATTGAATTTTGATTTTCCAAATGAGGAGTTAATGTGTATAACGACAGAATCAAGATTCTCCATGGAAACTAAATTTTGATGGGGCTTCTAATGCGATCGGAAATAGAATTGGGCGATCTTGGTGTCCCCGAATGGCGACCATTACCCGTTCACGTGCAAGTTGGATTTTGATTGTACAAATAATATGGCTGAATCTGAAGCATGTATCATGGGGCTCCAAGCGACCATAGAAAGAGGCATAAAAACCCTAGAAGTATATGGAGATTCTGCGTTGGTAATCTATCGGCTAAGAGGTAAATGGGAGACAAGAGACCCTAAATTGATCAATTATCGAATGGTGGTTTTGGGGTTACTAAGAGAGTTCGATGACATCACCTTCAACTATCTCCCACGAGATGAGAATCAGATGGCAGATGCTTTAGCAACCTTGGCTTTGATGATTAAGGCAAACAAAGAGGAAGAGATGAGACCAATTCAAATGAGTGTCTATATGGCCCCAGCTCATTGTTGCAACATTAAGAAGGAGGAAAAAGATGATAACCCTTGGTATCAAGATATATTGCGATATGTAAGAGATCGTAAATACCCAGCACAGGCATCCGAAAATGACAAACGAACCCTGAGAAGGTTAGCTTGTGACTATGTTTTGGATAGGGAGGTTCTTTACAAGAGAAGGAAAGACCAAGTACTTTTGAGATGTGTCGACGCTATGGAAGCCAAGCTAATTCTAAAATAAGTTCATGAAGGTGTATGTGGTACGCATGCAAATGGGTTCACGATGGCAAGACAAATCATGAGGTTTGGCTATTCTTCAGCCCACTATGGAAGGAGACGCATCAACTATGCTAAAAAATGCCATAAGTGTCAGATTTATGGGGACAAAATTCATGTGCCACCCTCACCTTTACATGTCATGACGTCTCCATGGCCATTTTCCATGTGGGGCATGGATGTCATTGGACCAATATCGCCGAAAGCTTCGAATAGACATCGGTTTATCTTCGTAGTGATTGACTACTTTACAAAATAGGTAGAGGCTGCTTCTTACGCAAATGTTACTAAGTCAGCTGTAAGTCGATTTTTGAAGAAGGAAATCATTTGTCGGTATGGAATGCCTGAGAGGATCATATCCGACAATGCATTGAATTTGAACAACAAAACGATAGCAGAGGTTTGCGACCAGTTCAAAATCAAGCATCACAACTCTTCACCCTATCGTCCAAAGATGAATGGGGTAGTGGAGGTTGCCAATAAGAACATTAAGAAAATAGTGGGAAAGATGACTGAGACTTATAAGGATTGGCATGAAAAGCTACCGTTCACACTCTTGGCCTATCGAACATCTATCAGAACTTCTACTGGGGCAACCCCGTTCTCGTTAGTTTACGGGATGGAAGCAGTATTACCTATTGAAGTAGAAATACCTTCTCTCCGGATTTTAACAGAGATAAGGTTAGATAAAGCGGAATGGGTTCAGTCCCGATATGACCAGCTAAACTTGATTGAGGAAAAGAGGCTGAAAGCTATCCGACATGGTCAGATGTACCAGAAGCGTATGATGCGAGCTTATGATAAAAAGGTTCTTCCAAGGGAATTCCATGAGGGGGACTTGTGCTAAAGAAAATCCTTCCCATTCAGAAGGACTTTAGAGGAAAATGGATGCTAAATTGGGAGGGGTCATACGTCGTGAAGAAGGCTTTTTCTGGTGGTGCATTGATTTTGACAGAAATGGATGGAAAGAGCTTACCCAATCTGGTGAACTTAGACTCAGTCAAAAAGTACTTTGTCTAAAAGAGAAAAGAATCCAAGGTGAAAACCCGCAAAGGGCGCCTTGAATTTAAAAAAAAAAGAAAAAGAAAAATGGAGAGGCCAAGGTGAAAACCCACAAAGGGCACCTTGTGACCAAAGGGATTTTGAGTTGAAAACCTGAAAGGGCAGCTCAAATTTTGAAAGGCACACAGCAACCTTGCTATATTTGACTTGACAGAGAGTGAGGCATAGTGTACATTGGGGCATCAACAAAAGAGTTTGGATTTTTCAAACACATGTCGAACTCAAGAAAGGCTTCGGGGAACTAATGTATAGATGCTCAAGCGGCGATATTTAAAGCATCTAATTTTTATCCTGTTTGCTATCTTTAGATTCTATTTCTTCTTAAAGATATGCTATCAGACCCATTTCCTTTGTACTGTTAACAATTCAAATGCAATTATTCTCAAAGATTTACTCATCTTCCGATATTTTTAAAGAATGTTGCATTGAAATAATGATAGATGAACTAAAATATTTTCACAAACGAAGTTTTGCACATTACTTTGGAATTTCTAGATAATGCAAGAAACTAAAACAGGACAATTGTTCGAGAAATTCACGTAAGTAAAGGATGAAAGAACTCGAGGGGTTTCTTTCTTCCAGTCAAAAAAGAAATGGATGATTCAATTCTTACAGTCATCCTCAGTAGATCATAGCATTGGAGGAAGGCCTACAAGCTGAGTAAGGATAAAATTTTGAGGAAGACAAATGAAGGAATGAATGATGACACTTGAGATAGGGGTCATATTCATAGCATTTTGCATCATAACATGTTAAGGACATTTGACGCATTTCAATCATAACATACTTAGGCATAGGCACATACTCATCTTACAGGTCATGGGGACAATGAAGATCAAAGATTTCAATATGGCATCCCTGTGCTTATGGGAAACAAATTGAAGACAGTAGATCTAGACTTCAGACATTTATACTGAAGCAGATTCAAGATGATTTGGTATTCTTGTGTTTACAAGGAACAAATCGAGGACATAGTAGATTTGACTCTTAGATGTTCTCAATATAGCAGATCTAGGCTTCAAATGTTTATACTGAAGCAGATCCAAGATGATTTGGTATTCTTGTGTTTACAAGGAACAAATCGAGGACATAGCAGATTTGACTCTCAGACGTTCTCAGATATAGCAGATCTAACCTTCAGATGTTTATACTGAAGTAGATCCAAGATGGTTTGGCATCCTTGTGCTTACAAGGAACAAATCGAGGACATTGCAGATATGACTCTCAAATGTTCTCAAACAGACTCAAGTTGGTTTGGTATTCTTGTGTTTATAAGAAACAAATCGAGGACATAGTAGATTTGACTCTCAGATGTTCTCAGTATAGCAGATCTAGGCTTCAGATGTTTATACTGAAGCAGATTCAAGATGGTTTGGCATCCTTGTGCTTACAAGGAACAAATCGAGGACATTGCAGATATGACTCTCAAATGTTCTCAAACAGACTCAAGATGGTTTGGCATCCTTATGCTTACAAGGAACAAATCAAGGACGTAGCAGATATGACTCTCGAACGTTCTCAAAACAATCTCAAGTGGATTTGGCATCCCCACAAATCGAAGAAGCAGATTCGACATCTCTACGATTGGCGGGGAGCAAATAAAAGATATCAACATGACAGTCATAAAATTGAATTCCATTATTTGATAAGGCCGGTCAAATTGGGTCTTTCTATGAGTCTTTGCTTGATTCCTATTACACAGCAATAAGCAAAGAGGGGCAGCTGTAATAGCCCAAATTTGACCGGGCTTAAATAAAGAAAAAGAAATTAGATAAATAAATAAACATTTATTTATTAAATAGTCTATTGAAAGTCCAGGCCTACTGTTGCTACCCATAGCCCAAATACAAAAACCCATATCCGGGTATAACCCAATAGCCAAAACAGTACCTAATACCCCTAAGCTAAACCCAAACCCAAATAAGACCCGTTACACCTAGCAGCCCGTTAGATCCATTATCCCTGCTAGCCTAAGTAAGACCTAACCTATTACATTACAGACCTTGACCCAAAACAAAACAGCCCAAAAGGCCCAACAGACTTAAAAGAAACGGGAAACCCTAAGGTTTCCTGAATACTGTGGCACCGCAAACGTTTCTAGAAGCTTCGGGGAGCGTCTGCCAACCCCAAATCAAGGCCACCGTTTAATGAGTTGTCCCAAGGGCCTTCAATGCCCATTAATACCCCGATCATCGGTCGTCCCTTGGTCTGACCCCGAATTACATCATGAACGTCATGACCGTCGCCAATGCTCCATCAGCACCGTGACCAACGCCCGCGTCTACACCAGCATGGCCACTGCCGGATCCCTCGCTCGATTACCTGCACAAAAAGGAAACAGACAGCAGATACGCGAAAAATAGAGCAAATAATGGCAAGAAAATTGCAGCACATTAGGAGACACAGAATAGAAAGAAATCTTAGATTTCTTTCCCTGAATATGTAAAGGACCAAGGCTATAAAGCCTTTCTTTTCACTTGTAAAAGGAGGGCACTGGAAAATACACAGAGAATCAATAAAAAACTAGAGATTCAGCAAAAAAGTTTGTTTTCGCACATATATACACAGCAAGCATTTCAATCGATTAAGTACTCAAAGGTGAATTTTTTAAATACATGTACATATGTATAAACTGTAAATAATGAAAAGGAGAAGGGTCAAACCTTTGTTTGCGTTGAAAATCGGGGTTTGGAACTCCGACCACCGTACGGGGAAGAATTGGTGACGGCGCGTGGGCGCGTGAGGCCGAGAACTAAGGTTTGGCTCGATGGAGGCCAGAACCCATCATTCTCCCTTTCCTCTCATTTCAGAGAGAATTTTAAATTTTTTTTTAAAACCCGGTATAAAATGATTTTAGAACTAAGGTTTTGGTTCTTATAGCCCCTGTGAAACGACAGCGTTTTAGACCCCCAGGATCCACGCGTTGACCCGATTACCCGGGGAGGATCAGCGCATTTTTTTAAAAAATTGGGTTAATTTCCCAATCGGTCCTTCTACCCTTTTAGTGTTTACGATTAAACTTTCTTTTATTTATGATTCGGCCCTATTATTTATTTTAGTTTTAATTCGGTCCTGACAGTTGTTAAATTTTATTCTGGGAAACGTTGCCATTTTGGGAATAGGGCAATTTCCCAGTGAGTCCTTCTAATTTTGCGCGCGTTTTAAATAGGTCCTTAATTCAATTTTATTCCTTTCAAAATTTGCCCTATAATTTTGTTAAACTTTAAATTTAGTCCTATATTTATTATATTATTCTATATATATATTTTATTATTTGTTTTATTTTACTTTTATATTATCTATTATAAAATTATTTTATTATAAGTATTATTTTTAATTATATATTATTGTTACTTATTATGTATTATTTTTCTTAAATTATTATTTTACATCTCTTTTATATATTATTATATTTTCACATGTATTATTAATTATTTATATATATATATATTGTTTTATATGTTACTTTATATTATATCTATTATTTTTCTTATATGTTTATATTACATTTTATTATATAATCTTTATTATGTTTTATTTGTATATTACTTATTGCTTTTTTTATATATATGTTATGTATATCATATATCGTAAATTATTATTATTTATGTTTATACTATTTTAAAAATGTAAATTATTACTATTAAATCATATTTTTAACTCACATTATATACACATTTCATTTTTTTATTTATTATATATATTATTTCATTTTAAACTAATATTGTTATATTATGAAATCTCTTACATACTTTTAAACTAATATATTATTATATAATTATTATTCTTTTATTCTTGTTATTATGTTATTATATTATATATTAAATACTATTTTAAAATTTATATGAAATGTCATATTTTTTTAATTGTATGTATATTTTGTTAGCAATCAATCACTCTTTTTTATATTAGTTCTTCTATATGTTTTATATTGTATGTATCATGTATGTGTTAAATTTTTTTATTATAATTATATGCATATTGACGTTATATTTATTCTATTTGTATATCATGCATTACTTGATTATGTTTGTTTTTATACCATGCATCATTTAAATATTATCTCATAAGTTTATATATCTTGTTTATTCGTTCTCAATACATGCTACATATCTTTGCTTGCATTTTTTTTCTGCTTTATATGTATTATTCTTTATATTGTAGTATTCATTTTTTATCTACCTAATACAATAATATATTATTATGACTTATAATGAAATACAATTTTGCACGCATCATCTTTAAAAAGACAAGGCTCCAAAATTTTCAAAAAAAAAATATAAAGGCAATGCTTGGTGTTTGGAAATTTCGAAAAAGTAGTGCCCTAACTTATTGGGTTGCAACTTTTCTCGTTAAGTTCGAATAGTCATGTATCCTTCTAAGGTTTTAAAGGATTTCAAAATATAAGTGACTGTCTTAGAATTGCAAAGTGATATGTCCTAACTTACTGGATGTAGCATTTTGCTGTTTTGAGATAGAGATTTCTAAAAGGTTAACTTATAGTCAATACTTTGATACAAGTAAACCCAAATTTTCAAATAGTTTAAAGAGGTTTACATCTTAAAATTTTTAATTTTCGACATTAGAGACATTTTGATAATCAATTAGGTACCAATTTTTGGGCGTTACGAGGGTGCTAACCCTTCCTCGTACGTAACCGACTCCCGAACCCATTCTTTTGATTTTGTAGACCAAAACCAACGATTTTAGAACAAATGTTTTAAAGGTGATCCAATCACACCTAAAAAGATTGGTGGCGACTCCCGTTTTCGTTTTTTAAAATCGATTCTCATTTTCCAAAACTCGATTTGAAAATGGTTTCGACAGAGATAGCGCAGGGATCTATGAGTCGAGAGTGTTGGAGAGTGTGACCATTCTTGCTACACTTATATCAGAGAAAGCATAAGGCTCTTTGAGTCTAAAAGTGAGGCGTTATAAGAAGATCTATTTATCCAATATGTGGCGATAAAGTCCACTTATAGGCGGTGATAGAGTCCCCTATATGTTTCATCACCACAAAAATGTCAATTTATCATTATTTGACATATATGAGTTATAATGGAGTATGAATTGTTATCTTGCATGAACTATTATGTGAAATGTAATTGTTATGTGTTCTGTACTGCTAATTAGAATAGACTATCATTTGGTATGAATTGTTATTTCTTATGAACAGATGTTTTGTAACACCCCAAACCCGGCCCAGACGTTATGGCCGAATCTGACGTGCCACATAAAAGTTTTAAAATCCATGTTTCGTTTTAGTGTTTAAAAACCAACTTTTGTTAAGCTAACAAGTGAATGGAAGCTGGGCACCAGGTAGGTATCCGAAGCAGAGGAGGTGAGCCATGAAGGCTGCTTAAGTACCAAGCTCTTCGATTGGATCCAATCCTAGACATGCCCACTGCCATTGCCACATTTAGTTATAACGAGTTGAAATTTATTTAAGTGAATATTCTTGTTAAAATTGGATAATCGTGTTGTTGTGTTATTTTAAAAATGAGTTTTATTTTGAAAACGCGTCCTAAGCCTAGCCCATTATTTATCAACCAGTTTAAAGTTAATAAAAATAAAATAATCCAGAAAAGAAATAAAAGAAAAGTTAAAATGGCCTTATTACAACCCAAAAATAAATAATAAATAAAGAAAATTTAAAGAAATCCAAATGCTTAATTGAAAGCCCAAGGGCGATCACCGTGGCCACTCTGAATCCCCTCCGGCTCCAAGTCCCCACATTATGGCTCTCCTGCAAGGTTAAGAAAAAAAGGGGGTGAGTTTGGAAACTCAGTGTGCAAGAAGCCCCTTTTAGAGCCCAAAACAATATCAGCCTGCTGGGCCTTATCCCAAGTCCAAGCTCAACATATACTGGGCCGTAGCCTTTTCATATTTCATATTTCATAACACTGGGCCGAAGCCTTTACATATTTCATATTACTGGGCCGAAGCCATCACTGTAAATGGTCTGGCCCATAGGCCAATTTCAATATCATATGCAATTTCAACGAAAGAATGAATGCAAGCCCATTTGGGGAGACTACTCGACCCACCATCCGCTACTCTCTACCCGTACCAACCAAGCTCTCCATGTGGGGAATAACTCAACCCACCCGCACAAAACTCTCCACCGGCAAAGATAGCTTTTTCCTCATATAACTGGAGGCCTTGCCTCTTTTTAATAACTGGGGCATAAACCCTTTTCGGTAAACTGAGGCATAAGCCCTTTTCGGTAAACTGGGGCATAAGCCCTTTTGCACTTCCTCCATCCATATAAAAACCCAACCCATTGTATTTATGAATTCATCATGTGCATATCATATATATATATATATCATGTGCATATCATACATATCATGTGCATATCATACATCTCATGTGCATATCATACATATCGTGTACATCAAAATCCTATGTAACAAGTTCATAATTAAACCCTAGGGGTATAATGGTCATTTTTACCTAGGGGCAAAACAGTCATTTTCATATTATAAGGGTAATTTCATAATCCTACTAAATATTAGGGATTTTCCATGTTCATTATCAGTTACTAACTATTCGTTTGTTTTAACCGCGAATCTGGCCCATTTTTAACGAAACCGAGTTATTGGGCTAAAAACCCCTAATAGGCCCTACATAGCCGGTTTAGTCATCTAGGCCCATTTAGCCTATATTCCATATTGGTGTTACCAGTCTTAACGCGTAATTTAACAGGTTTTTATTTTCTACCAATTTTACCCAAACCGAAAGCCCATTGGGCCCGATTTTAGCCCCTCGAGGCCCAACTTACCGTGAGTGCCAAAAATCATACTCTTACCTTTACCAATGTTTCGATCATCATCTTAACGAATCTAACTAGCTAATGAGCGTTTGCTTGCTCACAAGTCCTCGAAATGCCAGAATTTCGGTATTTCAGCTTTTCGGCATTTATCGCTTTAAGCTATGAAAAAGGGTTCGTTACACACCTAATTTGCGATATTCCTCGACGAGATCCCCTACACGATTTCTCCTATAATCAACCACTTATATATCAGCTCACAGTAATTAAACCAAAACGAGAACCATCTATTATCAACACTTGCACATTCGGCCACCATCCATAATGGCCTTATGATCCATACCTTTTCCGAAGTTGATGACTAGATCTAGTCACTCCAATTATTTGAGCTAATCCAAGTTGACACCACGCCTTGCTGCTCCTCTACTATACAAACCATAAAAGATTAAAAGAAAAACCCCACAAGGCCTATACCCACATTCGGCCACCTCCCTACACTATAGGGGTTTCGGCTTTTGTCAACAGTTACTATTTGAAATCGTTTAGAGTTTGAACACTTACCACAGTCCCCTCTTCTTGAGTCCATCTATCCTTAGAAGATAAGAGAACTGATCACCAAAAAGTGAAAAGTAAAAGAAAGCTTGCTGGTCAGTAAAGAATCGGCACCACCTAGTCTCCACAGGTTTCGGCTTTTTGCGATATTTCGGCAGTAGTGGTGGTCAGAAAGACAATAGGTGAACGAAAGGGAGTAGTGGGCTGGTTTGGAAGAAGGAAAAGGAGAAAAGATGAATGGGAAGGAGGTAGATTCGGCTGGAAAGAAAAAAGAAAAAAGAAAAGAAAAGAACTACACCAAAAGGAGAAAACGGCACAACCTAGTCCCTAATGCCGAAAATCCCCAACTAAAACCCCTCTGTCGAAATTCCCTCTCTAATCCCAATTATTCGGCCAACTCTATCTCCCTCTCAAATCCCTAAAATATCTCCCCTTATCCCTCCTTAATCCATGCATTTGACTGATTCAAACTCTCCTCCGAAAAGTTCCATTCGGCTACAACTCTTGCATGCTCAAAGCATAAAAATTAGCATCCTTTTTACCATCACAGGGAATCGATCCCAGGTCTTCCTCTATGCTCCCCATGCCACCTTTATAGCTCCCTAGTGGCGTCACTTAGCCACTTTACTAGAGGCCCTTTTTGTGATACATTTTACCCATAACTTTACATAAGGTCGTCTAACCAGTACCCCTAACTCTTGAGTCCAAAATTCAAAAAATCCACCGGGTTTTGGCCAACACATGGGCCTTCCATAAGCACATTTACATACTCAAATTATGAATTTCACAACCACATACCAAATTTTAGAAACTTTACTAAAATATCGAGAATCGCAAAAAACCCGAAAATCAGGATGTTACATGTTTTATGCGAATTACTTATTATATGTGCACTACTTATTTAATGAAAACTATTGTGTCATGTAAGTTACTATTTTGTGTAGACTATAATAGTATGTGGGACCAACTTATGGGATTTAGAATTAGAGCTAGTTGTAATTTTTGGGTTGTAATTGGACGTTATAGACTCTTTAATTGGTTTGATTTGGAACTTTTATTACTGCTTCAGATGGATGATTGAATGGTAGATTGTGAATGCTTGATGAATGGTATGAGTAATTGTTTGACTAACTTGTAAGTTTAGGTTGAAGAGCCACTAGTTATCGAGGTAAGTCTTATATGTTTTATGTGTGATTTGGAAATTAATCATGAGCTTAGTTTGCAAGGAAATGTAAATTTGGACAAGTTATGTAAAAAGTAGGTGGGCTGTGAACTAATTAAATGATGATGATTTTATGAAGAGACGCATGATGTTTTAATGAATATTCCTAAACAAGATTTATACATATTAATCTACTATACTATTTTCAACCTTGTGAAATGGTGTTTTCCAACATTTTACTATATTATGATTTTGATTTAATCATTTTTTTAAAATAAAACGACTTCTAAAATCTTTACAAACATAACCTTTTAAACACGCTATCACCTACATAAATGTTCAATTGAAGCTTTTAGAATATTTTCTTATTAATAATTTAATTTATGAATTACATTGATAATATGATGATCAGCGTAGCAAAGCGAAAGCATGACTTCAGGACTTTACATATTTAAATGAATAACTCTCTGAGGTGTGATTTGCGGTGTTTTGACAAAGAGTCACTTCGGTGGCTAATGTGACGTTCAAAATTTGGGTCAAACTAACCCTGTCAGGTTTGGGGTGCCATAGAATATATCCAATGTGTGGGGTGACTAGATCGTCTGGTGTACCTCGTGAAGGTACTCCGATTAGGGGTAGGAAGGAGAATTTCGTGAAAATAAATAATATAGTGTTGCTAGGGTTGTGCTTTATGCTAATGCATTCTCTTTTTGTTTCCAAATTGTTGCTAATTGAAAATAATGTTCCACTGATTAACAGGTGGTAGTCTTCAGCTTTTGCCGTGTCTTTTGTTCTTCTTACTTATGTAGAACTCTTGTTTTCAAAATCTAGTTAATTGATAACCATCCATTTTTGTGGATAGTCTGTGTGCAGACTCGCTATTTGCAACGAATGGTTTGAATGCGTACCTTCTATTTTTAATAGATAGTTTGTAAGAACTGAAGTGGTGTTTTCTTTTTAAGTGTATAGGGGACGCTTCTAGAAGAGATAGAAAGGATGTATGGGATATTAATTGTACAGGCTGGCTATTTTATCTTGGGAATAGATATCACTGATGGAACGATGGATGTTATGTCATAGTGAGGCAGGCGACAATCTCTGCTTGAGCTTTGCCAATAGGATGGTAATCCTTATTAAACGTAATCGGATGGTAGTTCCTAAAATTGCCACGCTCTGAAAAGTATTCAAGTACCTTTCTAAGGATGAAGAGGTGCAATGTTACAAGGAGTCGAACTTGGACAATGGTTTTGAACAGGGGGAAGGTTCCAAGCCTTGGAATGAAAGCTTCCCCAATGATGTAGAGAACGAAATTGCTCAAATCCTCCGAGGGAACATTCTGGAACCCTGGAAATTTTTGGAATTCAAAGAAATAATCCAAATGAGTGGATGAGAGATTCTAGAAGGGAGGGAAATGAAATATTTTCCTTTGCTCACTTCGGAAACATACATGACTGGGATGATGCTGAAATTGTCAAGAAGGGAGGATTGAATATATGCACTTTGGAAACCAAAGATGGGCATGCAGTTATCCAAATTATTAGCTAGAATAAAAGCCCAAATATTTTTATTGTAAATTTTTTTATCAAATACTTATCTTTATTTCTTATCTTGGGTTCTTATGTTTTACTAGTTTCTTTTATCTTAGTTTATTTAAAAATACATATAAAGAACCGCCAATTTTCAAAATAGTAAATTCTTGATTCAGCTTGTTGATAATTAGCTTTCTAGAGAAAATATTGTATGAAACTATGATTCCACGTCATCCCTATCCATTTCCAAGAGAAGAATGAGAAATAAGATTTTTCCTCCTGATTTTTAGCATTTTTAGTTGAATTTGAATTTTTTCGGGAGGAAAAAGCTGAAAATCAGGAGGAAAAATCTTATTTGTCATTCTCATATTGGAAAGGGATAGGGATGACATGAAATCACAGTTTCTTACAATCCCTTCTTTAGCTTCCTATTATTAGTCATGTACGACTATATTTAATGGGAGAGAAATGAAAGAAAGAATAAAGCTAGCGGGAAAACCCCATAAAATGATTTTCAATTGACAGTTGCAATTGTGTGACTTCGATTTGTAATGTAAATATTATACATAATGTTGCAAGTAATTCTCTTTGTAGATTGTAGCTATAAGTAAAAGATGAAAACATATAGCTACATCATGATTGCAGTGTTACAATTTTTATTCTTTCTATTTGCTTTTAAATACTAATTCAATTACCCAAAAAAAATGTTAACCTTGAGATGTCGTTAACACAATAGATGTGTGAAAGAAAATTTGTAGAATGTTTGCAAAATATATACTGCCTAAAACCCAGTTATTTTTGCAAGTTTATATGTTAATTTTATTTCATTATATATATAAATAATACAACTCAAACTCTTTGAGTATAATAAACATAAAGATGATCAAATCCTAAAGAGCACCACTCTTATTAATATAACAATGGAAAGACAAATTAATATTTTAGTTACAAGCATCAGGATTTGCCTTATCCCATATTATGGGCAACTTGCACACAACTTCTTAAATCACTCCCAATAGTCATAAAAAGACTCTGTATCCTTTTCCCTTATCCCAACAATCTCCATTCTTAACTTAGTTGCGCGCGATGCTAGGAAAAATCTGTTAAGAAACAAATCGGAAAGATCAGCCTAAGTTGTGATAGATCCAAGAGGTAGATAAAATAACCATTCCCTAGCAAAGTCTACTAGGGGAAAAGGGAAACCACATAATTTGATTTGATCCTCAGTTACGCCCTAAGGTTTCATACTAAGACGAATCATATGAAACTCTTTCAGATGTTTGTGTGGATTTTCATTTTGCAATCTACAAAAGTCAGCAGCAATTGGATTAATCCTTACTTAAGTTCAAAATTAGTATCCATAGCGGTTGTTGAACAGCAGGAGCTTCGACCATTTGCCTAAAAGTTTGAGCCATAGGTTATTATGTCAAATTCGAGTTTACATTAACCCTAGCGTTAGGCACTTCTTCTTGTGGATTGACTCCTATTCTTTTGTTCTCTAGTGTTTGAGTAGGGTTTTCTTTAACCCTAGACTCAACTTCATTGTCTACTTCTATTTTCGGCTGTGGATTACTCTTAGTTCTTACAACCTCTGGTTGCCTTTTTCGTAGCATCATTTCCTTGTGATTAGCTATCGTAACCTTTTAATTTTCTTAATAGAACGCAATTTCCTAGAACAGATCTGGTTATAAAAAAAATAAGATTAGCACGTTGTCAGTCCCCAGTAACGATGCCAAAATTTGGTGTGTCGTTGAAAGCACCAAAAATATCCTATCCCTAAATAACAAAAAGAAATAGTATAGGGGAGTAGGGTCAAATCCTTAGGGACTAGATCGCCGTAGCTCCTTATTTCTCGAAATCCTAGGTACATCGTGCCCAAGAAAAACAGCTGACCTGGGGAAAAGTTAAAATAAAACAGAATTAAAAATATGGATGAGTCGAAATTAAATAGATCGAAATCATAATTATGATAAGAACTAGAATTGAGAAAAAAAGATTTTCCAATTGAAGGATTCCAACCTCCAGTTATCTCAATCCCCCTTTGCTTCAATCATAGGCTTTTAGGTGATCCTCCTCATGACTGAATAAGCCAACTATAGTGGAGGAGGACACTACGACCACCAGCTCCAGTTAGGTTTTAGCCTTACGATTTAGAGGAACCTGACTCTAGCTAACCGTCACTTTTGTGGGACCATCTTACACTAGATCATCATTTCTCAATGGCGAATGTCTTGCTATTTCGTCTCTTGGGCTCGACAGTCTCTAACGTAGTAAGTTAACGAACCGGCTGTGCAATCTTCTCAAAATATGCAAAGCAGTCATCTTTGTACAAGATGAAAAGACTACTTTTGGAAGGACATGGACGGAAGCGCCAGTCCCGTAATGCAAAGAAATGATGAATACTCGTTGAGAAGGGCTAAGTACGGGTTTTAAGTCTCATGAACTCTTTTGAAAAAGTCTTGATAACCTTTGGCTAGATGAGTTTAGTGGCTCATGCTTTTCAAGAAAAAAAAACACAAGTTTAATGGAATGGAATTTTATTCGAAAAGAAAAGAAACAAAAAGGCTAAAAGCTTTAGGGGGAAGGAGTTTTTTTACAAAAGTGATGAGTCAATATTCATATCACTCCATCCCCTATTTATAGTACATGAAAGACCCTAGGTAATTCCTATTTAAACTCTAGATGATAATATTTAAAAGATATAATTTGAAATTAAATCTAAACAATATAATAATCCTAACAATAATCCTAAAAATAAAATTCAAATTTAAACAAAGTTTTCTGTTCATAGATCTCTTCTTGAAATTTTGCCCTAAGTCTACCACATTCTGTATTTTTGGCACCACTTCTTTCGTACTTCACATGCTGACCTATTTTGCCTTTAAATTCACGCTTTTTGCCCTCAAATTTTATTTTGCCTTCAATTTAGTCCCTACAAGATAAAAAACCATAAACAACCCAAATTAGCAGGATCATATTCAAAATATATATGTAATTAACACATAAAAGTATGACATTTTAGTGTATTATCAGGTAGTGTTCTGTAGAAAAAGCCATACGAATGAGGGTTGATAATTAATTAGCTATGGACATCTAAAATTAATTAGAATTGTGGATAATGGACAGACTTGACCCAGCTTGGAAATCAAATCAGTGAAGCAGTCAAGCCTGCTGCTCAATTTTTAAGCTAAATTGTCCTATTAATAGAGACCCCAAATTCAGTTAACCAGAAGCTCAACCATCCATGGAATAATTAAATAAAGGGTCTCTGGACTTTATAAAAATTACAAAATATCCCCAACAAGTTTTCCAACGAACCATTCAACTCCTTCCTTGAAACATGCTTTGTTTTTGCTATTTTTAGCAAAGCCATTCTACTCACTCCTCTTCTCAAGGTGGCCGAACATGGGAAGGGGGATTGACTACTATTTTTAGTAAATTTCTTTTGAGTTTTCTATTTTCAAATATATCGATGTGATTTAATTTGGGTTTTAAAGTTAATTTGATGAAAGTTAATTGCTAGTATTTTTAGCTAATCATAAAATTTCATCAAATTAATTGTAACACTTGAATTAAGCACTCAAAATTTAACATTTTTATCTTCAGCTGCCAAAATATATATTTTTCGTCAAATACAGGTACCACATTAGACAACAAAAAAAAAAGACAAGTACCATGTTAAAAATTTTCAACTTAAGTCAAATATAAGTCCATGGTAGAACATCAAAGATCCGTTTTGCATAAAGCATATGTGCTTTCCAGTAAAATTTTATTACAATAAATATCACAAACCGACTCTATTTTCAAATTTTTAATTTTCCACTGTGACAGAAAACCGTTTTTAAACCAAATTTTTTCCAACAACTAGGAGGTCAAGATCTTACCTAGACGATTTAGAGGAGGATGAGAAGGAAATAGATTCAACGAGTGGGGGAACTAGATCGTTTGGTGTACCTCGGGAGGGTACTCCGATTAGGGGTAGGGAGGAGAATTCCTTGAAAATAAATAAAAATATAGTGCTGCTATAGTTGTGGTTTATGCCTATGCATTCTCTTTTCATTTCCAAATTGTTGCTAATTGAAAATAATGTTCCACTGATTAACAAGTGGTAGTCTTCAGCTTTTTTCGTGCTTTTTGTTCTTCTTCTTTGTGCAGACCTCTTGTTTTCAAAATCTAGTTAATTGATAACCACCCAATTTTTGTGGATAGTTTGTGTGCAGACTCGCCTTTTGCAATGGATGGTTTGAATGAATACCTGCCATTTTTAATAGATGGTTTGTAAGAATTGAAGCGGTGTTTTCCTTTTAAGTGTATAGGAGACGCTTCTAGAAGAGATAAAAGGGATGTAGAGGACATTAATTGTGCAGGCTGACTATTTTGTCTTGGGAATAGATATCAATGATGGAACAATGAATGTTATGTCATAGCGTAACATCCTGATTTTGGGCCTAGTCGAAACAGTGGTTTTAGGACCACAAATTCGATGAGAAAATTTTCATTTTTATTATATTTTTAGGGTCTATGATTTTATGGAATGATTTCATGAAAATTTAGTTGGAAAATTTTGACGTTTGGGCACTCAATTTGGTCAAAAGGACTAAACTGTAAAAAGTCCAAAAGTTGAGTTCTACATGTTAGAAGTGTGTAATTGTTATGATTTTTTAAATGAGGAGGTCCTTAAATGGTAATTAGACCATTTTGAAGTTTTTGGACAAAAACGGACATGGTATGATAGGTTTTTAAAAGTTTTTCATTAAGGGCATTTTAGTAAATTGGTAATTAAATGAATTAAAAAGCCAAAAATAAGCCAAATTTGCTCATCTTCTTCCTCATGGCCGAATGTCTCATGAAAAAAACCATGGCTAGGGTTTTCAAGCTTTCCAAGCTCATTTGTAAGTGATCCCGAACCCCGTTTTTAATGTTCTTTACATTTTTGAAGTCCCGGTAACATGATCTACTTATTTCTACCATTATTTTGAGCTAGGATTTATGTTTAAAAATTTACCCATGAGTAATATGCATGCATTTTGATGTATAATGGTAGAAAATGAGTGTTGGGTGTTAGATAAACAACTTTTGCTAAGCGATTTTACGTGAAAACGAGTAAAACATCATAATCGATAAAAATACCTAATGTTCATAAGTACATGTTAGAGTGAGAATTTGATGTTTCCATATAAGGGAAAAATGATCAGCATGTCATAAAACATAAGAAAATAGAATGAAGTTTAATTTTCGAGCCTTGGGGCAAAAGTGCAAATATGCAAAAGTTTAGGGGTCAAAATGCAAATTTGTAAAAATATGATTTTTAGACCCATATGAATAGTGTGACTAATTAGTAGGCTAAATGTGATATTATAGATCAAGGAAATCGAGATTCGGGCTTAAATCGGGAAAATACAAGGTTATGGACTAAAATGGTAAATTGCCGTTTCTGGATCCGAGGTAAGTTCATGTGTTAATAATAATGCAATACCATGCATGAATTGTAATTCTCTATTGATATGGCATAAATTTTATTATTTAATATGTTTAAGAGAAGTTGATGGATGGTGTGTATGATATGGAAAAATGTAAAGCTTGTTGTGTCATGTGAAATTGAATGGCAAGTTATTGTTACATGAATTGGGTGTTAAATTACAATTACATGGGTTGTATGAATTGCTACACGATTTTACCTGACGAGATTTCAAGAAGTAAGTTCGGATAACTTAAAGTAAACTCATAATATGCCTAGTTGCATGATTTATGAATGTATGAAAATTGCATTTGGTAATGGCATGAAATGTACCTTTAAAAAAAATGACATGTTGAAAAATGTCCCGGTTGAAGGTGGAAAGGAAGTTCGATGGATGAACCATGTTGCATGTGATTTGAGATCCTGCATGTGTTGCGGAAAGGATAAAGCTATGACGGGTAATCCGATGATCTCAAATATAAAAAAAGGATCTAGCTCGGACGGGTGTTCCTTGAGTGATCTAGCCTCCCGAAGAATATTTGTACATTATGGATTTAGCCTGGATGGGTAATCCCGACATCACCCTATAAGTTTATATTATGAGGGATTTAGCCTGGACTGGTAGTCCCGCTGTAAGATGTGAGGTTCGCGGGAGTGCATACATGAAATGATCATTCTTATGAATTGATGGTTAATGGATAATCCATCGGAATTTCCTAGAAACTCAACGGGATTAATATGATGTATATCAATGAAATGATGAATGGTGAGCTCTTCTAAGACAAATTTACATGGTGTATTGTCATGAGACTAATTTGATGATTGAGTGCATGTGATAGGAAATTATCCTATACTTGGAATGTATGACCAAGTGTGCCCATGAGAAATAATAACTTTTATACTAAGTTCCATTGTGAAAAATGAGTAAGGGATCCATGAAATGGTAAGTTCATGATAGTTGGAAATGATCTTATGATACTGATCATCAAATTGTACCAAACTAGATTTGGATAGCAGCATTGGTCTTACTTTGAAAATCCATTAAAAATATTAGAAATTGAGTTAGAAGCTTAATAAAATATGAAATTAAAGCTTTATGAGTTTAGTTTCACATAAAGAAAACAGTGAAAGAAAAAGAATTCTATATCATGAGATATTTGAATTCTTGTGAGACAGAGTCGGAGTGATTCCAGACTCCCCTGTCTCAACTTTAGAAAATCACTAGAAATTATACAAAAATAATTATGAGTTAAAATTCATATGACTGAAATATTTAATGAGTCTACTTTAAGGAGAAAGATACGAGAACATTATATCAGTCTCGTACTAGCAGATAAATAAATTTTAGTGAAGAAAGGTCAAAGCTGTCAAACTGCTAAACAGGGGAGACTTTGAATAATAAACTGTCCTTTTTTGCTAGACCAAAAATTCTAAAAATTTTATGATAAGAATAAATATGAGTATAGTTTTTTGGAAAATTAATAGATATTAGTTTGGAGTTCCGTAGCTCCGGATATAAATAATTTAATGACTGTGACTTGCGAAAATAACTTAGCTGGAATTTGAATAAATAGAAAGAATATGAAAATAGCATGCTATCACATTGCTTATTATTTTCATGCGAGCTTACTAAGCGTAAAACTTACTCCCTGCTTTCCATTTCTTTTTGTTTTTTCAGGTCTGCTCAGGGTTGGAGATCAAAGGAGGAAACATCACACTATCGAGCCATTATCCTTGGAGTATTGGCATGTGTACATGAAATGTTTTCATTCGAGTGGCATGTATAGGGACTTAGTTTTTCTATGATGACTATTGTTGTGATTAACCAAAGGTATTGGCTTATATTGATTTGTTGATTATAGCCATGAGATGTGGCTTATAATGATTTTGGCTTGTAAGCCTATTTATTCATGATATGTGTTAATGTCTTATGATGTAACTAGACTAGTTTATCATGAGTAGGGGGAACTAATACATAATAATGAGCTAATGATGAATGCCATTGAAATCGTGTATGTGTATGCATGTAAAGATGACAAAAAGGCTTGGAAATTAGCCTAAGTCTTGACCACACGGGTAGAGACACGGCCTTTAGCCACAAGCGTGTGCCCTTAAACGGTTGCTGACGTCATAAATAGAAAGTTACACGGGCTCAGGACACGAGCGTGTCCCAAGCCACACGGGCTTGTTACTCTCCAAAGCTAAAAAATTGTTAAGTTGCCCAAAGATTATCAAATGTTTTTTATTATTTCCCGAATCACCTATGTTTTAGGCCTCGAAGGCCTGTATAAGCGACGATATGCATGTGATTGAAAAGTTTTAATTTTGGGCAAAATTTGGTGACCCGATTTTGTATATTTGTGAATGTTTAAGTCCGATAACGTCTCGAACCCTGTCCCGGCATTGGATACGGGTGGGGGTGTTACATTTAGTGGTATCAGAGCTATAGTTTAGTCAGTTCTCAGACTAACCTAGCATATGTATGAGAGTTCAGCCATGCATGCCACCGATCCATGATAGTGTGATGTCTCCCGACGTGTATAAGAGCCATTTTGTTTAAAGAAAGGTACTCTCCAACCAAGCTACACTGACCATGTTGAATGTGATGCTAAAATATTCGAGTAAAGTATAGTCATGACGAACTAAAACTTGGAAAGGTACGAATGAGGATTCATGAAATGTGTACATGGTGAAATGAGCTTATCTATGATTAATAGATAATTCTATGATGTAAATGGTTAATTTGCTTGAGTGAATGCATGTGTTTAGATAACTTACCAAAGATATAGATGGAATGAATATTCACGTACGCTTATATGAAAAATCATGGTTGATAAGCTCGTATAGCTTAAGTAAATGTGTTAAATTGCTTGGACTGATTCATATGATTATAACGATATGTCTAAATGATAGTGTACGAGGTAAAAGTATAGATTGTGATAAGCTTATCTATGTTTGTTGGCCCATGTATGATATCATGTGCATGACTTATATGATTAAATGAATAGATAGGTAAAGTTATCCAGAAAACATGGAATGCATGCATAATTATACTTGACTAAATGAGATAACTGGAAAGTGGGCGTTAAATCAATATGAACGTTAGTTACTCGAAATGAATGACATGGTTGAGATATAATTGCTATGATGAAAACTGTGTTACATATATATGTATATGAGAGTTGAGTCAGAGGCCCTACGACCCCTCCCCCTTACCAAAGTGGTGTTTTATAATGGAAATTCCTGAGATTTATGTTGAATGAGTTTCCAGGTGAGAAACCAAAGAGTTCAATGATGGAATGGTTATAAGCATGATTAGAGATTGAGAATGGGTTGATAAGTACAGACATGAGCTAGAAAGATATCGAATTGACCGAAAGATTATTTTATTTTCACAACATCAGAGTTAGTGAAAAAGGTTAATTTTGGTAAAATGATCTATCCTGGTATGATGTTGAGAAATGTATTGATTGAAATTCCCTCATGAACTGATTTTCTTAGTGAAGGGAATATTATGGAATTTGGCACGGTAGAAATAGTTAAAGGAATAATGTTTGAAATATGAAATGTCCAAGCATGGTAATTACAGTTAACAGTTTGTGGTTGTCTCTATTGAGATATGGTATGAGATTATCTAACACCGAAAATATTATTGGGGCTATCTAATCCCTGATGAATTCTTATATTATGAAAATGTTTCCTGATCTTAATGTTAGACGAATGTGTTGTCAGTCTGATTGGATTATGATCTTCATGGTTCTGTTTTTCTCTGGTATTTTGTTATTGTGTTGTCAGTCTGATTGGATTATGATCTTCATGGTTCTGTTTTTCTCTGGTATTTTGTTATATTCTGCCTGTTGGGAATCGATGAGAAATTGTGTATGGTGCCATGATTCTATTTCTACCGATCATTAATCTGATTGATTTTATATATATATGAGAAGCATATAGTTCCGGCTATATTTGTTGTCAGTGGTTTGGAATGATGTTATTCTGGATTTCTTTTCTCTGAAAAACTATTGGGGTCTTTCATATTTTTTTATGAGTCTGGTTCTCGGTCTTCTAATGTAGTATTGTAATTTGGATTTCCTTAACATGGATATCTTTATCTTGGATTTCTTTGTTCTGGGCTTCTCTATCTTGAATTTCTCTATCTTGGATTTTCTGATTATCTTTATCTTGTAACTTGTTGATCATGGCTTGCATTAAGAGCATGACCTCCAGCTTGTGATTGATATATATAGAACAAGTATGACTATACCTTTGAATTGATCCTGATAATGTGGTGAAATTTCAAGTCCTAATGTGTGTGGTGGATTTCCTTTCTCAAGTAGTTAATCAGAGTTAATGTATTCAGTTGAGTTATCAGTATTACTTATGCTAATGCTTTTGTTATGGTCTTCGATTGGCATGATGAGTGAATTTGGAATGATGCATGTTGAATCGTTTTGTTGACTAGAAGAGAGAATTTCTTGAAATATCAATTACGGATGAATAAGGTCAACTTGATTATTCAATCTGTATGGAATATATGTTTAGAATTTAATGAGATGTTCATGCTTGAGAATAAGATTTTATTTCTTCACGACTAAAAAGACGAATAGTCTAACTAAGAAGTTTATGTTTCCTAGAAGAATCGAATGCGATAAAAAGATCTGATATTGATAATGTGAAGATAATCTGGGTATTTAAAAATGTTGAAACGATCATTGTTTATCTTTGAGTACAAATTCTTGAAATGTTCAAAGTTTAAAGATATATAGCAAGAATCATCAAAATTATTTTTGCCGTTTAGGAATTAGAATGGAAATAGAAAAGGTTAATATGGATTTTCTTGTCTGGATCATCCCTTTCCTTGAAAGAGGAAAGTAATATGTAGTGTTGTTAAACGTTATGATATATACAAATTATGCTAGTATACCCAAATGTCTACTCACTAGATTCATAGGGTTTCGTGTCTTTATGAATGTTGGATATCATGAAACTTTACTATCCACTAATCAGATTGAGATCTAGGATTCATAACATGATTTCTTGGGAAAGCCAGAGGAGGCTTTGAAATGAAAGGTAACTAAGAGTTGAATTGGACAGTGTGGAATTATAAAGAGTATGAGGCCGAGATGAACTGACTAGTTTCCCTATTTGAATCCAAAAAGATTCGAGTGCGAATGTATATGTAACATGATGGTATGGGTCAGACTTTTGAGTACATGAGCTTTCTGGTACAGATTAAGTTTTAGTGAAATTATTGTAAAGTGAATACCACTTATGATTTTTTGTATATGGAATTTAAAGAGATAGGCAGTAAAAGCTCGGCTTGAGTGAAAGTTCTTTGACATCACTTATAGGATTGAAGAATCTAAAAGAAAACCAAAACCACTTTCCTGGTAAGATTTTCGGGGACGAAAATCCCTAAAGGGGGAGAAATGTAACATCCTAATTTTAGGCATAGTCGGAACAGTGGTTTTGGGATCATAAATCCAATGAGAAAAATTTCATTTTTATTATATTTTTATGGTCTACGATTTCACGAAATTATTTCATGAAAATTTCGTTTGAAAATTTTGACTTTTGGGCACTCAATTTGGTCAAAAGGACTAAATTGTAAAAAGTTCAAAAGTTGAGTTCTACATGTTAGAAGTGTCTAATTGTTATGATTTTTTAAATGAGAGGTCCGTAAATGGTAATTAGACCATTTTTAAGTTTGTGGACAAAAATGGACATGGTATGATAGGTTTTTAAAAGTTTTTCATTAAGGGTATTTTAGTAAATTGGTAATTAAATGAATTAATAAGCCAAGAATAAGCCAAATTTGCTCATCTTCTTCCTCATGGCTGAATGAGTCATGGAAAACACCATGGCTAGGGTTTTCAAGCTTTCCAAGCTCATTTGTAAGTGATCCTGAACCTCATTTTTAATGTTCTTTACATTTTTGAAGTCTCGGTAACATGATCTACTCATTTCTACCATTATTTTGAGCTAGGATTTATGTTTAAAAATTTACCCATGAGTAATATGCATGCATTTTGATGTATAATGGTAGAAAATGAGTGTTGGGTGTTAGATAAAAAAACTTTTGCTAAGCGATTTTACGTGAAAACGAGTAAAACGTCATAATCGGTAAAAATACCTAATGTTCATAAGTACATGTTAGAGTGAGAATTTGATGTTTCTATAGAAGGGAAAAATGATCAACATGTCATAAAACATAAGAAAATAGAATGAAGTTTAATTTTCGAGCCTTGAGGCAAAAGTGCAAATATGCAAAATTTTAGGGGTCAAAATGTAAATTTGTAAAAATATGATTTTTAGACCCATATGAATAGTGTGACTAATTAGTAGGCTAAATGTGATATTATAGATCAAGGAAATCGAGATTCAGGCTTAAATCGAGAAAATACAAGGTTATGGACTACAATGGTAAATTGCCGTTTCTAGATTCGAGGTAAGTTCGTGTGTTAATAATAATGCAATACCATGCATGAATTGTAATTCTCTATTGATATGGCATAAATTTTATGATTTAATATGTTTAAGAGAAGTTGATGGATGGTGTGTATGATATAAAAAAATGTAACGCTTGTTGTGTCATGTGAAATTGAATGGCAAATTATTGTTACATGAATTGGGTGTTAAATTACTATTACATGGGCTGTATGAATTGCTACATGGTTGTACCTGACGAGATTTCAACAAGTAAGTTCGGATAACTTAAAGTAAACTCATAATATGCCTAGTTGCATGATTTATGAATGTATGACAATTGCATTTGGTAATGGCATGAAATGTACCTTTAAAAAAAATGACATGTTGAAAAATGTCCCGATTGAGGGTGGAAAGAAAGTTCGATGGATGAACCATGTTGCATGTGATTTGAGATCCTACATGTGTTGCAGAAAGGATTTAGCCCGGACGGGTAATCCGATTATCTCAAATATAAAAAGGATCTAGCACGGACAGGTGTTCCTTGAGTGATCTAGCCTCCCGAAGAATATATGTACATTATGGATTTAGCCCGGATGGGTAATCCCGACATCACCCTGTGAGTTTATATTACGAGGGATTTAGCCTGGACTGATAATTCTACCGTAAGATGTGAGGTTCGCGGGAGTGCATACATAAAATGATCATTCTTTTGAATTGACAGTAAATGGATAATCCATCGGAATTTCCTAGAAACTCAACGGGATTAATATGATGTATATAAATGAAATGATGAATGATGAGCTCTTCTAAGACAAATTTACATGGTGCATTGTCATGAGACTAATTTGATGATTGAGTGCATGTGATAGGAAATTATCCTATACTTGGAATATATGACTAAGTGTGCCCATGAGAAATAATAACTTTTATATTGAGCTCCATTGTGAAAAATGAGTAAGGGATCCATGAAATGGTAAGTTCATGATAGTTGGAAATGATCTTATGATAGTGGTCATCATATTGTACCAAACCAGATTCCGATAGCAGCATTGGTCCGACTTTGAAAATCCACTAAAAATAGTGGAAATTGAGTTAGAAGATTAATAAAATATGAAATTAAATCTTAATGAGTCTAGTTTCACATAAAGGAAACGGTGAAAGAAAAAGAATTCTGTATCATAAGATATTTGAATTCTTGTGAGACAGAGTTGGAGTGATTCCAAACTCCCCTGTCTCAGCTTTGGAAAATAACTAAAAATTTTTAAAAAATAATTATGACTTAAAATTCATATGATTGAAATACTTGATGAGCCTACTTTCAGGAGAAAGAGACGGGAACATTATCTGAGTCTCATACTAGGAGATAAATAAATTTTAGTGAAGAAAGGTCAAAGCTGTCAAACAGCGAAACAGGGGAGATTTTAAATAATAAACTGTACTTATTGGCTGAACAAAAAATTCTTAAAATTTTATGGTAAGAAGATATATGAGTCTAGTTTCTGGGAAAATTAACAGATCTTAATTTGTAGTTCTGTAGCTCCGGATATAAATAATTTAATGACTATAACTCGGGAAAACAACTTAGCTCGAATTTGAATAAATAGAAAGAATATGAAAATAGCATGTTATCGCATTGCTTATTATTTTCATGCGAGCTTACTAAGCGTAAAGCTTACTCCCTCCTTTCCATTTCTTTTAGCTTTGTCAGGTCTTCTCAGGGTTGGAGATCGTTGGAGGCAGCATCGCACTATCGAGCCATTATCCTTGGAGTATTGACATGTGTACATGAAATGTTTTCATGCGAGTGGCATGTATAGGGACTTAGTTTTTCTATGATGACTATTGTTGTGATTAGCTAAAGGTAATGGCTTATATTGGTTTGTTGATTATAACCATAAGATGTGGCTTATAATGATTTTGGCTTGTAAGCCTATTTATTCATGATATGTGTTAAGGTCTTACGATGTAACCAGACTAGTTCATCATGAGTAGGGGGAACTAATGCATAATAATGAGCTAATGATGAATGCCATTGAAATCGTGTATGTGTATGCATGTAAAGATGACAAAAAGGCTTGGAAATTAGCCTAAGTCTTGACACACGGGTAGAGACATGGCTTTGTGTCTCAGCCGTGTGAAGGACACGGCCTCTAGCCATAGGCATGTGCCTTGGCCGTGTGCCCTTAAACGATTGTTGATATCATAAACAAAGAGTTACAAAAGCTGAGGACACGAGCGTGTCCCAAGCTACACGGGCGTGTTACACTTCAAAGCTAGAAAATTTTTAAGTTGCCCAAAGATTATCGAATGTTTTCGATTTTGTCCCGAACCGCCCTAATGTATGTTTTAGGCTTCGAAGGCCTGTATAAGCGACGATATGCATTTGATTGAAAAGTTTTAATTTTTGGAAAAATTTAGTGATTCAATTTTGTATGTTTGTGAATGTTTAAGTCTGGGAATGCCTCGAACCCTATCCCGGCGTTAGATACGGGTGAGGGGTGTCACATAGTGGGGCAGGCGTCAATCTCTTCTTGGGCTTTGTTGATAGGATGGTAATCCTTAGTAAACCTAATCGGATGGTAGTCCCTAAAACTGCCATGCTCCGGAAAGTATTCAAGTACCTTCTTATGGATGAAGAGGTGCAGGGTTACAAGGAGTCGGACTTGGACAATGGTTTTGAACAGGGGGAAGGTTCCAAGCCTTGGAATGAAAGCTTCCCCAATAATGTAAAGGACATAATTACCGAAATCTTTCGAGGGGACATTCTAGAGCCCTGGAATATTTTGAAATTCAAAGAAATAATCTAAAGGAAGTGGATGGGAGATAATAGAAGGGAGGGAAATGAAATATTTGCCCCTGCTCCCTCCGGATGGTATTCATTTTGGCAACATACATGACTGGGATTATGCTGAAATTGACAAGGAGGGAGGGAAATGGAATATATGCACTTTGGATACCAAAGATGGGCATGCAGTTGTCCAAATTATTAGCTAGCTAGAATCAAAGCCAAATTTTTATCAAATTTTATCTTTATTTCTTATCTTGGGTTCTTATGTTTTACTAGTTTTTTTTATCTTAGCTTATTTAAAAAATAAATATAAAAAACCGCCAACTTCCAAAATAGTAAATTCCTGATTTAGCTTGTTGATAATTAGCTTCCTATTATTAGTCATGTACGACTATATTTAATGGGAGAGAAATGAAAGGAAGCATAAAACTAGAGTGAAATCCCCATAAAATGATTTTCAATTAACAGTTGCAATTATGTGACTTTGATTTGTAATGTAAATATTATACATATTGTAGTAAGTAATTCTGTTTGTAGATTGTAGCTATAAGTAAAAGCTGAAAACATATGGCTATATCATGATTACAGTGTTACAATTTTTATTCTTTCTCTTCGATTTTAAATCCTGTGTTGATAATTAGCTTTCTATTTAAAAAATACATATAAAGAACCGGCTAAAACCCAGTTATTTTTGCAAGTTTATATGTTTATTTTTTTCATTATATATATATATATATAAATAATAAAACTCAAACACTTTGAGTATAATAAACATAAAGATGATCAAATCCTGATGACCACCACTCTTATTAATATAACAATGGAATGACAAATTAATATTTTAGTTACAAGCATCGGGATTTGCCAAGAGGAAAACTTCAATGGCCTTGTAAACTACCTCACTCCTTTGAATGAGAGCCTTGATTTCATCTTCGGTGATTACATAATCACCAACAGTGTAAAATTTGATCAAGCTCTTACAAACACTTCCTCCACTTGTAGCAGCCACAAATTGGTTCTCATAGCCGATTTTCTCAAGCTTGTCCCCCAAAGGTCCGCCTTTAATCAAGCTGTAACTATATGACAAATTGTTTTCATCATGTCCTCCAATCATGTGCTTCATATATTGGAATGGAAGACCTAAGGAAATAAAATACTTGTTATCCGACATACTCATATCAAACAGATACTCATATTAATGAAGTAACTAACCTTCAACAAAGTTGATCTTTACAATACTTCCTGGCTTACCATCACCATCGAGCTCAACACTCTTAATTGCATGAGGGGCTGCCTTGGGGTAAACCTTGGCACCTTCAAGAACAAAGGCCTTGAAAAGCCTGGTTGGGGCGATTGGGGAGGTTACCTCAAACTCATAAGTGACAACACCCATTATTCTAAAGCTATTTAGAGTTTTGTAGTCTTGTCTTTGAGCTAAAAGAAAAGAAGAAGAAATGAATGGATGAGTGAGTGAGTGTTTCGATGTGTGGGAAGCCAGAAAACTATGATAATATTTATAGATTGAAATTGAAACTTAAGAACTTGATTATTTTCAATCTTTAATTGGATTTATATCCAATAATGTTATTAATTTTTATTAGTCAAAAAAAGCATTCCAAATATGTCTAAGTAATTGGCCAATTGATGACTTCATATATAGAGATAGAGAGAAAGAGAGGAAAATTCTTATATAAATATTAGTCTGTTATAGGAATAGATGAAAAGAAGTTGAGGTCAAAAAAATCAACTGATCCAAAATGCTCAACATGAAGCAGCGACTATTGTCACGAGGCTAGACCTTTCGTCTCGCAATCCGTGTGACCTTAGGCGATTTGCTGGTCCAAACTTGCCCAAGTCAGCCTTTACTCGAATGAGGATTCTTTAAGAGCTCCTCCAAGGCACCAACTCGAACAGCGGAAGCAAACTTATGCCTAAAGAAGCTTATAAAGAACAACAGAAAGGGACACTCGCAAAGTGTTTGAGTAAATGCTCTCTATTCTCTTATTCACAAAGAATAATGAAACAATGAATGGAGTGAGTACAAATGAGGGGGAGGCTCTCTATTTATACTTGAGCTCCCCCAAAACTGACGGTCAAGATACAATTACATCGACGGACGAGATTAACCATATCCCATAATTTAAGGGATTTACAAGATATTGCCATATCAAATCCTATCTAATCTTAAAAGATTTGATTCCCTCTATCTTCTAAGATTAGTTACCATAGTTGCCTAAGTTGCCATATCTTCGCTATCGGGCCAACCAGGCTTTAACCTGATAGGCTTCTCCAACAGTTCTTTGAATCGGGCCAGCTCTCGTGGGCCAAATGATCCCCATCTAAGTAATAGACCTCTATTGGATGCATTTGTTTCGATGGTCACGGGCTTCGAACTCTAGCTCGTGACATTCTCCCCTACCCATTCTCGCAACGTCCTCGTTGCAACTTTTGAATGGCACTGACTTGATTCAACTCGTGTCCCTCTCGTTGCTTTGGCTTTTCCCTTCCTTCGGGACTTCTGCCTCGGCTTTCGTCGCTTCTTAACTCGAGCCGTCCTACTCATTTGTACATCTCGACGACAAGGAGTTGTGTCACTCCCTTGCCCACATTCTAACTCTCCTTGAATAGAATCCTCATGATTCACCACACTTGGCTTCGCTTTGCCCACAGTCTCTCGGCCTCCTTGCTCAAGAACTTCAAAAGGGCCCCTACATTCTTGCCAAGTACACAAGTTAGAATGTAACACACTATCAGAGTGTTCGGAATGTACCTTCGCATTTACTCGGGTCAACTGTCCCACATGCATCACTTCTTTTCCCTTGAAGTCTGATGCACCACCCACCTCTCCCATAGGTGGAAGCCTTGTTGATGACTCGGCCAACTCCGACGCTTCACTCGACTCAAGCCTCATTGGTCCCAGCTTCACTGTTTTCATCGCAACTTCTTCCTCTAAGCTTGATGACAAACTCACCTCTTCCTTAGGTTGAAGCCCCTTCGACGACTCACCGTGCTCAGACATTGCCTTTCCTTTTACTACGGCTTACTTTGGATAGTTCCGTAACTCATGCAGACCACAGCACAAGAAGCACTTTAGTGGCTTCTTTTTGCTTCTCTTTGCCCTCTTTGTTTCGGCTTTTCCCTTGCTCAAACCAAGCTTCTTGGGCCTCTCGTCTGCTCTATCGTTCCCTTCGATGACAGACTTGTTCCTCTTTGTCCTTTTGGCTTCGGCTTTATCCTTACTCGAACCAAGCTTCTTGGGCTCCTTGTCTGCTCCATCGTTCTCTTTGATGACAGACTTCCTCGGACACTTCCGCAACCTATGTGGACCATGACACAAGAAGCACTCCACTAGCTTCTTCTCGTTTTCGGCCTCCTTGGCTTCGACACCCCTTGCGCTCGAACCAAGTCCCAAGGCCTTATCCACCGGCTTCTTTCTAAGCACGGATTTCATCGGACATATTTTCAATAAGTGTGGACCGTCGCAGAGAAAGTATTTCAACTTGTCCCTTTTCCTCTTGGGTTTCTTCTTCCCAACTCGTGGTTTCCCATTACCACAATTGTTGGCATTGCCATTGCCATCCTCAATGTCTCCCTTGTGATTCCCTTCACATACGCCCTTTTCCTCGGACTTGGAAGACCCAAGCTTATCTTTCCCTAGACCAAGCTTAACCACGGTTTCCGCTACCGTCATGGCTTCCGACAGCTTTTGGACACCTTTTTGTTCCACCTCCTGTCTGACCCACGGCTTCAATCCCTCTTGAAAAGCAAGAAATGCTTTTTTCTTGGCCACATCTAAAACTTGGAGCATGAGTTCCTTGAACTCGTGAACATACTCCACTACTGTGCCCCGTTGCGTTATCCCTTGCAACATTGCCCGAGCTTCTTCCTCGGCAAACTCTGGGTAAAACTGTCCCTTCAACTCGCATTGGAACTCTTGCCACGTTCCAATCTCACCTTGCCTTTTATCTGTGGTCCTTCCTCACCATCATAAAAGTGCAATATCAGTAAGAAATAATAAAGTAGTTTTAACCTTACTCGCATCATCCTCGATGCCTTTGGCACGGAAGTAGTTTTCCATCCTTCACAAGAAATTGTCCACATCACATGCAGACTTTGTCCCCACAAACTCTTTCGGCTTCGGGACATCCTCGTTATTGAGTGCTACATTTTCCACTCCTTTCCCCACCGTTGCTCGACACAAGGCCAGCTCTCCCTCGAGCTCCTCTATTCTTGTGCTCAAAGCCAACGTCGTGGCCATTGTTTCCTCCTTCAAAGCTATCATCATGGCCTCAAGAGCATCATTCCTGTCTGAGAGTTTATCTTTGTGTGAATCAAACAACTCATTTACCTTATCCATGGTCGAATTAAGAGACGTCTTTACATAGTCTCTAGACTGCTCCTTCCAGTTGTCTATGTGACCCTCGAACCCATCGAGTGCCTCCTTTACGTCCTCCATGGATCCTTCGAGTTTACCCACACGTACCTCTACTGCCAACAGCATCTCCTTCAAACCTTTTCTTACCCATATTTGTTCGGACTCTTCTTTCGACATCCCAACGGTGCCTTCGAACCAACAGCTTGGATAACACTTGGTTCGAACACTGGCTCGGATATCACTTGTCACGGGGATAGACCTTTCGTCTCGCAATCCGTACGGCCTTAGGCTATTTGCTCATCCAAACTCGTGATTTGCTCGTCCAAACTCGGATACCATCTTTCGTCTCGCAATCCATGTTTGAGTAAATGCTCTCTATTCTCTTATTCACAAAGAATAATGAAACAATGAATGGAGTGAGTACAAATGAGGGGGAGGCTCTCTATTTATACTTGAGCTCCCCCAAAACTGACGGTCAAGATACAATTACATCGACGGACGAGATTAACCATATCCCATAATTTAAGGGATTTACAAGATATTGCCATATCAAATCCTATCTACTCTTAAAAGATATGATTCCATCTATCTTCTAAGATTAGTTACCATAGTTGCCTAAGTTGCCACATCTTTGCTATCGGGCCAACCAGGCTTTAATCTGACAGACTTCTCCAACAGTTCCTTGAATCGGGCCAGCTCTCGTGGGCCAAATGATCCCCATCTAAGTAATAGACCTTCATTGGATGCATTTGGTTCGATGGTCACGGCCTTCAAACTCTGGCCCGTGACACTAGTCCTATGATTCTATGCATATTTAATATTAATAATTTAATTCATTTAAAATAATATTGAGAAATAATATTTCAAATTCACAACCATAAAAAACAATTCAATATATAATAGACTGTCTATTTACTATTATTATTCTTTTTCTAGAATGAGACTCGAGGTATCATAAGAGACAAAATTTTTGAAGTTAAAGAAAAGTATATATAATAGCCCAAAATTGCCCGGGCTCGTAAAATAAATAGATAAAAAAACAAAAACAAAAATTCATTAAATAATAAAGTCCATTTACAGTCCATTTACAGTCCATTTACAAAGCCTATACTCGGTTACACCCCAAAACCCTTGGCCCAAATACCTAAAACCCAACAACTAAACCCAAATCAGTAAAGCCCAATAAGGCCTAAACCCTAAACTGAAACAGGAAACCCTAGGGTTTCCAGAAGCTTCGAGCCGCAAACTCCAAACGTCACGCCCTTCGTCTTGCAACGTTTCAGTGACACCTCATCGACGCCTCCATCGGCGCCATGACTACCGTAATCTGTGCACAAATCAACACCCCATCAGCGCCGGATTTCACGCTGATACCTACAGAAAAAGGAAAGAAGAACGACAGGGGCAATACAAATATGACAGGGAATAAAATCAAAGATGTAAAATATTATTTTCAATGGCTATAAAAGCCCGAATCAAAATGATGTAAAGTACTTTTTTTTATATATACACATATAATAGAATACAGGCAGTTTACACACACGAAATATACCAACAGACTATCGAAGAAAACAGAGGTTATCTTTTTCTTTTTTTTCGTTATGAACGTATGAAATATTACTTAAATAAGAAAAAGAAAAGTTTACCGACGAATTTCCCTTGAAAAATGAGACTTTCCAACTTCTGGCCACCGTAATAGGCGATGTTGACAGAGGCGCGTAGGCGCGCGCAAGCCCCAGGACGGAGGCTCGACAAAACTCCGAGGGCCAGATCTCAACTCTCTTTCAGAGAATTTTCCTGTTTTTTTTTTAAAATCGGGTTGGAAATGAAATTTTAGGTTAAAATTTGGCTTATATAGCCTTATTAAAACGATATCGTTTAGCTTAAAACAATAAGCTTCAAAATGGCGTCGTTTTAATGCTGAGGATCCGCGTGTTGACCCGTGACCCAGGGAGGATCCGCGTGTTTTTGGTAAATGGGCTAATTGCCCAATTAGTCCTTCCGCATTTTTAATCTTTATGATTTCATTTTATTTTTATTTTAATTCGGCCCCTCTTTTATATTTGTTTCAATTTAATCCTAATGGCGATTAAAATCCATTCTGAAGAACGACGTTGTTTTGGGGAATTAGGGCTAATTGCCTAGTGAGTCCCTCAGTTTTTAATGCGCATTTCAGTTAGGCCCAAAAATTTTTATTTATTTGTTATTAACCCAAGATTTTTAATTAAAATTCGATTTTAATCCTCTTTTATATATTTAATTTATTTTAAATACTATGTATATTATTTATTTTTTGTAAATATTAGTTATATATAAAAATAGTATATATCTTATTTTTTATTTATTTATATAATTATTCATTATATTCATTATATTATTATACATTTTATTTATAAATTTTATTATATTATATATTCTACTACGTACATTATTCCTTACATTTTTGTTTTATTATAAATTATATATTCTTTTATTATTTAATAATTGTGTAATTTTTTTAAATTATTATTAAATAATATATGCATATTTATAAAATATATAATGTTTAATATCTAACGTTTTTAAATTTTCTAATCTTGTTCTTATTTAACATATTATTATTGTAAATACATTAAGTCATCATATCATATAGTGTATTTCATATATAAAAATTTATCATTTATCATTTATTATTTTAACCATTTTTATACTTCATTTATATTTTATTTCTTTGACTTATATTTTATATATGTTCATAATTTGTTTATTTTTTTATTATTGTTTAGTAGGTTAATTTTTATTTCATAAATTATTTGTTATTTTTACATATTATTTGTTTATCATATTTGCATAAAAATTGATTATTTATGTTACCTCAAGTTATATTTGCATGAGATACTATTATATATATGTGTTGTATAATATATATTATGCTCATTGTTTTTCTGTGATTATACTTGTGTCGAAACCATTTTTAAAGGAATGTTCGAAAAACGGGGATCGACTTTTGAAAAACGAAAACGGGAGTCGCCACCAACCTTTTTTAGGTGTGATTGGATCACCTTATAAAACGTTTTGGTCTAGGAAAATTAAGAAAACAGGTTCGGGAGTCGGTTACGTACGAGGAAGGATTAGCACCCTCGCAACGCCCAAAATTGGTACCAAATTGAATAGTTTTCTGTCTTAATGTCAAAAGTTTGAAAGAATTTAGAAATAAGATCTCTTTTTTAAAACTTGAATTATTTAAGTTGAAAAATCGAGATTCCTTAGCTTCGAAAGAATACAAACATCACATCCAGCATGATAGGACACGATATTCTTAAACTCTCATAACTGAAATCATCTCATGATTTACAAAATCTATTTAGAAGGATACTTTAGACATTTAGACAAACGGAAATCGCAACCCAACATGTTAGGGCACTATTTCCCGAATTCCTAAATCTGAAAAACATTGCCTCATTTTAGAAAAACTTTTGGATAAAATATGACAATTAAATGAAATATATTTTTTAAAATAATGATTTGAGTAAAATTTAAAAATAATTTACTAAGAGTAATAAAAAATTATTAAAAATGAAATAGTTTGATATGATACTAAAATTATTAAAAAACTAAAATATATAAAAAAATCAAGGAAACATGGATTACATCAAAATAAAAAGGGTCGAAAAATGAAGATGAACAAAAAATAAAATAAGAACAAACCGTAGAAAATAAGAACGTAAGAGGGAGAGAAATTTGAGTGAAAGCTCTCAAAAATTTTATTGTTTCCCAAAACTCCAATGTGTTTACAATGAAGGGAGAGGCCTCTATTTATAGCTGAACCTCCTCAAATCCAACGGTACAGATCAATTACATCAACAGTTAAGGTTAAAAGGTATCTACAAATTAAATCTCAAAGATTACAAAATCATATCTTCTAAGATTGCATATCATATCTAAGATTGCATATCATTGAAGATTATATTTCCATATGAGTCAAGCTTGTAGATGGGCCTTATATCTTTTCAAGTAATGGGTCATTCCGATCGGGCCAAATTATATTTGCAATTCTGGACTGAACTTGGACTTCGTTTTTTTTTTGGGTTTATTATTTTTGTTTTTGGACTTATTTCAGGGCCCGGGCAAAATTGAATGTCTACAGCTGCCCTTCTTTGCTCATTGCTGTAACAGAATAGAGCAATAGACTACTATAAGGACCAATTTTGCCCGCTCACGAGTCTTGAGTTCTTGATCCTTGATCTTCTTTAAATGGCCTCTTGACGGCTTCAATCTACTTCACTGCAACTCAGGAAGGCGATATCTGCTATCTTTGATTTACTTCCCGTCTAATACAGAGATGCCAAATCTATTATCTTCGATCTGCTCCCCGTCTAATACAGAGACGCCAAATCTGCTTCTTCAATCTGCTCCCCGTTTAATACAGAGATGCCAAATCTGTTATCTCCGATTTGCTCCCTATCTAATACAAAAATGCCAAATCTGTCATCTTGGATCTGCTTCGATATAAACACATGAAGGTCAGATCTGCTATGTCTTCGATCTACTCCCCGTCTAATACAGAGATGCCAAATCATCTTGGATCTGCTTCAATGAAGGTCCTATCTGTTATGTCTTCGATCTGTTCCCTGTCTAATACAGAGATGCCAAATCATCTTGAATTTGCTTCAATGAAGGTCAGATCTGCTATATTTTCGATCTACTCCCCGTCTAATACAGATATGCCAAATCATCTTAGATCTGCTTCAATGAAGGTCCTATCTGTTATGTCTTCGATCTGCTCCCCGTCTAATACAGAGATGCCAAATCATCTTGGATCTGCTTCAATGAAGGTCAGATCTACTATATTTTCGATCTGCTCCCCGTCTAATACAGAGATGCCAAATCATCTTAGATCTGCTTCAATGAAAGTCCCATCTGTTATGTCTTCGATCTGCTCCCCGTCTAATACAGAGATGCCAAATCATCTTGGATCTGCTTCAATGAAGGTCCCATCTGTTATGTCTTCGATCCACTCCCCGTCTAATACAGAGATGCCAAATCATCTTGGATCTGCTTCAATGAAGGTCAGATCTATTGTATTTTCGATCTGCTCCCCGTCTAATACAGAGACGCCAAATCATCTTGGATCTGCTTCAGCGTAAACACGTGAAAGCCAAATCTGCTATGTCTTCGATCTGCTCCTTGTAAACGCAAGGATGCCAAATCATATTGGATCTACTTCGATGAGAAAACATCCGAAGGTTAGATCTGCTATGTCTTCGATCTGCTCTCCGTCGAATATGAAGATGCCAAATCTGTTTCTTCGATTTGTTCTCTGACAATACAGAGATGTTAAATCATCTTGGATCTGCTTCAACGTAAACATCTGAAGGTCAAATCTGCTATGCTTTAGCCTGTTACCCTACTGCTTAGGGGGTTAAGGCGCATCAATCTTCATTATCCCTTGAAGGACATAACCTATATAATGTGTATGAGTTCATGCCTAATGATTAGGATGCTATGATCGAAGTGAATCAAATGCTCCTAATTAAACCTGTTATAATGCAAAATGTTTATGAACATGACCCCTATTCCAGACGTCACCAGTCATTCTTTCGTCGAAGTTTATCCTTATTCCTCTTGAAGTATCATTCCTACTCAGCCTGTGGGTCTGTACCATTCTTCAAATGCTATGACCCACCAAAAATGTTTGTAAGATGATCCTCTCTTAGGATCAAATCGTTTGATTTGTCCAATCATCATTTTGGACTAAAGAAAGAATTTTCTCGAGTTGTTTCAAACCTCACTTACGTGAATTCTTCGAACAATTGTTCTGTTTTAGTTTCTTGTATTATCTAGAAATTTCCAGAGTAATGAGCAAAACTTCATTCGTGAAAATTATTTAGTTCATCTATCATTATTTTAATGCAACATACTTTAAGAATAATGGAAGATGAATTTAATCTTGAGAATGATGAATTTGTCAAAAATACAAAGGAAGTTAATCTGATAGCCTATCTTTGAGAAGAAAAAGAATCTAAAGATAGCAAACAAGACAAAAGTTAGATGCCCTAGATATCGCCGCTTGAGCGTTTATACACCAGCTTCATGAAGACTTTCTTGAGTTCAACATGTGTTTAAAAGATCCAAAGTACTTTGTTGATGCCCCGATATGCAACGCGCTTCGCTCTTTGTTGAATCAGATATAGCAAGATTACCGTGTGCTCTTCAAAATTTGAGCTGCCCTTTCGGGTTTTCAACTCAAAACCCCTTTAGTCACAAGGTGCCCTTTGCGGGTTTTCAGCTTGGCCTCTCCATTTTTTTATTTTTTTTTATTTTTGAAAACTCAAGGCGCCCTTTGCGGATTTTCACCCTGGATTCTCCACTTCCTTAGACAAAGTACTTTTTGACTGAGTCTGAATTCACTGGATTGGGTAAACTTTTCCCATCCATTTCCATTAAGATCAATGCTCCCCTAGAGAAGGCCTTCTTCACGACATACGGCCCTTTCCAATTCGGCATCTATTTTCTTCTAAAATCCTTCTGAATGGGAAGGATCTTTTTCAGCACAAGATCCCCCTTATGGAATTTTCTTGGTCTCACTTTCTTGTCGTAAGCTCGCATCATTCGCTTCTGATACATCTAACCATGACGAATGGCCCTTAGCCTCTTTTCTTCAATCAAGTTCAACTGATCATATCGCGATTATATCCATTCAGCTTCATCCAACTTTATCTCTGACAAGACTCGAAGAGACGGTATTTCCACTTCAATGGGTAGCACTGCCTCCATCCCATAAACCAACGAGAAATGAGTTGCCCCAGTGGAGGTTCTGACGGCCGTTCGATAAGCTAAGAGTGCAAATGGTAACTTTTCATGCCAATCTTTGTAGGTTTTAGTCATTTTCCCCACTATCTTTTTGATGTTTTTGTTAGCAGCTTCCACTGCCCCATTCATCTTTGGGCGATATGGAGAAGAGTTATGATGCTTAATCTTGAATTGACTGCAAACTTCTGCTATCGTTTTGTTGTTCAAGTTCAATGCATTGTCTGATATGATCCTTTCAGGCATCCCATATCGACAAATGATATCTTTCTTCAAGAATCGACTCACAGCCTACTTAGTAACATTCGCATAAGAAGCAGCCTCTACCCACTTCGTGAAGTAATCAATGACTACAAAAATAAAGCGATGCCCATTTGAAGCTTTTGGTGATATTGGCTCGATGACATCCATGCCCCACATGGAAAAAGGCCATGGAGAAATCATAACATGTAGAGGTGAAGGTGATACATGAATCTTGTCTCCATAAATCTGACATTTATGGCATTTCTTGGCGTAGTTGATACAATCCCCTTCCATGGTAGACCAATAATATCCAAACCTCATGATTTGTCTAGCCATCGTGAAACCATTAGCGTGCATCCCACAAACACCCTCGTGAACTTCTTCCAAGATTAACTTAGCTTTCACGGCATCAACACATCTCAACAGTAATTGGTCCTTTCTTCTTTTGTACAAGATGTCCCTATCCAAAACATAATCGCAGGCTAATCTCCTGATACCAAGGGTCATCATCCTGATACCAAGGGTCATCATCCTTTTCTTTTTCCTCAATGTTACAACAGTGATCTGGAGCCTTGAAGATACTCATCTGAATGGGTCTCATCTCTTCCTCGTTATTCACTTTAATCATTAAAGCCAAGGTTGCTAGAGCATCTGCCTTTTGGTTTTCATCTCGCGGGATATAGTTGAAAGTGATGTCATCGAGCTCCTCAAGTAACCCCAAAACTATCTTTCGATAAGTGATCAATTTAGGATCTCTTGTCTCCCATTCATCTCTAAGCTGATAAATTACCAACGCAGAGTCTCCATATACCTCCAGGGTTCTTATTCCTCACTCTATAGCCGCTCGGAGTCCCATAATGCATGCTTCATACTCAGCCATATTGTTTGTGCAATCAAAATCCAACTTGCATGTGAACGGATAATAATCGCCATTTGGAGATATAAGGATTGCCCCAATTCCATTTCCCACTGCATTGGATACCCCATCAAAGCTCAACTTCCAAGGATAATCCTCTGTAGTTGCTACACACATTAACTCCTCATTTGGGAAATCGAAATTCAACGGCTCATAGTCCTCTAAAGCTTTACTAGCCAAAAATTCCGCTATCGCACTTTCTTTTATAGCCTTCTGGCTCACATAGACTATGTCGAACTCTGAAAGCAAAATTTGCCATCTCGCCATTCTCCCATTCAAAGCTATTGACTCCATCATATACTTCAAAGGATCAAGTTTTGAAATAAGCCAAGCAGTATGATATAGCATGTACTGTCTTACCCTTCGAGTCGTCTAGATTAAAGCACAACACAATTTCTCAATTGACGAATATCTCATCTCACACTCTGTAAATTTCTTACTGAGGTAATATATCGCCTTCTCTTTTCTTCCCGACTCGTCATGTTGACCAAGCACACACCCCATGGACTTACTAAACACTGACAAGTACAGAATTAATGGCTTATCTGGATAAGGTGGAGATAGTACTGGAGCATTTAACAAGTATTGCTTGACTTTATCAAAGGCATTCTAGCATTCCTCATTCCAAGTACCTTGGTTGTGTTTTCTAATGAGGCGAAATATAGGGTCACATTTCTCAGTTAATTGTGAAATAAACCAAGCAATATAATTCAACCTTCCAAGAAAACCTCGAACTTCTTTCTGAGTATGTGGCGGAGGCAAATCTCGTATGGCTTTAACTTTGTCTGAGTCAACTTCTATTCCTTTTTCACTGACCACAAAGCCTAGTAATTTCCCCGACCTAGCTCCAAAGGTGCATTTTGCCGGATTAAGTTTTAACTGAAACTTCCTTAATCTCAAGAACAGTTTCCTTAAAACTTCAATATGTTCCTCCTCCGTTCGAGACTTGGCAATCATGTCATCGACATACACCTCAATTTCTTTGTGCATCATATCGTGAAACAAGGCTACCATAGCCCTCTAGTATGTTGCCCCTGCATTTTTCAACCCAAAAGGCATTACCTTGTAACAGAAGGTACCCCACAATGTTATGAAGGTAGTTTTGTCCATGTCTTCAGGATGCATATTTATCTGATTATACCCCGAGAAACCATCCATAATGGAGAACAACGAATATCCCACTATATTGTCTGCCAAAGTGTCTATGTGTGGTAGAGGGAAATTATCTTTTGAGCTAGCTTTGTTCAGATCTCTGTAATCAACACACATTCGTACCTTCCCATCCTTCTTAGGAACTGGTACAATGTTAGCTACGCATTCAGAGTACTTCACCTCTTGTAAGAATCCTGCATCAAACTGCTTCTTGACTTCGTCCTTTATTTTCAGTACGATATCTGGCCTCATTCTTCGCAACTTCTGTTGTACTGACTTACATTTCTATCTTATCGGAAGACGATGCACCACAATATCGGTACTTAAACCTGACATATCTTGATAGGACCATGCAAAGATATCCTTGAACTCACGTAGCAACTCAATCAATCCTTGCCTTGTGTCTTTGGCAATATGCGTGCCAATTTTCACTTCTTTCCCCTCCTCTAGGGCTACATCTTATATTGCCTCTTTCTCATGAGGCATGATTTGTTTCTCCTCCTGTTTTACCATCCTCAAAAGATCTAAAAACACATCACAGTCCTGGACATCTTCAAAATCCTGAGATTCCTCCAAACACATGTCTTGCTCACGAGAGAAATCAGGATTTGTAATATCAGTGCTCATGTCATTGATATCTAGAGATCTGTGAAGTATAAAGAATATACGAAGAATGAATGAATTTAAGAATGATTATTTATATACTATGAACGAAAGAATAAGAATTGTCAAAATTTTAACGGAATATTGGTTGATAAAAATGAAACAATACTCGTTGAATTGATAAAAGTTATGTTTTATTAAAAAGATAATAAATGATCATAAGCCTATTTCACAAATGTAATTCTATTACTCCTAGGCTCTAGAATATCAAGAATGTTTCGAGAATTACTTTGAAAAATTCCTAAAGACTACAGGAAGTTCCTCCGCAGTCCAATTGTTCAGAGAGCTTCCCGATTCGTAAGGGCGAATGCCCTCAAGGTTTCCTTGCTTTGATCCTTCCTCTTGTATAGCATTAACCTGATGACTTCCTTCAATGATTAACCCTCTCAATATGAAGGTTTGGGATATTAGAGGGAATGTCATCGGCTCCCACTCCACTTCTCTTCTATTAAGGCGTGCCCTTCTTCCCTCTTGGCACTTCTCAATTTCCTTCCTCCTTTGCTTATAATCTGGTTTGAAACCTAGACCAAAGCGATCCCTTTTCTCTTTAAGTTCTGGGATTTGAGTCCCTCCTTGTAGGTATTTCCCTAATCCTTTTCCTGGTAAGGCTCCCTTTCCCGCCATCATTTGTAGAGCCATCCTCGTAGCTCTTACTATCTTGGGCACCAGTAGCTCACTCCCTTCTGAAATGAAGGTTGCATTTACGAATTCTAAAGACCGAAAGTAACACTCAATAGATTCTTCATTTTTCTCGACATAAGGGGCCTTACTAGTAACTGCGGCTATAATATCCTCCTCCGCATTGATAGTTACTAACCATCTATCCGTCATTAACTTCAGTTTCTGGTGCAATGATGAGGGTACCGCTTCTTCTGAATGTATCCATGGCCTGCCCAATAAGCAATTGTAGGAAGGTTTGATGTCCATCACCAAGAAATCTACTTCGTATATATTCGGCCCAATTTCCAAAGGGATGTCAATCCTTCCCATCACCCTCCTTTCTGTGCCGTCAAAGGCTCTTACCACATTCTGGCATGCCTTCATATGAGAATCGTCAATCGGTAATCTATTCAGTGTGGACAACGGTAGAACATTCAAGGCTGATCCATTGTCGACAAGCACACTTGGAAGTGTGTACCCCTTGCATCGAGTAGTTATGTGCAAGGCCTTGGTTAACCCCTTACCCCCCGGTGGAATTTCATCATCATTAAAGTAGATGAAATTATCAGCACTTATGTTATTCACCAACCGGTTCAGCTTGTTAACAAATATGTCGTGAGTGACATATGTTTCGTTAAGCACCTTCATCAATGCCTCCCTATGCGCCTTAGAACTCAAAAGTAGAGCCAATACTGATATGCGAGCCGGCTGCTTACGTAACTACTCGACCACGCTATACTCGCTATGCTTAAGAAACTTTAGAAATTCCTTAGTCTCCTCTTCCTTTACTGGCTCCTTGACAGGCATTTCAGCTCCTTTCTCCTTCTCCGTACTAACACCCTTTGCTTTTGTGGGCTCATCTCTGACGCCCATCGTATCATACCGCTTCCCACTCCGTGTATGGGAACCCTCAACTTGTACATCCTTAGACGTACTGGCTATGTCCTCCTTCTCCGGCATTGACACTTGACAGTTATAACTCCATGGTACCCTCTTGTTATTCTTATAAGGAAAGGACACGGGTTTATGGATTATGACCTTAGGCACCGTTTGTGCCCTTACTTCATTATTCCCCTGCAAGGAAATAATAATCCTTGGCCAACTGATTCTTTGTTGTTCATCCTCCAGCACACATACTTGTTTTTCACTAGGGCTACCTTCAAAATTTTGTAGTTCTTTATTGTCTATAAAGCCTTGTACCAAGGCCTTGAATTCTTCATAGTTTTGGGTCTCATGACCCTCCTCTCCATGGAACTCACAGTAGTTCCTCGTTCTTTCTCTTTCACCCTTAGAGGTTATCATCCCTCTCTTCATCATCTCCTCCCAAATCGCCTTCATAGGCATCCTCACCTTAGCAACGTTTACTTTCATTCTTCTCTCACTAACTTCGCCAATGGCATTCACTCCTTGATCGCCATGATTTGGCAAAGGGTTTTCAGTATTTGGGGTACTATCAAATTTCACATCCTCTATCTTGATCAACCTCTCCACTGCCTTCTTAAATTCGGTACAATTTTCAATCGAATGCCCCGATATTCCAGCGTGGTACTCGCATCTGGCGTTTGCATCATACCATTTACGATATGGGGGCTGTAGTGGTTTCAAGTGGAAAGGAGCAATAGCATGTGCATCGTATAAACTTTGATAAAGCTCACGATACGTCACAGGGATAGGTGTGAATTGCACCCTCTCGTGCTTTGTGCCCGATTCCTGTCCTTGAGAACCCTGTTGCCCAACCGCAGCTGCTTTGGGTTGACCCACTATGACTGCCTTCGAGTTGAAGCTACTTATGTTATTCACATCGTTATCTTTTCTCCTTGGGGCCAATCTTTTGGCCGCTTCCCCTTCAATTTTTCCACCTCTTGCATTCTCAATCATCTCTCCCGCCATGACTATGTCCGCAAAACTTTTGGTAGTGCTTCCAATCATTTGAGTAATGAATGGAGCTTTCAGAGTGTTGATGAATAACATGGTGGTCTTTTTCTCTAGTAGTGGTGGTTGAACCTGCATTGCCACCTCTCTCCACCTCTGCGCATATTGCCTAAAATTCTCATTAGGCTTCTTCTCCATGTTTTGCAGAGTGATCCTATCAGGAGTCATGTCAGTCACATAATTGTACTGCTGCATGAAGGCTTGCGCAAGATCCCTCCATGAATTTATTCTAGCCCGGCTCAACTAATTGTACCACCTGGCTGCCGCTCCCACTAAACTGTCTTGGAAACAATGGATCAACAACTGATCATTGTTTACGTATCCAAACATCCTTCTATAAAACATCGTGATGTGGGCCTCTGGGCAAGTAGTACCATTGTACTTCTCGAACTCTTGCATCTTGAATTTGTGAGGAAGCACTAAGTCTGGGACCAAGCTTAGATCTTTGGCATCAACTCCATGATGCCCATCAGCACTCTCTAAAGCTTTAAATTTCTCCTCCAACCATCGGCAATGTTCCTACAACTGTTTTACAGCTTTGGCTCTCAAATCTTCCTTTTCAGCTATATCTAAGTCAAGAATGAGAGGATTGGTAGGGTTATCACCCAAATTGAATCCTAAACCAGTTGGGTAATTCATATGAATCCCAGCATCAACCGGCCCATGTTGAGGCCTTATATTGATAGATGGTCTTTTAGGAGGTGCCTCGGTTTGTGTAAGCCCGCGGGATGGAGTAAAGCCTGGAAGATGATCCTCTTCCTCTTCACCAGTGATTGCCATAGGGGCTTTTCCTTTATTAGTGGCCCTTAGCAACTGAGCCCTCTCAGTCATCATATTCTTCTGAGCCTCTAGCATTTGCTCCCTCATGTCATTTTGCATCTTGGCCAATTGCTCCTGCAATTGGTCCTGCATGTCCTTTTGTAGCTGTTCAAATCTTTGGTCCATATTCTTTGACTTAGCGCGTGTACCGTAAGGATATGTTGCTTCCATATTTTCTTTCTCTTACTCTCTTTCTCCCTAATAATTTTAACAAATTAGGGTCTTTCTCTAAACTTGAATGCATATGATATGATGAAATGCAAATGCATGAATGCAAAAAGATGTCGATTCTAGTTCAGTTTCATTTTAGAAAACGTTATTTAAGGAACAAAAATCTTTTCATAAAACAGATTACAAATATACTTTCGCCCGTAGGCCTAGAGTCTTAACCCTATCCAATAATAATGCTAACTCTTGTCCCTTGTCTGACGATGACTCATACATTGTGCTCAGCGTTCTAGCTTGTATCGCCAAATCCTGTAAGTGTTCAACAACCTCTCGAATCTGAACTAGGGCCTGTTCCATAACATGATCTCTACCTCTCAACTGATCTCGAAGATGGTGAAGTTCTCCCTTCCACTGTTCTTCTCTTGCCTCGAGCAGCTCAATCCGTAGCTCATAGTCCTGTAGTGCTGCTTCTAACCCTCCAATATTGTGCTTCATTTCATCGATCTTGTTTAGACTTACTTTTAACTCGGCTGCAGAATTACAGCTTCTATAATGATGAAGAGATCATCCAAGCTTTGTCACCTTAACCTTTAACTCTTGATTTTCCTTTTCTATGTCCTGATTACGCAACTGCATCTCTTGGAACCTTTTCTCCCAATACTCGGCTTTGGCTCTTTCCTCTTGAATCTCATGCTGCCACTGCTCTGAAGATCTCCCTAATCCAACCCTTTTCAAGGTTTCTTGATCCTTCTTGTAGTGCGTCTTTAAATCATCTCGATCTTCTTCAATCTTTCTCTTTTCCTTTTTCACCTTTTCGACTTCCATTTTTTGAACATCGACATCGAGATTTAAGTATATTTTTTCCTCTTCGAGCTTCTCTATCATCTTTTCAAGCTCTGAATTCTTTCTTTCAAACTCTTGCTTCATAACTTCCATCTCTGATGGAATCACTCGTAAGCTCTCCTCTAATGATCGAGCTGCTCCCAAGATTGGCCTAAGGACATTATCGTTGACTCTCCCACTAAACCATTCTTTATACTCAGGGGTTGACGTTGATCCTTCAGTCAAGATCTTCATACAAAAAGGCTTCTTTCAAGCCTCAGAAATTTCTCGCATCCTCTTTTTGTAGTGATCTCCTTTATAAAAGAAATCACTCTGAGCTAGACCCTGTGTAGCTGGTATGAACTGCCTCGCTCGATATTGCCTTAGAACAAGCAATGGTGTATATCCAATAACTCTCCAAATTCCTGGCAAAGGGACCTAATCAAAACTGCCATATTGGTAAAGGACTTCATTAGGAACCAACCAAGGAGCCTTCCACATAACATCCTCCTCTCGAAGATTCTGAAGAATGTCTATCCATCTCTCCTCTGAAATGTCATCTCTCCTAGGCATGTCCACTGCTTCCTTTAAGGGAGAATAATTCTCAAAGAATACTCGGCAAGGAACCCTATCAAGCTTTCAAAAGTGGCTATGAAACCAAACCAACAGCAACTGTGCACATCCAATGAACCTTCCTTCACCAGCTCTTCGACATGCGTTCAAGGATCTTATCGTCTCAGCTAGGATTGCGGGCACATGTGTATTCTTACCTAGTCGATCGAATAAATCTGCAACTGCCTCATCTATGTGCCCCAACGCCTTTGGGAAGATCACCATGCCATAAGTACTCAAAGTCAGGACATCGGCCCTTTTCTTTATGTCTAGATGCGTCGATATCAAATCCCTCAGAATAGCCCATGGAATGCACTTACTATCACCCTTTTGCTGCACACGAGCTACAACCCACTGCTCACTTATCCCAGTAATCATTACCAACTTCTTCGTAAAAGTTGGAAGGCTAGCAGGCCTAACATAAGCCTTGTTACCTTGAATCCTCGGGCAACGCAGTAAAGTCGTATACTCCTCTAAGGTGGGTACAAGATCAACATTACGAAATGTAAAGCAACTATAAGCAGGGTTCCAGAACTGTACCATAGCTCGAAACAAGTGCCTATCTACTTTGACGTCTAGTAAATAGGGAAGGTCTTCATAATTCTGATAGAAGAGCTGCTTAGCCTCGTCATCCCACCGGGCCCAAATATCTCTCAACTCCTACAACTCATTCTGCGTCGAATTAACACGGGTGAAGTCCCATAACTCTGATGTATACCCCTCGGTGACACTATCTCCTTTCTCTAACTAGGTTTTCTCTGACCAGGTACAGACAGAAACATTGTCCTCCACTTTATTAAGGTATTCGTTGCTCATTACAAAACTTTCTAATCTAGAAATCGAGCCTTGAATCGACACCTTTAAATACCAAATGATATGCAATGACAACAAAATTAAAATAGGTCAGTATTATATAAGAAAATGATAAACAAATACTTACGGGGTAATTTTCTAAAAATTATCGCTATTTCCCTAGGATAAGCACTTAAAGGTTCACTATATGAGTTTCAGTTCTAAAGTGAGGGTACCTGAACCAGCAGATTCCTCGGTCCTCACCCATTATAGGTTCATATAGACCAAGTTCAGTTCAGGGGGACACATTTCCCTATGGCCATGCGGAGATGAAAATCTTACGAAGACATAGGTACAGTATCCCGGAAGCAATCCACTAACTCATGTGGAGGTGAAAACCTCACGAAAGTTTAGCTTCTCACTCCCACTTAAAGGTGCGACCAACAGTCATGCAAATGTAATGTGCGAAATTAAAGTAATAACATATGCAACCAACACATGTAAACTTGATCAATATTTTAATATTTTCCAAACCTTTGACATTAAGACACAAAAAATCAATTTCTTGGCTTGACTCTCTTAAATTCCCCAGTGGAGTTGCCAAGTTGTCGAAACCATTTTTTAAAGGAATGTTCAAAAAACGGGGATCGACTTTTGAAAAACGAAAACGGGAGTCGCCACCAACCTTTTTTAGGTGTGATTGGATCACCTTATAAAACGTTTTGGTCTACGAAAAATTAAGAAAACAGTTCGAGTCGGTTACGTTTAGGAAGGATTAGCACCCTCGCAACGCCCAAAATTGGTACCAAATTGAATAGTTTTCTGTCTTAATGTCAAAAGTTTGAAAGAATTTAGAAATAAGATCTCTTTCTTAAAACTTGAATTATTTAAGTTGAAAAATCGAGATTCCTTAGCTTCGAAAGAATACAAACATCACATCCAAAGATGATAGGACACGATATTCTTAAACTCTCATAATCAAATCATCTCGTGATTTACAAAATCTATTTAGAAGGATACTTTAGACATTTAGACAAACGGGAAATCGCAACCCAACATGTTAGGGCACTATTTCCTAATTCCTAAATACGAAAAACATTGCCTCATTTTAGAAAAACTTACGGATAAAATATAACAATTAAATGAAATATATTTTTTAAAATAATGATTTGAGTAAAATTTAAAAATAATTTACTAAGAGTAATAAAAAATTATTAAAAATGAAATAGTTTGATATGATACTAAAATTATTAAAAATTAAAATATATAAAAAAATCAAGGAAACATGGATTAAATCAAAATAAAAAGGGTTGAAAAACGAAGATGAACAAAGAATAAAATAAGAACAAACCGTATAAAATAAGAACGTAAGAGGGAGAGAAATTTGAGTGAAAGCTCTCAAAAATTTTATTGTTTCTCAAAACTCTAGTGTGTTTACAATGAAGGGAGGGGCCTCTATTTATAGCTGAACCTCCTCAAATCCAACGGTACAGATCAATTACATCAACAGTTAAGATTAAAAGGTATCTACAAATTAAATCTCTAAGATTACAAAATCATATCTTCTAAGATTGCATATCATATCTAAGATTGCATATCATTGAAGATTATATTTCCATATGAGTCAAGCTTGTAGATGGACCTTAAATCTTTTCAAGTAATGGGCCATTCCGATCGGGCCAAATTATATTTGTAATTCTAGACTGAACTTGGACTTAATTTTTTTGGGGGGTTTATTATTTTTGTTTTTGGACTTATTTCTGGGCCCAGGCAAAATTGAGTGTCTACAACTTGCATGAAATGCTAATGTATATTATGTGATTTATGTCTTTATTTAACATTTTCTATACTATATTCGCATGAAATATTATTATATATGTTTAATTTGTATTGATATATTCATTATTTTGCCATTTTGTATTTTTGCAAGAAATGATAATGTGTGTATTCATGTTATTTATGATTATATATATGAAATGTTAAAGTATATTGTGATTTAAGTTGTATTTACCATTTACTACATTACATTTACATGAAATGTTAGAGAATGTAGTTTAATTAATCTAATATTGATCTTTTGTAATAAGATAAATGCATCATCGTTTTTTAAAATTTTATATTTCATTTAATCCAAAGGAATCTTAAAAACAAGGCAATGTCTTTTGTATTTAGGAATTCAGAAAATAGTGCCCTAACATGCTGGGTTGCGATTTCCCGTTTGTCTAAATATCTAAAATATCCTTTTTAATAGATTTTGCAAATTACGAAACGATTTTTAGTTACGAAAGTTTAAGAATATCGCGTCCAATCATGCTGGATGTGATGTTCGCATTCTTTTAAGACGAAAGAATTTTGATTTTCAACTCAAATTGTTACAATTTTATAGGAGATCTTATTGCTAAATTCTTTCAAGCTTTTGACATTAAGACAAAACTATTCAATTTGGTACCAATTTTGGGCGTTACGAGGGTGCTAACCCTTCCTTGTACGTAACCGACTCCCGAGCCCGTTTTCTCATATTTTCGTAGACCAAAATGTTTTATAAGGTGATCCAATTGCACTTTAAAAGGTTGGTGGCGACTCCCATTTTCAAAATACCCTCCCCATAAAAAGGGAGGTTTCGACAGCTTGGCGACTCCGCTGGGGACATATAAGAGAGTCAAGCCAAGAAATTGATTTTTTGTGTCTTAATGTCAAAGGTTTGGAAAAATTTTAAAGACATTGATCATTTTACATGTGTTTGCTGCATATGTTTGTTATTTTGTTTTCGCACACATTACATTTGCATGACCGCTGTGGTCGTACCTTTAAGTGGGAGTGAGAAGCTACGCTTTCGTGAGGTTTTCACCTCTGTATGAGCTAGTGGATTGCTTCCGGGATACTGTACCTATATCTTCGTGAGATTTTTATCTCCACATGGCCATAGGGAAATGTGTCCCCCTGAACTGAACTTGGTCTATATGAGCCTATAATGGGTGAGGAGCGAGGAATCTGCTGGTTCAGGTACCCTTGCTTTAGAACTAAAACGCACGCTTATAGTAAACTTTAAGTGCTTACCCTAGGGAGTATAGTAATAGCCTTCAGTAAATTACCCTTATAGGTACTTGCTTATTATACTTTTATATATGATACTAACTTATTTTATTCTGCTATCATTACATGACATTCAGCATTTAAGGGTGTCGATTCACGGTTCAATTTCTAGATTAGAAAGATTTGTAATGAGGAACGAATATCTTGATAAAGTGGAGGACAGTGCCTCTGTTTGTACCTGGTCAGAGAAAACCCAGTTAGAGAAAGAAGATAGTATTACCGAGGGGTATACATCAGAGTTATGGGACTTCACTCGCATTAATTCGACACAGAATGAGTTTCAAGAGTTGAGAGACATTTGGACCCAATGGGATGACGAGGCTAAGCAGCTTTTTTATCAGAATTATGGAGATCTTCCCTATTTGCTAGACATCAAGGTAGATAAGCATCTATTCCGAGCTATGGTACAGTTTTGGAATCCTACTTATAGTTGTTTTACATTTGGAGAGGTAGACTTAGTACCTACTTTGGAGGAGTATACGACCTTGCTTCGCTGCCCAAAAATTCAAGGTAACAAAGCTTATGTTAGGGCTGCTAATCCCCCAACTTTTGTGAAGAAATTAATGACGATTATAGGGGTGAGTGAATAGTGGGTCGCAGCTCGAATCCAACAAAAGGGTGATAGCAAATGCATTCCGTGGGCAAGTTTGAGGGGTTTGATATTGGCACACCCAGATGTGAAAAAAAAGGTTGACGTCCTGGCTTTAAGTATGTATGGATTGATGATTTTCCCAAAGGCTATGGGGTACATAGATGAGGCGGTTGCAGATTTATTCGATCAAATTAGTAAGCAGAACATGCCTGTGCCTACAATCCTAGCCGAGACGTTTAGATCCTTGAGTGCATGTCGGAGAGCTGGTGAAGGTAGATTCATTGGATGTGCACAATTGTTGTTAGTTTGGTTCCACAGTCACTTTTGGAAGGTTGATAAGGTTCCTTACCGGGTGTTCTTTAAAGACTATTCTCCACTAAAGGAAGTAGCAGCTATACCGATGAGGGATGACATTACAGAGGAAAGGTGGATAGAAATACTCCAGAACCTCTGAGAAGAAGATGTTATGTGGAAAGCCCCTTGGATGACTCCTAGCGAAATCCTTTATCGTTGCGGGAACTTTGATTGGGTACCCCTTCTCGGAATTTTAGGGGTTGTTGGTTATGCACCATTACTTGTCCCAAGGCAATACAAGGTAGAACAGTTTATACCAGCAGCACAAGGGCTAGCTCAGAGCGACTTCTCATATAAAGGTGATCATTATACGAAGAAGATGCGAGAAATCTCTGAAGCTTGGAAGAAGATTTGCTGTGTGAAGATTCTGACTAAAGGACCGACGACAACTTTTGAATACAAAGGGTGGTTTAGTAAGAGGGTCAATGATAACATCCCTAGACCGAGTTTAGAGGCTGCTCGATCAATGGAGGAGAATTTACGAATGATTCCATCAGAGTTAGAGGTCATAAAGCAAGAGTTCGAAAGGAAGAGTTTGGAGCTTGGAAGAAAGATAGAGAAGCTCGAGGAGAAAAAGATGTACCTAAGTTTAGACGTTAACATTCAGAAAATTGAGGTCAAAAAAGTAAGGAAAGAAAAGAGGAAGATTGAGGAGAACTGAGATGATTTGAAGACACAGTATAAGAAGATACATCTATCATTGAACAGAGCTGGATTAGGGAAGTCTTCAGAGCAGTGGCAATAAGATGTTCAAGAAGAAAGAGCCAAAGCCGAGTATTAGGAGAAGAAGTTCCTAGAGATGCAGTCGCGTAATCAGGCCCTAGAAAAGGATAATCAAGGATTAAAAACTAAGGTAACTGAGCTGGAACGATCCCTTTATCATCACCAAAGTCGTAACTCTACGGTCGAATTAAAGGCAAGCCTGGATAAGATCGAGGAAATGAAGCACAATATTGAAGGGTTGGAAGCAGCACTACAGGACTGTGAGCTATGGATTGAGCAGCTCGAGGCAAGAGAAGAACATTGAAAGGGAGAGCTTCACCATTTTCAGGATCAAGGTAGAGATTGAGAGAAGCTATAGCACAGATTCGAGAGGCTGCTGATCATTTGCAAGACCTGGCGGCGCAAGCTAATGTGCTAAGTACAAAGTATGAGCTAGTGTCAGATAGAGGTCTAGAGTTAGCTTCGTTATTGAATAGGGTTAAAACTTTGGGCCTGAAGGCAAAGGCGTACTTGTAATCCGTTTTGTGTAAAGATTTTTTGTTTCTTAAATAACATTTTCTAAAAAGAAACTAAATCAGAATCGATATCTTTTAGCATTCATGCATTTGCATCTCATCACATCATATGCATTCAAATTTATAGAAAGACCCTAATTAGTTAAAATTATTAGGGAGAAAGAGAGAGTGAGAGAAAGAAAATCTAGAAGCAACACATCCTTACGGTATACGTGCTAAGTCAAAGAATATGGATCAAAGACTTGAACAGATTCAGAAAGAAATGCAAGAGTAGTTGCAGGAGCAATTGGAAAAAATCCAACAAGAGATGAAGGATCAAATGTTGGAGGCTCAAAGGAATATGATGGCTGAGATGGCTCAGCTGTTGAGGGGAACAACATATAAAGGAAAGGCCCCTATGACTACCACTGAAGAGGATAATGAGGGTCATCCTCTTAGTTTTACTCCACCTCATGTGCAGACTCAACCTGAGGCATATCCCAGAGGTCCGTCTGTCACAATAAGGCCTTAATAGGGACAAGTCGATGCTGGAATACCCATGAATTTTCAAACTGGTTCGGGATTCAATCCTGGAGACAACCCTGCCAATCCAGTTATCCCCGATCTAGATATAGCTGAGAGGGAAGAGATGAGACTCGAATCATCAAGGTAATTAGAGGAGCGTTGCAGATGGTTAGAGGAAAAATTTAAGGCACTAGAAAACGCTGATAATTGTCAAGGAATTGATGCTAAGGACTTGAGTTTGGTCCCAGATTTGGTGCTTCCCCATAAGTTCAAATTGCCGGAATTCAAGAAGTACAATTGGACTACTTGCCCGGAAGCCCATATCACCATGTTCTGCAGACGGATGACTGGTTATGTAAACAATGATCAATTATTGATCCATTGTTTTCAGGATAGTTTGGTTGGGGCAGCGGCTAGTTGGTTTAATCAACTAAGTCGCGCAAGGATCGATTCTTGGAGAGACTTAGCGCAAGCCTTTATGCAGCAATATAATCATGTGACTGACGTGACTCCTGATAGGATCACTTTGCAAAATATGGAAAAGAAGCCTAATGAGAGCTTTAGGCAATACGCACAGAGGTGGAGGGAGGTTGCTATGCAAGTTCAACCACCGCTCTTAGAGAAAGAAACTACCATGCTGTTCATTAACACTTTAAAGGCCCCATTCATTACCCACATGATTGGAAGTACCACCAAGAGTTTTGTCGATATAGTTATGGCGGGAGAAATGATTGAGAACGCCATAAGAGGTGGCAAGATAGAGGGGGAAACTACTAAAAGATCGGCCTCAAGAAGGAAAGATAATAACCTGAATAATACGGGTAATTATAATTCAAAAGTAGTTACGGTTAGTCAGCCCAGAGTAACTACAGTTGGGCAACAAGATTCTCAAAAGCAGAGATTTGGGTCGAGACAGAATTCTGAAAAGGTCTCATTTACGCCTATCCCAGTGAAGTATCAGGAGCTTTATCAAAGTTTATTCAATGCGCATGCAATAGCTCCTTTTCATTTGAAACTGTTACAACCTCCATATCCCAAATGGTATGATGCAAACGCCAAATGTGAGTACTATGCGGGGATATCGGGGCATTCAATTGAAAATTGCACTGGTTTTAAGAAGACAGTGGAAAGACTAATCAAGATGGGGGTCGTAAAATTTGACGACACCCCTAGTACAGAGAACCCGTTGCCAAATCATAGTGATCAAGGGGTAAACGCAGTTGGGGATACAGATATGAGAAGGATTAAAGAGGGCGTGTCCAATGTGAGAACACCGATGAAAATGATTTGGGAAGAAATGGTGAAAAGAGAGATGATAATCTCTAAAGAGAGGAATAAAGGAGCAAGGGACTACTGTGAGTTCCATGCTAAAGAGGGGCACGAGATCTAGGAATGTGACGAGTTTAAAGCCTTGGTACAAAGCCTTATGGACAATAAAGAGCTAGAATTTTATGAAGCTGGCTCAAATGAGGGACATATATGCACATTAGAAGGTGCACCGAATATTCAAAACCGGCCGAGGATTATTATTTCTTTACCAGGAAGTAATGAAGTTGAAACACCAACGATACCGAAAGTCATCATTCATAAACCTGTTTCCTTTCCTTATAAGGATAACAAGAGGGTACCCTGGAATTATAACTGCCATGTGTCAATATCGGAGAAGGAGGGTATAACTAGTGCTTCTAAGGAAGCTCAAGGTGAGGGTTCTTACACAAGTAGTGGAAAGTGCTACGATGCAGAAGCCGACGAAGTTGAGCCTGCAAAAGCAAAAGCTTTAGACAAAGGAAAAGGGATCGAGACACTGGTTAATGAGCTAGTGAAGGAAGAAGAAGCCAGAGAATTTTTAAAATTCTTAAAACACAGTGAGTATAGCATGGTTGAACAATTGCACAAATAACCAGCTCGTATATCAGTGTTGGTTTTGCTTCTAAGTTCAGAGGCACATCGGGAAGCATTAATGAAGGTGCTCAATGAGACTTATGTTACTAATGATATATCCGTCAACAAGTTGGATCGATTGGTTAGTAACATAAGTGCTGACAATTTCATCTATTTCAATGATGATGAAATCCCACCTGGTGGCATGGGATCAGCTAAAGCTTTACACATCACCACTCGTTGTAAGGGGTATACACTGCCAAGTGTGCTTATTGATAATGGATTAGCTTTAAATGTCTTGCCATTATCAACATTGAACAGATTGCCCGTAGACAATTCTCATATGAAAACATGCCATAATGTAGTGAGAGCCTTTGATGGAACGGAAAGGAAGGTCATGGGAAGAATCGACATTCCTTTGATGATTGGGCCAAACATGTATGAGGTGGACTTTTTAGTGATGGATATCAAGCCCTCTTACAATTGCCTGTTGGGGAGGCCTTGGATACATTCGGCAGGAGCGGTGCCCTCATCTCTACACCAAAAATTGAAGTTCGTAGCTGATGGACGGTTGGTCACTATAAATGCGGAGGAGGACATTATAGCGACAGTTACCAGTAGTGCACCCTATGTAGAAGCAAACGAGGAGGCAATTGAATGCTCTTTTCGTTCATTAAAATTTGTCAACGCAACATTCATTTCAGAGGGGAATGACGTGCCGGTGCCCAAGATATCCAGAACTACAAGGATGGGTTTGCAAATGACAATGGGAAGAGGAGCCTTGCCAGGAAAAGGATTGGGAAGATATCTTCAAGGAGGGATTCAAATTCTAGAGTTAAAGGAGAAGAGAGACCATTTTGGTTTGGGTTTCAGGCCAGATCAAAAGCAAAGGAGGAGGGAAATGGAGAAGCATCAAGAAAGGAGAAGCGCACGTTTAAGCGAAAAAGAAGTAGAGTGGGAATCGATGACATTCCCCCATATTCCCAAACCTTTGTATCAGGAGGGATAATTCACCCTAAAGGAGGGTTGCTTGAAGAAGGAGGTTGTTACATCAATGCTGTGTATAATGAAGAGTTTGAACGAGGAAGCCTTGAGGGCATTCGCCCTTACAAACTGGGAAGCTCTTCGAATAATTGGGTTACAGAGGAACTTCCTGTAGTTTTTAAAGATTCCTCAGAGTAATTTCCAGAACACTCTTATTGCTCTAAAGCCTAGAAGTAGTAAGATTTCATTTGTAAAATAGGCTCATGTTCAGATATTTACATTTCAATAAAACATAATTTTTGTTTTGATCTTTACATTCTATCATTTCATTCATAACATATATAGAAAAAAAAACTTTTTGAAAATTCATTTATTCTTTGTATATTCTTTCGTACCTCGCAGGTCCCTAGATATCAATGACATGAACACTGATACTACAAATCCTAGATTCTCTTTTGAGCAAGACATGTGTTTAGAAGAACTTTAGGATTTTGAAGATGATAGGGATTGTGATATGTCTCTAGATCTTTTGAGAATGGTGAAGCAAGAGGAGAAACAAATCTTACCCCGTGAGAAAGAAGCAATAGAAAGTGTAGCCCTAGAGGAAGGGAAGGAGGTGAAAATTGGCACGCATATTGCTAAAGAAACGAGACAAGGCCTTGTTGAGCTATTACGGGAATTCAAAGATATCTTTGCATGGTCATATGAGGATATGCCGGGTTTGAATACTGATATCATAGTACATCGCCTCCCCATAAGACAAGATTGCAAGCCAGTCCAACAAAAATTGCGAAGGATGAGGCCTGATATTGTGCTGAAAATAAAAGATGAAGTCAAAAAGCAGTGTGATGCTGGATTCCTACAAGAGGTTAAGTATTCAGAATGGGTGGCCAACATTGTGCCTGTCCCTAAGAAGGATGGGAAGGTACGAATGTGCGTTGACTACAGAGATCTGAATAAAGCTAGCCCAAAGGACAACTTTCCCTTACCGCACATCGACACTTTGGTGGTCAATACAGCGGGATACTCATTATTCTCTTTTATGGATAGTTTCTCAGGGTACAATCAGATAAAGATGCATCCTGAGGACATGGATAAAACTACCTTTATAACATTATGGGGTACCTTTTGTTACAAGGTAATGCCCTTCGGACTAAAGAATGCAGGGGCAACATATCAAAGGACTATGGTGACCTTATTTCACGATATGATGCATAAGGAGATTGAGGTGTATGTTGATGACATGATTGCTAAATCTCGAACAGAAAGGGAGCATTTTAAAGTCATGAGGAAGTTATTCCTAAGATTAATGAAATTTCAGTTGAAACTTAATCCGATAAAGTGCATCTTCGGAACTAGGTCGGGGAAGTTATTGGGCTTTGTGGTCAGCGAAAAGGGAATAGAAGTTGACTCAGACAAAGTTAAAGCCATACGAGAATTGCCTCCACCACGTACTCAGAAGGAAGTACGGGGTTTTCTTAGAAGATTGAATTATATTGCTCGATTTATTTCGTAATTAACCGAGAAATGTGATCCTATATTTCGCCTCCTTAGAAAACACAACCAAGGTACTTGGGATGAAGAATGCCAGAATGCTTTTGATAAGGTTAAGCAATACTTGTTAAATGCTCTAGTGTTATCTCCGCCTAGTCCAGATAGACAATTAATTCTGTACTTATCAGTGTTTAGTAATTCTATGGGATGTGTGCTTGGCCAACATGACGAGTCGGGAAGAAAAGAGAAGGCAATATACTACCTCAGCAAGAAATTCACAGAGTGTGAGATGAGATATTCACCAATTGAGAAATTGTGTTGTGCTTTAATCTGGACGACTCGAAGGTTGAGGCAATATATGTTATATCATACGCCTTGGATAATTTCAAAACATGATCCATTAAAGTACATGATGGAGTCAACAGCACTAAATGGAAGAATGGCAAGGTGGAAAATGTTGCTTTCAGAATTTGACATAGCCTATGTGAGTCAAAAGGCTATAAAAGGGAGCGCGATAGCAGAATTTCTGGCGAGCAGAGCTCTAGAAGATTATGAGCCATTAAATTTTGATTTCCCTAATGAGAAGTTGATGTATGTGGCAACTATTGAAGAACGTTCATGGAAGATGAACTTTGACGGCACATCCAATACAGTAGGAAATGGAATTGGGGCAGTCTTGGTATCCCCAAATGGTGATCATTATCCATTCACATGTAAATTGGATTTTAACTGTACGAGCAATATGGCTGAGTATGAAGCATGCATCATGGGGATTCAAGCGGCCAGAGAGTGGAAAATTAGAACTCTGGAAGTATATGGAGACTCTGCGTTGGTAATATACCAGCTTAGGGGTGAATGGGAAACAAGGGATCCCAAATTGATTAATTATCGAAAGGTAGTTTTGGAGTTACTTGAAGAGTTTGATAACGTCACTTTTAGTTATCTTCCACGGGACGAAAATCAGATGGCGGACGTTTTGGCGACATTGGCTTCTATGATTAAAGCAAATAAACAAGAGGATATGAAACCAATTCAGATGAGCATTTCGGAGGTTCCAGCTCATTGCTGTAACATCGAAGAAGAGGAAAAAGATGATCATCCGTGGTATCAAGATATATTACGGTATGTGAGAAATCGCGAATATCCTGAGAAGGCAACTGAAAATGACAAAAGAACTTTAAGGAGGTTAGCCTGCGGATATGTGCTAGATGGGGATATCCTTTATAAAAGAAGGAAAGATCAGGTACTTTTGAGATGTGTTGACACTGTGGAAGCTAAACAAATCCTAGAAGAAGTACATGAAGGAGTTTATGGTACACATGCTAATGGCTTTACGATGGCAGGACAAATTATGAGGTTTGGATACTATTGGTCTACTATGGAAGGAGATTGTATCAGTTATGCTAAGAAATGTCATAAATGCCAGATATATGGAGACAAGATCCATGTACCACCTTCACCCTTACATGTTAGGACTTCTCTATGGCCCTTTTCCATGTGGGGCATGGATGTTATTGGGCTAATATCGCCAAAAGCTTCAAATGGGCATCGTTTCATTTTTGTGGTCATTGACTACTTTACGAAATGGGTAGAGGCAGCTTCTTATGCTAGTGTCACCAAGTCAGCAGTAGGACGATTCTTGAAAAAGGAGATCATTTGTCGATATGGAATGCCTGAGAGGATCATATCAAACAATGCATTGAACTTGAATAACAGCACGATTGCGGAAGTCTACAGCCAATTCAAGATTAAACATCATAATTCATCTCCATATTGCCCAAAGATGAATGGGGCAGTGGAAGCTGCTAACAAAAACATCAAGAAGATAGTGGGGAAAATGACTGAAACCTACAGAGATTGGCATGAGAAATTACCATTTGCACTCTTAGCCTACTGAACGTCCATCTGAACCTCTACTGGGGCAACTCTTTTCTCGTTGATTTATGGAATGGAGGCAGTATTACCCATTGAAGTTGAAATACCTTCTCTTCGAATTTTGTCGAAGATAAAGCTAGATGAAGCAGAATGGATTCAATCGCGGTATGACCAATTGAACTTGATTGAAGAAAATAGGCTAAGGGCTATTCGTCATGGTTAGATGTATTAGAAGCGAATGATGCGAGCTTATGATAAGAAGGTTCGTCCAAGAGAATTTCATGAAGGGGACTTGGTGCTGAAAAAGATCCTTCCTATACAGAAATACTTTAGAGGAAAATGGATGCTGAATTGGGAAGGGCCGTATGTTGTAAAGAAGGCTTTCTCTGGAGGTGCTTTGATTTTAACAAAAATGGATGAGAAAATTTTACCCAATCCAGTGAATTCAGACTCAATCAAGAAGTACTTTGTCTAAAGAGAAGGGAAAACAAAGTGAAAACCCACAAAGGGTGCTTTGAAATTTCTAAAAAAAAAAAAAAGAAAAAAAAAAGAGGAGAGGCCAAGGTGAAAACTCGCAAAGGGCGCCTTAAGACCAAAGGGGTTTTGAGTTGAAAACCCGAAAAGGCTGCTCAAATTTTTGAGAAACATGCGGTGACTTTGCTATACTAGATTTGACGAGAAATGGAGTGTGTTACATACCGGGGCATCAACAAAATACTTTGGATCTTCTAAACACATGTTAAACCCAAAAATAGTCTTCATGGAATTTGTATACAGAAGCCCAAGCTGTGATATGTTGGACATCGAATTTTTGTTTTGCTTATTATCTTTGGATTCTTTTTCTTCTCAAAGATATGTTTTCAGATTAATTTCCTATTGTATTCTGATGATTTATCTATCTATTCTCAAGATTAAATTTTGTCTTCCATTACTCATAAAGAGTGTTGCATTGAAATAATAATTGATGAACTAAATATTTTTACAAACGAAGTTTTGCATATTACTCTGGAAATATTTAGAGAATACAAGAAACTAAAACAGAACAATTGTTTGAAGAATTCCCATGAGTAAAGGTCGGAGGTACTTGAGGAAATTTCTTTTTCAGTCCAAACGATGATTGGACAATTCAAACGATTCAATCGTAAGAGAGGACCACCTTCAGCAGGTCGTAACGTTAGGACCAATTTGATTCAAAACACATGAGCGGAGTATGATTGATACTTGCAGTAAAATAAAAATGGAACTTTGGTGGATGAACGAGTAAAGACGTCCGAAATAGGAATCATTTTCATAACATTTTGCATAATTAGGAGCATTTGATTCATTTCGAGCATGGCATCTTAATCATCGGGCATGAGTATATATGCATTCTACAGATTATGTCCTTTAAGGGACAATGTAGATTTTCGATAGCAGATTTGGCGTCTCTGTATTGTCAGAGAGCAGATTGAAGATAGCAGATTTGGCGTCTCAGTATTGTCAGAGAGCAGATCGAAGGTAGCAGATTTGGCGTCTCTGTATTGTCAGAGAGCAAATCGAAGGTAGCAGATTTGGCATCTCTGTATTGTCAGATAGCAGATCAAAGATAGCAGATTTGGTGTCTCTGTATTGTCAAAGAGTAGATCGAAGATAGCAGATTTGGCATCTTTGTATTGTCAGAGAGCAGATCGAAGATAGCAGATTTGGCGTCTCTGTATTGTCAGAGAGCAGATCGAACATTTTGGCTTGGCGTCTCTATACTATCAGAGAGCAGATCAAAGATAGCAGATTTGACATTCCTGAGTTACGGTGAAGCAAGCTTGAAGCTATCAGAATACCTTGGAGGAAGATGAAGATCAAGATTTCAAGACTTGGCCAGGCCGGGCAAATTTGGTCCTTTTATAATCTTTGCTCTATTCCTGTTACACAGTAATAAGCAAAGAGGGGCAGCTGTAATAGCCCAAAATTACCTGGGCCCGTAAAATAAATAGATAAAAAAACAAAAACAAAAATTCATTAAATAATAAAGTCCATTTACAGTCCATTTACAAAGCCTATACCTGGTTACACCCCCAAACCCTTGGCCCAAATACCTAAAACCCAACAATTAAACCCAAATCAGTAAAGCCTAATAAGGCCCAAACCCTAAACTGAAACAGGAAACCCTAGGGTTTCCAGAAGCTTCGCACTGCAAACTCCAAACGTCACACCCTTCGTCTTGCAATGTTTAAGTGACACCTCATCGACGCCTCCATTGGCGTCGTGACTACCGTAATCTGCGCACGAATCAACACCCCATCGTCGCCGGATTTCACGCTGATACCTGCAAAAAAAAGGAAAAAAGAATAATAGGGGCAATACAAATATGGCAGGGAATAAAATCAAAGATGTAGAATATTATTTTCAGTGGCTATAAAATCCCGAATCAAAATGATGTAAAGTACGTTTTTTTTTATATATACACATATAATAGAATACAGGCAGTTTACATACACGAAATATACCAACAGACTATCGAGGAAAATATAGGTGATCTTTTACTCTTTTTTTCGTTATGAACGTATGAAATATTACTTAAATAAGAAAAAGAAAAGTTTATCGACGGATTTCCCTTGAAAAATGAGACTTTCCAACTTCCGGTCGCCGTAATAGGCGATGTTGACAGAGGTACGTAGGCGCGTGCAAGCCCCAGGACGGAGGCTCGACAGAGCTCCGAGGGCCAGATCTCAACTCTCTTTCAGAGAATTTTTCTATTTTTTTTTTAAATCAGGTTGGAAATGAAATTTTAGGTTAAAATTTGGCTTATATAGCCTTATTAAAACGATATCGTTTAGCTTAAAACAATAAGCTTCAAAACGGCGTCGTTTTAATGCTGAGGATCCGCGTGTTGACCTGTGACCCGGGGAGGATCCGCGTGTTTTTGGTAAATGGGCTAATTGCCCAATTAGTCCTTCCGCATTTTTAATCTTTACGATTTTATTTTATTTTTATTTTAATTCGGCCCCTCTTTTATATTTGTTTCAATTTAATCCTAATGGCCATTAAAATCCATTATGAAGAACGACGTTATTTTGGGGAATTAGGGCTAATTGCCCAGTGAATCCCTCAGTTTTTAATGCGCATTTCAGTTAGGCCCAAAATTTTTTATTTATTTGTAACTACCCCAGGATTTTTAATTAAAATTCGATTTTAATCCTCTTTTATATATTTAATTTATTTTAAATACTATGTATATTATTTATTTTTTGTAAATATTAGTTATATATAAAAATAGTATATATCTTATTTTTTATTTATTTATATAATTATTCATTATATTATTTATATTATTATACATTTTATTTATAAATTTTATTATATTATATATTCTACTACGTACATTATTCCTTACATTTTTGTTTTATTATAAATTATATATTCTTTTATTATTTAATAATTGTGTAATTTTTTTAAATTATTATTAAATAATATATGCATATTTATAAAATATATAATGTTTAATATCTAACGTTTTTAAATTTTCTAATCTTGTTCTTATTTAACATATTATTATTGTAAATACATTAAGTCATCATATCATATAGTGTATTTCATATATAAAAATTTATCATTTATCATTTATTATTTTAACCATTTTTATACTTCATTTATATTTTATTTCTTTGACTTATATTTTATATATGTTCATGATTTGTTTATTTTTTTTATTGTTTAGTAGGTTAATTTTTATTTCATAAATTATTTGTTATTTTTACATATTATTTGTTTATCATATTTGCATAAAAATTGATTATTTATGTTACCTCAAGTTATATTTGCAGGAGATACTATTATATATATGTGTTGTATAATTTATATTATGCTCATTGTTTTTCTGTGATTATACTTGCATGAAATGCTAATGTATATTATGTGATTTATGTCCTTATTTAACATTTTCTATACTATATTCGCATGAAATATTATTATATATGTTTAATTTGTATTGATATATTCATTATTTTGCCATTTTGTATTTTTGCATGAAATGATAATGTGCATATTCATGTTATTTATGATTATATATATATATGAAATCTTAAAGTATATTGTGATTTAAGTTGTATTTACCATTTACTACATTACATTTACATGAAATGTTAGAGAATGTCGTTTAATTAATCCAATATTGATCTTTTGTAATAAGATAAATGCATCATCGTTTTTTAAAATTTTCTATTTCATTTAATCCAAAGAAATCTTAAAAACAAGGCAATGTCTTTTGTATTTAGGAATTCGGAAAATAGTGGCCTAACATGCTAGGTTACGATTTCTCGTTTGTCTAAATATCTAAAATATCCTTTTTAATAGATTTTGCAAATTACGAGACGATTTTTAGTTACGAAAGTTTAAGAATATCGCGTCCAATCATGCTGGATGTGATGTTCGCATTCTTTTGGGACGAAAGAATTTTGATTTTCAACTCAAATTGTTACGATTTTATAAGAGATCTTATTGCTAAATTCTTTCAAGCTTTTGACATTAAGACAAAACTATTCAATTTGGTACCAATTTTGGGCGTTACGAGGGTGCTAACCCTTCCTCGTATGTAACTGACTCCCGAGCCCATTTTCTCATAATTTCGTAGACCAAAATGTTTTATAAGGTGATCCAATCGCATTTAAAAGGTTGGTGGCGACTCCCGTTTTCAAAATACCCTCCCCATAAAAAGGGAGGTTTCGACAGTATATATTTCAACAAACTTGATATTATATTATATTCAATTAAAACCCTTTTCTAGATAAGTCCAAATCTTCCTAAAGCAGTTCAGAGGGTGCTGCCATACATATAAGTTTATATTTTGAAATTTGAATCTTCACATGCAAATGCACTTCAACTTCTTTTCCCACACTTACATTCTAGGATCTTATTTAAAACATATTCAATCTCATGGCATGTTATGTGTCAATTTCTGATTGCTCTCGTTAACAATATCAGCATCATTAACAATCAAACCAGTTAACCATAGGTTTTATAATTCAAATTTAACACTTAATTTTTAGTTTATCAAATATCACTTTAATTTTAACAATTTCTTTCGAGTTCCCTACTTTTAATATATATCGATGGTTTTAAGGTTAATTTGATAACAGTTAATTAATTGCTAATATTATTAGCTAATTATAAATTCTCATAAACTCTAAAGCTCAAATTAAAAACTAAAAAGTTAACACTATTGAGAAAGATACCAATTTGCTCGTTTTCAAAATTGATAGGGATCAAAAGGGTATTTACACCATTATGTTATTCGAGTTGTAAAATTCAACTTGATTCAAACTTGAATTACTTACTTGAGTCGACTCGAATAACTCGATTTGATTAACTTGAAATACAATTTTCTTTTTTTATTTTTTCGAATTGAATCGAGTTTTACTCATCTCTATTTAAGTCCCTAATTCTAAGCGTCCGAATTTTACATATTAATTACCAAAAGGAGTTGAAATGGATAAATTCTTTTATTTCTTTTCTACAAGTTTTCTCATCATCCTGACAAAGGATTAATTCATCAGCAAAATGAACAATATTGCAAATTTGATTTTAGGTTAATTCGATTCACCAGAATTACTATTTATCGATTATAATTTATTTTAAAATATATAATTACTAATAAAATATTTTTACATATATATTTGAAAATCAACTGGACTGATATATATAAAAAATCAAAGAGAACAAAATGGACCTTCAGTCGGAATTGGGCTTAATACCATAATGAAAGAAAAACAACAAGGAAGTCCAAGCCTGAAAATCTTAACCCAAAGAATTCAAAATTCAAACAAAATAATAAAATATAAAACTGATCCTCTGTCCAGTCAATCAAACAGCTGGACGACATTAGCCTTTGTCTTTTCATATCCACAGCCCAGCTTTTATGATAGCATTTTCCCAATGAAATCTTTTATTAGCTACTATCAATTTCCTCTAAATCTTCTTGAATCTTCTCCATCTGATTCTCTTGACCTCTATCGTTCCCTCTCATGATGCCTTCACCTCTTCTCAGTGCCTCTTTAGCAAAAAATGGGCATTCTTGAATCTCGTTTGTTTGGTTCTCTTGGCCTCCGTCGCTCCCTCTCCAGATGAGTATATCTTGGATGCAGCACCAACAGGTAATGTCCTTCACCTCATCTTAACGCTTCTTTAGCAACAAAATGGGCATTTTCGTTTTAGGAATGAAATGAAACCCAATATTCTGAAAAAAAAAAATTGCTATGGATATCTCTGATTATCGTCCCTATAACCGGCTTATCTTGGTTTGCGGTTTGACATTTCTTAATAACAGTTCTTGAGTCTCCTTTTATATCCAAAATATTTAAACCCATTGAAATACCTAACTGAATCGCCTTTAAACATGCATGTGCCTCCGCTGCAAACGGAGATGGTATGTCGAAATGAATCACTGACTTAGAAGCCACGATTTCCCCTTCCGTATCACAAGTAATCAAACCCGAAGCAGATCTGGAGGTTCTCTTGTCAAAAGCCGCATCAAAATAAATTGTCATCCTCGTGCTTCTTTCCATCTGTTTGTGGCCTCTGTCAATAATGATAGTAAGTCGTTTTTCCTCTGCTCCATTTACTTCTGCCATGAAACTAATGACTTGTTTTGAAATCTCTGCCTGTTGTAATCTTTCTCTCATAGATGAATCTATTTCTATGGTTTCAGATTGACCATAGCACACAACAAAAAAGGCGACACTGGTCAATGTTACCCTGCCTGAAAACCCAGATAAGTCATTCCCACAAGCTTTGAATGGTATTATTGCTTACCCATGCAAGATCTAAATTTGACCATACTTCTGTTGATGTAGGACAGACCTGAAGACGTGGTTGCTATCTTCATTGGAGGTGTGACATTGGGGACAACAAGCTTCCACTGCAACTTTTTTATTCTTTAGATTAGCTAGAGTTGGAATATAATTCCAAGAAATTCTCCAACATGTAATTTTAATTTTTAGAGGGATCTATAAATTCCATAATTTTTTGTAGAAGTTTCTAATCTCGGTCTGAATAATATTATTACTAGGACCCGAATCAGTCTCTTGTAATAGTTTATAGGCACTTCTGATTGAATACTCTTCTGACGATTCTCCTCTCCATACTTGGAAGTCCTCATAGATAGTCTTTACCAAAGGGATCTGCAGAATTTTCTTAGCCATATCCTCATTGAAGGTACTAGAAACTAAATCTGTGTTCCATCTTCTATTATTAGCATCTATCGAATCGGATACTAACTTGACATTCACATTGTTGGTTACATTCTGCAATCTGTCATTTTCAACTCCCGAAATCCATAAATCATCCCAAACAGAGACGTGATCTCCTGTACCTATCCTCCAGCATAATTCTTTTTCTAAATCCCTTTTGCTGCCCAGACACTCTTCAAGGTAAGCGAAAGTAAATTCCCCAATTGAGCATTGATAAAATCTGAATTTGGATAATATTTTACTTTTAAAACATGACTTAGTAAAGAATTAGGAAAATTGACAAGATGCCAACCTTGTTTGGCTAATAATGCTATATTAAATTTATCAAGATTACCAAAGCTTAAACCATCATCTTCTTTTAAAGAGCATAAATCTTTGCACGTGCACTAGTGAATGCCTTTTTTATCTCGATTTTTCTGCCACTAGTATCTTGCCATAATACCTTTTAATTCAGAACATAGAGACTTAGGGATTAGGAAACATGCCATAGTATAGGTTGGAATAGCTTGGAGAATAGCTTTTATGAATACCTCCTTCCCTCCTTGAGAAAGATGTCTTACACTCCAGCTATCAATCCGTTGTTTCATTTCATTCTATCTTTCAGAATTTGAAACAAAATTTTCTTCCTTCTACCCATCATATTTGGCAAACCAAGATACCTTTCCAGATTATTATAGCTACGCACTCCAAGAACCATAGAAATAACTATTTTATCCCCTTTCTGTGTATTAGCACTAAAGAAAACTGTAGATTTGTCAAAGTTTACATACTGTCCAGAACAATTCTCATATTCAATCAAAATCTGTTTAAGTGAATGAGCTCCCTTCTCTGTAGCTTCCCCAAATAAAATACCATCATCTGTAAATAACAAGTGAGAAACCTGCAGGCCACTTCTACTTGCCTTAACCCCTCTAAGTATGTTTTCTTGCATAACAAGTCTCATAAGACTAAACAGACCTTTCCCACATATTAAAAATAGGAACGGACTCAAAGGATCACCCTACCTTAGTCCCCTTGTGGGATAAAAATTCTCTCTAATATGACCGTTGAAAACCACCGAGTACAAAACCGTAGAAACACACTTCATTAGAGATTCAATCCACCTTAAATCAAAACCCATGCGCTTCATAATTTTTGCAATAAAATTCCATTCAACTCTATCATAAGCTTTACTCATATCTAATTTTATTGCCATGTAGCCTTTTTTCCTCGTCTTCTTCAATTTTAAAGTATGTAAGATTTCATAAGCCAGCAACACATTATCCGAAATTAACCTCCCCAGTACAAAAGTGCTTTGTGCTAAATCTATACATTTATCAATAACTACAAGAAGAAGATTTGAAATGACCTTAGCCATCAACTTATAAAGCACATTACATAAGCTTATAGGGCAAATGAGTAATATTTGAAGGATTTGGAATTTTTGGATCAACACTATATTAGTTTTATTAATTAAATTAATATTCATACCTCTATTTAGGTGTTGTAGACAAAATGAAGTCACATCCTCCCCAATAATTGACTAGCACTTTTGATAAAATAAAGCTAAAAATCTATCTTCACCTGGCACTTTTGTGGGCCCAATTCTAACAAGGCCACTTGAATTTCCTCCTTTGTGTATCTTGCCATCAATCGAGAATTATCCTCTTCAAGAATATAGCGATCAATTCCTGTCAACAAATATTCATAATTTCCCCTCCTCCTTGCTGAAAATAGATTCTAGAAATAAGATCTAACAATTCCTTCCATTTCACGAATCTCTTTTGTTTCTCTACCATTTTCAAATTACATTTTCCTAATAAGGTTCCTTCTTCGTCGTTGAGTCGCTTGTTTGTGAAAAAGGCAGTATTTCTATCTCTAAATTGCAGCCAATTAATTCGAGCCCTTTGCTCCCAATATTGTTTATCCTTATCAATCTCAAAATTAAGTTGGATTTTCGTATCGATAAGTGTTGTCAAATTTTCATCATCCCTATCAGATTCCATCAACTCAACTAATCTAGCAATTAGCATCTCCCTTTTTATCTTTCTACTATGTCGAATTTGACTGGCCCACCTGTCCAAGCCTTTTTTTACATTTTCCAATTTATGTACCAATTCCTTAGTTGAATTGTCCCATATGTATCATACCTCCTCAGCAAATGATTCCTCCAAGACCCACTAAGTTTCGAATTTGAAACTTCTTTTAGGCCGCTCATTATCTTTCCTTTTTTGTATTGATAAGAAGTGGGCAATGATTCGAAAAGGAATGTGGGAGACGTTGAATCATTGCTTTAGGAAATAGAGATAGCCAATTCTCATTAGCAGCTCATCTATCTAGCCATTCTTGAATGTTCGTTTTCGGTAAATTCCCTCTTTCACAAGTAAACCAATTCCCTATATAACCCACATCCACTAGGTGACAATCTGCTAACACTGAATGAAATCCATCCATGCGTCTCTCCTCTCTAGGTAAGCCACCCCTCTTTTCATGACCGTGCATGATTTCATTAAAATCCCCACAAACTAACCATGGAAGCTCCTCAGCGTTACTCAAGTTTTTTAACAGATCCCAAGACTCATTCCTATCATACATATACGGAGAACCATAAAACCCAGTAAAGTTCCACCTATTACCTTCATCCATATCTTCGATGATCACATCAATATGCCTTTTTGAGAAACTTCGAAGGCTAATAGCAGCATCATCTCACTCCTCTCGAACCATCTGAATCAACATTAATACCATTCTGAAAACCACAACTCGTTTGTATTCTTTCCATCTGATTCCCAATTATTTTGTCTCCATGAAGAAGACAATCTGGGGATTATATAACTTCAGCAAATGCCAAAGTCTCCGTATCGTCTGTGGATTCCCCAAATCACGAATATTTCAACTTAAGATTTTCATTGATCCCAGTCGGCTTGCCTTTTGGCAGCCACCGATAATATAAGGTTGTTGTTCACCATTTTCCTATCCTTTATAAGTTTGCTAGAATCATTACTAACAATATAGGCATCAATTTCTCCTCTTTGCCGTTTTTTCCCCACTTCACCTATTAGAAGTCCTTTTTCAGCATCATGGTCCATTATAAATTGATTTTCTTCCAGTGTTTGCTTTCCATACCTCTTAGATAGTGTAGATGAATTCCCTTCCAAGGAAAATTCTAAGGTAGGGTCAATATACGCCTTCTTTCTAGAATTAAGCAACCCACCCCATGTTCTCCCTTCAACTGTCCAATTTCTATTAAAATATCCACCTCTTATTCCCTTTTCTTCCTCTCGTAACCAGACGCTACTTTGTGCACGTGCTTTTTTAGATTGCGCTCTTAAAGAGAGATCCTATCCCATTTTAGTAATCTCCACTCCTAATGCCATTTTTGCCTCACAAAGAGAATCATTATGTCCCAAACGACCACAATAAAAGCAAAAAAAGGGTTAATCTTTCATATTTGAATTTGACATATGACTTATTTCCATAAAACATAATTTGCTTTTTCCTTTTTAAAGGGTTCCTTACATCCAATTGAATTCTGACTCGTAGAAAATTCTAACATCCCTTTCCCATATTAGCCCCATCATACTCCAAGAACAAGCTTATGAAATCACCAAGTTGCTTTGCCAAAGCCTCAGAATAAAATCCTGCAGGGACATCATGGATCTGAACCCAAAAAGGGAAAAAAATTAAAGGGACTCGTAATGGATCTTCCCCCCACTGTAACGAATGTAGTAATAATAAATGGTTGTTAAAAGTCCATAGAAAACCCCTAATAACTCTCTCCATATCCATACTGTGAAAGAACTAAAACGAAAATCTTCTTTCCCCTAAATCCAAAATTCGAACACCTCTAATCGGATGCCAAAGATTTTCCATAGTACTTTTCATGGCCGCAAAATGGATTACACTAGCCATTAAAAGGCTGCCCACCAGACGGTAACTACCTTCTTGTATCTCTGAATTTGAAAAATATAGAATTTGTAAAATCTCTTCCTCATCTTCATTAATAGATAAGCTAGCAAATTCAGTCTCCATGTATACTGATTCAATTACATACAATGCGAATGAATAATTGAAGAAAAACTATTGCAATAACTAAGCCGTCGTCATAAAGAACAAATAAACCTAAAACTTTGCCAGAGAAGACAAATAGAAATGTGCTAGAATAGCAGACTTAATTTTATATTATTTATTTTTAAATATATTTAGAATTAAATGAATATCTAATATATGTTATCATTATATATTTATTTTTAAAAAATACATTTTGAAGAGATATAAAGCAAATAAATAGGAGACAAACTGATAAAATATTTAGTCACCAATTTGCGATTTAATAAGTTCTAGCTGCCTAATTTGACTAGTACCAATTTAAAGAATATTAATAACAATGTTGTATATAAATCCAATTAAAAGATGAGAATAATATATCAGTCTATAAATAGCATCTTGGTTCTCAATCATCTCGCACCTCAAACTCTCACTCAATCATCCATTTATTCTTTTCTTTCAACTCAAAGTCCCAAGTAATATTAGAATCATGGGTGTTGTCTCTTACAACTATGAGTCTACCTCTCCAGTCGCTCCCGCTAGGCTTTTCAAGGCCTTCGTTCTTGAAGCTAATAAGGTCTGGCCCATAGCTGCCCCTCATGCAATCAAGAGTATTGAGGTTGAAGCTAATCCTGGCCTTGGAGGTATCGTAAAGATCAACCTTGTTGAAGGTTAGTTCTTTCATTTTTTTTCACTTTCTATGGTCTCTTTGCAATGCGGTCAACACGAGTATGTTGGATAACAAGTATTTTATTTGTTTAGGCCTTCTATTCTAATATATGAAGCACCGTATTAATGTTTATACTATGATCTTACTATTTCAAAATCAAACTTTATTACCTATTAATAAATTAACTTACATCAGATACATAAATTTCTAAATAAAGTTCGTTGTCTCTACGCCACTCTTAAAGAACTACATAATTACAATATATTAACCCCCATGGCAGAGTTCCTAAGGGTGCTTCCTTCCTATGTGCTTGACTCTACTTAAATGAATCCTCGATTCCAAATGATCTGGCTTGGTCCCTCCTCAAGTCCCTTATTCTGTATATCCTGCAATCACAAAACAACCATTGTAAGTTCAGATGAACTTAGTAAGTTTCATCATTACACGAAATGTACCCTGTCTTGTCAGGATTCAATTAAATAATAATACCATAACTCCATACTCATTTGTAACATTTCTCTTAAATCATCGTAGTGGACTTTTCCTATTCCTGACACTATCCACTAGAGGATTGATCATTGAGCGATTTCCTTTCTGCCTTTCTTTCAGCATTCGTTCAACCTTGACAGCTTTTCTGTATGTCTCACCATCTCTATGGAATCTATCCTTTCTTTTACTTAAATTCTTTCTTCTTCCCACCATCATGCCCTATTAGTGCGGCCTTACGGCCTACCTCTTAAAGACCATTGAGTATATTTTCTTTAGCGATCATTCCCAATTTGAATAGTCCATGGAGGACTCTTACTATTACCCTAGTCCCGATGGGATCTTTGTCGTCCCATCTTTTGGGCTTACTTAGAAGATTTCTTGCCACTCTAACGGATTTAATCCCACTTGCAACAGATATTGGTTGGATTACTTCTTTGTAATCTACCTTGTCTGAGGTACCATATTCATAATTGTGATATACTCGTCTGTTGTGGACCATTTTGGCTTTCAGAATCAGTCAACTACCACTAAAGGACTTATTGGTTCATGGTTTCTTTCTCATCCGATATCTCTGCCTAACTAGCCTTTTGGCTAATACTTCCTTAATGGTTTCCCCTTAAAGTGGAATAGTCCTAATAGTATTGATGAACTTAGTTTCATCATTACACGAAACGTACCCCACCTTGTCGGGATTCAATTAAATAATAATACAACAACTCCCTACTCGTTTGTAGTGTTTCTCTTAAATCACCGTAGTGGACTTTTCCTATTCTCGACACTATCAACTAGCAAATAGATCGTTGAGCGATTTCCTTCCGGCCATTCTCTCTATAACAGCCTATTTTCAGTGAAATCGGAATAGTGGTTTCAGGACCACAAATCTAAGGTCAAAAAAATTATTTTATTATTTTATTTTCTACAGTATGATAGTATTACTGTATAAAAATTTCGTTAAGAAATTTTACCATTTACATGTTCAATTTGATAAAAAGGACTAAATTGCATAAAGTGCAAAAGTTTAGTTTTAGTAGCTAAAGGTATTAAACAACTATAGAACCTTAAATTAAAAGTCCTTATATGATAATTAGACCACTATTGGAGTTAGTGGAATGAGATGGCTTGGTATAAGTGAAATTATGAATGTTTTTCAGGTTAAATTAGTAAATAGGTTATTAATGCTAAATTAAATAAAACCAAAAATTTTCTCATCTTTTCCAATGTGTTCTTCACCGAAAATTGAAGTAGAAAACAAGCTATTTAGGGTTCTTCTATTTGGTTGCATAAAATCTTAGCATGGAAGTGAATTTTCATCCCGTTTTTAATTATTTTTATGTTTTTGGGATCGTTATAGCTTAATCTAGCTAGTCCGAGGACTTATTTCTAAAATCGTTTAAGGATTTGAGTTTTTCCATGAATTAATATTGGTTTCTTTTGTTGTTTGATGGTATAAAATGGATAGTTTTTAATAGATAAACAACTTTTGTTAAGTGATTTTTGGTAAAAATGTCAAATAGGGATTAAATTGAAAAATAGAAATTATACATGGTAAATTTGTGAAATAAATGAAATATAGGGTTTTTTATGGATCTATATAAAATTTGGCTATAGTGGGTTAAGCATGAATTGTATAAATTTTCATTTTATGAGCTAGGGACTAAATTGCAAAGAATTTAAAAGTACATGGGAAAATTTATAATTTTTCCAAAATTATGTTTTGGATTAAATTAAATGAATTATATGATGAATTGAATTAATTTATCCGTATAGATCCAATTAGACCTCGCACGGAGTTAGATTGGGGCAAAGAGAAAGTCTCGGATTAATCGCCTATGTATCTACGTATACTCGTCAAGGTAAGTTCGTGTAGTTAAATTGTGTTTATATGTTTTTAATTGTAATATATAGATCTTATGATTTGTCATATATAATTATCGAGTGCATATCCAACGACATATGATGATTACGGAGCCCCGTTTGAACTTTAGGAATTCGTAGGATATAAATGACATGTCATTAGGGTTACCGATTTAAAGCTCGTGAGAGCATACTGATCTTCAGCTCAAATGAGCATATCGATTCACAGCTCATATGATTATACATGTACATGAATTGACGAATTATAGTTATATAAGCTAGCACACAATGTATGAGCTATCCTGGGTATCCAGCGGTATTCTAAATAGTTCAACGAGCAATGTTCTGATACAAAATGATATGAGTTCGATACGAACTATTACAGGTATACATGTGAAATACATGGAAATAATGTTACATGATATATAGATATATAAAATGGATGAAACATGTATATGGAATTTGATTAATTGCTGAGCTCATCCATAATTATCGGTTCATACATGTATTTACATGGCTAATATGGTTGGTGTATATATGCTTAGGCATTTGTCCAAAATGTGCTGGGATATGCCTTGTACTTACCTATTACTTGATTAAATGGTAAGTTAAATTCTAAGCTATACGAACTTACTAAGCTTAAATGCTTACTCTGTGTTATTTTCATGTTTTATAGTGAATCAAAAGCTTATTCGAGTTGTAAGATTGTCGAAGCTATATCACACTATCCATCGGCTTCTTTGGTACATTTCGGATATTTAATTTTGGTTATAATGGCATGTTTAGGTATTTTTGGCTAATGTTGGCCTATATATTTTGCTGTAAATATGGCCATTTGATTTGGCTTGTGTTGGCATATTTTGGGATGTATATAAGTAGCATTAATATGGTTGATGTGTTGCTTGTTTTGTGTTTGAATTATAGAAGTTGAGATTATGGTTTGAATATGCATATTGTATAAGTTTTGTAATTTGTTGGAATTGTTGTGAAATGACACTTCGATTGAATGGCATGATTAGTATCATTTGGTCTATTTTGGTAAGTAAGTTCCATGATGTATTAAGCCAACCATGCCTATAAGTTAGTTGAGTAATTGGCCATATTGAATACATAGTTATACATGTTTTTATATTGTTATTTGATGTGCTTAAGAGCATATTGGTTGTATGTGATCATACCTTTTATATAAGGCTAGAAAATGCATGGATTTGGTGCCTTATTATGGCTTGTGTATATGTGCATTTGTGGTTGTAGGTACATGTCAATATGGGTATTTTCATCCACAAGGGCAGAGATCCGAGCGTGTGTCTCAGCCGTGTGTGACACACGGCCAGCTAACACGGCCATGTGTCCCCTGTAACTTTGAAAGGGTTACAAGTGAGGCTATTACACGGCCTAACACATAGCTTGGCACACTGGCATGTGGGGTTACTTCGAAGGGTACACAGCCTAGTACACGAGTGTGTGGCTTGTCTGTGTGACCTAAACCAGTGAGTTACACAAGTACAGACATAGGCTGAGACACGGTCGTGTGTCCCCATTTCGAATACCCACACGGCCTAAGACACAGCGTGTCTCCTCCACATGGCCGTGTGACCCCTACAGTGTTGAAAATTTTTACTATTTTCTGAAAAATTCTCTGAGTTTTTGATTTAGTCCTAACTTATTTCTAGCACATATCTTGGACCCTAAGGGCTCGTATATGAGATAATATGAATGATTTTGATTGGATTTTGATATGAATACTGATATTCTTCGAAATGTTTGAAATTTTTGTTTGATTGATTTGTAAACTCATGTAATGCTCCGTAATCATGTTCCGACGACGGATTCGGGTTAGGAGTGTTACACTCTCAACATTCGTTCAACCCTGACAGTTTCTCTATATGTCTCACCATCTCTGTGGACTCTATCCTTTCTTTTACATAAATTATTTCTTCCTCCTATCCTCAAAGTAGATTTCTTCTTCCCACCATCATGCCCTATTAGTGCGGCCTTCCAACCTACCTCCTAAAGACCATTGAGTATATTTCCTTTAGCGATCATTCCCAATTTGAATAGTGCATTGAGGACTCTTACTATTACCCTAGTCTCAATGGGCTCGTTGTTGTCCCATCCTTTGGGATTACCTAGAAGATTTCCTACCACTCTAATGGATTAAGTCTCACTTGCAACAAATACTAGTTTGATTACTTCTTTGTAATCCATCTTGTCCGAGGTATCATGTTCATAATTGTGATATACTTGTCTGTTGTGGACCATTTTGGCTTTCAAAATTAGTCAGCTACCATTAGAGGCCCTATTGGTTCATGGTTTCTTTCTCATTCGGCATCCCTTTCTAGCTACCATTTAGCTGATACTTCTTTAATGGTTTCCCCTTAAAATGGAATAGTCTTGATAGACATTTCTGTCATTCGATGTATCCTTTTTTGTTGATGGGTTCTAACTCACCTCTCATTTCTTTATGAACTAACTGGAATATGTATGACAAGCTAGTAACATTTAGGGTTTCTCAAAAACGCCTGCGGTGTTCCTTAATGGAGGATCCTTATCTATGATCCTTGGTTATACCAACTTTCGTTCACCTTTACACCAAGCACCGCTAATGCTTCAACTCCCATGACTATTCCTGCTAGGTTACCACCCATATGCTCTATTAAATTTTACAACTGCTTTTGTAGTGGTCTTTCCCCTCTTTATATTTCCCTTTTTATTGGCAGATTCTTTCAACCCAATGGCTATCTAATGCATGCCCATACATCCATTTTCCTTAATGCAAGTTGTCCCATGATTTCTTTTTTTTTTATTTTTCACCCATTTATTGTCCTGGTGGACTCTCTATGCTGCCATAGTCGATCCATGGTATCACAAAGTATACCCCTTCCAAGTTTAAGGTCTTGGTGGACTCCATTAGTTGCCATGCTCTAACTATGGTCCTTCATGTCATTATCCCTGTGTTTATCGTCCCAACAAACTATCTACGATGCCAGAACGTCTTTCAACTATAACCTTACACGATATAACCCCGTGTTTATTATCTCGATGAACCATCCCCTGTTTAGTGTCCCATCAGACTATTTTGTGTTTAATGTCCCGTCAGGCTATCTTGTGTTTAATGTCTCATTGGAATTTTTATAATGCCATAACGTCTTTCAACTATGGTCTTACACAGTTTAACCCATGTTTGCTGTCTCTGCATACTACTAGGATTCTGTAGCTCCTTTCAACTATGGTAAAGTCTTGTTTACCATGATGTCATAATGTGTTTCAGCCATGGTCTTACTCATTTATATCATGATGCCATAGCATCTTATAGCTATGGTCTTACCCATCTTTATCATAATGCCATAGCATCTTTTAGTTATGGTCTTACTCGTTTTAGGTGCATGGCCTCCGATCAGTCCCATAGCCTAGCCATTATCTTTCTTGTTTTCTCCTTCCATTGCAACCCATCCATTCCTCCATTTTACCATTCCTAACCTTGATGCTTGAACACCGCAGTGTCCCCTTTGCAAGCCACAGAGCTTCACACATCACGAGTGCACTCAATAACACTGTATAGCAATATCTAACAAAATTACTCTCTTTTTCTCATTCCTAACTTTGTCTAACCCGTCATTAATTCCCTTTCATGCTTTCATATGTATATACATATTTTATAAATAAAGCATCATGAGATCATGCATACTAAACTAAAATGGTGGATATTTATAAACTCATGCAGACTTTAAACATATTTAGCATTTCAGGATGGAGTGCAGAAACTCACCTAATGCTTCTTTGTCTTATCAACTTAACCTTTCCAAACGCTAGAGCTTCCATTCTCCAGGTAGTTAAGCTTGACAAGCAAACTCATGGGTTAAACTCAACATTTTTAGCTCAAACCTCAATTTTTTCGAAACACGCAGAACCCTTAAAATAGATCTCGAAACCCTTATTTCTATTCTCTTAATTCCTACGATTACAAAAGGAATGAGAACCTTACTAGCTTACTGAATTCTCCATTTTTTTTAATTAGGCCTCACGATCATCACTCCGTACATGGTTTTCTTTAATTAAGGCTTCCTTAGAGTGACCAAGGAAAAAGATAGAGACGGGAAGAAAATTAAACAGATTGGATAAGAAGTCTCCAGGGATGTCATATCCCTGCTATATATAACCCTTCCTGCACGGTCTTCAACTGTTTAGAAACCATTATTTGACAATCATTTTTTGAACTATTTACTTAATTGATTTTGATGTTTTGAAATTTAAAAGTTCAATATCGAAAAAAAAAAGTACCTTTAGGTACAGGGTAAATAAGTACAGTATGACACATTTTTTTAGTGCATTATTATAATTTCTACCGCTTTTTCACTCCTTAATGCTTTTTTACACCAATCAACACTTAAAAAAAGATTTTTTTTAAAGGGGGAAAAATGTAAGCGACCTAGAAGTTTGGTGACCAAAATGAAAGTGTAAGCAAGATGTGGCTTGTATAGTCAATCGCCGTTAGACATTTTATATTTGGGTGACTAAAATGAAAAAAAATAAAAGTTGGGGACGAAATTGCAAGAATTTATTTTTGGGTGCCTAAAATTTTAGGGGCCACTTAATATTTTACTCTATAATAAATATAATCAATTTACTTTTTGAGCTCTTGCAATAAAAAAATGATTTATTTTTATTGCGAAGTTGTAAGGTCAAATTTTAGTAAATGAGGTTACGATTAAGTTAGCCAAAGTTAATATTTTATGATTTTGAATATTTAAGTTCGAAAGCTCCTAAATAATACTTGCAAGAAATATTTAAGCAGTGCTGAAGTTTAGGCACTAAGTATGACCAAGGCAGAAAAACAAAAAACAAGTGATATGTTTACACAGTTCGATTTCCCTACGTCTACAGGGCCTTGCTTAGATTGATAATATCTTAGCAACACATTCTACAAGTTATTTCAACCTCTAACACTCACCAAATTAGACTCCTTACTTTTGTACCTAAGATCTAGAAAATTCTCTTCTAAATTTTCACCCTAAAAACTTAAGACATTAACCAAGTAACACACTTTGATTTTTCATTCAATGCGCTCACAAGAAACATTCCTCAATTAGCAAGAATAAGTGCCTTCAATTCAGTACATCACCTGTATAAGCCTCCTTAATTTATAAGGAATCAAGACTTGATAACATATTATATCACTTATAATGAATTTTCCTATAAAACCAGTAGAATAAAAAGCTCAGGTAAGTTTTGAATCTTCAAGATATACTTCTAAATTTTACCCAATTTGATTTATTCTTCCCAAAGTTGGAAATTTGATATCATTGATCAAAACACAAACCAATCTCTAAGATATGTTGCTATATGCACTTTGGATACCAAAGATGGGCTTATAGTCGTCTAAAGTACTAATAAGAATCAATGTCCAAAGGTTTATGTTGCCAAAATTTTCCAACTTAAGCATGGAAAGTTTCTAAGCTCAACAATGCCAGCCATCGGTGAGCACTACTCCTTGGCATTAGTCAAAAATTGACTCAATAATCTCCCCCTTTGGCAATTTTTTTTAATAAAACCATAATAAGAGAACATACTCAACACAAGATACAAATTCTCTCTTAAGTAACCCCCCTTAATCAATCATATTTAACCATTAACATAATCAAGTAAATCAATCATTAATGTTAGAAAGTTGATAAGACCATCAACAATCAAAATACTAAAAATTATATTATAATATGCATAATTGAGAAAGGGCTCACAAAATAAACACGCAAAGTAATTGGAAAAAAGAGTTTAAATTTCCAAAAGTAATAAAATTATTAAAAAAAGCAACAAGAAAAATAAAAGTAATAAGTGTAAAAAAGTAGCATATTTTAGCCTCATTATTAGTACATCTTTGGATGATTATGTGGCATTAATTATGAATCATATACTTCTAATCCTTTATAATCATTTTGTGATGCTTAATATGGTTCTTGAGAGCAATAGGAGTGAAAAACAGTGGAAATTAGAGTATTTCGGAAGTTGTGCGCATGCAGTAGATTTTTACACAAGCAATCCATATGGCCATATGGACTCGCACGACTGTGTATCCAGGGTGTGTTGATCATGAAAATTGTGTACACTAATGGCTGAAAGTTGCAATTTTTAGGTGGTTTAACACTTTAATAGGATATAAATAGTGAAGTAAAAAAAAAAAAGAAAAAGAGACAACCACCAAGGTAGAGCACGAAATTACCTAGAGAACACCATTGAAGTAATTTTCCAAGCAATTTTCCACCAAGATTCAAGAGTCCATGTTGATTATCAAGGGAGTTATCATGTATTTCTTTTATTCTAGTGGTTATATTCTATATTTGGTGTTTACTCCTGCCATTATGAATTAATTCTCTTAATACCTAACGGAGATGATCCTTAAGATGGATTTTATTGTTAGATTTCTATTTTTATGCAATAAATTTTTTGTCTCTTTGTTTTCAATTATGAATACTTTATTATTCTTGGGTTAATAATTTTAGAGTGTTAATTCATGTTTGATGTGAACAAGTCTGAGGTTGAATAGACCCTTCTTATGATTAGATCTTGCATAATTGAATAGAGTTGCATGCAATCCTAAAAATCGAATGACATAAATCTATTGGGTTAGAGTCAAATCTAATAGGGGGTCCATAGAGCAAATTAATGCAATGATAGGGGTTTTAATTAGAAAGAAATTTCAATTAATCAACCTAGAGTTAGTTATTCTTATGCTAGAAAGAGAATTTAGCATAAACTATGGATTTCTACGGATCAAAGAGCTAAGAAAATAACTTGCATAATTAAATTAAGAATTATAGATGAAATCTTGGTGCATTCTTACATAAGTATTGTTTTGTCACTTGGTTAATACTTACTTGTGTTTTTGTTTCATTCTTTGGTGCATTCATTAGTTAATTTAGATAGTTTGATTTAATTTCAGTTAATCCTTTGAATTATTAGGTTATATAATAGAAAGGTGATAATTAATAGTAATTGTAGTCCTCAAGGGAACAAAATTTGTGCTCATAATAGCTATACTATTAATTGATAGGTGCACTTGCCTTGGTCATTTTATTAGTAAGTTTAGAGGAAAAAAATTTTTGGCACCGTTACCGGGGACTAGGATATTAGGAAAATCTTATTTCTGTTAATTAAACCATTTTTTAAATTTTATTTTATTTTGTTTTGTTTTTAGTTTATTTTTGAGATATTGATTGACTTTCATTTGGTTTTTGACAGGTTCTTTTGGTTTATGACTAGAGGCAACCCATTGGAACCAATCATTTTTTATAATAAAATAAAAAAATTGCTCTTTGAAATCAAAGAGAGGTTAGAGAAGCAAGACAAGATCAACATCAGGCTATCATAAATAGTAGAGAGGAAGAAGATATTATTGAAGAAATGGCAGGTCCTCCATTGACTACGTATAACTATGCTAAGTTAACTTTGATGGGGATGAGTCTAGTATTATTAGACTGAATGTTGCTACAAATAACTTTGAGATCAAGCCAAACACGATTCAGATGGTGCAACATTATGTTCTGTTTGATCGGTTACAAGATAAAGATCCAAATGCACATCTAGGAAATATCTTAGAGATTTCTGATACTTTCAAGATCAATTATGCTACTAATGATGTCGTACGCCTAAGGTTGTTCCCATTTTATTTAAAGAACAGAGGAAAGAAGTGGTTGAATTCACTTCCATGGGGTTCCATCACTACTTGGGCTCAGATGACAGAGAAATTTTTGTTATATTATTTTCCACCAGTCAAGACAACCAAGTTGAGGAATGACATCTCTTCTATTTCCCAATTGGAGTTTGAGACATTTTATGACACTTGGGAGAGATTTAAAGATATTTTGATAAGGTGTCGTCATTATGGTCTACCTTTATGGTTAAAAGTTCAGACATTCTATAATGATTTAAGTCTCTCAACTAGGCAAATAATTGATGCAAAAGCTAGGGGAACACTAATTAATAAAACACCTAAGACAACTCAAGAGTTTATTGAGGAGATAACATTGAATAATTATCAGTGGCAAGTCACAAGAGCAAAGCCTACAAAAGCAACAGGTGTTTATGATAGATATGCAGTTACTATGTTGGCAAGTTAGGTTGAAGCTCTTAGTAGAAGGATAGATGGTTTGAGTATAGGGAAACAGGTGACTCGTGTGATGCAATGTGATGTGACTGGAGTAGGTATAATTAGTTAGGAATGCCTACCTTTGAAGTCCAACATGGAGCATGAGCAAGTTGAGTTTATTGGTATTAATTACAAACTTCAGAATAACCCTTATAGCAATACCTATAACCCAAGATGGAGACATCATCCAAACTTCTCCTAGGGTGGTCAAGGGAATCAAAGATCACAACCCCCTCTTGGTTTTTAACAGCCTCATTAGCAAAAGAAGAAGCCAAATCTTAAAGATATGTTGGCTAAATTCATTTCAATTTTAGAAATAAGATTTCAGAACACTAAAGTAGCTTTAAGAAATAAACTTACATCTATTTAGGGTCTTCAGAATCAGATAGTTCAGCTTGCTAAATTGGTTTAAGAGAGACTACAATGTAGTCCACCTAATAACACTGAAACCAACCCAAAAAAGCAAGTAAACGCAGTTACATTGAGAAGTGGAAAGGTGTTAGCCGAGCTTGGAGAGAAGCTGAAACAACAAGTTTTTGAGAAAGATGATGGAGTTAAGGATAGCAAAAAAATATATAAAAAAAAACCAGTGCTTAAAGAATACAAACCACCAACCCCATGCCCAACAAAGTTGAAGAAAGACCGCACAAATGAACGAATTTGTAAATTTCTTGAACTTTTCAAACAATTGCATATTAACTTACCTTTTTTTGAAGCTCTTTTGCAGATGTCCAAGTATGCCAAATTCTTAAAGGAGATTTTGAAAAATAAAAGAAAGTTAGAGGAGTTGTCCACTATGGAGCTTAATGAGGAATTTTTAGTCATTCTTCAGAACAAGCTACTTGCCAAGCTTAAGGATCCAAGGAGATTTACTATTCCTTGTTTCATTGGTAGTTTATTTGTTCAAAAAAATTTAGTTAGTTTAGGTGCTAGCATTAATTTAACGCCTTATAAAATATTTAATCAACTTTGTCTAGGGGAACCAAAAACTACTATGATGAGTATTCAACTAGCTGACAAATCATCATTTATGTGGGATCGTCTTACACTATATCATCATTTCTCAATGGCAAATGCCACACCATTTAGTCTCTTGCGCTTGACAACCTTTGATGCAGTAAGTTAGCAAACTGACTGTGCAACCTTCCCAAAACATACAAAGCGGTCGTCTTTGCACAAGATAAAAATATTACTTCTTGAAGCATATGGACAGAAGCGTTAGTCCCGTAATGCGAAGAAATGATGAATACTCGTTAAGAAGGGTTAAGTAGGGGTTCTAACCTTATGAACTCTTTTTAAAGAATCTTGGTAACATTTGGCTAGACGAGTTTAGTTACTCATGCTTTTTAGGAATAAAAACATAAGTTTAATGAAACAAAATTTTATTGAAAAGGAAAAGAATAAAAGATTAAGAGCCTTAGGGAATTTCACCTATGGCGAGGGAGTTTTTTACAAAAAAATGGAAGTGTCAATTCATGTCACTCCATCCCCTATTTATAGTACATCAAAAACCCTAGTTGGTTCCTATTTAACCTTTAAGCGGTAATGTTTAAGAGATACAATTAAAATTAAATCTAAACAATATCATAATAATTTGAACAATAATCCTAAATTTTAAAAAAAAATCAAATCTAAACAAAGTTTTATGTTATAAATCTCTTCTTTGAAATTTTGCCCCAAGTCTTCCACACTTTGTATTTTCAGCACTACATCTTTCTTATTTTGCAATCTGACCCATTTTGTCTTTAAATTCACGCTTTTTGCCTCCAAATTTCCCTTTTCCTTCAATTTTGTTCCTACGAGAAAAAAAAACCCATAAACAACCCAAATTAGTAGGATTGTCCTCAATATATATATGTAATTAACTCATAAAAGTGTGTCACTTTAGAGTATTATCCTATTCCCCGTTCTTAGGCCATGATTTCCCTCAAGTATGGTTCTTATTCCACTATGTAATTTAGACTTTACCATGGAAAGAAGTATCACCCCAAAGTGTTGTAAAAATTCGACATAATGCATATGAAAATAAAGAGAACCTTTAGCTTACTTTAAGTAAAACCAAAAAGTACTTTAACTTAAACACACAAAATTAAATCGACTTGGATTATTTCATGAAAGTTAGGTAATTTACTAAACTTACCAAGGCACTTTTTTTTCTCCCTTAGTCCCCAAATTTAATTCTTTTCCTTTCTTTTCCTTTGTTTTATTTTGTCGAAACTTTTTTTTTTTTTAAGAATGTATTAGCCCTTTAGACAAAAAGTGGAATGACCAACCCAAGCACCCCACGCCGGTTACTCAGCCAAACACTCTCCTAATTCAGTTTTTCTTGTTATCCATAATTTCGCTTAGCAGAGATTTACCTAACACGTCACATAACCTTTTTACGCAAAGTAGGATGACAACCCAAACACCCCACCCCTGTTACTCAATCAATCACATTTTAAGTTGTGCTCATAACCACAAAATCATCAGTTTTTTAAGCTTAATTAAACAAAATTATAATTTTGGAGGACTAGGAAAAACAATCAAGTGTCAAAAATAAGTTTTGGGAACTACCTAACAGTCATGAAAATAAATTTATCATACATTCGTATTAAATGTCCTCTTTGCATTTAGAGTCAATCGACTTTACTATAAGTATGATAGGGTTAACTTCATTAATCATAATTATTTTAGCCTAATAGAAATAAAATAGTGGAGATGAAATCAACATAGCAAAATCATAACTAGCTTAGTAGACAAGAATCATGCTCGCGGGTCAAATAGTGGGTAATTTCTGGTCAAAATCTTGAGCATGAAAAGGGGCAGGATATACTCAAAAAATAAATATAGCAAAAAAAGCACAAGGCAGTAGCAATAGTAAACACAACAGAAAAAATGACAGATAAAACATAAAAAATAATGAGGAATGTTTCCCCTACTTAAAAGACATTGCCCTCAATGTGCAAAATAATATTAACAAATACGATGAAAAAGAAAAGGATTAAAACACTCCCAACGTCATTTTCGTTACTATTTTTGCCACCCGTTTCCGAATTTAATTTTTTGTTTCCTCAATTCTCTTGGATATAAGAAGAGAGAATAAAATTTATTAATATGCAAGAAAGCAAAGAAAATAAAAAGGAAAATAAAATTGGGTTGCCTCCCAACAAGCACTTGTTTAACGTCGTTAGCTCGACAACTCAAACCAGTATTGAGGTTATTCCAGATGAATTTTTTTTATCGTATGGGCTTGGAAATCCTTATAAAATGGCTTCAACTTTTGAACATTGACTATGAACTATTTTCCCAATTCTTTACTTTCTATTTCAATTGCACCATGGATGAATAATTTAGTTACAATAAAGGGTCCTAACTATCTAGATCAAAGCTTACTAGGGAACAATTTTAACATAGAGTTATAAAGTAACTCTTTCTGTCTTATTGAGAAATGCTTTCGGGATATTTTTTTGTCATGGAAAAATTTTCTTTTATCCTTATAAATACGAGCATTCCCATAGGCATCACTACAAATTTCCTCTAATTCTTGGATGTCTAATTTCCTTGCTCTTCCTGCAGGTTCCAATTCCATATTACATTACTGTACAAGCTAGTAAGCCTTATGCTCCAATTCTACTGGAAGGTGCCAAGCCTTGCCAAAAACAAGTTGGTATGGGGACATACCAATTGGTCCCTTATATGATGTCTGATAGGCCCAAAGCGCATCATTTAGCTAAAAACTCCAATATTTTCGGTTAGGCTGAACAATTTTCTCCAAAATTTTCTTGACTTCTTGGATCGAGACCTCTGCTTGGTCATTCGTTTGGGGTGATAGGTTGTAGCTATACGGTGGTGAAGTTCGTATTTTTTCAAGGTGCCTCCATCACTCTATAGCAATACAATCACTGATCAAGGCTCGAGGTGTACCAAACCTGGAAAAAATAGATCATTCTAGAAACTCCATGATAGTTTTAGCATTTTCATTACAAGTAGGCTTTGTTTCTATCCACTTAAAGACATAGTCTACTGCCAGAAGTATATACATATTTTCAAATGAAGAAATAAACGGACCCATGAAATCGATACCCCATACATCAAAAATCTTGCATGCATGAATGAAGATAGGGGAATTTGATTTCGCCTAGTTATGTTGCCTATATGTTGGCATCTATCTCAAGATTTATAGAAATCATATGCATCTCAGAACATTGTGGGCCAATATAGCCCACACTCCAATTCCATATGAGCAATCTGTTTGGGGCCAAAGTGACCTCCACAAGCATGATATCGATCTTCTCTTTTAAGTTTGTCCCTCATGGGATGAGATAACCTAGTGGGTAATGAACTTGTAGCTAGGAAGTTTACCATATATGCATACCATGGGAAATACTCTTGAGCCAAAAATAGGCCCTCATCAAGAAACTTATCCTTTATAGGAGTGTCGTCACAAGGTGTTTTTACCCTACTCAAGTAGTCAGCCACCAAGTTTTTGCATCCTTTCTTATCTCGAATCTCGATGTCAAATTCTTGGAGCAATAAAATCCACCTAATAAGCCTTGATTTTACTTCTTTCTTTGCGATCAAATACCTAAGAGATGCATGGTTAAAAAAAATAACCATTTTAGATCCCAATAGATAAGAATGAAATTTATCCAAAGCAAAGATAATTGTTAAAAGTTCTTTTTCAGTGGTAGTATAATTGCTTTGGGCAACATCTAAGGTTTTTGAGGCATAACAAATAACATGGGGCTCTCTATCTATCTTTTGCCCCAACACGACCCCCACACTTCGGTCACTTGCATCGAACATGATTTCAAAGGGATAATTCCAATTTTGGCGCTTGCACTATAAGAGTGGATACCAACTTCTATTTTAGTGTGCCAAAACCCTCCTGGCAATTTGGCCTGAACTCAATTTTCTTATCATTTTGCAATAATTCGTACGGTGGTTCAGCTACTTTTGAGAAGTCATTTATAAAGCACCTATAAAATCCTACATGGCTAAGGAAAGAACGAATTTCCATTACAGTTGAGGTCTACAACAAAGAATTTATAATATCAGTTTTGGCCTTATTGACCTCAATCCATTTAGATGAAACTATATGTCTTAGAATTAAGCCTTTATCTACTATAAAATGACATTTCTCGTAATTCAAGACAAGATTAAATTTTAAACATCTACTTAAAATTTTTGTGAGGTTTTTAAGGCATTCATCAAAAGAGTCCCCATGTACAGTAAAATCATCCATAAAAACTTCAATAATGTTTTCTACATATTCAAAAAAATACTCATCATGCATCTTTAGAAGGTGGTCGGTGCGTTAGAAAGTCCGAATGGCATTCTCCTATACGTAAATGTGTCAAATGGGCATGTGAAAGTGGTATTCTCTTGGTCCTCGAGTGCAACTGGAATTTGGAAAAAAATCTAAATATCCATCAAGACAACAATAATAAGTTTTTCCAGTTAAATGTTGAATCATAATCTATAAATGGAATAGGCAAATGGACTTTTCTTGTATAAAAACTTAACTTCCTGTAATCAATGCAGACTCACCACCATTCTACACTCGAGTGGGTGCTAGAATGCCCTCAGAATTTTTCTTTACTGTCATGCCCATCTTCTTGGGCATGATTTGTAACAGCTCGATTTAGGGCCTAGTCGGAACAGTGGTCTTGGGATCACAAATCCAAAGTTAGAAAATTTATTTCATTTCAAATATGAGGTTATAACATGGTTATATTAATGTATGAAAAATTTGGTGGGTCAATTTTAACGTTTGTGAGCCCGATTACGAAAAAGGACTAAATCGCATAAAAGGTAAAAGTTACATTTTAGTACCCAAATGTGTTAAATAGCTAGAGGATATAAATTGGGGAACTTTAAAGGGCTGTTAGACCCTTTTTTTGGCCGTCCATGGGTGATAGAAAGTCATATGGTCAAAAATATTAAGTGGATGATGTCATTTTAGTAATAAAATAATGCCTATGCCTAGCCTTCATATTTTTCTCTTCATTCTCTTCTTCTTAGCCAAACTTTCCAGAAAAATAAAGGGTTTTGAGAGATAGAAAACTTCAACTACTTAACATATCTACAAGTAAGTGATCTCAATGACTTTTCTTGAATATTTTTCTACTTTTGAGACCCTTGGAGCATGAGCTTTCAAATGAGGGGTCTATTTTGCAAAATGGTCAAGAGTTTAGGATTTTTCCATGTATGCATTTGTGATAGATGCTGAGTTTTTATGAAAGAATATGATTCCTATTTGTGTCATAAACAACTTTGGTGAAAGGTATTAGCATGAAAACACCTAAAGGGACTATTTTGCATAAGATGCATATTAAGTAATAAGCATGTGAAATAGTGAAATTTTGGAGTTGCAATAAGAGTAAAAAGAGTTTATTTAGACTATAAATATGAAGAAATTTGATAAAAATCAATTTTCGAGCATAGGGGTAAAATGGTTATTTTGCCAAAGTCTAGGGGAAAAATAGTCATTTTACCAAAGATATGAATTTATGATTTCCTAATTGTAATAAGTGACTAAATGAGTGCATTTTGTCATTATAGATCAAGATTTGCCAAAACCGACCCTAGACCGTGGAAAAGCCAAGCAATCCGACTAAGCCGACTAGTAGATTTTATTTTGTAAATCGAGGTAAGTTGTTTGTAAATAATACAACTATATCGTTAATGCATGTATTTGATTGTTATCAATATAATATAGAATGAATTTTGAGAATTTGAATTGAGTATGCATATTAATGATTGAGATAGTAGAAAGATCCCTAAGAACCCCAAGAAGCAAACTGGATTGTAACACTCCAAACCCGGCCCAGACATTATGGCCAAGTCTGGTGTGTCACATTGAAGTGTTTTTCGAAAACCATGTTTTCATTGAAAACCCTTCTTGATGTTTAGAAACTTTTACCGTTTAAACTTGTAACCCTTTGTAGTGGCAGGAACATGTTATTTTAAAAACAGTTAAGTATCGAAAAGAAAATCAAACCTTCTTTGTTATGGCTTAAAGCGAATGGATACTACGCACCAGGTAGGATTGAAGAAAAGAGGAGGTGAATCAATTAAACTGCTTAAATACCTAGCTCTTCCATGATCCAATCCTAGACATGCACACATCCATTGCCACACTTTAAGCTTATTACTTGTCCACGAACAACAAATTAAGTTCAAGTCTATTTAAAATATTTATTTCCCTTGAAAAACATTTACGTTGCGGAAGCTTTGCTCGGTTATCGTGATATTTTGAAAATAAGTAACTTTTATAAAACGCGCCCTAGAGCTAACAAATTTTAAGGAATCAATTTAAGTGATGTGAATCCCGAGTTGAAAATTGTCGAAACCTCTTTAAAAACAAGTTTTGAAAAAATGAAAACGGGAGTCGCCACCAATCTTTTAAAGTGTGATTGGATCACTTTATAAAATGTTTTGGTCTACGAAATTACGAGAAAACAGGTTCGGGAGTCAGTTACGTTCGAGGAAGGATTAGCACCCTCGTAATGCCCAAAATTGGTACCAAATTGAATAATTTTGTCTTAATGTCAGAAATTTGAAAGAATTTAGAAATGAGATTTCCTTAAAACCGTAATATTTTAAATTAAAAGTATCAAGATTCATTCGCTTCAAAAGAGTACAAACATCACATCCAGCATGATTGGACATAATATTTTAAACTTTCGTAATTGAAATTATCTTGTGATTTGTAAAACCCGTTTTAAAAGGATATTTTAGATATTTAGACAAACGAGAAGTCGCAACCCAGCATATTAGGGCACTACTTCCCGAGTTCCTATATATCAAAACATTGCCTTATTTTTAAAAAAAAATCCTTTTTAAATTAAATGAGATATAATTTTGGTTTTAAAAGTAATGATATGTTTTACATATTACAAGAAATTGAATAAACCTAATTACAATATATAAGCTTTATCATTTCATGCAAATATAGTATAGAAAATAATAATGATGACATAAATTACACAATATGCATTACCACTTTAAGCATATATCATCATAAATAACCTAAATGTTCATGCATTATTGTTACATAAAAAACATAATGTAGTGCATAATGAATACAACAAATATAAAATCGCAATATACATATATGATAATATCTTATGCAAATCACCATAAATGATTAATTTCATGCAAATATATGAAACAAATGATATGTAAAAGTTTAACCTACTATATCAAAATAAGAAAAAAACTAAAAATAAATAAATAAATTAAAATGTATAAAATATAAATCCAATAAAAAACAAGATATTTAGAAATACATTGAATAATACAAGAATGATAAAAGAGAAACCCCTCCTTTTTAAAAAATGATACATACATAAAAGTTATATTATAGGGTATAATAACTATATATAAAAAATGTATTAAGTATTAATATTACATTTATTTATAAAATTTTTAAAAATGTATATAATTAATAAATAATAAAATGATGTATACTTTATGATAAAATAAAGGTAATGTAAGGAAATATAGTATAATATATAGTGTATAACATAATTTACAAATAAAAATATATAAAAATATAAATTATATAATATAAAATTATATAATATGATGTATATAATACAATATAGAAAATATTATGATATATAGTAAAATATAATATGTAACAAATATATATAAATAGAATATAATGAAATATAATATGATAAGGGATATATAAAATAATAATAATATAATAAGTATTCTACATATAATAATAATATAAAAATGTATAATAATAATTTAATGAATAATATATACTATTTTATATAACTAATATTTTTTAAATAATATAAAATAAAAAGGATTAAAATTGAATTTAATTAAGAAATCTGGGGGTTTATTTGCAAAATAATAAAAATTCTGGGCCTGATTGAAATGCGCGTTAAATTCAGAGGACTCACTGGGCAATTTAGCCCTAATCCCAAAACGACACCGTTTCCCAAATACTGTTTTAAAGCCACTGTGAGGGCCAAATTGAATCACAATTAAAATACTAGGGCTAAATTAAAAACTAAATAAAATGATATTATAAAGATTAAAATTGCGAGAGGACCAGTTGGACAATTACCCCACTTTACGAAAACACGCGGATCCTGAGCCTTGAAACGTCGTCGTTTTAAGCTTATTGGATTAAACCAAAACGGCACCGTTTCGTTAGGGCTATATAAACCAAAGCTTAAGCCCAAAAATCATTTTACACCGGGTTTTAAAAAAAATTTGAAACTCTCTGTAGAGGGGAAGAGAGGGGTTCCGGTCTCGGCCTTTGGCCTCCGAGCAACTCAGGCTTACGCGCCTCACGCGCCACCATACACGGTGGTCGGAGGGTTAAAACCCTCGCCCTTCCAAGCGAAATACGGGTAACCCTCTTCCCTTTTAATATTTCGGTAGTTTATTCGATGTATGCATGTCTTCGTAAAAAAAAAATCACCTTTACTCTCAATCGACTGTTGGTATTGTAAGTTTGTGTAAAACTGTGCCTTTTTTGAATCTCTGTTTTTTTATATCCAAAACGTACCTTACAGATTAAAAAGAAAGACTTTTATAACCCTTTGTAAATGATTTACAATCTTGGAAAGAAATCTTTTGATTTCTTCCATATTTTGCTCCTATTTTCTGCTGTCGTCCTTTCCAATTTTTTTAGCAGGTGACAACAAAAAATCTGGCGGTGATGAAGGCTTAACGATGGTGGCAGCGTTGATTTGGGTCACTGCGAGACGAATGGACACATGATTGCGGCACCTAGGGTTTCTAAAACCCTAGGTCTCCCATGTTCTGCTAACCATTTGGGCCATTCGGGCCTCTCTACTTTAGGTCTGCTTAGGCCATTGAGTTTTAGGTTAAGGGCGTAACGGGTATAGGGTAGTTTGGCTGGGTTACAGGTTATTGGGTTAGCAGGCTATAGTATTAGGTTGTAACCGGTCCGTTTGGGTTTGGGTTTAGTATTCGGTTGGGCTAAAATGTAACTTTGGGCTTTGTACATGGACTGTAATAAATAAACATTTATTTATTTATTTATTATTTTTAGTTTTAAAGCCCGGCAGAAATGGGTTACTACAGCTGCCCCTCTTTGCTTATTGCTGTGTAACAGGAATAGAGCAAAGACTATAAAAGGACCAATTTTGCCCGGGCTCGCCGAGTCTTGAGTTCTTGATCCTTGATCTTCTTTAAATGGCCTCTTGACGGCTTCAATCTGCTTCACTGCAACTCAGGAAGGCGATATCCGCTATCTTTGATCTGCTCCCCATCTAATACAGAGACGCCAAATCTCTTATCTTCGATCTACTCCCTATCTAATACAGAGACGCCAAGTCTGCTTCTTCAATCTGCTCCCCGTCTAATACAGAGATGCCAAATCTGTTATCTCCGATTTGCTCCCCGTCTAATACAAAGATGCCAAATCAATCATCTTGGATCTGCTTCGATGAAGGTCAGATCTGCTGTCTTCAATCTGCTCCTCGTCTAATACAGAGATACCAAATCATCTTGGATCTGCTTTAATGAAGGTCAGATCTGTTGTGTTTTCAATCTGCTCCTCGTCTAATACAGAGATGCCAAATCATCTTGGATCTGCTTCAATGAAGGTCAGATCTGCTGTCTTCGATCTGCTCCTCGTCTAATACAGAGATGCCAAATCATCTTGGATCTGCTTCAATGAAGGTCAGATCTGTTGTCTTTGATCTGCTCCCCGTCTAATACAGAGATTCCAAATCATCTTGGATCTACTTCAATGAAGGTCAGATCTGCTGTGTCTTCAATCTGCTCCCCGTCTAATATAGAGATGCCAAATCATCTTGGATCTGCTTCAATGAAGGTCAGATCTGCTGTCTTCGATCTGCTCCCCGTCTAATACAGAGATGCCAAATCATCTTGGATCTGCTTCAATGAAGGTCAGATCTGCTATGTCTTCGATCTGTTCTCTGACAATACAGAGACGCCAAATCTGCTATCTTCGATCTGCTCTCTAACAATATAGAGATGCCAAATCTGCTATCTTCGATCTGCTCTCTGACAGTACAGAGACGCCAAATCATCTTAGATCTACTTCAGCGTAAACATGTGAAAGCGAGATCTGCTATGCTTTAGCCTGTTACCCTACTGCTTAGGGAGTTAAGGCACATCAATCTTCATTGTCCCTTGAAGAACATAACATGTATAATGCGTATGAGTTCATGCTTAATGATTAGGATGCTATGATCGAAATGAGTCAAGTGCTCCTAATTAAACCTGTTATAATGCAAAATGTTTATGAAAATAACTCCTATTTCGAACGTCATCACTCATTCATCTATCGAGCTTTCCACCTCATTCTTCTCGACATATCAATCATACTCTACTCGTATGCCTCGAATCTTCTCCATCAATTTGGTCTACCGTACCATTCCCCGAATGTTACGACCCACTGAAGATGTTTATGAAATGATCCTTTCTTAAGATCAATATTGCTTAAAACGTCCAACCACCTTTTGGACTGAAGAAGAAAATCTCTCGAGTATCTCTAACCCATACATATGAGAATTCCTTAAACAATTGTCTTGTTTCAGTTTCTTGTATTATCTAGAAATTTCCAGAGTAATATGCAAAACTTCGTTTGTGAAGATATTTCAGTTCATCTATCATTATTTCAATGCAACATGCTTTATGAATAATGGGAGACAAATAAATTGATCCTGAGGATAATTAGATTAGGACAAATTATTGGAAGAAATGCAAAAAGATTAAATTGAGAACATATCTTTGCGAAGAAAAAGAATCCAAAGATAGTAAATAGGACAGAAATTAGATGCCCCAGATATCGCCGCTTGAGCGTCTATACACCAGATCCATGAAGACTTTCTTGAGTTCAACATGTGTTTAAAAGATCCAAAGTAATTCGTTGATGCCTCGATATGTATCATCGAATCCGGTATAGCAAGCTCACTGCATGACTTTCCAATGGCCTCTCTATTTTTTTTATTTTTTCTATTTTTTTTGAAATAGAAGTCCCAAAGTGCCCTTTGCGGGTTTTCACCTTGGCTTCCCTTCTCCTTCAAACAAAGTAATCCTTGACCGAGTCCGAATTCACTGGATCAGATAAATTCTTCCTATCCATTTCTTGTCAAAAATCAGTGCACCTCTAGAGAAAGCCCTCTTCACAACATATGGCCCTTCCCAATTCGGCATCCTTTTGAATGGGAAGGATCTCTTTCAGCATAAGGTTTCCTTCATGAAATTCTTTTGGACGAACCTTCTCTGTCATAAGTCTGTGTCATCCATTTTGGTACATTTGCTTAGGATGAATACTTTCAAGTTAAGTTTACTAGAGGTATTCAATTCTTGACTCCATCAAAGCTTGGAGGAAAAACCTTGATTCATAAACCCATGAGAAAAGGATTGCCCCAGCAGCAGTCTTGGCTGTTGTTTGTCAAACCCTACAAAAGATGGTTCAATGATTCTCAGTAGACAAGAATGAAGTTGCTGACTTTATCTTTCAACTTGGAAAGCTGAGGTACAGAGATTACTCTCGGAGTATACATCCCACCATGACTCGATGATGTTTCTGAAACATCTCTAATCTTTATCAATTGCCCCCAATTGTGAAGCTGCCAAATGAGCGTACAACAAATATGGTTGTGGTGCTTCTTTGATACATATAGGATAGAGAATGAACAAACTCATGCAGATCATCAGCCGAAAACCCAACCTGGTCTAAGAGAACATGATAGTGGAGTCCACTCTCGTGATTCCAATCATTCCAAAGATGGGTACCAAGGTAAAAATCATTGTTCTTTGGATGGCATACTTTGTTGTCAATGACAGTACCATGTAGCACAATGTCAGGAGATCCCTGTTGAAAAAAAAAACTTGGTATGATGGCTTTTCGTACAACAATAACCACAATCTTTAGGGTTCCACTTCTCGTCAAGGAACTTTCAAGCCTCAACAACTTGATCAAAACTTGATTGAATTGAGACTTGCTAACCCCATCCCTAAAAATAATGATTTGATCAGATTTCCTCTTCCCTAAACTTGTATAGAAGTCTAAGAGAGCTTCCTTCATGATACCGTCATCCATTTTGTCAGAAACTGGTTTTGAAAAAAGAATCTATCATTTTAAGCTTCAGAGACTGTGTACGGCCTAATGCCCCATAGCTGGAAATCAATGGCCACCGCCTGGAGCTAACCATCGCAGCTATTGACGGCACATCAGACTGCTCAGAAGAGCCAAACAATGCACCTATTCCAAGGATGATGGTTGGAACCTTTGAAACAACTGGAATTGAAGGTGTTTGCCCCAGCGTAAGCATAAAGAGTAAGCGGTAGTTTCTTATGCCAATTTTTACCAGTCTCGGTCATCTTCTGTAATTTATTTTTCTTATTTTTCTTTTCTTTTGGCAACCTTTGTTGTACTGTGGTATGGCGCCTTATCTTTGAAAAGACTGCAAACTTTTGGCATTGTAAAGTTGGATATGATGTTTTTTTTTTTGAAATTCGATGACTATTGACTTTGTAATATTGGCATATGAAGCTATCTCTACCCTCTTAACAGAGCAGTCAACAACCACAAAGATGAACCATTGTCAACTTGAAACTTTTGGCGGGCCCATAACATACATGCCCTATAAGTCTTGGCTCATTAAATTCGGCACTGATGCGATCCCCTTCCATGGTGAACCAACAGTGCCCAAGGCTCTTGTTTATCCTGGTCATTATGAATCCTCTTGCATGTGTTCTTCCGACGTTCCTATGGACATCTCTGAATTCCCATAATAGTCCCAACAAGGTCTTGTTTTGTCTCTCTGGTTATGCACGTTCCAATTTCTCAACATTTCCTTCCTCTAAGGCTAAATTCTCTACCACCTCTTTATGGGGAAAAATTTGCTGCTCTTCTTGCTTTACTATTTCCAACAAATCAGAAGATAGATTACAATCTCTGTCATCTTCAAAGTACTAAGATTCCTCTAAACACATGTCACGCTCAAAAAGGAACTCTGAATCTGTAGTATTGTTGCCCATGTCATTGATATTTAGGGACCCATGATAGGCACAAAAGAATATACAAGGAATAAATGAATTCAAGCATGACTATTTACATGTTATGAATACAATTTAGAAAGAATTTTAAAGGTCAAAAGAATATTTATCGGTAAAAGAATGAAAGAATATTTGTTCGCATTGATCATGAAAGATATGTTTTATTGAAACAATGATGTCCGAACATGAGCCTATTTCACAAATGAAACCTTATTGTTTCTAGGCTTTAAAACAATAAGTGTGTTCTAAACATTACTCTAGATTAATCTTTAAATACAAGGATCACTTCCACAATTTCGTTTTTCAAAACATCCCCAAATGTGCAAAGGCTCAACAATTTTTATTTCTTGGTTTCTTCTTCGGATACGTCATTCAAATCCTCCAACATCAAGTTTTGTTTAAAAGCCCTGAACTTGGCGCATTCTTGGATCCCATGCCCTCTTCTATTATGGAATTTGCTTATCTAGATGATAGGGTAACAGATTTTCTGCTCCAGAGGGACCACCGAAGTTTACAACACCCATCTTAATGAACCTCTCAATTGCCTTTTTAAAGGCAGTGCAATTCTCAATCGAATGTCCTATGATTCCCGCATGGTATTCGCATTGAGTGCTCGAATCATACCATTTGGGTATGGGGGCTGCAACGGTTTTAAATGAAAATGGGCTACTACGTGTGCGTCAAATAATCTTTGATATAGCTCCTTATACAACATCGGGATTGGCGTAGATGTGAGTTTTTCAGAACTCGGTCTCGAATTGGATTCCTGATGGCTAGTAACTCTTGACTGGCTTATGGTAATCGTTTTCACCTCTTTTTCCTTTTTCTTCATTGCCTTCAAAGTATTACTTCGGGAGCTCCACTCTCGTCTTTTGAAAGCTTCGTGCTATTTCGGAAGCTCCACACATGTCTTCTTTGCTTCTTCAATGGCAACAAGATTGGCTGAATTACCCCTCGAATTGGGACTGAGCCTCATCGAGTAATTTCTTCGTGCCACCATACGGCTTTGATGCTATTGGAGACCGACGATGCATACCTCCTCGCCCGTCGAGTTTGGGCGCTTATTGGAGTAAAACTTGGGGAATAAACGATGTCCTCAATATCATCCTCAGTGTTGACCACTGGGCTTTTCTTCTTTTCAAGCCCTTCGGCTAGTAATTGCCCCAGCTGGCCAATTACATTTCTTTGGAGCTCTAACATTTGATCACGTATATCTTGTTGAATCTTGGTTAACTGCTCTTGCATCTGTATTTGCCTTTGCTCCAATCTCTCCAACCTTTGTTCCATAACCCCCGGTTAACCCTCTTTAATAATTTTTTGCCTAATTAGGGTCTTTTTATGGATTTAAATGCATATGATGCGGTGTGATGCAATGCAAATGCATGAATGCAAAAAGGTATCGATTCTGATTCAGTTTTATTTTAGAAAACGTTATTTAAGGAACAAAAATATTTTCATAAAACGGATTACAAATATACTTTCGTCCGTAGGCCTAGAGTCTTAACCCTATCCAATAATAATGCTAACTCTCATCCTTTGTCTGACGATGACTCATACATTATACCCAGCGTTCTAGCTTGTATTGCCAAATCCTGCAAGTGTTCAGCAACCTCTCGAATCTGAACTAGGGCCTGTTCCATGAGATGATCTCTATCTCTCACTTGATCCCGAATATGGTGAAGTTCTCTCTTCCACTGTTCTTCTCTCGCCTCGAGCTGCTCAATTCGTAGCTCACAGTTTGTAGTGTTGCCTCCAATATTGTGCTTCATTTCCTCGATCTTATCCAAGCTTGCCTTTAATTCGATCGCAGAGTTACGACTTCGGTAATGATGAAGAGACCGTCCAAGTTCAACTACTTTAATCTTTAATCTATGCTTCTCTTTCTGGCTTTCTGCCAAACTCCTTTCTAAGGCTTGATTTTGTGCTTGCATCTCTTGAAGCTTTTTCTCTCAATGATCAGCTCTGGTTCTCTCTTCTTGAATCTTTTGCTGCCATTGCTCTGATGTCTTTCCCAACCCAGCTTTTTTATTGAAAACTGTATCTTCTTATAATTCTCTTTCAGATCATCTCGGTCTTCTTCGACTTTCCTTTTTTCCTTCCTTACTTTTTCAACCTCAATCTTTTGAACGTCGACGTCTAGGCTCAAATACATCTTTTCCTCTTCTAGTTTCTCGATCTTCTTCCCAAGCTCCAAATTCTTTCTCTCGAACTCTTGTTTCATGACGTCTAATTCTAATGGAACTACTCGTAAGCTTTCCTCCAATGATCTAGCAAATAAGGAAGATATCCATAGTTCTGGTAGAACAGCTGCCTAACCTTGTCATCCCACTGGGCCCAAATGTCCTTCATCTCCCGAAAATCATTCTGTGTCGAACTGACACGAGTAAAGTCCCACAACTCCAATGTATATCCCTCGATGACACTATCTCCTTTCTCTAACCGGGTTTTCTCTGACCAGGCACAAATGGAAGAGTTGTCCTCCACTTTATTAAGATATTCATTCCTCATTACAAAACTTCCTAACTCAGAAATCGAACCTTGAATTGACACCTTTTAATGATGGATGACATGCGATGATGACAAAAAAAAAAAACAAGTCAGTATCATATAAAAAGATGTAATAAACAAGCACTTATAAAGGTAGGTACTAAAGGTCATAACCATACTACCTAGGGCAAGCACTTAAAGTTCACTATATGTAGTTTGGTTCTAAAGTGAGGGTACCTGAACCAGCAGATTCCTCAGTCCTCACCCATTATAGGCTCATATAGACCAAGTTCAGTTCAGGGGGACACATTTCCCTATGGCCACGCGGAGATGAAAATCTCACGAAGACATAGGTACAGTATCCCGGAAGCAATACACTAGCTCATACGAAGGTGAAAACCTCACGAAAGCATAGCTTCTCACTCCCACTTAAGGGTGCGACCACAACGGTCATGCAAATGCAATGTGTGCGAGAAAAATAACAAACATATGCAGCAAACACATAAAAAAGGGATCTTTAAATCTTTTCAAATTTTTATCATTAAGACAGAAAGTTATCAAAATTTTTGGCTTGACTCTCTTAACTTCCCAAGTGGAGTTGCCAAGCTATCGAAACCTCTTTAAAAACGGGTTTTGAAAAAACAAAAACGGGAGTCGCCACCAATATTTTAAAGTGTGATTGGATCACTTTATAAAATGTTTTGGTCTACGAAATTACGAGAAAACAGGTTCGGGAGTCGGTTACGTTCGAGGAAGGATTAGCACCCTCGTAATGCCCAAAATTGGTACCAAATTGAATAACTTTGTCTTAATGTCAGAAATTTGAAAGAATTTAGAAATGAGATTTCCTTAAAACCGTAATATTTTAAATTAAAAGTATCAAGATTCATTCGCTTCAAAAGAGTACAAACATCACATCCAGCATGATTGGACATAATATTTTAAACTTTCGTAATTGAAATCATCTTGTGATTGGTAAAACCTGTTTTAAAAGGATATTTTAGATATTTAGACAAACGAGAAGTCGCAACCCAGCATATTAGGGCACTACTTTCCGAGTTCCTATATATCAAAACATTGCCTTATTTTTTTTTAAAAAATCCTTTTTAAATTAAAAGAGATATAATTTTGGTTTTAAAAGTAATGATATGTTTTACATATTACAAGAAATTGAATAAACCTAATTACAATATATAAGCTTTATCATTTCATGCAAATATAGTATAGAAAATAATAATGATGACATAAATTACACAATATGCATTACCACTTTAAGCATATATCATCATAAATAACCTAAATGTTCATGCATTATTGTTACATAAAAAACATAATGTAGTGCATAATGAATACAACAAATATAAAATCGCAATATACATATATGATAATATCTTATGCAAATCACCATAAATGATTAATTTCATGCAAATATACGAAACAAATGATATGTAAAAGTTTTAACCTACTATATCAAAATAAGAAAAAAAGTAAAAATAAATAAATAAATTAAAATGTATAAAATATAAATCCAATAAAAAACAAGATATTTAGAAATACATTGAATAATACAAGAACGATAAAAGAGAACTCCCTTCTTTTTAAAAAATGATACGTACATAAAAGTTATATTATAGGGTATAATAACTATATATAAAAAATGTATTAAGTATTAATATTACATTTATTTATAAAATTTTTAAAAATGTATATAATTAATAAATAATAAAATGATGTATACTTTATGATAAAATAAAGGTAATGTAAGGAAATATAGTATAATATATAGTGTATAACATAATTTACAAATAAAAATATATAAAAATATAAATTATATAATATAAAATTATATAATATAATGTATATAATACAATATATAAAAATATTATGATATATAGTAAAATATAATATGTAACAAATATATATAAATAGAATACAATGAAATATAATATGATAAGGGATACATAAAATAATAATAATATAATAAGTATTCTACATATAATAATAATAATAATAATAATAATAATAATAATAATAATAATATAAAAATGTATAATAATAATTTAATGAATAATATATACTATTTTATATAACTAATATTTTTTTAAAAATAATATAAAATAAAAAAGATTAAAATTGAATTTAATTAAGAAATCTGGGGGTTTATTTGCAAAATAATAAAAATTCTGGGCCTGATTGAAATGCGCGTTAAATTTAGAGGACTCACAGGGCAATTTAGTTCTAATCCCAAAACGACATCGTTTCCCAAATACTGTTTTAAAGCCACTGTGAGGGCCAAATTGAATCACAATTAAAATACTAGGGCTAAATTAAAAAATAAATAAAATGAAATTATAAAGATTAAAATTGCGAGAGGACCAGTTGGGCAATTACCCCACTTTACGAAAACACGCGGATCCTCCCCGGGTAATCGGGTCAACACGCGGATCCTAAGCCTTGAAACGTCGTCGTTTTAAGCTTATTGGATTAAACCAAAACGGCACCGTTTCGTTAGGGCTATATAAACCAAAACTTAAGCCCAAAATTCATTTTACACCGGGTTTTAAAAAAAAAATTTGAAACTCTTTGTAGAGGGGAAGAGAGGGGTTCCGGTCTCGGCCTTCGGCCTCCGAGCAACTTAGGCTCACGCGCCTCACGCGCCACCATACACGGTGGTCGGAGGGTTAAAACCCTCGTCCTTCCAAGCGAAATACGGGTAACCCTCTTCCCTTTTAATATTTCGGTAGTTTATTCGATGTATGCATGTCTCCGTAAAAAAAAAATAATCACCTTTACTCTCAATCGACTGTTGGTATTGTAAGTTTGTGTAAAACTGTGCCTTTTTTGAATCTCTGTTTTTTTTATATCCAAAACGTACCTTACAGATTAAAAAGAAAGGCTTTTATAGCCCTTTGTAAATGATTTACAATTTTGGAAAGAAATTTTTTGATTTCTTTCCATATTTTGCTCCTATTTTCTGCTGTCGTCCTTTCCATTTTTTTTTACAGGTGACAACAAAAAATCTGACAGTGATGAAGGCTTAACGATGGTGGCAGCGTTGATTCGGGTCACTGCGAGACGAGCGGACACATGATTGCGGCACCTAGGGTTTCTGAAACCTTAGGTCTCCCATGTTCTGCTAACCATTTGGGCCATCCGGGCCTCTCTGCTTTAGGTCTGCTTGGGCCATTGAGTTTTGGGTTAAGGGCGTAACGGGTATAGGGTAGTTTGGCTAGGTTACAGGTTATTGGGTTAGTAGGCTATAGTATTGGGTTGTAACCGGTCCGTTTGGGTTTGGGTTTAGTATTCGGTTGGGCTAAAATGTAACTTTGGGCTTTGTACATGGACTGTAATAAATAAACATTTATTTATTTATTATTTTTACTTTTAAAGCCCGGGCAGAAGTGGGTTACTACAAAAATGATTTAAGTAATTTAAAAACCCAAATTAAAAATAATAGAGCGGCCTTATTACAACTTTAACCAAAATAGAAATAATCAAAAATAAATGCAAAATTTTTAAGGAAGCTAATTGAAACTTATTTAAAAACCAGGAATTTAATCTTCGTGGCCACTATGAATCTCGCCCAGCTCAAGTCCACCGATCTAAGGCTCACCTGCAAAGATGGGAAAAAGGGGGTGAGTTTGGAAAACTCAGTGTGCAACAAGCCCCTTTCAGAACCCAAACTAATACCAACATACTGGGCCGAAGCCTTTCGTTTAACGATTACTGGGCCGAAGCCTTCTCATTAATCATGTTACTATGCCGAAGCCTTCACTGCAAACGGTATGGCCCATAGGCCCATTTCAATGCCACACGTAATATTAATGGATGTATGCAAGCCCATTTGGGGAGACTACTCAACCCACCATCTGCTACTCTCCACCCGTACCAACCAAGCTCTCCATGTGAGGAATAACTCAACCCACTCAACCAAACTCTCCACTGGCAGCATAGCTGCTTTACCATATAACTGGAGGCCTAGCCTCTTTAATAACTGGGGCAAAGCCCTTTTTGATAAACTAGGGCAAAGCCCTTTTCGGTAAACTGGGGCAAAGCCCTTTTTCCACTTCCTCCATTTATATATGAAACCCAACCCATGCATATAATGAGTATATCATGTGCATCTCATAACATATCATGTGCATATCATATCATATCATGTATATCAAAATCTCATGCATCATATTCATAATTAAACCCTAAGGGTATAATGGTCATTTTTACCTAAAGGCAAAACAGTCATTTACCATATTTTAGGGGTAATTTCATAAATTTACCAAATATTATGGGTTTTCCACGATCATTAACAATTATCAATATCCTCAAGTGTTTAAACAGTGATTTTAACGTACTTTATCAAATTAGGGATTTTGGGCCTAAAACCCCTAATGGGTCCTACGAATGTCGATTTAGCCCATTAAGCCCACATAATCCAAATTTTACAACAATACTAACCGCGTTAACATGCAATCTTTCCAAATTCCATTTTCTATCAATTTTACCCAAATGGGCCCGGAAGCCCATTGGACCCAATTTTAGCCCATTGAGGCCTAACTTACCGTCGTGCACAGAATTGCGCTCTTACCTGTTCCATAGATCCAAATACCGATCATATCGTTTTCATCGCATCTAAAACCACATGCAAAATCTCAAGTTCCCGAAATGCCGGAATTTTGGTATTTCGACTTTTCTGCGAATATTAGCCTAAGCTATTATGAGAGTTTGTTACAAACCTGTTTTGTGACGACTGCCACTGAGATCCCTTACAATGTCCTACAATTGATTACCACAATTTTTAGATTTCAAACCACAATAACCAATCCCAATATTCACCTACCATATTCTAACCATGCCCCTAAAGCCTTTAGAATCTTACCTTTTTGCCAAAAACCGATGACTAGATCTTAGTCTAGTTGTTCCAAAGATCCAAGCCTTCGATCCAACCTCTAGAAGACACTAAAAACCAAAAGAAATCGTCGATTAAAGACCCTTAAAGCCCTATGCCCAAATCGACAGCCTCCCTAGATTTTAGGGACTTCGGCTTTTTCTAAATTGTAAAATAAGACTAGATCTGAGGTGATGAGCACTTACCACTTATTCCTCTTTGATTTCTACGTAGATCTGATGCAGATCTATCCTCTAAACGATAGTAGAACTCGAATCCAGGAGATCTGAAGTTTCGGCTATAAGCCCCTAAATCTATGGTATTTCGGCTTTTTAAGTGATGAGGAAGATGATGATTTGAGGCTATAACTTTGAGGTAATGTTGCCGAAAGATACTAAGGGTTTAGAGAAGATGAAAGTTAATCAAAAGGAACAAAAATAACTGAAGAATTTTGGCTTGGAGAAATTGGCACAAGAAGTGAGTTTTCGGGATTTTGGCTTTTATGGCGATCAGCTATGAAGGTTGGGATGGGATCGATAGAGGAGGTGAGTAAGGTGGTCAGAAGGTTTCGGCTAGAAGAAAAAGCAAAAAGGAAGAAAGAAAATGGAGGAAAAAGAGAGGAAGAAGAACTCGGCATCAAGGAGAAGGAATTTACGTTTTCGGCTTTTATGAGAACTCAGAAGGGATGAATGACAGTGAAAGCTTTCAGGTGGCTAACCCTAATTCTCCAAGACAGAAAAAGAAAAGAATCTAACCCTAATATAAACTAAAACAATCGTCCCAACCCTCCTAAGGCCCTTGCTGAAATTCACTTAAGTGATCACATGCCCGGCACATGCCTAAAATTAAAAAGTAGCAGTATGCCTACCTTGCAACTTGAACCCTGGACCTTTAATTCCTTTCCAGGTGCCATTTTTTTAGGAACTTAGTGGCACCACCTTGCCACTTTACCAAGGCCTTATTTGTATCATAATTTACCACCTCAATTTTAAAAGCCCATATCGCCAGAACCCTCTTTCTCCAAAATTAAAAATTCAGGAATTGCCTCGAATTAAATTTACTCTTGGGCCTTTTTCCCAAACCATAACCCTTCGTAATTTATTTAATTACATACTAAATAATAATAATAATAATTAAAACATCCAAATTGTTCGGGCCGTCTTCTACCCGAGCCTAGACTCAAGGCCCATTACTCCTAGGCCCAAAAATTGGGGCTTTACACAGATGTTCATGCCATAACACAGGGTTATGTGGAAGCCAGTGTAAGACCATGTTTGGGACATGGCATCGGCATTGAGATGAGGGCTAGTGTAATACATGTCTGGGACATGAATCGGCTAAGCGTTATACTAGTGTAAGACATATCTGGGACATGCATCAGCACGTATACACGAGAGCTAGTGTAAGACCATGTCTGGGACATGGCATCGGCCTTGAAGATGATAGCCAGTGTAAGACCATGTCTGGGACAAGGCATCGGCAACTCATCCCATGTTTGAGGCTTATAGATTATCTAATAGTATTCCAAAAGGTCCAACTTTAATGGTTAAGGAAGAGATTTAATAAAGAAAGTATGATAATGTTGTGAGTGCTACAGGTACCTATTTGGTATGCATGAGTAATGAGCTCAATTAGAAAATGTGACTTGAGTAGACGGTAATGAGTAAGTCAAGTTTATACTTACCTTTGAGCTATGAGCAGGATGATAAAAGGTAAAATTGTTGTTGTATATTTATTTATATGCAACTTACTAAGCTTTATGCTTACTCTCTTTTTCTTCCCTTTTCTTTTAGTATTGCCAAATTGCTCAAAGATCCCTTGAAGTTAGAGATATCGATCACACTATCAGTCGTGATACTCGGTATAGTTGGATTTATATTTTTTATTTTGGCATGTATAGGGCTAGACTAGTAAGTTGTATTATTGAGAAATTGTTTATGTATATTGGCTTAAGTTAAAAGACCCTCACTTTGTATTAAGCCTAGATAACGGCTATTATTCATTTTGGTAAATGTATATGATGTTCCATCTACGGATGGACTGATTTCTTTTGGAGTGGAATTAGTATATTGAAATGATCTTGTGTAGGTTGTGTAAAATGAGTGACAAATTGGCTTGGAAAATAGCCTAGGTTGTCCACACGGGAAGAGCACACGGGCGTGTGTCTAGGCCGTGTGCGACACACAGCTTACTCCCATGGCTGTGTGTTATGGCCGTGTGTCCCCTGCACTTAAAACTTTAAAGTTATTTTTGTACACGGGTAGGCCACATAGGCGTGCCTTGTGGCCGTGTATGCAAAGCAGTAACCTCACAAGATCACACAGTTAAGACACATGGGCATGTCATATGACCGTGGGCTCAAGTAAGTAGCTAGCCAAATATCACACGGCTATAGCACACAGGCGTGTATCTTGGTCGTGTCTTAAAGTCAGTGTTATACATGGGCTAAGGGCATGGGCATGCTCAAGCCACACGTGCGTGTGAAGCCTAAAGCGTAAAGTTTTTCCAAGTTTATCATAAGTTCTTGGTTTGGTCCTGAACCATCGTGAATGTATGTTTTGGGCCTCGTAAGCCCATTTAAGGGACGGATTGCTTATGAAATGAAAAGTTTTAATTTGATCAAGATTTTGTGACCTAACTTCCTAAGACTGATTGAGTTTTAGCCAGGTAGCACCTCAAACCCTATTCCGGCGTCAGATACGGGCGAGGGGTGTTACATTTAGTGGTATCAGAGCATAATTTAGTCGATTCTAGGACTAACTTAGTTAAAGTACGAGTTTAGCTATACATGCCATAAACATATATTGATAGTGTGACTATTCCTGACAATTCTAAAACTATGTTTTTATATAGTAATGGATCTTGATAAAACTACGGTGGATAACGTGGAAATTAATACGTCGACTCTCGCAAAAGGGTCCGCGCCAGTAGAGAGTGAGCCCGTAAGTATGGGCCAAGGCAAAGGGGCTAGGGAAGCCTACCTCCGAATGATGGACGATTGGTATACGGAGTTCGTTCGTGCGAACCCGAACACTCCTTCTCTCCCACCTCCTCCGATTCCTCAGTATACCCCTATGGCTCTGCAAGGTGCAGACATGTTCAGAAGAGAAAAGCCTCTAGCAGACAAGATCCAAAAATAGGGGGTCGAGGAATTTTGGGCAAGTTTAGATAATGACTCGGAGAGAGTGGAGTTTTGGCTAGAAAATACCATGAGGGTATTCGATGAACTATCATGCACGCCTGAAGAGTACGTGAAGTGTGCCGTGTCACTTCTACGAGACTCAACTTATCAGTAGTGGAACACTCTCGTGTCTGTTGTACCAAGATAGAGGATCACTTGGGAGTTCTTCCAAGAAGAGTTCCGAAAGAAGTACATTAGCCAGAGGTTCATAGACCAAAAAAGGAAGGAATTCCTAGAGTTGAAAGAAGGTAATAAGACTGTGACGGAATATGAGCGTAAGTTTGTGAGACTCAGCAAGTATGTACGGGAATGTGTATCCCATGTGTAAGAGATTTGAGAATGGTCTCAATGAAGATATCTGAGTATTTATGGGCATTTTAGAGATAAGAGAATTTGTAGTACTCATCGAGAGAGCGTGCAAGGTGGAAGAGCTGGTGAAAGAGAGGAGGAAAGTAGCCATTGAGTCGCAAGATTTGAAGAAGAGGCAGATTGGGAAATCACATCAGTCCTCATCTAAGAGATCCAAAGAATTTACTACCAGATCGAATACTTCAGTAGGGTTTCCAAGTAGAAACAAGAACAAGCAGAATATGGCATCGAGAGCTCAGACCACTTCTGACGTATGTGTCGGCAGCACTCAGCCTAATAGACCGAAGTGTCCACAGTGCGATAGATGCCATTTCGGTGAGTGCCAAGTGAATGAAAGAGGTTGTTTCAGATGTGGATCATTAGACCACTTTATTCGAGATTGCTCTGAAATCGATGACAAGGAGAAAATGCAAGATGTGAGGGTAAGTAGTACTCCTTTGAGAGGCAGACTACAAAAGAACTCGGGCAGAGGAGCTAGCAGCAAAGGTGTGACTAAATATGTTGTAGTGAGGTCTCAGGGCAGAGTGCCTACGAGGACTTATGCTATTCGTGTCCGAGAGGAGGTAGAGTCTCTCGACGTGATTACGGGTACATTTTCTATTCACGATATATCTATTGTTGCTTTGATTGATCCGGGGTCTACCCACTCTTATATTTATATGGATTTGATACCCCGCATAAAAATGATAGTAGAGTCCACGGAGTTTGTGATAAAAGTATCCAACCCTTTAGGCAGATATGTGCTGGTTGACCAAGTATGTAGGAATTGTCCTTTGACAATTAGAGGTCATTGTTTTCTGGCTAATTTAATGTTATTGTCGTTCGATGAGTTCGACGTAATCCTCGGGATGGATTGGTTGACTTTTCATAGTATTGTAGTGGACTGTGGGAAGAAAATTATTGAGATAAAGTGTGAAGATGGGAATGTTCTTCAGGTTGGACTAGGTGACTTTGATAAATCGCCTGTGGTAATATCGTCTTTAACTGTAGAAAGATATTTGAGAAAAGGGTGTGAGGCTTATCTAGCTTTTGTACTAAATACTCAAGTGTCCGAGTCGAAGATTGAATCAGTACCAGTGGTGTGTGAGTTTATAGATATTTTTTTGGAAGAGTTGCCCGAATTACCCCTAGAGAGAGAAGTTGAGTTTGGTATCAAGTTAGTTCCTGGCACAACGCCAATCTCGATTGCATCGTATAGAATGGCCCCCACTGAGTTAAAAGAGTTGAAAGTAGAGTTACAAGAATTAATAGATAAGGGTTTTGCTTGACCAAGTTATTCACTATGGGGTGCTCCAGTACTTTTTGTGAAAAAGAAAGAAGGGTCGATGAGATTATGTATCGACTATAGACAACTTAATAAAGTGACTGTGAAGAACAAGTATACCTTGTCGAGGATTGATGATCTCTTCGATCAATTGAGAGAAGCTACTATATTTTCTAAAATAGATTTGAGGTTGGGTTACTACCAGTTAAGAGTCAATGAGCAAGATGTACCGAAGACTGCTTTTTGAATGAGATAAGGGTATTACGAGTTTCTTGTTATGCCTTTTGGATTGACAAATGCCCCAGTAGTATTTATGGATCTGATGAACCGCATCTTCCGACTGTATTTGGATAGGTTCGTTGTCATTTTTATTGATGACATATTGATTTATTCGCGTAATGAGAGTGAACACGCGGAGCATTTGAGAACTGTGTTGCAGACCTTGAGGGATAAACAACTTTATTCCAAGTTTAGTAAGAGCGAGTTTTGGCTCAACGAAGTCGGATTCCTAGGACACATTGTGTCAAATGACGGAATCAGAGTTGACCCAAGTAAGGTCGCAGCTATTGTGGAATGGAAACCACTGAGGAATATAACAGAGGTTCATAGTTTTCTGGAGCTAGTGGGATACCATAGGCGTTTTGTAAACGAATTCTCCATTATAGCTACACCGATAACAAGACTACTGCAGAAGGACGTCAAGTTCGAATGGACAGAAGAGTGCCAATAGAGTTTTGAAAAATTAAAGGCTTTGTTGACCGAAGCCCCAATTTTAGTACAACCTGAGTCGGGCAAAGAATTTATAGTTTATAGTGACGCCTCCTTAAATGGATTGGGGTGCGTACTTATGGAAGAGGGTAGAGTCATAGCATACGCTTCGAGACAATTGAAGTCACATGAGAAAAACTATCCGACGCATGATTTGGAACTAGCAGCCATAGTGTTCGCATTAAAAATTTGGCGACACCATTTGTATGGTGAGAGATGTCGGGTATTCACCGATCATAAGAGCTTAAAATATTTGATGACTCAAAAAGAGTTGAATTTGAGGCAACGTCGATGGTTAAAGTTGTTAAAGGATTATGAATTAGTTATTGACTACCATCCGGGAAAGGCGAACGTAGTTGCAGACGCCTTCAGTAGAAAGTCATTGTTTGCCTTGAGAGCATTGAACACTCAATTGACTATATCTAGGGATGGTTCGATCCTAGCAAAGTTGAGAGCCAAACCGACTTTTCTTCATGAAATCCGAGAAGCTCAAAAAGACTATGAGAAATTGCAAGCCAATAGAACTCAGTGTGAGTTAGAGATTGAATCAGATTTTCATATTAGTACCGATGGTTGTATAATGTTTAAAGACAGAATTTATGTACCCAAGGACGATGAGCTTATTCAGAAGATTTTACGAGAGGCACATGGTAGTTGTTTGTCCATCCACACGGGTAGTGTAAAAATGTACAACGACCTTAAGAAAATGTATTGGTGGTCGGGTATGAAAGGAGACATTTCAGAGTTTGTTTCCAAGTGTCTGGTATGTCAGCAAGTAAAAGCTGAACATCAAGTACCTTCAGGTTTACTTCAGCCTATTAAGATTCCCGAGTGGAAATGGGATCGCATCACTATGGACTTTGTGACTAGTTTGCCACTAACCCCAAAAACAAAGATGCAGTATGGGTTATTGTCGACAGACTAACTAAATCCGCACACTTCATACCGGTGCGTACCGACTACTCCCTCAAGAAACTAGCAAACTTGTATATTTCTGAGATTGTGAGGCTTCATGGTGTGCCATAATCGATTGTTTCAGATCGAGACCCGAGATTCACCTCGAGGTTTTGGAAAAACTTACAAGAGGCTTTGGGAACTAAGTTGAGTTTCAGCACAGCATTTCATCCACAAACTGATGGATAGTCAGTGAGAGTAATACAGATCTTAGAAGACATGTTGAGATGTTGTGTTCTCGAGTTTCAAGGAAGCTGGGAAAAATACTTGAAATTGGTCGAATTTGCCTATAGCAATAGGTATCAGTCGAGTCTGAAAATGGCGCCTTATGAGGCCTTGTACGGGCGAAAGTGTCGAATGCCCTTATATTGGACTGAGTTGAGAGAAAATCAGATTCACGGGGTTGATTTGGTCAAAGAGACTGAGTAAAAAGTTAAGGTGATTCGTGACTATCTGAAAGCTGCCTCGGATAGACAAAAATCCTACGCGGTTTTGAGACGAAAGGAAATTAAGTTTGAAGTCGGTGATAAAGTATTTTTGAAAGTTTCCCCATGGAGGAAAGTCCTCAGATTTGGTAAAAAAGGCAAGTTGGGTTCTCGTTTCGTAGGACCTTATGAGATTACTGAGAGGGTAGGCCTATTGCCTATAGATTGGACTTACCACCGGAGTTAGAAAAGATCCACCATGTGTTTCATGTGTCCATGTTACGCTGGTACAAATCAGACCCTTCGCACATAATTGCGCCAACTGAAGTTGAGATTCTTCCGGATATGACTTATGGTGAGGAACTGGTCAAGATCTTAGCTCGAGAGGTCAAACAGTTAAGAAACAAGAATATACCTTTAGTGAAGGTTTTGTGGCATAGACATGGGGTTGAGGAAGCCACATGGGAACCCGAGGAGTCTCTGAGAGAGCAATATCCGAACTTATTCACCGATAAGATTTTCGGGGACGAAAATCCCTAAGGGGGGAGAAATGTAACAGCCCGATTTAGGGCCTAGTTGGAACAGCGGTCTCGGGACCACAAATCCAAAGTTATAAAATTTATTTCATTTCAAATATGAGGTTATAACATGGTTATATTAATGTATGAAAAATTTGGTGGGTCAATTTAAACGCTTGTAAGCCCAATAGCGAAAAAAGACTAAATCGCATAAAAGGTAAAAGTTGCATTTTAGTACCCAAATGTGTTAAATAGATAGAGGATATAAATTGGGGACCTTTAAAGGGAAATTAGACCCTTTTTAAGAGTGTTGGCCGGCCATGGGTGATAGAAAGTCATATGGTCAAAAATATTAGCTGGATGATGTCATTTTAGTGATAAAATAATGCCTATGCCTAGCCTTCATATTTTTCTCTTCATTCTCTTCTTCTTAGCCGAATTTTCCAGCAAAAGAAAGGGTTTTGAGAGCTAGAAAACTTTAGCTACTTAACATCTCTAAAACTAAGTGATCTCAATGGCTTTTCTTGAATATTTTTGTACTTTTGAGACCCATGGAGCATGGGCTTTCAAATGAGGGGTCTATTTTGCAAAATGGTCAAGAGTTTAGGATTTTTCCATGGATGCATTTGTGATAGATGCTGAGTTTTTATGGAAGAATATGAGTCCTAGTTGTGTCATAAATAACTTTGGTGAAAGGTGTTAGCATGAAAACACCTAAAGGGACTATTTTGCATAAGATGCAAATTAAGTGATAAGTGTGTGAAATAGTGAAATTTTGGAGTTGCTACAAGAATAAAAAGAGTTTAGTTAGACTATAAATATGAATAAATTCGATAAAAATCATTTTTTGAGCATAGGGGTAAAATGGTTATTTTGCCAAAGTCTAGGGGCAAAATAGTCATTTTACCAAAGATGTGAATTTATGATTGTCTAATTGTAATAAGTGACTAAATGAGTGCATTTTGTCATTATAGATCAATATTTTCCAAAATTGACCCTAGACTGGAGAAAAGCCAAGCAATCCAACTAAGCCGACCAGTTGATTTTATTTTGTAAACTGAGGTAAGTTGTTTGTAAATAATACAACTATATCGTTAATGAATGTATTCGATTGTTATCGATATAATATAGCATGAATTTCGAGAATTTGAATTGAGTATGCATATTAATGATTGAGATAGTACAAAGATCCAATAAGAACCCCAGGAAGCAAACCAGATGTTCATACCATAACATGGGGTTATGTGGAAGCTAGTGTAAGACCATGTCTGGGACATGGCATCGGTATTGAGACGAGGGCTAGTGTAAGACATGTCTGGGACATGCATCGGCTAAGCGTTGTGCTAGAGTAAGACATGTCTGGGACATGCATCAGCACGTATACACGAGAGCTAGTGTAAGACCATGTCTAGGACATGGCATCGGCCTCGAAGATGATAGCTAGTGTAAGACCATGTTTGGGACAAGGCATCGGCAACTCATCCCATGTTTGAGGCTTATAGATTATCCGATAGTATTCCAAAAGGTTCAACTTTAATGGTTAAGGAAGAGATTTAATAAGGAAAGTATGATAATGTTGTGAGTGATACAGGTACCTATTTGGTATGCATGAGTAATGAGCTCAATTAGAAAATGTGACTTGAGTAGACGGTAATGAGTAAGTCAAGTTTATGCTTACCTTTGAGCTATGAGCATGATGATAAATGGTAAAATTGTTGTTGTATATTTATTTATATACAACTTACTAAGCTTTATACTTACTCTCTTTTTCTTCCCTTTTCTTTCAGTACTGCCAAATTGCTCAAAGATCCCTTGAAGTCAGAGATATCGATCACACTATCAACCGTGACACTCGGTATAGTTGGATTTATATTTTTTATTTTGGCATGTATAGGGCTAAACTAGTAAGTTGTATTATTGACAAATTGTTTATGTATATTGGCTTAAGTTAAAAGCCCCTCATTTTGTATTAATCCTAGATAATGGCTATTATTCATTTTGGTAAATGTATATGATGTTCCTTCCATGGATGAATTGATTTCTTTTGGAGTGATATTAGTATATTAAAATGATCTTGTGTAGGTTGTGTAAAATGAGTGACAATTTGGCTTGGAAAATAGCCTAGGTTGTCCACACGGGAAGAGCACACGGTCGTGTGTCTAGGCCATGTGCGACACAAGGCTCACTCCCATGGGTGTGTGTTATGGTCGTGCGTCCCTTGCACTTAAAACTTTAAAGTCATTTTTGTGCACGGGTAGGCCACAAGGGCATGCCTTGTGGCCATGTATACAAAGCAGTAACCTCACAAGATCACACGGTTAAGACACATGGGCGTGTCATATGACCGTGGGCTCAAGTCAATAGCTAGCTAAATATCACACGGCCATAGCACACAGGCATGTGTCTTGGCCGTGTCTTAAAGTCAGTGTTGTACACGGGCTAAGGGCATGGGCGTGCTCAAGCCACACGGGCGTGTGAAGCCTAAAGCATAAAGTTTTTCCAAGTTTATCATAAGTTCTCTGTTTGGTCCCGAACCATCGTAAATGTATGTTTTGGGCCTCGTAAGCCTGTTTAAGGGACAGATTGCTTATGAAAAGAAAAGTTTTAATTTGATCAAGATTTTGTGACCTGACTTCCTAAGACTGATTGAGTTTTAGCCAAGTAGCACTTCAAACCCTATTTCGGTGTCGGATATGGGCGAGGGGTGTTTCATGACTTGCACCAGACTTATCCAACTACTGTCAGAAATGGGGTAAATCACGTAAGCATCCAGCAAGTTAATTATCTCATTTTTTATCACATCCATCATATTTGGGTTCAATCGTCTTTGTGCCTCTCTCTTTGGTTTTGTATTTTCATCCAAGACAATCTTGTGTGTGAATGTCAAGGGGCTTATCCCTTTTAAGTTAGCAATGGTCCAGCCAATTGCCTCCTTCTAGTCCTTTAGTACTTGTATCAAACTTTCCTCTTCGAACATGGAAAGTCTATTTGAAACTATAATCAATAAGGTATTATCATTCCCCAAAAATAAGTACTTGAGATGCTTAGGAAGTGGTTTTAATTCCAAATCTGGTGCCTGCACAATAGAAGGTAGAAGTTTAGTGTTCATTGGAGGCAATAATTCATTAACAAATTTTTAAATTGGTTTTGAATCAAAATTATCATCAAACAATGTTTCAAGTTCATTTTCATAATGTCACTCAAAAGTTTCTTCTACTGAGGATTTAATTATGTTGACATGATTTTCATTCAAAATTTCACTAGGTGACTAGTAGTGTCGTAAACATTAAACTTCACGACCTCCCCGTCAAACTCCATTGTAAGGGTTCTACTATGCATGTCAATCTTAATACTTGCGGTACTAAGGAAAGGTTGCCCCAACAAGATGTCTGAAGACCCACGAGTGTTACCCTCTTCCATTTTTACCACATAAAATTTCGTATGAAATATAAGCCTATTGACTTTCACCAATACTTCCACAAGGACTCCTTCGAGATGTACAATAGACCTGTCCGCCAATTAGATGATAACACTTGTTTCCTTTAAAAAAACCCACATTAAGTGATTCATAAATGGAAAAAGACATTACATTTTTAGAGGCTCCTAAATCACACATAGCTTTTTCAATTCCATATTGGTCTATTTGAACTAGTATTGCAAACATACCCTTATCTTTACATTTTGTTGGCATGTTTTGCTGCAACACTGCAGATACAATTTAACTAACACTTATTTTTTCATTTCTAGTCAATTTTTGCTTGTTAATGCAAAGGTTCTTAAGGAACTTGGCGTATCGCGAAATTTGTTTTAAGGCATCCAGTAATGGTATATTGACATCGACTTTTTTGAATGTTTCAATGATCTCTTTCTCCTCCTTACCTCTCTGATCTTGTTTCAACTGTCCTGGAAAATAAGGTTGAATTTTTGGCAATAGAGGTTTCGTTCAGACATATTCATCATTCTCCTACTTTTCCTGGGTGGAATCTTGATCACGATTCCTGCCAGGATTTGGTTCTATTTCTTTTCCACTTCGCAACGTCACTGCATTTGTGTTTTCTCTTGGGTTAGGTTCCGTTTGTGACAACAGCTTTCCGTATGAATTTATTTTCTCAATTAACATGGTCAACTCTTTTATAGATGCCTTAGTTTTCCTTTGAAAACAAATAGTTTGTTGTTGCATTTGGTGTTGGAAATCAAGCACATTAGTTGATAATTTATTTATCATTGCTTCTGGAGAGGTACCTGAAACTTGCATTTGTTATGAAAACTGATTTTGGTATGGCTGGTTATACTGTGGGTTCGCCCCACAACTCAAGTTAAGATGGCCTTTCCATTTTGGGTTATATGTATTAACGTTAAGGTCATATTGCCTATGGGGTGGTCCCGGAAAGTTCCCCACAGCATCCAAATGGGTCATAGTATTATCATACAAACTAGGGCATGTGTCAGTTGTATATTCGGGTGCTGCACAAATTCCACATAGTCAGGCCGATCCTGCTTTTACTGCAAAAAGAGAGTTCAATATATTTGTAAATGTATCAACTTTATCTTCTAAAATTGAATTACTTAGCTGGTGAACCCTTCTAGTGGGTTTAAGATTGGCTCAGAATTGCTGAGTATTTACAGCCATCATAGATATCAAGTCCCTAGCCTGTTAGGGGGTCATGTTAACCAATGCCCCTCCACTGGCAGCATCTATCATATTTATTTCCATTGGCTTCAAGCCCTCATAGAAGTATTGGAGAAAAGACTATTCTGTTATCCCGTGTTATGGGAACTTGCACACAACTTCTTAAATCACTCTCAATAGTCATAAAGAGACTCCACATCCTTTTGCCTTATCCCAACAATCCCTGTCCTTAACTTAGCTGCGCATGATGTTGGGAAAAATATGTTAAGAAAAAAAGGGCAAAGTTCAGCCTAAGTTGTGATAAATCCAGGACGTAAATAAAATAATTATTCTCTAGCAAAGTATACTAGGGAAAAAGGGAAAGCACATAATTTGATTTGATCCTTGGTTACTCCTTGAGGTTTCATACTAAGACAAACCATATGAAACTCTTTTATATGTTTGTGTGGTTTTTTATTTTGCAATTCACGAAAAGTTAGCAACAATTGGATGAATCTTGACTTAAGTTCAAAATTAGTACACATAGTAGGATACGCAATGCATAAAAGCTGTTGATCTGCAAGAGCTTCAGCCATTTGCCGAATCTTTTGAGCCATAGCTTCATGTGTTAGATTCGGGTTTATGTTAACCCTAGTGTTAGCCACTTTTTCTGGTGGATCGACTCCTACTTTTTTGTTCTCCATTGTTTTGGTAGGTTTTTGTTAATCCTAGACTCAACTCCATCACCTGCTTCTATTTTTGGTGGTGGATTCTTCTTAGTTCCTACTGCCTCTAACTGCCTTTTTCGAAGCTTCGTTTCCTTGCAATTAGCTCTCGTAGTCTTTTCAGTTTCTAGGTCGAACACTAGATTTCCTAGAGCTAATCTGGTCATAAGAGAAAGAAATAAGATTAGTACATTTCCAGTCCCTGGCAACGGTGCCAAATTTTGGTGTCGTTGTTGAAAGCACCAAATATATCCTATCCCTAAGAAAGAACGAAAAGAATGGTATAAGGGAAGTAAGGTCAAATCCTCAGAGATTGGATCACTACAGTTCTTGTTCCTTGAAATCATGTGCACAGTCGTGCCTGAGAAAAATGCCTGACCTGGAAAAATAAATAAATAAAATAACAAAATTAAGAATATGGACGGGTTGAGACTAAATAAATTTAAATCGCAATTGTGAAAAAAAAGGAGTTAAGAAAAGGGGTTTTTTTTTATTTGAGGGGTTCCAGCCTCCAATTATCTCGATCCTCCTTTGGTTCAATCATTGACCTTTAAGTAGTTCTTCCCATGACCGAATAAGCCAGTTATAGTGGAAGAGGACACCTACGACCACTAGCTCCACTTTAGATTATAGCCTTGCGATCTAGAGAAACCTGACTCTAACTTACCTTCACTCTTGTGAGACCGTCTTACACTAGATCATCATTTCTTAATGGCAAATGCCACACCATTTCATCTCTTGCGCTTGACAACCTTCCCGAAACATACAAAGAGGTTGTCTTTGCACAAGATGAAAATATTACTTTTGGAAGGACATGGACGGAAGCATCAGTCCCGTAATGTAGAGAAATGCTGAATACTCATTGAGAAGGGTTAAGTGCGGGTTCTAAGCCTCATGAACTCTTTTTGAAGAATCTTGGTAACCTTTGGCTAGACGAGTTTAGTTACTCATGCTTTTTAGGAATAAAAACATAAGTTTAATTAAACATAATTTTATTGAAAAGGAAAAGAAACAAAAGGCTAAGAGCCTTAGGGAATTTCAGCTATGGGGAGGGAGTTTTTTACAAAAAAATGGAAGTGTAAAATCATGTCACTCCATCCCCTATTTATAGTATATGAAAACCCTAGTTGATTCCTATTTAAACTTTAAATGATAATGCTTAAGAGATATAATAAAAATTAAATCTAAACAATATCATAATAATCATAACAATAATTCTAAATTAAAAAAAAATAGAATTCAAATCTAAACAAAGTTTTATGTTCATAATTCTCTTCTTTGAAATTTTGGCCCAAGTCTTCCACACTTTGTATTTTCGACACCACTTCTTCCCTATTTCGCATGCTAACCCGTTTTGTCTTTAAATTCATTCTTTTTTCCCCGAAATTTCTTTTTGTCTTCAATTTAGTCCCTACAAGATAAAAAAACCATAAACAACCCAAATTAGTAGGATCGTACTAAAAAATATATGTAATTAACTCATAAAAGTATGTCACTTTAGAGTATTATCAGAGGATTTTATGCTTTCATTCAACTTAGCCCTTGAGTACTTGCATTTTTGTTAAGAAATTTTCTTAATTTTTGCATGGGAGTTATCTTTTCTAAATCTAGATTTTTATTGATTCTGTTTTGTGATTATTTTTATATTTTTATGCATTTTTTATTTATACTTTAATGCATGAGATAGTCAAGCATGATAAGTTGTTTTTAGAAAAATTCATTTTAGTTTTTCTCCTTGAACTTAATACTTGTGTTGAATTATAAATTTACAAGTTTTTACATAAGAACCATATTTTTGTGAGCTTTTGAGCCTTTAGAGTATCCATCCTTTTATTCTCATGTTATTTTTGGTTTTGAGTCTGTCATTAAGGCTAGTTATTCTAGAACTTGCCTTTGTTATGCATGTTAAGGTCACATTAATGATTTGATATGTTGAGATGATAAAGACACTTATTATTGGGTTAACCTTTAAATAACTTACCCACTTTATTGCCCACCAGTAAACACCTTTGAGCCTAATCACTTTTTATTCATTTATCACCCACTCATTTTAACCCTTAAAATCCCATTAATCTTTGAATTACCCTTTTCTTGTTTTCATTTACTCGAGATTAGATTTTAGTAAGTTTCCTAACCATGTTCTACCATTCATATTCCTAATTTAATTAAAAAAATAAAGAAATGGAAAAACTTTGGGCTACCTTATTCAATTGTGAGATCACACTTCATGTTATAGCCCTATTATCTTGTTTGTTGAGCTTAAATCATCACTATTATATTTTGTATAAAGGCTTACTTCAATTTTTTGTATATTATTCATGTCAATTCTTTGCAATTCAACATCTTTTGTCTTTTTGTTTGGTATCTCATTAATTCAACTCTTGACTATAATCACCTTATATATCCTTCCATACCTTTAACTCTTCCATTACAACTCTTATTAAGACTTCTTGATCTCTGTGCCATCTCATATTTGTAGTGGTGAAGATCTGATTCTTAAGCAAGCTTAAGGTAATAACATTTCTTGTTTTGACTATTGACTGCATATTAATTAGCCTTTAAACACTTCAAGTGTTTTGAGTGAATGTTAGTGCGGATGTTAAGCCTTATGGAGTGATAACTGACCGGCTGCGCGCATGCGTATTAAAACACTGAATTTATATAATAATTTTTAAAGCATGATTTTATTGCAAGTGTACAAGTCAGTTGTAATATTTACAGTTTCGCAATGAAACATCGAAGTATTCCAAAGATCGAACCCAAAAGAAGAGGCGATTCAGCAATAACTAGCATACACAATAGAGTCTAAGTGGTTACTAATATGATTTTGTGGTACGAAAATCCATAATAAATGATTTTTCAAGAAAATTAAATGTTCTACCCTAGGGACAAAATTGCAAGAACTTTAAAGTACAAGGACTATCCAGCAAATAACCAATGGAGGTTGGTTGAATTCGATGTGATTCACAAAATTTCAGACTTAAGGACATGAGTTGCTTAAATTACTAAGTGGCTCCATTTTATCTTTTGATGTCAATTTTAACGACTTAAATAAATTAGGTCCGGCTTATCTTTTGACCTCACTGATTAATCTGGGACTAACGAACGAGTGCGCGACAAGATTACCTTCCGATCTCACTTTATCTTAATATTCTCTTACGGGAGTCACTACCTAAGTTCTTAGCTCTATTCAAATTAGTCCAATTTGTTACGATTTAGTCATTTGTCCAATGAGTTTAGTTTACCTACACCTCCATCAACCACCTCCTTAAAGGTTTAGCTACACTTTTTCAAAGTGAAGAAAATAAACATAGAAATGGAAGACAAGGTAGCCATGAAAGTAAAGCTTGAGAAAAATATAAAAATTGAGATTTTTATGTAAGAAAACTTAAATAGCGTGAAACCAAAAGCATTTAACAGATAAATCTAAAGCAAGAAGCATAAAAGGAACAAGCTTTGACAAATTTAAAGTAAAATAATCTGAAATACATGAAACTAAAGCTTAGAGAGTCATGAAAGCAAAGTACAGGCACTAGAAATGTAAATAAACCTTAGCTATAGTGTTAACCAACTTAACTAACATAAAGAACAACAAGAACAAGAAGTAAATGCTGAAAAATAAACTCTAATGTAAGGTAGAAGAAGAGAAAAATAAAAACCCTAGAAAGAGTGCATAAAAAACTAAAGAAAATCTAGAGAAAACTAAACCTAAACTAAGCTAATGTGTATCTCTCTCCTCGTTAATTTTTGGCTGTTTTGAAGTGTACTTAGATGAATTTGTAGTGGGAAAAATGCCCATACACGAGCCTTGTGTGATTTGTGGGTTGGGCAGACAAAGATTGCCCTTTTGGTCCAAGTTTGTCCCCTGACAGAGGTGATATCGTGATTCCTAGGAAAGGATATTACGATATCTCGAGTAGTGTTGAAACATGGGGTCTTCCTCGGGAGGTGGTTATCACGATACCCAAAGGGATATCGGGATACCATTTAAGGTAGTCCTTGGTCTTCTATACTATTGGGGGTGCCGTGATCCCAAGGGTTGGATATCGAGATACCCTTTCCCTATGTGTTGTTCTCATTCATTTTTGACATCTGACATGTCCTTAAAGCACTCAAACACATGTTACACCTCTAAATGTCACTAGTAGCCAATTTGGGAAAAAAAATAGACAAAAATGAGACATTTTCACTTATTATCCGAAAATATGAAAATAATGAAAAACTATGCTAAAACTCTATTTTGATCAAGAAAAAGCTCCTCATGTAGGAAAAAGCTCCTAATGTAGGTTGGAAAACCCTAATTTTCCATGTCAATTTGTGGTAGATCAACTCCCTCACACTCAAGTCTTTGCTTATCCTCATGAAAACACACAAAACAAGTAAAAAGGTGACCTTAGGACTACATTAGGTAACTATGTTATAAAGTTGAAAAACTAATTTGCACAAGAATTACTTCACATGCAATTTAAGAATGATATCTAGCTAGTTTACTTACTCCTAATATAAACATTATTAGTTCAAGAAGTTCAAGTCCCAGTAGAGGTAGAGGCAATGTAAATGAACATATGTACAAATCTTATCTTTCAATATAAATTATACGAATTGCTCATAGATATTTCAAAAGAATTGTTCATGCTTGTTCTAACAAGTGCGAGCTATATACAAATTAATGTGTCAGTGACTTCTTCGAGTCCCAAAGGTCTTTTAAGCTTGTAACATTCTGAGGTTGAGGTTGGAATCGATTCAAAGGAAGTTCATCCCAAAACGATGCAAGCACTGTGAATAGTATAACACACGACATTGTTCCCAATTCCCCCTTACATCTCACCGCCTTATTTCTCCTTCTCCCACCTTCCTTATTTCTCTAAAAATATGGAAGAGACTAGTCGATATTAGCTCATTTTTGTGAACTATGATTTTGAGACTATTTTATGCTCCTTTCTTTTTTATCGTTTTTGAGCATTTTTATACTTTTTTTTATTCTTTTCTCTCACAATGCTTTTGATCCTCACTTTCATTTCTTTCAATTTTTTTAAGCACTATTTCTAGCAAGAATCAATTACGAGCTAACTCGACCCCTCTTCACTAATCACTTGAGTACATTTTTGTGAGAAACCTCCGTAGTGTTCCTACCTTACCCTCGATGTCCATGGCAAGACGTCCATGCAATAGTGCACTGCAAATTTCAATGACTATAAAGGGTTAAGTTTCAAACTCAATTTTGACTTAAGGTTTCAGGAATTAGGGATAATGTATTGTTTAAGGTTGATCGTTTAGGCTCAAGGCTATACAACTAATGCCTAAGGTCTTTCTCGGATTAGTCACCTAGAACTAATCTATTAAGTATGCATTTATTTAAATGAACAATTAGCCATTTGAATCATTTATCTACAAGGATCCATATCTTTTATTCATCCTACGATACATTTTATACATTTTCATTTCGGGTATTCCCTCTAATCTCTAATACCTATTAACTAAGTGGACTAATTAATCTACAATTAAGAACAATAAATTATTTAGAATCATTCAAAATTTACAAGTTCGGCAATCCTATATATGCATTTGATATGTATAACTACTAACTTATTACTTAATATTAGTCTAAGCACCATGCAATAACAAAAACTAAAACCAAAGAAGAAAAATATTTTAATTTTTGAAAAATTAAAAATGAAAACCGAAAATATTTTTGGGATTTTTTATTTTTTTTGAAAAATGCGTAAAACTCAAATAAACTAAAATAAACACACATAAAAACTTATGTGCATCCCCCCAACACTCAGACTACACATTGATCCCAATGTGTACAAAATAAAGGTTAGAAGGTTACCAGACTTCCCTAGAATGGAGCATCAGACTAGCTCAGGCGTTCGCCTCTCGTTGAAGCTCTATATGTTGTGTAGTCTTTTAGGGTAACTCACTGTACATAAGAAAAATAATCAAAGAAAAACAACAATAACAAACACAAAATAATAATATCAAAAAATAAATAAAAGCCAAAAGTGTTTAATAGTTTACATGCCGCACTAAAAATAATTAAAATGAAAAGACATGTAGCTAATTCGAGTCATCCTTGGAACCCTCAGTCAGTCCTGCGGTTCCTTTCCCTTTTCTGCTCATAGTGGGTCTTGGCAGTTGCATCTAAGATCAGTCATTAGGATCTTGAAAGATAAGTCCCCCTCTTTGTTACCTTACAGATACAAATGTACTCTCAAAGTTTCCCTAATAGAAGGTGAAGTCGTCATCCTCCGTGGCCTCGTCATCAATTTCTTCCTTATCCTTCTCTTATTGTTCGGTCACATCTTTCTTACCCTCGGACGAGTCACTCAACCATTTGAGCCATTCTATACTTTATTCCCCTAAGCTCTTCACAAAGATGTACATCCCTATTTTCATGGACTATAGGAATCATATGTTATATCGCACGCTGCGGCATAGCCTACGCTCCCATTTTGTAGGCTCATCGGTCTTTTTCACCTTCACCTTCGTGGATTTCTTTGGGGGAGCTAGAGGCATCTCCATTTTTTGTTTGCGCCGCTGATTCCATTCTTGTATTTGTTTTCTCTAAATCTCCAAAAATTGGTGCATGGGTTGTCTCCAATAATACTCGTGGTAGGATTATGAAATTGCTCTATAGGCCCCATCACCATTCCAACATGGTGGCACAAATATATTCCAACCTTGATGATGGATATCCATTTCCGGATCTCTTAATTGACCCACTTCCTGAGGCTAATTTGTTTCCGCTGCAAGATACAATATAATAAGGCTGCTCAAAAAACATTAATAGTATTAGTGTTAAGTAATGGTGATATGCTAGTGCAAATATATTTCATCCACATTTTAGCGATGGGAAACATTATAGCTTGCTTAAAAGATAGGGAGTAATTATTGTACACCTCTCTTTTCCATTCCCCTCCCTTCAGTTAAAAAAAATAGAACGGCATCCAAATCAATACTTTCAAAATTATTTAGATCCATGGTTTGTAAATAATCAATTTCATAATAAGGGACACCATAATATTCGCTAATGGCTCTAGGGGATATATCGACCTTTTTGTCCCTCACATGCACTTTGTTCTTTTCAAAAAAATTTAAATTGGAGTAGAAATCCAAAACAACTAGAATTACAGCTGGCGTGGTGGGCACCATGGCAAGGTTCATACAACCATGAAAACGGACTAAATCCCAAACGTCCTCACAATCTGAAGCCGATGGGTCAAAGCCCCTTTCAAGGATAAAAGTTCGTCCTTGAATGTTTGGCAAAAAGGCTTCAGGCTCTTTCAACTTAAATTTATCAGGAACATACTCCGGTGATAGAGGTGGTTTGGGTTGAGACTTAGCTCGTTTCTCCATTCTTAGAGGCATGGTTATCAATTTTTACACAAGATAACTATAATGCAAAATAGAATTTAAATTTTTTTTCTAAATTTTTTTTATTGTGAGTTAACCTTGCCTATTACAGCCCCAATTTGTTTGTCAAGGTTTTGCCTACTATAGAGAGATAGTTGTTATTCACCTATAATAGGATGTTGTTACAGGGACATAATTGTTATAAACCTACCATAGAACTCATATCATGAATTTCCATCATCAAATGAAGAAAGAAAGAATTATGTTAAAAAAAAGAAACTAGGAATCAAACCAATAGAATTAAAAGATAAGTTTATAAATTATTGCTTTTATGCATATTCTATTTTACACTCTTTCACATGAATAATTATGTTCATAAATCTAACAAGTTCAATTTATCAATATGAGTTATCCAATTAAATTAATTAATTTATCATGATTTGTTAAATTCAAATAATTAATTTATAAGTTTATTATGTTATAAATTCATAATATAATACTTAATTAGGGAACTTAATAGTTTATTGAATTGATATCTTTAATTCCAATCGTTGAAGCTTATTTCATTCAATAAAATATTATTAACAATTTTTTTCATGAGACACTTAAGCATTTTATTGAAATAATATTTTTATTAAGATAATTTTTATTTAATAAATTATAATTAATAGGCTTGCTTATATGAAATAGCTATAATTTATTTTAAATTTTAGACAATATGTTATTATGAAAAACTAATTTTATAAGGGATGTACTTCATAACTATGGTTGTTGCTTTTATAAATGAAAAGTTGTTATAGAGGGTAAGAATAAGACATAAAAAATCATTTTTGCTAGAGACTTGGATGTTAAAGCAAAATGTTGTTATAGTGGGTGGTGGGTATGAGAGGATTGATTGTATTTATAGTAATAAATCTAAAAAAAATTACATACATATGATAACGGACCAGAAGAAGATCATATTCAAGTTATCCGACTAAAAGAAAATTAGGATCTGACCTAAAAAGGAGAAACCAAACAAATTTTTAAAAAATAATAAAGAGAAAACATTCAAACAACTAAAAGAAAAAAATTAAGAACAAAGAATAAATATTTAAAATAATAAATAAATAACTATTGAAATTCAAAAGTGGAAGATTGATTAAATAAACCGATGGATAGATGAATAAGTGCCCAATTTTCCAAAACCCTAATTTTGTCGTAATTTTTACCCTTCCTCTATACTTGCCGCCCAAGTCACCTTTTGTAGCTAAATTTTTGCTACAAGTTTGCCCTAATTCATCACTATATAAACTCATCTCTACCACCATATTTTTCACAACCTTCAAGCAATTAGCCTAAACCCTAGCCACTTATTCTTTTTCCTCTTAGTCATCAGCCTTGAACCCCGAAGAATCTCATCAATATCCTTCCCTTGTCGTAAAAAACCCTAGCCTACTGCCACTGCAAGCCTTTTTTCGGAGCAGCCATATTGTCGTCACAAGTCGTGCACTACCATAAATCTATTGCTGCTACAAGACTATCGCCACCGCAAACTCTTTGTCCCATCCATTTCCAACTTCTTTTTCCCTTCTTTTACCGAAATTTCGCCTATTTTTAGGGAAAAATCACCATGTCTCACAAAAGAACTAGATCTTCCAAGGCCTTTGTCAAAAATCCCATTGTGATTTAAGATGAGGAAGTGAAAGAAAGGTTTGATTCCATCTTCAAAAATCAACCTATGATGCCCAAAAAAGGTTTCAACTTGATAAGCAATGATAAGATGGTTATGCCTTTTCCGATTCGAAAGATGATTGATGCCCTCAATTGGAATTATTTTTACGATGCACGATCACTGCCTAAAGAGGAGTTAGTTTGAGAGTTCTATGCCAATTTGACTAAGCCAGATGCTACTAAAGTTCTTGTTCGCAAGAAGAAGGTACCCCTAACTTCTAAATCCATTAATGATTTGTTTAACCTACCTGATGTTGAAGAAGATGAGTACTTTGCCATGATGACAAATATAAATTGGGATTTTCTTCAAAAAGTGCTTAATGTTGTGAAAATTTTGGGATCCTAATGGATTATAAGGAAGTATGGTAGTCATTCTTACCGAAAGGAATATCTAAAATTGTTGGCAAAGGTATGGTTCTACTTTGTTCAATATAGTTCATGCTTATCTCACACAGTTCTTCCATCTCGATGGAGTGAATACTTTTGTTGTATACAATTATGACAGAAAGATCTATCAATGTTGGGAAGATCATTCTCAAGGAAATCCATGATTGTGCTAGACAGAAGACCGAAAGTGCTTACATTCCATCATTGATTACTTCACTTTACTTCAGGGCCCAAGTTAAAACAAAAGCAAACCTGAATGGCCCATATGTTCAAGGTTGCATCACAACCCATGATCGTGAAAGGTTAGAGGAGAATATCGGTGAACTAAACCCAACTGAACTGAGTGAACCAACAGAACCAAAAATTGATGAGTTATCGAACAAAGCTGAAATTGAAGCTAACTTAGTTGTTGAGATAAAATAAGCAAAATATGAGGAGTCGAATGCTAATGAGCCAGTTGAACCAAGTGTTGATCATGAGTTGACTATTCCTATGCCTACTTCTTCAAATACTGTGAAGAAATCAAAATTGTCAATTATGATGGATATGATGAAATTTATGCATGGCAAACAACAGGCTTATTGGAAATATGCAAATATTAAAGATGATTTTGTAAGAAATACTTTTAAAACTTTCTCTAATAGTTTTGTTCCTGAGTTCCTAGATTATATCTTAAATTCATTGAAGGAAGTGAGAATGCAAGCGAGGATGAACATCAAAGGAGAAAGACGAGGAGGATAAGTCAAATAAATAAAGTGGGGGAATTTCTTGTCTTAGGTTTTATTTCTTTTTAGGTGTTTATTTTTATTTCCGAGTTAGAATTTTTGCTTTCACATAATTAAATAGCAAGCATAAATAAAATAAGCTTTATACCTTCTCAGCAAAGTGATATGTTAATGGGAATGAACAAGTCTAGGATTAGATTGTTGAGAAAGACTTGGTAGTTAAGTAGTCTTTATGACTCACCTATCTTTTCTTACAACCCTACCTGGTGTTCAATTTTCATTCATTACTTTGTTTTCGTAATGAAGACATCGCTTCTTGGAACAATCAAAATGTGCAAGTGTACACAATCCCAATAAGTAATAAAGTGACAAGTAATAAAGAATTTGATTGCAAACCATTCCAATTCTGATTTCCCATGCAATATTTTGACTCTTGATTCAATGCGTAATTTTCAAAGAAATGGCCATCTCCATAGTATTCACAAGAAATATTCTTGAATTGGTTTGGCTGCTGACCTGTCAGGTTACCACTAAAACCATTAACAGTTATGTTCTTAAGCATAGAAGACATAGAGGATACTTGGCAACCAAAGAATCAAGTGTGTCCACTTTATGTACTCCTGTTACTCATCTTTCTGAGGCAGCTTGGTTGGTTGGCCATAATAGTTATTGCTGGCAATTCTTTCAATAATCTCGTAAGCATCGTTATAAGACTTAGAAAGAATGACCCTATTTTTCGAAGCATCCACCATCATTCTAGTATGAATATTGAGACCAATATAGAAAGTCACCATTTGAATGCTATAAAGAATGCCATGATGAGGGCACTTTCGTAATAACTCCTTGAACCGCTCCCATGCCTCATATAAAGTTTCTTCATCAAGCTGCTGAAATGAAGTGATTTCATTTCGAATCTTGGCGGTTAAAGATGGAACAAAATATATCATTGAGAAAAGGTCAACCAACTCTTACCATATAGTTAAGGAACTGGACGATAGGGAGTTCAACTGTGCTCGTGCTCTCTCTCCTAAGGAGTATGGAAATAATCTCAGTCTCAAGGCTTCCTTGGTCACCCCGACTAGTTTAACTGAGTCACTCACTTCCATGAATTACCAAAGATGAATATGTGGATCTTTAGTAGGAATCCCAATCAATTGACCTATATTTTGCAACATTTGGAAAATGTCCGGCTTCAGCTCAAATTGTTGTGCTTCAATCTTGAGTTTCTTAATACTCGAATTGAGCTCATTGAATAAAGGAATGGCATATTGTCGAATGGCACTATAACACCCCTAACCAGTATTCGTAGCCGGAATAGGGTTACGAGGCATTACCGATCGATCACAACATAATTCATACATATATGCATTCATAATCAAAATACATTCAAATCATTCACATTGTCCCTTATAAGGCTCTACAAGACCTTAAAACATGCTTAGAAGTGGTTTGGGACTAAACCGATAACATTTGCAAACTTTGAGAAACTTATAAAATTTTCAATCATTCATGGGCTACACACCCGTTTGAACAGGCCCATGTCTCAGACCGTGTGAAAACATGGCATACATACTGACATGCACCACACGATAGAGGACACGTCCGTGTGCTATGGACATGGAAAATCTGAAGGGGTTACTGACTTGGGTCACACGACCGGCCACATGCGCATGTGCCAACCTGTGTGTCACACACAACCAGTAGACACTCCCTGTGTGTCTAGGCCGTGCCAAACCTGTAGGGTATACTGACTTAATTCGAAGGGCTACCCCGGGGGACACATGGTTGTGTAACAAGACCATGAATAGCACACGGCTGAGACGCATGCCCGTCTCTCTACCCGTGTGGACAAAAATAGGCTAATTGCAAAGCCAATTTGCCTCCCTTTTCTCATGCACACCTAGCAATCAAAATGGTACCATTTCAAATACATTAATAGGTAGCCAAAATATCCATTTCAATAAACATTATAAGTCATTTCAAAAATCAAGCATTCATATACTCAAATCAATACCATTTGTACATTCAAATGCATACCAACTAGCATGATTCATTCCTCATTACTCACCTATTCAATCATATACCAAAATACCTATCATACTTATCAATACAACCTATTTCAATATATATTTTTACTACCATCAATCACACACAAATCTTGACTCATAAATCATCTATTAGCCATTCATTTATTAAGTTTAAATTCATGCTTTTCATAAGTAAATACTTGTCATATACCAATTGACCAAATGATCATTTTGAGCCATCACCAACAATACCAAATTATGTCATTACACAAGGCAAATAACACATCCAACATAAGTCATATAAAATGACCAAATACATCACCAAAACCTTTATAAAAAAGACTCAAGCCTATACATGCCATAAAACCAATCACAAGTGTATAAATACAAAAATCAAAAAATAGATAGTGTGATGCGATCTCCACCGACTTCCAACCCGAGCGAATGTCTGAATCACTATAAAACATAGAAAAATAACACAAAATAAGCTATAAAGCTTAGTAAGATCGTATGGTGATAAACTTATATTATTAAATAACCGCATTTTAAAAAATTATTCAAAACATGATATAATTCATATGATTTCACCATTCAATCTCAAATTCATGCTCATAGACGATCAAGATTTTCATGAGTTTATTCATTCAAAACACACATGGTTTGAATACTTCTTATCAATTCATTCATATTTTCATATGCACAAGCAATTATATATAAACTTTATCCAATTCCATATTCATCACTTTTTCTTAGCCAAGTGAATTATGTAAAATGTCATAAATTAACGGAGTTTCGTACACTATGTGTCATATGTATATTTAGTTAAAACAACTATAACCCATACCTCACATATTCACTTCACACTTCATTATAGCTAAATAAACAAATTTTGGGATGAAACATACTTATACATAAATCTATCTTATTTCATATACTTGATACACTAAGAACTTACCATATTACTTTCATTTGGTTCTCATATAAATTTTGTACGAACTTGTATCACTTTATTCAATTGTACTTTCCTTCTCGTCTTGACTATGCCCATTGAACCGTTCGGAATTGTTAAGGATACTCAGAATCACATAAAGCTCGTACAATGTCATATCTCAGATATGGTCTTACATGTTATCACATATTGATGCCACTGTCCCAGACAGGGTCTTACACGAAATCAAATAACGATGCCAATGTCCCAGACATGCTCTTACACGTAATCACAATACAATGCCAATGTCCCAAAAATGGTCTAACATGTAATCACATCTCGGTAATCCTAATGTCATGACACTTGTATCCTATATTATTCCAAAGGTTCATACGAAACTTTCGGTTGTCGTAGCTTCATCGATTCTTACTCGAATTTGCTTGTTCAACATTCGTAGCAATTCAATGATAATGAAATATATATAATTCAATTCAATTCAATGATAAATAAGCATTTATAACACAATTTAAATACGTTTATTGGAATACGAACTTACCTCGATCGCTGTAACAACGAATTAGGTTGACTAATCCAATACTTTGTTTTCCTCTGTTATAGATCTGAATCTCATTTCTCTCAATTTATATAATCATTAATTCATTCAATTTAACACAATTTACACATTTTGGAAAAATTACACTTTTGCCCCATTATTTTACATTTTTGCAATTTATTCCTTAACACATAAAATATAAAATTTATGAAATTTAAACAATTCCATGCTTAGCCAAATATTACCCAATTATATATCAGCCCATATTTTCACTTTATTCGTACTTTTAACCACATAATTTTATAATTTCACAATTTAGTCCATAATTTGCATTTTTACTCAAAATCACTTTGTAAAATAAGTAAAACTATCATCTAGCGTCCATATTTCATCATAAATCATCAAAAAGCATGAATATTTATCAATAGCATCTCACAAAATTGTGAGATATTTCAAAATTAAAGGTACGGGCTAGCTAGTACTCGATGCAACGATCTCAAAACGTAGAAATTATTAAAAACGGAACAAAATTGAACTTACATGCATTCAATTCTCCATGGTCGAATGCTTCAAGCTATTATGGCTTTCGCTTCTTCCATTTTAGGCTGAAGAAACAAGAGAAATAAAAATGCATGTGTTTTTTTGTTTTATTTAACTTAACTTATTAACTAATTTACCAAAATTCCCTTTGATTAAAACATTAAAAAATCACTATTTCATGCATAAAACCTTCCACTTGCATCATAAAAGGACTATTTGCAACATAAAACCCTTAACTATTTAATTTCATAGCCATTAGATACTTTTAACTAATAGAACATAAGTTTTACGCTTTACGCGATTTAGTCCTTTTTACCAAATTAACCACTTAAACGGTAAAATTTCTTTATGAAATTTTCACACAATAATTTTATCATGATGTAAAGCATAATAAAATATTAAAATAAATATTTTAGCTTCAGATTATGGTCTCGAAACCACTATTTCGGTTAACCCTAAAAACAGGCTGTTACAACTCTCCCCCCTTTGGGATTTTCGTCCCTGAAAATCTTATCAGAGAATAAATTAGTGATTTGTTTTCATTTGCCTTATCAATTTCTCACTTAGCTACAGATTTCTCAACTCTTTAATCTTACAAGCTAAGATTCTGATCTGTTCTTTGCTATACGTCATAACAAGCTAAGTTTTTATTTCTAAAAGAGATACTATAGATAAAGAGTCTTATTTGTATCATCACATTATATATATATAAGAAACACACTACAGATCTTCTCAAGTTCTGATAATAATATCATACAATTCGATGAATCACAAACTCAACTTCTCTTTATAGCTAAATCGAGAAATTCTATTCCAACTATAATACTTTCACAAATACTCAGTTTTCTAACTGAAATTCAATGCTTTTACGTATCAAACCCGCATATGTTTTCTGCCAATCTGAAACTGCTTTTAGACTGTCACGAATTACTTTCATTTCTCCTCCGTCTTTCTAATCACATTGGCCCCGGAATTCTTTTTATCATTGATCTCATATAAAACTCCGTACGGTGTCATCTTTATGCTCAACTAATAAATTATTATTATACTTAACTCAAACAACGTTAAGTATTTTTCAAATTCTAAAACACAATAACGAACATTACCTTGAGAATCTGAATCTCTTCTTTAGATTAGCCATTCAAAATAATGGAGTCTGGTACGTTGTGTGATCTGAGTTTCTTTGATATGTATAACTCAGCTAATCTATCCAAAGAGAAATTTGTACATACGAAGATAAAATATACAGACTTCTTCAAACAGTCATCAATAGTCCAGATAACATCTGTCTTTTTACAAAATTCATCGAAATTCTATTTCATTACCACTCAAATAGCAACACATATTGTAAGAGTCTTGAAAACACTTGATAATCATCATTAACTTGTTGATAGATCAGACATATGGATACAAAGTCAGAAATATCACATTTCAAACTCATTCATCAGTACAACTGTCTCAGATTATTGATTATTGTACATCTTAGTACTCCTTGAATAAACAAATAATTACCACTATAAGCCATATATGATAATTGTTGCATAATTTCTGAATTTCTTGGTACACGAACTCTATTTTGATACATCAGATAATCATCTATTCTAAACTGAAATTCTGAACCATGAATCAATTTATGTTAAACCCCTTTTTAACTTGCAATTTGCTGATGTATTTCTGAACTTCATAAATTCACCGAATAATTTTAACACGGCTAATATTTGTCTATCATTCGATTAGATCAATCATGTATTCATCGCTCATAAAACACACAAATATTTTTGGCTCAAAACATCTGAGACTATAATCGTTTGCCCAGGGTGATAATCAATCACTGACGCACAATCTTCCAACAGTTCAAGCCATCATTACTATCTCAAATTCAGATCTTTTAGAAACAACATATATTCTAAACTCTTGCAATCTTTAAAAAGGTTTCATTACTCACTAAACAATTAATGTCGCTAACTATTCAACACAAAAACCATGCCAACCATCTCTAATTCTCGTGTCAAATAACTCTTTACCCGATGCAGGCTAAACCAGAACTTATGCTTCAATTAACAATGTCTTCAACTGTTTACCACTTTATTAGTAAATATCATATCATGCAGACTTCACAAGCGCGATCTACAAAAACTTTTCTCAATAAAACCATTCTTATGGATATAATTCTGTATCATGTCTTCTAGGTTATGAAGTCTGCATTTAGAATATTCATCTATTTACCCGTGAACGTTCAAATTTTATTTCCATCCTGTGGATAGATTTAGATACAAGTAACTCGATTAATCCTTCAAGCAATTAATCCAATCAAACTAGACAACTGAATAGATCTCGACTGTTAAGCAATAACTTTTCAATTATTAATCAACAAAGCTTTGAACCATACTGAAGCCACAACCATCAGATAGATTAAAATCATAGTGCTATAATAAGGCCGACATCTCAACTATATAGATATATAATGTCCCAGTTATCAATAATGTATTTTGAACACAAGAGAAATTCGAATATGATTTCAGTAGCAACCAGTGCAGAAACACAACCTCTATGAATCTAATAACTATATCACTGTACTCCCATGATCAAACTAGAAATTTTAGTCATATTAGATATAGTCATCTTCGTCAAGAGAATATCTCTTGCAGAAAATCACATAGAATCATAATATAATCGAGGTAGTGAAATCTTAAAATGTTAAGCTATACAAAATTTCTAGAAATTACAACCCATATAGAATGATAAAGATCCCGATGATATCCTAGAAAAATTTCAACAAGGAAGAACAACACTCATAAACACTGAAATCAACGATAACAGAAGCAATATAACCTTCATGTATATTCAACAGAGCAATAACCAGTAGAAACAGAATACTAGCATCATACAAATTTTACTGTTGACTTTCCTATCAACACAAGAGAATAGAATACCAGAGAAAGATAGAGCAATGCCAATCATAACTCAAACAGACCAAATGCTTTCGCCTATCAGTATGTTTAGTTAGTGTTCTCATACGATAAGAATTTCATCTGAAAATATATAGCTACATATACTTCTGAAAGTAACTGTACACATAAAATACCCAGAAGAAACCACATTAACTATCCGACTATAACCACTGCAATCAGCTATCATTTCAATTCAAACATTATTCCACTATCTAATTCTGTCATCACTGATTTCATATTATCTCATCACTATCAAAAATCAATTCAGAAGAACTTCCAGTTAATACGTTCTTTAGACATCATACCGTGAATACTTTCGTCTCATCGAATTCAACTTCTTCTTAAAAAGTGACTTTGCATATTACAATGGCCTTCAACACGATTCTATATATTTTCTGTTACTGTCTTCACTTGCGGACTTATTCTCTTATCTGATCACGTACTATTCCTTCAATCAAGAAACTCTGTAATTCCAAATTTGTAAGCTTATTCAATCTAACATTACGGATTTCATTACAATACTTTACTGATGAGGGGGTGAGGGTTGTAAAGCCTAAAATTTAACTCTCATGTAAACATGCACATTACACATACTATTACGAATGGCCAATTCATTACTAATTCCACATTCTCAAAACACCTAACAATCATTTACTTATGATCACTTTTGTACTTAACAGATAGCTCATACGCTAAATCAAATCATTAATTCAAAATCAAAATATTTACATAACAATCATAGACCAAACATCACAACTTATATACTCATGTAATTATAACATTTATCAATAGCAGAAAATCATGCACTTTGATTCATACCTTTATGGGTTTCGATTCATCACATTCACATCTTTACTCAATATTGGAGTATCACTTTCATTACTATCAAAATTTACTCAGTTGGAAAGCATATCTGTCTAATTAAAACAATTTTCGTTAGAGTTGGGAGATATCACACTACCACAGGTTAAATACGGCATGTATAGCTAGACTCACATATGCTATGTCAGTCCTAGAATCGACTAAACTGTAGCTCTGATATCAGTTAAATGTAACACTCTTAACCCGTATTTGTAGTTGAAATAGGGTTACGAGGCATTACCGATCGATCATAACATAATTCATACATATATGCATTCATAATCAAAATACATTCAAATCATTCACATTGTCCCTTATAAGGCTCTACGAGACCTTAAAACATGCTTAGAAGTGGTTCAGGACTAAACCGATAACATTTGCAAACTTTGAGAAACTTATAAAATTTTCAATCATTCATGGGTCACACGCCCGTGTGAGGCACGTCCATGTCTCAGACCATGTGAAAACAGGGCATACATACAGAATTGCACCACACAGCCGAGGACAAGCTCGTGTGCCATGGCCTTGGGAAATCTGGAAGGGTTACTGACTTGGGTCACACAGCCGGCCACACGCCCATGTGCCAGCCCAAGTGTCACACACGAAAAGTAGACATGCCTATGTGTCTAGGCCGTGCCAAACCTGTAGGGCATACTGACTTAATTCGAAGGGCTACCCCAGGGGACACACGGCCGTGTAACAAGACCATGTATCGCACACGACTAAGACACACGCCCGTGTCTCTACCTGTGGGGACAAAAATAGGCTAATTGCAAAGCTAATGTGCCACCCTTTTCTCATGCACACCTAGCAATCAAAATGGTATCATTTCAAATAAATTTATAGGCAGCCAAAATATCCATTTCAATACACACCATAAGTCATTTCAAAAATCAAGCATTCATATACTCAAATCGATACCATTTGTACATTCAAACGCATACCAACTAGCATGATTCATTCCTCATTACCCACCTATTCAATCCTATACTAAAGTACCTATCATACTTATCAATACAACCTATTTTAATATATAATTTTACACCATAAATTACACATAAATCTTGACTCATAAATCATCTATTAGTGTAACACCGCTCACCCGTATCCGACGCCGGGATAGGGTTCGAGGCATTATCGGGATTACATATTCACAAACACACTAAATCGGGTCACTGAATTTTTGCTCAAATTTAAAATTTTTCAAACATGTACCTCTCGTCCCTTATACAGGCCTTCGAGGCCTAAAACACACCTAGGGGCATTACGGGACAAAATCGAAAACATTTAATAAACTTTGGCCACCTTAGAAAATTTTCCCTTACTTTGAAGTGTGACACACCCGTGTGATGGGGCAGTGTGGCTTGGGACATGCCCGTGCCCTCAGCCCGTGTGTAACACTAACTTCAAGCTCATCTTACAATTAGGGGCACACGGCCAAGACACACGCCCGTGTGGCCTACCCGTGTACAACACTGACTTAAAATTTTAGGTGCAGGGGACGCACGACCATACCACACACCTATGGAGGCAAGTCGTTTGTCACACACGGCATAGACACACGCCCGTGTGCCTACACGTGTGGACCTCATTAGGCTATTGTCCCAGCCTTTGATCATCCTCTATCAACAAAAAATACTTATAGGTTACTTTAGTGCATGTTAAGGCCAAATTATACACTTATATATATAAAACTTTGATTAACCTCATTGCATGTAAACCTCATGTCATTGGTTTCATACATGCTAAGTTAATTCTCATCTTGTATTTAAGGATTTCCATGTCAACTTGACATATTTAAGATTGACTCGTTTTTATAACTCATTGCCAATTAAAGACCAAGCCATTTTATATGAACATAAACATGCATAGATTTGTAAGTCATAGCCTACTTAAAAATGAGACGATTCTCATGGCCATATACAAAAAGATATGTATAATTTTACATGCCTTCATCTTGGAAAATCATATAACACATATAACCAAATACTCAAAAGCTCTATACATGCCATTGAACAAAACATAAGTGTCTATATATCAAAGCTGAATTTGTTGATAGTGTGTTGATTCTTCAACAGTCTTCTAATCGTTACGAGTCCTTGAGCTCTGTAAGACAGGGAAAAGAGAGGGGTAAGCATTTACATGCTTAGTAAGCCCAAATAACTGGAAAGTAAACTTACCGATTAATTAGCATAAGGCCATGTTATGCAATAGAATCAACAAGCATTATAATGGTATTCCTATCACATGCACTCAATCAACAAGTTAGTCACAATAATAAAGTACCATGTAATTTATCTTAGATGAGCTCACCATTCATCGTATTAATCCCGTTGAGTTTCTGGGAAATTCTGATGGTTTATCCATTCTCCGTCAATTAATAAGAACGATTCCTTTCAAGTATGCAATCCCGCGAACCTCACATTTTACGGCGAGATTACCAGTCCAGGCTAAATCCCTTGTAGCGACAAACACCCTTAATGAGCTCGGATCTGAATTGCTAGTCCAGGCTAAATTCAAACCCTAATCAGATTACCCGTCCAGGCTAAATTCTTAATGCACATATATTCTTCAGGAGGCTAGATCATTCAAGGAACACCCGTCCGAGCTAGATCATTTCTATAATTGAAATCAACGGATTACCCATCCAGGCTAAATCCTTTCTACAACACATGCAGGATCTCAAATCACATATAATTCATGGTTTATCCATCGAACTTCCTTTTTAACCTCAACCGGGACATTTATAATCGAGTCATTATTAAAGAATACATTTCATGTATTTTCACGCCATCATTAAATGCAACTATCATACACTCTTGAATCATGCATTTAGGCATTTTACCCTAACCTTTCACATTTTTATGATTTAGTCCCTAGGCTCGTATAATGAAACACATGCAATTTCTACCTTACCCAAGCCTAGCCGTATATTTTTCCCTCCTATGGTAGCCTACATTTTTCCATTATTTCTCATTTCTACCACGCATTTTACACCTTTTTCAAAAAGCTCCTTATAAGGGTTTTTCATGAAACCTTGGAAAATATGTTTAACACACATCCAACTTTCATATCCCTCCATAAATCACCAAAATACAAGTAACTCATGCATGGGTAAATTTCTAAACATGAATCCTAGCATGAAATATGGGAAGAAATGGAGAGAGTAAGCTACAGGGATTTCAAAAATACAAAAAGCATTAAAAATAGGGATTGGGAACACTTACTATTGAGCTTGAAAAGCTTGGAAACCCTAGCTATGGAGAACCGTAGAATTTCGACAGCAACAAGAAGGAAATGAGCTGATTTTGGCTTATTTTTCCCATTTTATTTCATTAAAATGCCAAATGACCAAAATGCCCTTAAGCCCTTTCTTTTAGATTTCATCCATACAAACTCATTTTTGTCCAAAAACTTTGAAATTGGGAAAATTTCTCTCTAAGACCTTCTAATTTATAATCTAAAGCATTTTCATACAAATTGCTTCTGGAACCCAAGTTTTGCAATTTATTCAATTTGGTCCTTATTTTCCGATTGGACACCTTACTCAAAGAATTTCTTCATGAAACTTTAACACATGCATATACTTATATTCTAAACCTCAAAATGATCATAAATAAATATTTCAATGTAGGATTTGTGGTCTCAAAACCACCATTCTGACAGGGCCTATTTCAGGATGTTACATTTCTCCCTCTTTTAGGGATTTTCGTCCACGAAAGTCTTACCAGTAAACAAGTTTGGATATTGGCTTCTTATGGTTTCTTTCGGCTCCCACGTAGCGTCTTTCACACCATGTCGATGCCATAAAACCTTTACCAAAGCCACATTTTTATTTCTCAACTATTTAACCTCACGAGCCAAAATCTTGACCGGTTCCTCTCTATAGGTCATGTCTCGTCTAATCTCAATCTTTGCTGATGAAATCACATGAGAGGGGTCTGATTGATATCGCCTTAACATGGATACATGGAACACGTCGTGAATCTTTTCCAAGTCGGGTGGCAATGCCAAACGATAGGCTAATGGTCCAACTCTTTCAGTGATCTCATACGGTCCGAGAAATCGTGGCCTCAATTTTCCTTTTCGGCCAAATCTCAACACCTTTTTCCATGGAGATACTTTTAGGAATACTCTATCTCTAACTTGGAACTCAATCTCTTTTCTTTTCAGATCAACATATGACTTTTGCCTATCCGATGCTGCTTTTAAACAATCTCGTATCACTTTAACCTTTTCTTCAGTTTCCTTAATCAGATCAATCCCGTGAACCTAACTTTCCTTAAGTTCTGTCTAGTATAATGGAGTTCGACACTTTCTGCCATATAAAGCCTCATAAGGCGCCATTTTCAAACTCGTCTGAAAACTATTGTTGTAGGCAAATTCTACCAACGGCAAGTACTTTTCCCAGCTACCCTGAAATTTGAGGATGCAACATCGCAACATATCCTCAAGAATCTAAATCATCCGCTCGATCGACCATCGATGCATGGGGTGAAAAGTCAGACTAAAATTCAACTTTGTACCAAAGGCTTCTTGTAACTTCTTCCAGAATCTCGAAGTGAACCTCGGGTCTCTGTCTGAAATAATCGACAGCAGTACCCCATGTAACCTTACAATCTTAGATATGTACAAGTCGGTCAATGTATCCAGAGAGTAATCTGTTCTTACCGGAATAAAATAAGCTAACTTTGTCAACTTATCCACCACAACCCATATAGCATCTTTCTTTTTCGGAGTCAATGGCAATCCTGTCAGAAAATCTATAGTAACTTTGTCCCACTTTCGTTCGGGGACCATTACAGGTTGTAACAAACCAGAAGGTACTTGATGTTTGGCTTTAACTTGCTGACATATCAGGCATTTCGATACAAATTCAAAAATGTCTCTTTTCATGTCGTTCCACCAGTACATTTTCTTCAAATCATTGTACATCTTTGTACTCCCTGGATGAATAGACAAACGGCTGTTATGTGCTTCTTGCAAGATTTTTTGAATAATTTCATCATCTTTGGGTACACAAACCCTATCCCTGAACATCAAACATCCATCAAGACCAATCTGAAAATCTGATTCATTGCCCAACTTGCATTGAGCTCTTTTGGTTTGCAGGTCATTATCATTAATCTGTGCACTATAGATTTCTTGAAGAAATGTTGGCCTAGCCTCTAGCTCTGCCACGACTGAGCCATCATCAAGCAATGCTAATTGAGCGTCCATGGCTTTCAGTGCAAACAAGGATTTTCTACTCAACGCATCGGTGACCACATTCGCCTTTCCAGGGTGATAGTCAATGATCAGTTCATAATATTTTATTAATTCCAACGACCTTTGTCGTCTCAGGTTCAATTCTTTTTGAGTCATCAAGTACTTCAAACTCTTGTGGTCAGTAAATACATGACAGGTCACCATATAAATAATATCTCCAAATTTTCAAGGCAAAAATAATGGCGGCGAGCTCCAAGTCATGTGTCGGATAGTTCTTCTCGTGTGGCTTCAACTGCCGTGAAGCATAGGCTATCACTTTGCCATCTTACATAAGTACACAACCCATACCATTCAAGGATGCATCACTGTAGACTACGAAATCTTTTCCCGGTTCAAGTAATACTAAAACAGGAGCTTCAGTCAACAATGTCTTTAACTTCTCAAAACTATGCTGACACTTTTCTGTCCACTCAAACTTAACGTCTTTCTGTAGAAACCTCGTCATTGGAGTCGCTATCATGGAGAATCCTTTCACGAATCTTTGGTAGTAATGGCTAAGCCTAAAAAGCTTCTAACCTCGGTTAATTTTTAGGTGGTTTCTATTCAACAATAATAGAAATCTTACTTTAATCCACTCGGATACCTTCACCAGAAACAATATGACCCAAAAACCTAACTTCTTGGAGCCAAAACTCACTCTTGCTAAATTTAGCATACCGTTGTTTTTCCCGTAAGGCCTACAACACAGTTCTCAGGTGCTTCGCATGTTCTGCCTTCTCTTTAGAATAAATCAAGATGTCGTCAATGAACACAACGACAAACTTATCCAATTATGGCTGAAAGATCCTATTCATTAGGTCCATGAATACGGCCAGTGCATTCGTCAATCCAAATGGCATAACAAGAAATTCATAGTGGTCGTATCTTGTTCTAAAAGTGGTTTTTGGCACGTCCAATTCCTTAACACGTAACTGATAGTAGCTAGACCTCAAGTCTATCTTAGAGAACACAGTGGCTCCTCTTAACTGGTCAAATAGATCATCGATCCTTGGCAAAGGATACTTATTCTTGATAGTTACCTTGTTCAGTTGTTGGTTATCTATACATAGTCTCATTGAACCATCTTTCTTCTTTACAAACAATACGGGGGCACCCCAAGGTGAAAAGCTCAGCCTAGCAAAACCTTTATCCGTCAACTCTTGCAACTGTGCTTTTAATTCTTTTAGCTCGGTTGGCGCCGTCCTGTACGGAGCAATAGAAATGGAAGCTATCTCTGGCACCAATTCAATACCAAACTCTATCTCTCTCTCAGGATGTAATCTGGGTAATTCTTCCGGGAATACGTCTGGATATTCACATATTATTGGCATAGTCTCAAACTTCAACTCTGTTTCCTTCGTGTTCAACACAAAAGTAAGGTAGGTTTTGTACTCTTTTCTCATATATCTCTGAGCAACCATTGCCATGATTACAACTGGCAACATGCCCAAATCTCTCGAATCAACCCATAGATTCATCTGGCCATTTCATTTTAATATACTTGCTTCCATAATTTACAATTACATCATACAAGGCTAACCAATCCATACCAAGTATTACACCAAACTCATCAAAAGGTAACAATATAAGGTTAGCCAGAAAACATTGACCATGAATCGTCAAAGGACAATTCTTACAGACTTTATCAACCAGAACTGATTTACCTAGTGGGTTCGACACTCTAACAGCAAATTTCGTAGGTTCAACGGGTATGTTCATACTAGACATCAATCTCATGCAAATGTATGAATGTGCCAATCCTGGATTAATTAAAGCAACAACACATGTATTGAAAAGAGAAAAAGTACTCGTGATGACGTCAGGAGTAGAGGCTTCTTCTCGAGCATGTATTGCATACGTTCTTGCCGGGGCTCGGGCCTCTAATTTTATAGTGTCTTTGGTCGTAACTCGACTCCCACTGGCACTTCAAGGATATCTCAGAGGTCTACCTCGTGGAATGGGGGCACTCGACTTCGGGCCACTTCCACTTCTTTTTCGATTCACTTTGGGCAGTCTTTGAGAAAGTGGTCGAGAGAACCACATCTAAAGCATGCACTGCTCTTCATTCGGCACTCTCAAAAGTGAAATTTGTTACAGCTCTTACACTTCAGCTTTTGATCATCTACACTTCCCACACTAGACACCAATGGGGAGGAAGACTTCTGATTTCGTCGTTTGGAGCCTCTCACTTTACCCGAATATCCTACCAATGAAGTAGAGCGTTCATGTTGGCTCCTTGATTTCTTTGTAGAAAATGAGAGCGTCCTACCGTTGGATCTCTTGCTCAAAACTGGAGTCTCTCTCTTAGCTTGCTTTCTTTCATTATTGAGTTCCTCGGCCTTCTTGGCCCGATCAGCTAATGCGAAAAACTCCCGTATTTCAAGGATCCCAATCAACAACTTGATTTCCTCATTCAAACCTTCCTCAAAGCGTTTACACATTTCTGACTCAGTTTGAACCCACTCAGTTGCATACTGACTTAACCTTACAAACTCCCTTTCGTATTCTACCACAATCTTATTCCCTTGTTTGAGTTCCAAGAACTCCTTTCGCTTCAAGTCTAAGAACCTTTGACTAATATACTTCTTCCTAACTTTACTTGGAAGAATTCTCAAGTGATATTTTCCTTTGGCACCACCGAAATACGGTCTTCCACCAGTGGTACGCAGTGTTCTTCAAGAGAGACACGGTACACTTTAAGCACTCCTCATGTAATATCTCGAATTAGGGCCTAATCAGAATAGTGGTTTCGTGACCACAAATCTGAGATAGAAATAATTATTTTATAATTATTTTGAGGTTTATGATATGATTTCATGATTGTGTGAAAATTCTGTGAAGAAATTCTATGCATAAAATACTTAATTTGAAGTTAGGGACTAAATCGAATAAGTTGCAAAACTTGCATTCTAGAAGTTTTTAGTATGAAATTGCTTTGAAATATTAATTAGGAGGTCTTAAATAGCAATTTGACCAATTTTAAGTTCATGGGCAAAATTAGGACATGGAAGGAATTTTTGAAAGTTTAGTAAAGAGGGGTATTTTGGTCATTTGGATATTAAATGAAATAAAATAGGAAAAATAACACAAAATGGTCATCTTCCTCCTTTAGTTGCTGTCGAATTTTGCTCTCACCATAGCTAGGGTTTCTTCAACTTTCAAGCTTCATAGTAAGTGATTCTAAGCCTCGTTTTTAACGATTTTTACGTTTTTGAGATCCCAGTAACTCGATAAAGCTTATGCTAGCAATAACTTAACCTAGGGTTTATATTTGGAAAAATACCCATAGGTGAAATTTGTGTATTTTTATGTTTTATGATAGAATATGAGGTTCTAAATTATGTTAGACAACTTGTACTACTCGATTTTAAGCAAAAACGAGTAAAAGGGCTTAATCGGTAAAAATACCTAATAGTCACAAGTACATGTTAGAGTGAGAATTTGATGTTGCCATAGAAGGGAAAAGTGATCAGTATGTTATAAAACATAATAATAAGGAATAAAGTTTAATCCCGAGCCTAGGGGCAAAAGTGTAAATATGCAAAAGTTTAGGGGTAAAATTGTAATTTTTCCAAAATTTGAATTAAGGATTAATTTGATAATGTGAGTATTAAATAAGCTAAATGTGTTATTTTAGATCAAGAAAGTCGTGGAATTGACCCCAATCGAGGAAAAGAAAAGATTGTGGACTAAATTGCAAAATCTTTGTATTTTGGTACCAAGGTAAGTTCATGTGTAAATAATGTAGCATAATTGTTATTTTTAAGTTCTTGATGTCAATTATGTGATATGCTGATTTTTTATCATGAAATATATACTTTGTGGTTATTTTCGAACAAAATGTAAATTATGTGAGCTACTTCTTAAATATAATTGTTACCGAGTTTTGGTTTCGGCATTCTATGAAAGACGGCAAGGATATGTGTTTGAGGAAAATCTCGTTTGAACCTTAGGAATAGATTAGGATACAAGTGACATGTCATTAGGATGGTTGAGCATCCGAACTCGTTGAGTTGAGTCCGAGTTCACTTATGGATGCGAATGTCCGAACTCGTTGAGTTGAGTCTGAGTTCGTGAGATGTAACTAGGCATCCGAACTCGTTGAGTTGAGTCCGAGTTCACTTATGGATGCGAACGCCCGAGCTCGTTGATTTGAGTCCGAGTTCGCTTATGGGCGGGTTACATGATTGCTTGATTGCATATGTGGCACTTATGTGCAAATTATCCATGTATCCGAATTATATTCCGATGTGTTCAACGGGTAAAGTTTTACTCAAATGGAGGAATACTTGAGATGAAAAGAGACGTATTGGTAAGTGTTGTGAAATAGATACTTTGGACAGGTATGTACTTAACCCTCGGGTTGAGTATTGATACAACAACGATAAGGTAATAAGATGATGAAAAATGATTAGAAATGTGATATATGTTTTGGTGATACATGCTAATGTTGATTGGTTTGATTGTTTGTTATGTTACTTATTATTTGCATATGAACTTACTAAGCATTTATGCTTACTCCCTCCTTCTTACTCATTGTAGTTTTGGACAAACCAGCTCAGGAGTCGGGATAGGTCGAAGGCTCGATCACACTATCTGGAAGACTTTTTTTGGTAAATGGCTTGTAAAAATCTAAGTATGGCATGTATAGCAATATACCTATTTTGTGTAAATGATCTTATGACATGGTGATAGAAAGGTTGAGGAAATGCTTGATAATGATAAGTTATGGAAATGGTTAGTTTAGATTATGTTTGATGTTATGGAAAGTTATTAGGATACCCAGTTCATGAAAACTCATAATAGGGATGAAATTTGCCATAAACAGAACATTGCAGCAACACTGACATGAGTTTGAAAATTTACTAAAAATCATAGAAATCGAATTAGGTGATGGATTAAATATGAAATTAAAGCTTAATATGTCTAGTTTTACATAAGACAAACTAAACAGGTAAAGGAATTATATGTTAGAAGATATTTGAATTTTAGTGAAACAGGGTCAGAGTAATTTCTGGATCCCCTGTTCCAACTTTATAAATTCACGATAAATTGTACAGATATAATTAGGTGGTGTATTTTATATTCTCAGAATTCGAGTCTAGTTTCAAGAGAAACAAATCTCATAGTCATATGAATTTTGTACAGAAAGAAATGTGGTTCGTAGTAAACAGAGGTCAGTCCAGTCAAGTCCTGAAACAGGGGTAAATTTAACTAATGAACTGTACTAATTGGCCCAATCAAAAATTCTATAAAAACATTAGTAGATAAGTATATGAGTCTAGATTCAGGGAAAATTTACGGATCTTGATTTCGAGTTTCGTAACTCGAGATATGATTTTTCTTGTGACTGTGACGCAAGTAGCTAGAAAGCTGTGAATGTAGAAACAAATAATCCAAAGTTCTAAAAATGTTAAATTAAGTTTAGTAATACCTCATACTCGACTCCGGCGACGGTTTCGGGCGTGGGGGCGTTACATTTAGTGGTATCAGAGCAAGTTTAGTCAGTTCTCGGACTACGTGTTGTATGTACGAATTTTGCTATACATGCCATATGTATAAATTGTGATAGTGTGACGACTTCTGACCTTTTTAAATGATTTTTTTATAGTAAATGGATCTCGATCCAGCTGTGGCAGATGAAGTAGAGAGTAATGCGCCAGCTCCGATTGAAGGAGCAGCGCCGACTGAAAATCCACCTCCTACGTTGGTCAGGGAGGAGGAGAAAGGGATCGGGAAGCCTTTCTCCAAATGATGAGTGCATGGTACACTGAGTTCGTTCGTACGAACCCAAATGTACAACCTCCCCCACCTCCCCCAATTCCTCAACCTATACCCCCGATGCCTCAGGGTGTGGATATGATAAAATTTCACAGAACTCCAGTTGACAGAATCCGCAAGCAAGAGGGGCCGAAGAATTTAAGGCAAATATTGATGATAATGCGAGAAAGCGAGTTCGGCTTGAAAATTCTATCCGGGTATTTGATGAATTATCTTGTACACCAAAGAATGTTTGAAATGCGCTATATCTTTGTTGAGGATTCAGCCTATAATTGGTGGAAGACTTTGATTTCGTGGTACCGAAAAGAGAGAGTAACACAGGAATTCTTTCAAGAAGAGTTTCGAAGAAATATATTAGTGAAAGATTTATTGATCGAAGCGTAAAGAATTTCTTGAGTGAAGCAAGGTAATATGACATTCTGAGAATATGAAAGAGAGTTTGTTCGATTAAGTAAATATGCCAGAGAGTATGTTCCTACAGAGGCCAAGATGTGCCGACAATTTGAAGACGGGCTCAACGAAGACATCAAGGTATTTGTTGGAATTCTTGAATTAAAAGAAATGGTAGTATTGGTTGATCGAGCTTGCAAGGCTGAAGAACTACTTAAAGAGAAGAAAAAGGTAGAGGCTGAGACTAGAAATTGAAAGAAAAGACCGATGAGCAGTTCATTTTCACAGCAACCCGGAAAGTCAAGAAATATGAATCCTCGTTCCCAAGTTTCAGCTGGGCAATCATATGGGAATTATAAGAAGCAAAATGTGGGTCCTAAGTCCCAGACTACTTCGGCAGCCAGTGTAGGGAACTCGAGATTTGTTAAACCTGAATGCTAGCGGTGTGGTAGAAATCATTTTGTTCCGTGCAGAGTAAATGAATGTTTTCGATGTGGTTCTCCGGATTATTTTATTAGAGACTGCCCAGAGAGAGCTGAAAAAGAAAATTTTCAGAATACAAAAACAAGTGGTGCAGATTCAAGAGAAAGATATCCAAGAAAAACTGGGAGTGAAGCAAGTAGTGAGAATGTAGCCAGGGATGCACCAGTTAGACCTGAAGGAAGGGCTCCGGCTAGAACTTATGCTATTAAAGCGCGCGAAGATGCTTCCTCACCTGATGTGATTACCGGTACATTTTCTCTCTATAATGTTAATGTTATTGCTTTGATTGATCCCGGTTCTACTCATTCATATGTGTGCATGAAACTGGTGTCTAGTATGAATATACCTGTTGAGAACACAGAATTTATGATTAGAGTGTCGAATCCGTTAGGCAAATGTGTGATTGTTGATAAAGTATGTAAGCAATGTCCTTTAATGATTCGGGGTCATTACTTTCCGGCCGACTTGATGTTGTTGCCGTTTGATGAGTTTGATGTTATTTTGGGTATGGATTGGTTGACATTGCATGATGCTATAATAAATTGCAAAGAAAAGGTTGTAGAATTAAAGTGTGGAAACGGTGAAACTCTGCGGGTTGAATCAGATAAATCAGAGGCATTGCCTAGTGTGATTTCTTCAATGTCGGCTCAAAGATATCTGAGAAAGGGTTATGAAGCTTATTTGGCGTATGTAATTAATACAAAATAAGTTGAAAAGAAAGTTGAATCAGTGCCGATTGTGTGTGAATTTGTGGACGTATTTCAAGAAGAATTGCCGGGTTTGGCTCCAGTCAGGGAAGTAGAATTTGGTATTGATTTGATATCGGGAACAACTCCAATCTCGATTGCTCCGTATAGAATGGCACCAGCAGAGTTGAAAGAATTAAAGTCGCAAATGCAAGAGTTGACTGATAAAGGCTTTGTGAGACCGAGTTTTTCACCTTGGGGTGCTCCCGTGTTATTTGTGAAAAAGAAGGATGGTTCTATGAGGTTGTGTGTTGATTATCGGCAGTTAAACAAGTTGACAATCAAGAACAAGTATCCGTTGCCAAGAATTGATGATTTATTTGATCAGCTAAAAGGAGCGACATGGTTTTCAAAGATTGACTTGAGATCTGGGTATTACCAACTGCGGGTAAAAGAGTCGAATGTGCCTAAAACTGCTTTTAGAACAAGGTATGGTCATTATGAATTTTTAGTTATGCCATTTGGGTTGACAAATGTTCCTGCTGTGTTTATGGATTTAATGAATCGCATATTTCGACCGTACTTGGACAAATTTGTTGTGGTGTTTATAGATGATATTTTAATTTATTCAAAAGATGAGACAGAGCATGCTAAGCATTTGAGGATAGTTTTGCAAACTTTGAGAGATAAGCAGCTGTATGCTAAGTTTAGTAAAAGTGAATTTTGGCTCCGGGAAGTTGGATTTTTGGGTCATATTGTTTCAGGTGATGGTATACGGGTTGATCCTAGTAAAATTTCAGCCATTGTTGATTGGAAACCACTGAAAAACGTAACCGAAGTTAGAATTTTCTTGGGGCTAGCTGGGTATTATCGGCGGTTTGTAAATGGATTTTCTATAATTGCTACTCCTATAACTAGACTACTCCGAAAGGATGTTAAATTTGAATAGACGGAGGAATGTCAACAGAGTTTTGAAGAATTGAAAAAGTTATTAACAGAGGCACCAGTGTTAGTACAAACCCGAATCGGTAAAAGAATTTGTGGTGTATAGTGATGCTTCTCTAAATGGTTTGGGGTGTGTGCTCATGCAAGAAGGAAAAGTGGTGGCTTATGCTTCGAGGTAGTTAAAACCTCACGAGAGGAATTATCCTACTCACGATTTGGAATTGGCTACGGTGGTGTTTGCTTTGAAAATTTGGCGACATTATTTGTATGGTGAAAAGTGTCGGGTATATACCGACCACAAAAGTCTTAAGTACTTGATGTCACAAAAAGACTTAAATTTAAGACAGTGAAGATGGTTGGAGTTATTGAAAGATTATGAGCTTGTTATTGATTATCATCTGGGAAAAGCGAATGTGGTTGCCGATGCTTTAAGTAGAAAGTTGTTGTTTGCTTTGAGAGTTATGAACACTCAGTTGAAAATGTCAGATGATGGTCCGATTCTAGCGAGTTAAAGTAAAACCGATGTTTTTACAAGAGATTTACGAAGCTCGAAAAGATGATCAAGATTTGCAAGCCAAGAGAAAGCAGTGTGAAGTTGATACAGAGTCAGATTTCAGAATCGGTTCTGATGGGTGCTTAATGTTTAAAGATCGGATTTGTGTACCGAAGAATGAGGAATTGATTCAAAAGATCCTACATGAAGTACATAGTAGTTATTTCTCGATTCATCCGGGTAGTACGAAAATGTATAATGACTTGAAGAAAATGTATTGGTGGAATAGAATGAAAAGGGATATATCAGAGTTTGTGTCCAAATGCTTAACTTGTCAACAGGTGAAAGCTGAACACCAAGTGCCTTCGGGATTATTTCAGCCTATTATGGTTCCTGAATGGAAATGGGATCAGATTACTATGGATTTTGTATCAGGATTGCCATTGACTCCAGGAAAGAAAGATGCCATCTGGGTAATAGTTGATAGATTAACTAAGTCGGCTTTATCCCGGTACGTACGGATTATTCTCTTAACAAGTTGGCTGAACTGTATGTTAGAGAAATTGTTAGATTACATGGAATACCATTGTCGATTATTTTAGATAGAGATCCAAGGTTTACCTCGCGGTTTTGGCAAAAGTTGCAAGATGCGTTAGGTACAAAGTTAAATTTCAGTACTGCTTTTCATCCACAAACTGATGGGCAATCAGAGAGAGTAATTCAGATTCTTGAAGATATGCTCAGATGTTGTGTATTGGAATTTCAAGGAAATTGGGAAAGATATTTACCGTTGGTAGAATTTGCTTACAATAATAGTTATCAGACGAGCTTAAAGATGGCACCTTATGAAGCATTGTATGGTCGTAAATGTCAAACGCCATTGTATTGGACTGAACTCAAGGAAAATCAGATTTATGGAGTTGATCTAATAAAAGAAACTGAAGAAAAAGTGAAGGTAATTCGAGATTGTTTGAAAGCTGCTTCAGATAGACAGAAATCTTATGCAGATCTAAAACGAAAGCACATTGAATTTCAAGTTGGTGATAAAGTATTTTTAAAGGTGTCTCCGTGGAAGAAAGTTCTTAGATTTAGACGGAAGGGCAAATTAAGTCCGCGTTTTATTGGGCCGTATGAAATAATTGAAAAAGTTGGACCGGTAGCATATCGGCTAGCATTATCACCTGAATTAGAGAAGATTCATGATGTGTTCCATGTATCTATGTTACGCCGGTATCGTTCGGATCCTTCACATGTGGTTTCACCGACAAAAATTGAACTACAATCAGATATGACCTATGAAGAAGAACCGATTAAGATTTTAGCTCGAGAGGTCAAACAACTAAGGAATAAAAATATTGCACTTGTGAAGGTGTTGTGGCAAAAGCATGGAGTAGAAGAAGCTACATGGGAATCCGAAGAAAATATGAGAAATCAATACCCACATCTCTGTTTTTCTGGTAAGATTTTCGAGGACGAAAATCCTTAAAGGGGGAGAGTTGTAATATCCCGAATTAGGGCCTAATCGAATAGTGGTTTCGTGACCACAAATCCGAGATAGAAATAATTATTTTATAATTATTTTGAGGTTTATGATATGATTGCATGATTGTGTGAAAATTCTGTGAAGAAATTCTATGCATAAAATGCTTAATTTGAAGTTAGGGACTAAATAGAATAAGTTGCAAAACTTGCATTCTAGAAGTTTTTAGTATGAAATTGCTTTGAAATATTAATTAGGAGGTCTTAAATAGCAATTTGACCAATTTTAAGTTCATGGGCAAAATTAGGACATGGAAGGAATTTTTGAAAGTTTAGTAAGGAGGGGCATTTTGGTCATTTGGATATTAAATGAAATAAAATGGGAAAAATAACACAAAATGGTCATCTTCCTCCTTTAGTTGCTGCCGAATTTTGCTCTCACCATAGCTAGGGTTTCTTCAACTTTCAAGCTTCATAGTAAGTGATTCTAAGCCCCGTTTTTAATGATTTTTACGTTTTTGAGATCCCGGTAACTCGATAAAGCTTATGCTAGCAATAACTTAACCAAGGGTTTATATTTGGAAAAATACCCATAGGTGAAATATGTGTATCTTGATGTTTTATGATAGAATATGAGGTTTTAAAATTTGAATTAAGGATTAATTTGATAATGTGAGTATTAAATAAGCTAAATGTGTTATTTTAGATCAAGAAAGACGTGGAAACGACCCCAATCGAGGAAAAGAAAAGATTGTGGATTAAATTGCAAAATCTTTGTATTTTGGTACCAAGGTAAGTTCATGTGTAAATAATGTAGCATAATTGTTATTTTTAAGTTATTGATGTCAATTATGTGATATGCTGATTTTTTATCATGAAATATATGCTTTGTGGTTATTTTCGAACAAAATGTAAATTATGTGAGCTACTTGTTAAATATAATTGTTATCGAGTTTTGGTTTCGGCATTCTACGGAAGACGGCAAGGATATGTGTTCGAGGAAAATCCCGTTTGAACCTTAGGAATAGATTAGGATACAAGTGACATGTCACTAGGATGGTTGAGCATCCAAACTCGTTGAGTTGAGTCCGAGTTCACTTATGGATGCGAATGTCCGAACTCGTTGAGTTGAGTCCGAGTTCGTGAGATGTAACTAGGCACCCAAACTCGTTGAGTTGAGTCCGAGTTCACTTATGGATGCGAACGCCCGAGCTCGTTGAGTTGAGTCCGAGTTCGCTTATGGGCGGGTTACATGATTGCTTGATTGCATATGTGGCACTTATGTGCAAATTATCTATGTATTCGAATTATATTCCGATGTGTTCAACAGGTAAAGTTTTACTCAAATGGAGGAATACTCGAGATGAAAAGAGATGTATTGGTAAGTGTTGTGAAATGGATACTTTGGACAGGTATGTACTTAACCCTCGGGTTGAGTATTGATACAACAACGATAAGGTAATAAGATGATGAAAATTGATTAGAAATGTGATAAATGTTTTGGTGATACATGCTAATGTTGATTGGTTTGATTGTTTGTTATGTTACTTATTATTTGCATATGAAATTACTAAGCATTTATGCTTACTCCCTTCTTCTTACTCATTGTAGTTTTGAACAAGCCAGCTCAGGAGTCGGGATAGGTCGAAGGCTCGGTCACACTATCTGGAAGACTTTTTTTGGTAAATGGCTTGTAAAAATCTAAGTATGGCATGTATAGCAATATACCTATTTTGTGTAAATGATCTTATGACATGGTGATGGAAAGGTTGAGGAAATGCTTGATAATGATAAGTTATGGAAATGGTTAGTTTAGATTATGTTTGATGTTATGGAAAGTTATTAGGATACCCAGTTCATGAAAACTCATAAAAGGGATGAAACTTGCCATAAACAGAACATTGCAGCAACACTGATGTGAGTTTGAAAATTTACTAAAAATCATAGAAATCGAATTAGGTGATGGATTAAATATGAAATTAAATCTCAATATGTCTAGTTTCACATAAAACAAACTAAACAGGTAAAGGAATTATATGTTAGAAGATATTTGAATTTTAGTGAAACAGGGTCAGAGCAATTTCTGGATCCCCTGTTCCAACTTTATAAATTCACCATAAATTGTACAGATTTTATATTATCATAATCCTTATTGAGTCTAGTTTCAGGAGAAAGAAACCTCATAGTCATATGATTTTTTTACAGAAAGAAATGTGGTTCGTAGTAAACAGAGGTCAGTCCAGTCAAGTCCTGAAACAGGGGTAACTTTAACTAATAAACTATACTAATTGGCCGAACCAAAAATTCTATAAAAAAATTAGTAGATAGGTATATGAGTCTAGATTTATGTAAAATTTATGGATCTTGATTTAGGGTTTCGTAACTCGAGATATAATTTTTCTTGTGACTGTGACGCAAGTAGCTAAAAAGCTGTGAATGTAGAAACAAATAATCCAAAGTTCTAAAAATGTTAAATTAAGTTTAGTAATACCTCATACTCGACTCCAGCGACGGTCTCGGGCGTGGGGGCGTTACACCTCAGGTGTGCACGACAACTCATCTAATACTCGTGTAGTATTCTCGAGCCAGAACTCAGCTCTCTCAGCATCATCCTCAATTTTAGCTCTAAATTCCTCGGCCCCATATTTTCTAAGCTTATCTACAGGGGCCTTACCAATTCTTACCGGTGCCACACCTCGTGGCAAATCCTTATCAGGTTGGTTAGGGGGCGGGGGAGGTCGTGGTATGTTGGAGTGATTCCTCAGATAATCCCCAAACCATTCATCCATCATGTTAAAGAAGGCGGCTCGGACCTCTTCCCGGCCTTCAGACATAAACCTTTAACTACTACTGGATACAGCTCGTTGTACGGAAGCTAGAGCATGGCTCTCGGCTCCCTCGAACTCATCTTGTGCTTGATTGGAATACATTTACTATATTCAAAAACAATTTAAACAGTCAGGAGATATCACACTATCAACATTCATATAATGGCATGTATAGCGAACCTCAATACCTTTTACGGTAGTCCTAGAACTGACTAAACCGTAGCTTTGATACCACTAAATGTAACACCCCTAACCCGTATCTGACACCGGGATAGGGTTCGAGGCGTTACCGGGATTACATATTCACAAACACGCTAAATCGGGTCACCGAACTTTTGCTCAAATTTAAAATTTTTCAAACATGTACCTCTCGTCCCTTATACAGGCCTTCGATGCCTAAAACACACCTAGGGGCAGTACGGGACAAAACCGAAAACATTTAATAAACTTTGGGCACCTTAGAAAATTTTCCCTTACTTTGAAGTGTGACACACCCGTGTGGTGGGGCCGTGTGGTCACACACGCCCGTGTGGCTTGGGACACGCCAATGCCCTCAGCCCGTGTGCAACACTAACTTCAAGCTCATCATACAATTAGGGGCACATGGCCAAGACACACGCTCGTGTGGCCTACCCGTGTACAACACTGACTTAAAATTTTAAGTGCAAGGGACGCACGGCCATACCACACACCCATGGAGGCAAGCTTTGTGTCACACACGGCATAGACACACGCCCGTGTGCCTACACGTGTGGACCTCATTAGGCTATTTTCCCAGCCTTTGATCACCCTCTATCAACAAAAAATACTTATAGGTTACTTTAGTGCATGTTAAGGCCAAATTATACACTTATATATATAAAACTTTGATTAACCTCATTGCATGTAAACTTCATGTCATTGGTTTCATACATGCTAAGTTAATTCACATCTTGCATTTAAGGATTTCCATGTCTACTTGACATATTTAAGATTGGCTCTTTTTTATAACTCATTGTCAATTAAAGACCAAACCATTTCACATGAATATAAACATGCATAGATTTGTAGGTCATAGCCTACTTCAAAAGAGACGATTCCCATGGCCATATACAAAAAGATATGTATAATTTTACATGCCTTCATCTTGGAAAATCATATAACACATATAACCAAATACTCAAAATCTCTATACATGCCATTGAACAAAACATAAGTGTCTATATACCAAAGCTGAATTTGTTGATAGTGTGTTGATTCTTCAACCGTCTTCCAATCGTTACGAGTCCTCGAGCTCTGTAAGACAGGGAAAAGAGAGGGATAAGCATTTACATGCTTAGTAAGCCCGAATAACTGGAAAGTAAACTTACCGATTAATTAGCATAAGGCCATGTTATGCAATAGAATCAACAAGCATAATAATGGTATTCCTATCACATGCACTCAATCAACAAGTTAGTCACAATAATAAAGTACCATGTAATTTATCTTAGATGAGCTCACCATTCATCGTATTAATCCCGTTGAGTTTCTGGGAAATTCTGATGGTTTATCCATTCTCCGTCAATTAATAAGAACGATTCCTTTCAAGTATGCAATCCCGCGAACCTCACATTTTACGGCGAGATTACCAGTCCAGGCTAAATCCCTTGTAGCAACAAACACCCTTAATGAGCTCGAATCTGAATTGCTAGTCTAGGCTAAATTCAAACCCTAATCAGATTACCTGTCCAGGCTAAATCCTTAATGCACATATATTCTTCAGGAGGCTAGATCATTCAAGGAACACCCGTCCGAGCTAGATCATTTCTATAATTGAAATCAACGGATTACCCGTCCAGGCTAAATCCTTTCTGCAACACATGCAGGACCTCAAATCACATATAATTCATGGTTTATCCATCGAACTTCCTTTTTAACCTCAACCGGGACATTTATAATCGAGTCATTATTAAAGAATACATTTCATGTATTTTAATGCCATCATTAAATGCAACTATCATACACTCTTGAATCATGCATTTAGGCATATTAGGAGTTTACTTAAGTTATTCGAACTTACCTGGTACTAGTCTCGGTATTATGTTTCGGTTATTCTGAAACTTTTCGTTTTCCTCGATCGACCTCCGAAATTTGTTCCTCGAGGTTTATAACTATAAGAATAAATTATTCGTAACTCACATTGTACCTTTTTTAGCCTAAGTTTCACCCCCAGTCCAAATGACCATTTTGCCCCTAACCTTCCAAATTTTTACGATTTAGTCCCTAGGCTCGTATAATGAAACACATGATATTTCTACCTTACCCAAGCCTAGCCGAATATTTTTCCCTCCTATGGCAGTCCACATTTTTCCATTATTTCTCATTTCTACCACACATTTTACACATTTTTCAAAAAGGTCCTTAAAAGTGTTTTTCATGAAAATCACCTTGGAAAATATGTTTAACACATATCCAACTTTCATATCCCTCCATAAATCACCAAAATACAAGTAACTCATGCATGGGTAAATTTCTAAACATGAATCCTAGCCTGAAATACGGGTAGAAATGGAGAGAGTAAGCTACCGGGATTTCAAAAATACAAAGAGAATTAAAAACGGGGCTTGGGTGCACTTATTATTGAGCTTGAAAAGCTTGGAAACCCTAGCTATGGAGAATCCTAGAATTTCGGCAACAACAATAAGGAAATGAACTGATTTTGGTTTATTTTTCCCATTTTATTTCATTAAAATGCCAAATAACCAAAATTCCCTTAAGCCTTTTCTTTTAGATTTCATCCATACAAGCCCATTTTTGTCCAAAAACTTAGAAATTGGGCAAATTTCTCTTCAAGACCTTCTAATTTATAATCTAAAGCAATTTCATACAAATTGCTTCTAGAACCCAAGTTTTGCAATTTATTCAGTTTGGTCCTTATTTTCTGATTGGACACCTTACTCAAAGAATTTCTTCATGATACTTTAACACATTCATATACTTATATTCTAAACCACATAATGATCATAAAATAAATATTTTGATGTCAGATTTGTGGTCCCGAAACCACTATTTTGACAAGGCCCTATTTCAGGATGTTACAATTAGCCTTTCACTTTTTAAGTTCAAATTCATGCTTTTCATAAGTAAATACTTGTCATGTACCAATTGACCAAATGATCATTTTGAGCCGTCACCAACCATACAAAATTAAGTCATTACACAAAGCAAATTACGTATCCAACATAAGTCATATAAAATGACCAAATACATCACCGAAACCTTTATAAAAAAAGACTCAGGCCTATACATGCCATATAACCAATCACAAGTGTATTAATACCTAAATCAAAAACATGATAGTGTGATGCGATCTCCACCGACTTTCAACCCGAGCAAACGTCTGAATCACTATAAAACATAGAAAAATAACACAAAGTAAGCTATAAAGCTTAGTAAGCTTGTATGGTGATAAACTTATATTATTAAATAATCGTATTATAAAAAATTATTCAAAAAATGATATAATTCATATGATTTCGCCATTCAATCTCAAATTCATGCTCATTGACGATCAAGATTGTAACACCCTTACCCGTATCTGACGACGGAACAGGGTACGAGGCTTTACCATACATGTACTTGGACATTTTCAAAAAATACAGACTATGAAATTTCGTTTCAAAGTAAAACCAATCAAACCACATCTTAGTGTCCCTATTATAGGCCTACGAGGCTCTAAACATACATTTAAGAAAAATCGAGGTCCTAAGGAAAATTTAATAAAATTTCTAGGTTAATATCTCACACGCCCGTGTGGAGACAAGGCACCCGCCTGTGTGCCTTGGGACACGCTCGTGTCCCCTACCCATGTGGAATTAATTGAATTTATTTTCCACTTTGAACCTACAGGGGTTTTCACACGGCCGAGCACACGCCTGTGTCCCTGGCCCGTGTCCTTCACACGGCCTAGACATGCCTATGTGGTAGCTCGTGTCTAAAAACTCGAGCATTCTATTTATGACATCAGCATGCATTTAGGGGCACATGGCCAAGACACACACACGTGTGCTAGGCCGTGTACACCACACGATTGAGACACACGGCCTTGTCTTTGCCCGTGTGTTTACTATCATGCATTCTGACTTAAAAATTTTAGGTACAAGGGACACACGGCCATACCACACGCCCTTAGGGCTATCCGTGTGTCACACACGGCCTAGACACATGCTCGTGTGTCTACCCGTGTCGACCTTATTAGGCTATTTTTCAGGCCTTTGGTCACCCTTCAACATCTAGACATGCTTATAGGTTTTAATAATATTTAACATGGCCTAATTATACTTTTAAATTACCTTGATAAACCTCATTGCATGTAAACCTCATCTCATCGGTTTTACAGATGCTAGGTTATCCCCTTTGTATTAAGGATTTCTATGTCTTATAACACTTTTAAGATTGGCTTATTATTATCACTCATTGCCAATTATAGCCTAGCCATCCCATTTGATTTGGTCACATTACATGTATCTAAATGTGATATAACATATTTCATCCTCACTAGAGCAATTGAACATAAACATGCACAATTTTGTAGGTCATAACCTACATCAAAATGAGTCAATTCCCATGGCCATCTACAAGTGAATATGTATACCTTTACAAGCCTTCATATTGGCAAATCAAATGACACATATAACAAAATAAAAAAATCCCTATACATGTCATTGAACAAAATAAAAGTATCTATATACCAAAGCTGGACAAGATGATAGTGTGTTGACTCTCCAATCGTCTTCTAACTTCTGCGAGTCCTCAAGCTCTGAAAGACAGGGAAAAAGAGGGGTAAGCATTTACATGCTTAGTAAACCCGAATAATTGGAAAGTAAACTTACTGATTAATTAGCATACAACCATATTAGGCAATATAACCAACAAACATGAAATGGTTTCCCTATCACATGCACTCAATCAACAGGTTAGTCTCATAACAATATATTATGAAATTTGTCTTAGATGAGTTCATCATCCAACATTTTCATTTTTACATCTCATGTTAATCCCGTTGAACTTTACGAAAATCTCGATGGATTATCCATTTACCGTCAAGTCATAAGAGCGATCATATCGTGTATGCACTCCCGCGAACCTCACATCTTACTGCGGGATTACCAGTCCAGGCTAAATCCCCCGTAATATAAACTCATTGGGTGATGTTGGGATTACCAGTCCAGGGTAAATCCCTTGTAGCGACAAACACCCTTAATGAGTTCGGATCTAAATTACCAGTCCAGGCTAAATTCAGACCCTAGTTAGATTACCCGTCCGGGCTAAATCCATAATGCACACATATTCTTCGGGAGGCTTGATCACTCAAGGAACACCAATCCGGGCTAGATCCTTTCTATATTGAGATCAACAGATTACCCGTCCGAGCTAAATCCTTTTCTGCAACACATGCAGGATCCCAAGTCATGTAAGCCATGGTCTATCCATCGAATTTCCCTTTTTGACTTCAACCGGGACATTTATTATCATGTCATTATTATTAATACATTTCATGGATTTTCATGCCATCATTATAACAAATTATCATACATTCATAATACATGCAATTAAGCATATTATAAGTTTACTTTAAGTTATTCGAACTTACCTGGTACTCATTTCGGTATCGCGTTTCGGTTATTCCGAAACCTTTCGTTTTCCTCAATCAACCTCCAGAATTTGTTCCTCAGGGTCTATAACAAAATGACCATTTTGCCCTTAACCTTTCACATTATTTACGATTTAATCCCTAGGCTCGTATAATGAAATGCATGAAATTTCTACATTATCCAAGCCTAGCCGAATGTTTTTCTCTCTTATAGCAGCTCACATTTCTCATTATTTCACATTTTTCTACCCAGTTTTTGCAACTTTTACAATCTAGTCCTTTAAGCCATTTCCATGAAAAACCACTTAATAAAAGTTCTTTATCGTCCCTTTAAATCTTATATTCCTCTATAAAACATCAAAATACAAGCATCTCATTTGTGGGTAGTTTTCTAAACATGAACCCTAGCATGAAATATGGGTAGAAATGAAGAGAGTAAGCTACTAGAACTTAGAAACATGAACCCATACATATCCATTTTTGTCCAAAAACTTAGAAATTGGGAAAATTTCTCTTTAATACCTTCCAATTAATAATCTAAAGCAATTTCATACAAATTTCTTCTAGAACCCAAGTTTTGCTATTTATGCAATTTGGTCCTTATTTTCCAATTGGACACCTTACTCATAAATTTTTTTCTTGAAACTTTAACACATGCATATTTTCATATTCTAGGCCTCATAATAATCATAAAATAAATATTTCAACATCAAATTTGTGGTCTCGAAACCACTATTCTGACTTGGCCCTATTTCGGGATGTTACAAAGATTTTCATGAGTTTATTCATTCAAAACATGCATGGTTTGAATTCTTCTTATCAATTCATTCATATTTTCATATGCATATATATAAACTTTATTCAATTCCATATTCATCACTTTTTCTTAGCCAAGTGAATTATGTGAAATGTCATCAATTAACGGTGTTTCGCACACTATGTGCCATATGTATATTTAGTTAAAACAACTATAACCCATAACTCACATATCATTCACATCATACATCATTATAGCCCAATGAACACATTTTGGCATGAAACATACTTATACATAAATCTATCTCATTTCATAAAATTGATACACTAAGAACTTACCATATTACCTTCATTTGGTTCTCATATGAATTCTGTACGAACCTGTATCACTTAATTCAATTGTACTTTCCTTCTCGTCTTGACTATGCCCGTTGAACCGTTCGAAATCGTTAAGGATACTCAGAATCACATAAAGCTCGTACAATGCCATATCCCAAATATGGTCTTACATGTTATCACATATCGATGCCACTGTCCCAGACAAGGTCTTACACGAAATCGAATAACGATGCCAGTGTCTCAGACATGGTCTTACACATAATCACAATACAATGCCAATGTCCCAAACATGGTCTTACATGTAATCACATCTCGGTAATCCTAATGTCATGACATTTGTATCTTATATTATTCTTAAGGTTCGTACGGGACTTTCGGTTGTCGTAACTTCGTCGATTGTTGCTCAAATTTTCTCGTTCAACAATCGTAGCAATTAAATGATAATGAAACATATATAATTCAATTCAATTCAACGATAAATAAGCATTTATAACACAATTTAAATATTTTTATTAGCATACGAACTTACCTCGATCACTGTAACAATGAATTAGGTTGACTAATCCAATACTTTGTTTTCCCTCGTTCTAGATCCGAATCTCATTTTTCTCAATTTATATAATAAAAAATTTTACTTATTTAATCATTAATTCATTCAATTTCACACAATTTACACATTTTGGAAAAATTACACTTTTTCCCCTATTATTTCACATTTTTGCAATTTATTCCTTAACACATAAAATATAAAATTCATGAAATTTAAACAATTCCATGCTTAGTCAAATATTACCCAATTATAAATCAGCCCATATTTTCACTTTATTCGTACTTTTAACCACATAATTTCACAATTTAGTCCATAATTAACATTTTTACTCAAAATCACTTTGTAAAATATGTAAAACTATTGTCGAAACCATTTTTTAAAGGAATGTTTGAAAAACGGGGATCGACTTTTGAAAAGTGAAAACGGGAGTTGCCACCAACCTTTTTTAGGTGTGATTGGATCACCTTATAAAACGTTTTGGTCTACGAAAATTAAGAAAATAGGTTCGGGAGTCGGTTACGTACAAGGAAGGATTAGCACCCTCGCAACGCCCAAAATTGGTACCAAATTGAATAGTTTTCTATCTTAATGTCAAAAGTTTGAAATAATTTAGAAATAAGATCTCTTTAAAACCAGAATTATTTAAGTTGAAAAATCGAGATTCCTTAGCTCCGAAAGAATACAAACATCACATCCAGCATGATAGGACACGATATTCTTAAACTCTCATAACTGAAATCATCTCGTGATTTACAAAATCTATTTAGAAGGATACTTTAGACATTTAGACAAACGGGAAATTGCAACCCAGCATGTTAGGGCACTATTGCCCGAATTCCTAAATACGAAAAACATTGTCTCATTTTAGAAAAACTTTTGGATAAAATATGACAATTAAATGAAATATATTTTTTTAAAATAATGATTTGAGTAAAATTTTAAAAAATAATTTACTAAGAGTAATACTAAAAAAAATTATTAAAAAATGAAATAGTTTGATATGATACTAAAATTATTAAAAAATTAAAATATACATAAAAAAATCAAGGAACATGGATTAAATCAAAATAAAAAGGGTTGAAAAACGAAGATGAACAAAGAATAAAATAAGAACAAACCGTAGAAAATAAGAACGTAAGAGGGAGAGAAATTTGAGTGAAAGCTCTCAAAAATTTTATTGTTTCCCAAAACTCCCGTGTTTACAATGAAGGGAGAGGCCTCTATTTATAGTTGAACCTCCTCAAATCCAACGGTACAGATCAATTACATCAACAGTTAAGATTAAAAGGTATCTACAAATTAAATCTCTAAGATTACAAAATCATATCTTCTAAGATTGCATATCATATCTAAGATTGCAATCATATCTAAGATTGTATCATATCTAAGATTACATATCATATCTAAGATTGCAATCATATCTAAGTTTGTATCATATCTAAGATTGCATATCATATCTCAGATTGCAATCATATCAAGATTGTATCATATCTAAGATTGCATATCATATCTAAGATTGCATATCATTGAAGATTATATTTCCATATGAGTCAAGCTTGTAGATGGACCTTAAATCTTTTCAAGTAATGGGTCATCCCGATCGGGCCAAATTATATTTGTAATTCTAGATTGAACTTGGACTTCATTTTTTTTAGGGGGTTTATTATTTTTGTTTTTGAACTTATTTCTGGGTCCGGGTAAAATTGAGTGTCTACAGTTATCATCTAACTTCCATATTTCATCATCAATCATCAAAAAGCATGAATATTCATCAATTACATCTCACAAAATCATGAGATATTTCGAAATTAAAGGTACGGGATAGCTAGTACTAGATGCAACGATCTCAAAAACGTAGAACAACTTACATACATTCAATTCTCCATGGCCGAATGCTTCAAGCTATTATGGCTTTCTCTTCTTCCATTTTCGGTTGAAGAAACAAGAGAAATGAAAATGCATGTGTTATTTTGTTTTATTTAACTTAACTTATTAACTAATTTACCAAAATACCATTTGATTAAAACATAAAAAATTCACTCTTTCATGTATAGAACCGCCCACTTGCATTATAAAAGGGCTATTTGAAACATAAAACCCTTACTATTTAATTTCATAGCCATTAGATACTTTTAACTAATAGAACACAAGTTTTACGCTTTACGCGATTTAGTCTTTTTTACTGAATTAACCACTCAAACGGTAAAATTTCTTTATGAAATTTTCACAAAATAGTTCTATCATGTTGTAAACCATAATAAAATATTAAAATAAATATTTTGACTTCGAATTATGGTCCCGAAACCACTGTTCTGATTAAACCTAAAAATGGGCTATTACAGGCACAGTTTCTGTCATCAGCCACAATGATCAGATTGTGAGTATTATAAGAAAATATTCCTCCTGGATTCTGGTTTTGATTTTCAAAATTCATCTCTTCGGTCCTTCTTTAATTTGCTTTTCTTCTCATTTGTCTGAAAGTTCTTTCAATTTCAGGGTCTACTAGGAGTAAATCAATAATTTGATCAATACTCATAAAAACCTGAAACAAACACAAAAAAATGGAATTAAAATTTAAAAAAAAAATAGACCAAAATGAAAAATTAACAATTTCATAAATAATGTGTTTTAAAACAGTCCCCGACAACAGCGCCAAAAACTTGGAATGATGGAAATGTGCAAGTGTACACAATCACAACAAATAATAAAGTGACAAGTAAATGTTAAGTTATCGTACCCACAGGGACTGTATAATAAAATTATTTATGAAATGAAATCCAAACACTTTGGTGATGAAAAATATTTTAATTTTGAAGAAGTGATTAAAAACTAAAGTTTAACTAAATAAAATAAAAATAAAAGTTTCAATGCACAATTTCAAAAGATGATTTTAATCAAGATGACATAATTGTTTCAGATTAATTACATTTCTTTTAGAATTACTAAACTCTTGTTCATGTTGTTATGAATAAATTCACGGTAACTTGGTAATTTGCTAATTACTGCTCATACATACTTATTAAATTAACTAATCTCTTGAACATTTCTCAATGCCAATTCAAACAATCAATCAATCTTCGTAAGCACATAAAATATTAAGTGAGGTAACAATATTTACCAACATTGAAAGAATTTAATCACAATAACCTAGCAAGTTATGCAAGGCTAATGTACCATTTAATACCGTCGCTAATTTAACCCTCAGCTACCTTAGAAGATTAAACATGCACTGATTAAGTATTGTGTCAATAAATTACAATTTCGACACGATTTAGTAATTAATTCATTAGTTACCTTACAATTATAATGCAAGAATAACTTAATCAAACAATTTACCAAGACCTATAACAACACAAACATAATTTTAATGGCGAAATGCAATCAACCTAGCACGAATTAAATTTAAGCCATATTAATTAAATTAAACATATCAACATAACAGTATTCATAGATGTGTTCATAACAACAACAATAAAAATTAAAGGATAGGGACTAGAATCAAATCTGGTGTTTCTCCGAAGCTTGACTAGTTTGCTCTGCTCCTCTGTCTCCACTAGTTCTTGTTGAACTGAGGCTTCTACAAGCACTTGAATGCTGCTAACAATGGTGGTTGAAGGGCTCCTTTCCAAGAGGGGAAATCGGCAAGGGAATGCAAGGGAAAAATGGAGAACAAAGGAAGGGTTTTGAAGACAGAAAGTGAGAGAGAAGTGTGAAAAATGAATGGGTGAAGGTGTGTTGAAATGAGTAGCAAAGGAGGGTATTTATAGGTGGGATTGGCTACTAAAAATATCAAAAAAATCAGCAGCCATAGACCCCCCTTGGCTAGCCACACATGTGGCAAGTCTGAATATTTCAAACTTGCTAAATTTAGCTAGGGGCATATCTACAAAAATTTGATAAGTAGAGGGGTTTGAATGCAATTTCAAGGAAACTTCAAGGTCTGATTTGCAAGTAAAATAATCAGCTAATTTAAGCTGATTGGGTCAACATGTTGGAAAATTTTGGGCAGCCCATGTGCTCAGTTTGATCAGTCTTTCGGTTTAGCACAATTGGACCTATTTTCATAATTTAATTAATAACAATTATTTAACCCAAAATAAATTGGATTAAAATTAAAATTAATTATATTATGTATTAATACTCATCAATTGGACCATCTTAGGCTAAGAAATTAATTTACCTCGATGCTTCAAAAATCACTTCTCGGTTTTATGCTTCTAGGAGTGTCTGCCGAGCCAATTTTCACCATTTGTGCAAATCTATTGAAATTAAATCAAAATTTATGAAAATTTATTATAAAGTTAATTAAAATTCAATATGTTAATAATTTAAGTACAATTTAATTATTTTATAATTATATTATATTTTTAGACAAGAATTACACCGAAATTGTATGAATTTAAGTTAAAAAGGGCATGAAAAAGTTTATATATTTTTGTGTTTCCACTTCTTTTTAAAGGGGGTAAGGCATTTCACATGAATTTTTAAAGTATGTTTCAATCTTTTTACTTAAGTATGATGAAATAAATGAATGTTCAGAGAGAATTTTTTTCATAAGTGTGTTCAAATGCAAGCATGACTTCTGATTTTATCTAAATTTTATCTAAGTTATTCTTATGTTATCTTGAGTGATGGAATGCTTGTATGTTCTTTAGACTTATGTAGTATTTGCCATGAAAATTTGATTTGTTTAGAAATAGACATGTATGAAGGTTAAGTCTTTAGAATTGACTTTGTAACTTTCTTGAGTCAAAATCCTAGGAGGTATAAGAATCTAATATGATATAGGCACACCTCCTTTGGATCGTTTGAGCCTTTCAATCTGAACTTATTAATTTAACCCTTGAAACTTAATTTTTTGAGCTTAATGGCTTGTTTATTGCAAATTATCTACATTATAAGTCGTATTATCATCTTTTTTTATTTTATCTTGTTCTTTTGCATCTATCTTAACTAAATTTGTCTTAGTGATCAAAGTTTGAGGAAAAATATGAAAAGATGTACATGCTCTGCTCAAGTTAAAAAAAAAAAGAGAGAATGAAAGAACAAAGGTAAGTTTGTTCAAAAGAATAAAAAGCAAAGAAAAGTTTGCTCAAAGTCTGAAAAGTAAAGGTTGAGCATGAGTTCGAAATAAATTTTGAGGTGTACCCATTTGTATGAAGGTTGTGACGCAAAAGGATTCAAGACAAAGTTAAGGTTAAGATGATTGAACCTAAAAATTCACATCTCTTTATCCCTACCTTTAGCCCAGCCCCATTACAACCTAATAAAAGAACTATTGATTTGATGATTATACCGACTACATTAGTGGAGAGGAATTGCTAAGTTCAACATATGAAGACCACTAATTAAACCTTGCGGTTGATATGTTTAGTTGATAAGGAAAGCATATTGATTGGTGAATATTATATGATTTGGAAATGTATGCATACTATGACTCATGTTGACATTATGTTGTACTTAGTATAAAGTTTGGGAAAAATATTTGCATTCGAGCTACTTATTAATAAAAATTATTTTTGAGCATGATTTTGTTGATGCATGATTATGTGCAAAGATTGATGTTGCTTTATCATTTAGCAAAATTGCCTTAGCAAAAGTTGTGTTGCTCATGAACATTACTCGGGACGGGCAATGGTTTAAGTTTGGAGGGGTCTAAACTTGAAATTATATAGGATTTTTCTATATACCTTTACCACCTTTTGACTTAATAAATATGTTAATCTTGAATAATTGTTATTAAAATAAGTGAATTTTACTTAATTATTAATATTGGAAACGAATTTATAAAGTATATGAAATTATGCTTAATTACATTATTTTTGTACATAATTTGTGTTATTTTCATGTTAAACATTAATATGTGAATTTTTACTATGCAGGAGGACCATGAAAGATGTGATTAACATAAATGATGCATGGACATGCACACATCCATTTCAATTGGATGGCAAGACCATGCAAAACTGGGTCATAAAGTTGTTAATTTGACCTAGAAAAAGATGTACTAAAATATGGACATGTCTGATTAATTATTGGACTGAGAAACCTTCCAACAATGAAGAATGAAAGCCCAATTTCGGCACAAGTAGATGGTTGCCCAAAAATAAGCTTTGGGGTATTTAATTGAAGGTCCTTGCAATTGGAAAAATATCAAAAATCAGCCCACCAACTTGGTCTTTGAAACTGTCCACCTTATGGCTATTAATACAATTGTTTTGAATTCAAAAATAAGAAACAAGTCATCCTCTTTTCCATAATTTGTGGTTGGCCATGTATGAAAGAAAAGAGAGGGATTTTGAATTCTATTTTTCTACCCTTGCCTTCACCTATAAATGCCACATACCTTTCCACTTTTCAAATCATCCCTTCATTCATAACATATCTCTCAACACTCATCTCTTATTCATTCTCTCATTCATCATTCTCTCTTCTATTTCCCTATTCTTTTCTCTTGAATAGTCATCCATCTCCCTTCCATTCTTTAGGTAATAAAGGCTTTTTCAAGACCTTTCTTTGGTCGGCCACCTTAGGAAACCCTTAGCAAAAGGAGCATCGAGTAAAATGAAGGAACACATTAGTCAAAAAAGATCTGAAAGGCTGTTGAACTGAATTAAAGTTTACTCTTTCCTCTTGTTATTTAACTTATTTATGTTTGCTATGTGTTTATTGTTTTTGGCATCAACGATGATATTGTAAATCCTATTTGCTAAGATGATTATGTTAATTCAATAAGATTTAATTGATTCATGTTTAACATGTTTATGCCTTAGTCGATCATATTTTCGATTAAAATCAAGATATATTTCATTCATATGTGATTGGGAGTATTCAGATTAGCTGAGTGATCCTAACCAGACGGTGGCTAGTAGACACATAATTGAGAAGTGCAATACTCCATTTAGATCATTAAACCCGACTAAATTAGAGGTTCATAATACCTTTAGTTAGCTTTATTATCCTGCATAGTTTTTTAGGTTTATGTGATTAAACTATCGCAAACGTAAATGCCCTTGAGGCCTCGCGTAAATAATAAGAAACCTTTAGTTTAATGTGATCAATAAAATGCATATTTCACTAAGTAAAAGATTCTGATAGGACTTAATTTGGTTTCCAAACTCATGAAAGATTGAATTGCCATGGAATATTTTCCGAACATTGTTAAGCATGATGAAAATGAATTAAGTTGATTAATATAATTATCCTAGCCTATTTTATGTTGATTGCTTATCCTAGCCTATTTTATGTTGATTGCTTTTGTTGCTATATCCATTCATTTATACATTTAGATAATTTGCATACTTAGTTAAAAATTGCATTAGGGATCACTTTTTGCATCTAGTTAATTTAATCATCATTATCTAAAACTATTAAGTTTTTATATCAAATTATGATTTATAATTTTGCAATTAATTTATTAACATACATAGCCCCTGTGGAGATAATAACTCATTCTACTTACTTATTACTTGAACGACTGTGTACACTTGCACATAAATCCTGTTACACCAACTCATGAGCTAAATCTCTTAGGGTTGAGATTACTTTGATGAACCCCTTATTTTTATTAATGGCTGAAGTTTAGGTCTAGATTAATATTTTTTTTATTCAATGGTTTTTCAGGATTGCATGCATGCGATGCATTGAAAAATATGCAGCAAGTATATAAAAAATAACCCAAGTTTGATAAGGTTAGGTTACTTAGATCAAAGTTGAATGATATGAGTGTTTAATCAATTACTTGTAGCAGTCTCTAGACATAAAGTAGTATTTCATACAGAAGGAAGAACGAAATAGTATTGGGAACCAAATTCAAGGCCTATAAACATATAGCGCCCTAGGTAAGGTAACTTTAGGTCTTGCTCTCAAAAGAAGCAAACCACGATAACACCATTCTGAGCAGTAAAATAATTAAGATTTTGCTGAAATGTGAGGTTAGTAAGGGTAGATTCTTTAGAACTCCTAGCCTACTCTATCAACATTGTAGCTCCTTTATTGTTTGTCATAGTGTCTTTGTCACAACCTTCTTACTTGATTTCTTATTCATTTTGCACATTTTATACATCATCATTCTCTCAATTGACACTGCATTCTTATTAATGGTTTGCCATAGCATTAATCACACTTCACTATAATAACTTGACTAATTTACACCTATTCGATCCCTTTGGAGACGATTTGGATTTTCCCTTGCATTTCATGAGGACATTCCAAATGATAACAAGCCATAAACATAAAAAATATGTATCATTTAATTACCTAAGTAAAATATTAAGGAATAATGATTAAAAAAAAGATGTTATTTTAACCTTTCATTTATTTTTTCACCTCTTTGAGCTTATTTTTGTCAAATCACCCTCAAAATGGATGGTTTAACTTTACAGTTGTGGCATATACGTGGGTGTCACATCATCAGTTAATTTTTTAAAATTTAAAAAATTCAAAAAATATAAAAATTATTTTTTGAAATTAAAAAAATTATTTAAATCATTTTAAAAAATATAAAAGTATATATAATTTTTAAAAAAATTAATTAATTGCTAATGTGACATAGATGTGGATGCCACCCTTTTCCACACCATTTTGGGGTTATTTGACAAATAATGCAAGTTTAAGGATTAGATGAAGCAAAAATTTAAATGAATGGCTAAAATGACTTTTTGTGTAAAGCTGGAGGGCCAAATAAAATATTATGCCAAAAATTAAATACTTAAATGTAAAATAACTAAATCCCAATCAATCAACTAACTTAATCTAAATGTGAGTATTTGGTGCTTTTTTTACAGCTGGCAGTGTACTTTTTTTATTCTACAAACAGCCTTAAAAAATTGACATATGTCTCTTTTCTAAAAATATTTTTTAAATAATGTACTATATTTCTATAGGACACTTGTCAACTCTCTAACTCTACTTATAGAGTCTAAAAACACTGACAGTGTACCAAATACATTCCCTTAATCTAAATATAAATTTAGATAAATACATTAATATAAAAATATATCATTTCTTAAATATTTTACAATGATAATTCTTTTATATATATATAGGACTTAAGGGTCAAAAGATCCTTACTAAAAATGAAACAAAAATTAACCCCTTAAAAAAAGGTGCACCCTTAATCATATAAAAAAAATTAATTAGGAATGAAACTATTAATTAACTAGATTAACCATTAATAGCATTGACGTGATTGATGATAGTTACTAATAGTTGACACATGATATGTCATAATAACAATTTTTTTTAAAATAAAATAAAAATATTGAAAATATATAGATTATAAAAAATATTAATAATTGTTTAAAATTTTAAATATGAAAAAAGATTTAAAAAATTATTGACATAAAAATCAAATATGAAAATTTTAAATAATTTCGATTTCAAATGTGCAAGTTGATCATATTGACATAAAATATAATTGAAGTTATATTATATTAATAATGAAATGAATTTACAATTTTTATGATTTTTAGAATTATTAATATTTTGTTAATTCATAAAATTTATATAGTTTTGCTCTCATCTATAATTAATTTAAACAAATGATTATCAAAATTCAAATAAATCTAGATTTATTTTACATGTATAATTTTTATAAATTATCAATATTTTTATTTTTTGAAATTTTTAATATTTTTAAATAATTATTAATATTTTACTTATATTTTTTATAGTCTTGCACTCATCTAAAATAATTCTAGACAATCATTTTTCCAAGTACGTTCTATATGTACTTTTTTATTAATTCTTTTTTTAAAACAAGTTACCGTTGTTGACGTGGCATGCCAAGTCATCATCTTTCAAAGTAGCATGCCACGTGTCATCTTCTAATGCTATCGTCAACAGTGTCAGCACCATTAACCGTCAAGCTAGTCAACTAACAATTTCCACTAACTGAAGGGTTTAGTTGATTTTTTTATCACTAAAGCTTAATATGATGTATTTTTTTAATGACTCAATTTTATTTTTTATTTTTTTTTACTAAGGGTCTTTTTGACCTTTAAGCCTATATATAAATAAATCTTTAAAGAAAACAATAAAAATTGAAAAACTGACCAAACTAAATCAAAAAGTCTTAGTTTGGTTAATTCAGTTTTAGTTTTAAATTTGATTTGATTTTAGTTGTTTAATCAATTTATTCGGTACTTGATATATAAAAACCAAATCAGCCTTATGTACACCCTTAGTTCTAGCAAGGCCTGAAAGGATTTTAAAACATCGTGATAATTGCCCTAACCATTGGTTTTTTTTTTTTTTTTTTTTTTTTCTCAGTAAGGCAATTACAAAATTACAGATGCCATAACAACAGACAAAGCAAATAATACCCTTGACAAGCAGCCCACCTATTGCCCTCACCATTGTACCTTGATATTAATTTCTTTTGGACATGTTTGACTTTGATTGAAGTTTTTAAAATATGTGATTTCTTTGTTATTGTTGTTCCTCGGAGTGTTGCTTTAGTTTCCTACCTAAGTACTTATAAATAGGGATCTTCTTCTTCTTTCAATTTTTTTCATCAAGAAATTGCTTCTTCTTATCTCATGTCCTTTTGCTTTTACCATCTTGTCTACTAAAATCGATGTTGATCCTTCAATATTTCTAATGGATGATGCTATAGTAGAAGGTGATGTTGGAAAATCATTTTAAAAAATAATCAAAGTTAGCATAACAAAATTTTAATATTCCTTGAAATAGATCTTTGTTTGGATATTTATAGTAATAAATTTAATCAAATTAAGTACTTATGTTCTAAAGTCGGAGAGTATTAAAATCGCAATGGGCTTTTGGGAAGGTGCTCAAATTGTTAATCAATATAAACTAGAATTTAAATTTTTCAAGCTTTCAATTAAATTATTTTCTCTATTATTTTAGAATTCTTGAATGCTTAGAGAATTGACTCTAAATTAAAGAATTGAACACAGAATGAAAATTGAGTCTTCCTAGAAGGTACAATTGTCTTCTTCAATGTAGGAGTGCCAAAACTGAAAAACCACTTCTAAATTTCAATTATAATTGTTTGAGGAATGCAATTATAATCTCACAAATTCATAAATAGAACTCAAAAATTTTCACTAAATTTCAATAAACTTTTCTGTTAGTATTTTGTTTATCTGTGAATTTCCGCGCACACATATTATTTATAGAGGAATGAATACTTTCAAGAGAAAATTCAAGTTTGACTGGGACTCCCTCCATCTCAAGCCGGCGACTTCAGGGGAATTTTTCCCTTCTATGTCACGCAAGCATACCCTAGGTGGGCTAGTGGCGTCAACCCATTTTCGATTTAATTATATGTATTTATCTCTCTTAAATTAAATTAAAAAAGTAAACTCATATAATTATTCAACCCAACTTTTAAACATTCTTAAAAATAATTATTTTAAAATTAATTAATTTAATTAAATAGTTCATAACTCAATTCTAATTCTGTTAAAATCATAACAAATTTGTCATGTTAAAATCTATGAGCAAATTAATTGCATGAATAAAAATATAACTATGATGACTATTTAATTTAATGCTCACTTTGGATCCAACTATTTAATTTATTCATCCAATTAAATAATAATCGAAATAATTTAAATTAGTTCTAAGTCATCTCTTACCTTCTTGCAAAAATGCATTTACAACAAATAATAATTAATGTGATCTATTTCTCATGTCATTTTCATTCTTACATTCAATCAATTCTTATTATGCAATTCGTTCAAAGTTAGTGAGCCAGCGGAGGGACCGATCGAACATATACAATTAGAGCTTAATAATTTATAATTAAGTTCCAACTCTTCTTCTATTAATTACAAAGTTACTTAGTTACAAAGTCACACCATTAAAAGTATCATATTGATCTCCCCATTATATACCATTATGAAAGCTACACATATAAAGTTGTTGTCCATTGATCTTTTCATATGTGTTGCACCCTCATAGGATATTATTGATCCCTTTAAATAAATTTGTTCACCTAATTTGACCAATTTTATTTCATGGATACTTACAAACAGTAATGATTAGTCATTTAACCCAAACAAATGACTAATGGTCACGTTCTATTTTCATAATCCATACAATGCTAGTGAGAAGATATCATTTACTCTTTTATTTGAGCTATGATTCCACAATTGTGAGTGAAACTTGCCATGCATAAGTCAAGTATCTAACATACCAACTTTCAGCCCACTACCATGAGAGCACGTGTTTTCAATAGTCCCCTTTAAAATTGAATCATTACTCAATTTTATTTTATAAACTATGGTCAATTTATAGTACCTACTAATATAAGTAGTCTTCTCATATTATAATTCATCCTTATAATGTAACTTATTATTAATTAAACATTAGGTAACCAAGGAGTTAATATTTGCTAATACATTTTGCTTTTCATACAAAGACCATTAAGGAAGTTCATACAAAGATTAATCAAATGAACATGTGGTAATTTTATTTATTCCATCAATTCAAACAAAAATACAAGTAGTCATGACAAAATCACTACACTAATGGAAAAAAATCCTAACAGATAATGCACCACCATTATGATGAAAATGACAACCATGTTGTTATTATGATGTAACGACCTAAAAGTCAGTGGTGTCGAAATATGTGGTTTTGAAACCCCATTTTAGATGATTAAGCTTGTAAATATTATTATAAAGGTTAATTAAAATTTTGTCCCTTAATTTTTTCAATTGGATAGTTAATTAAGGTACAATGACTAAATTGCAAAAATGGTAAAAGTTCATCACTATGAATTTTTAATTAACCGAAGGACCAATTGAGCAATTGGACTATTCCAAATGTGCCAAACGGTGGTGGAATGGAGTTTCATCCATTAAATTTATTAAATTAAGTTTAATATTAATTAATTATGTTTAATTAAATTAATTAAAAATAATTAATTATTAATATAAGTATATAAGTTAAAATAATTAAAGAAAAACAAACATTCTTTCTATTCATAATCTTCTTCACGGTTAGGAAAGAAAGAAATAGGGTTTGAAATATTCAAACTTTCAGGTTCAATTTGGTAAGTGCAATTAAGTCATTTTCTTGTAATTTTTATGCTTATGAAGTCCTGAGAGCTTAATTTAGCTAACCCGTATACTAATTTGTAAAACTGTTAAATTTTTTAAAAGTTTCCATTGATGAATGCTTCAAGAAATCGGTATTAATTAGTTAGATTTTAAGCTTAAATATGAAAAAAAAAACTAATTTGTAAAGTGAAAATTGTTAGTTTTGAACATAAGGCCTAAATTGTAAATATTTCAAAATTGGTACGAAATTTATGTAATTATGGACAAAAAAGGGTCTTAGAAAGATGTAATTGAGATTGATTTCAAAATAGAAGCTCAAATTTGAAAGATATTGCAATTTCAGTTTTAGGGACTAAATTGAATAAAATGTAGAATTTTAGTCATATTCGAAAAATAAAATTGAATTGATATATACATATAATTGGATGTTATAATATGTTTGTAATTAATAAATTGAATAGAATAATTGTATCAAAAATTGGACCAAATCGAAAATAATCGGGGAAAAGACAAAATTGTTGAATAGTCCTTAAAGTTTCAACTTGTTTGCTGATTTAACCAGGTAAGTTCATATGGTATGGTTGTATTTAAATTATTATGTAACTAAATTATGAATTTGTGGATGTTTGATAGTAAATTAAAATTATTTGCAATTTGGTACAAAAGGTGAGATATGTACTAAATCATAATGAAATGATAAATTGACTAATAAATTGAATATGTTGAATTGTAATTTGAGATGGATTAGTTGAATTGAATCAAATTGGTATGATTATGTTTGATTATCAAGATAGAAGGCTAAATTGAATAGTATTGAAAATGATGTAAGTTGATGAAATTATGAAATTGACTTTGAATTGGGATGAAGTGGGATATGCTATGTGATGAGTTGATGATTTGAACTATGAATTGAACTGATGAATTACAATTTGAACCAAATAATCATTTGAATAAATTGTTACCCTCTTAACTATTCGGACAGAGTCAAATATAGTTAGCAAGCCATAGGATAGATAGAGTACAGATTACTTCGATTACATGTCGATGAGTGTTGGGCATAAGTTTTACTTTGGTTATACTGATAAATGTTAGGCGCAAACTATTTACTTCGAAATTATCCGATGAGGCACTGGGTGCCAAATTGGTGTGTTGGTTGGATTTGTGTATTCGTTCGAGAGCCTTTGAAGTTAAACGAGATAAAGTTCTATTTTTATGAGCATAGCCCCATTGGTGCAATCTCACAAAAAGTGATTGGGTTTTTTATGTGTCAAATATTACCACTTGGCCTATGTCATATATTGTATGGCATCAGGATAGTGAGGATGTTAACTTGATCTATCACCATAAATAGCTAAGAAAGGGTGAATTGGTCTTTTAAAATTTGTGAAAGCAAAATTAAAAAATATGAAATAAACAACGCAATGATTTATAGTGGTTCGGCCCCAACTGCCTACTCCACTACCTTAGCTTTTCACAACTACAGATTTTCACAAATTCACTAATTTGATAAACTTTAAGGAAAATGATTAACCTTACAATCTCCCTTGAGATTTCTAACCAAAATCTTAATTGCAACTCCCTTAAGGTTTCTACCCAAACCTTAAGATTCAACCCTCTCAAAGAGACACAAAGAAGCAAACAAAGAAATAATCCTTACAATATCAGAATGTTTGCCAATTAAGCTCAAATAAACAAGAATACACTTGAGCTAAAGAATAACAATGAAAGCTCACAACTGTGTACAACAAAAGTATGAAAGAATTAATCACTAAGGTTATTTGATTGAACTTTAAACTTAATAATCTCTCTTATTGTTGTAGGACTTTTGCAAGATGGTATTTATACCCTCTAATTCATTTCCAACCATTGGGATTGTTGTGGAAGTTAATAGAGTCATGGGGGTGAAAATATCATATCATTAAATCCACCTGCAAGAACGAGTATCGATACTTGCTAACAATCGATAATTTTTACATTTAATGCAAAGTTCAGTGACCATTGGAGCTAAAGATATCGATACCAATGGAATTTTATTAGTACCATATGAAAAGTATCTATACTAGATCGATACTTTGTTGAATTGATTGAAAATAGAATATCAATTTGGTATCAATTTTAGAATGGGTATTGATATTTTGAAAACCATCGATAGTTGGCCAAAAAGTATCGATACCTTGGAGCAATACTAACTTGTTTTAAAACAGTTTTAACTTTATTGAAAATGGTTAACTTAATTAAAACCATTTTAAATTGATTTTATCATTTTTTTCCATTTTGTTCGACTTTAAATTTTATTCAAAAACATTTTAATCTGTTATATTAAAACATATTATCAAATAAAGCTAGTTTAACAATCTCCTCCTTTTTTATATAACAAAACATTTTGTAAATTTATTTTTGAAAATTTTGCTCCCCCTATATAAAAGTAATTTTCAATTTAAGGCTTAAAAAAATTGACATAAGATCAAATCTGACATTCATTTTACTTTGAAAATATGGTTACTATATTTGACATAAAACCAATTAATCATAATCAATCAAACATTAAATTTACCTTTCTCTTCTCCCCCTTTTTGTTATATAAAAAATAATCAAATAAAGCTTAAGAGAAAAAGAAAGTGGTTAGTCCAAATATAGATATTAAAAATAAGGAACAAGTGAACTAACATACCAAGTAAACATTAAGGTGCAATCACATAGAATTTGCATTAGTAATGTTCTCCTTGAAGCAATGCACATTTTCCTATAAACATAAAATTAAATTTTTGTTTTTGGTACCCAATTCCTTTTGAGTCCATAAGCATTAGTTTCCAAGATTCTAGTCCCTGTAGGTATCCATTTAGAAAGGATATCATTATCTTTAGTAGTTATGAGTCCTTCAGGGAGTCATACACTTTTAACAATTTTTCCTTTGTAAAAACTTCGATGACATCTATATTTATAGAAATTAAAGCTAATTTTAACAAAGTTTTTTTTTTTTTACTTTCTCATTTTTCAAAAATTTTGTTAGAGTGAGTTTTTTCACTCTTAAGCGATGATCATCATGAACTTTAGAAAATAAATTGTGCAAGTCACAATTCTTTTTCTCAAAATCATTTATAATAGCTTGCATATTATTTATTTTATTTTCAAGTTTATGATTGACTTTAGAGAGTGAATTATTTTCATCTTTTAGTTTTGAAATAGTTTTCCTATATTTTGAAACCACTAATTCAAACTCCAAGCCTAATTCATCATAAGCATCTTGCAACTCATCAAAAGAATAAGAATTTGAAGTGATGAGTTAGAAGTTACCTTAGAATCATTAATGGTCATAAGGCATAGGTTGGCTACTTCTTGATCTTCATTATTGGAGGAATTATTATCACTCCAAGTAGCTACATTAGCTTCAAGCTTTTGTTTCCTTGATCCCTTCTTCTTCTATTGAGGATAATCAAACTTGAAGTGTCCCAGTTTCTTGCACTCATAGTAATAATGGGATATTTCTCCTTAGTAGATTCAAGCTTCAATTCCTCCATCTTTTGGAATCTTCTTCCTTTATTGGACTTCATGAACCTCTTGAATCTTCTAAAAAACATCTTCATCTCTTTGTCTTCATCCACCTCTTCACTTGATTCATTGTCTTCATTTTCGGTGGATTTCAGAGTAATACCAACCTTCTTCTTCACAACTTTTTCTTCTTTAGTCCCTTCATTGAGTCTCATCCCATGTGTAAGCAAAGAACCAATGAGCTCATCCAAAGTTAATGTTTTTAAATTCTTTGCTTCTTCAATTGCAATCACCTTAGCTTCCCACAATTTAGGTAAACTTCAAAGCATCTTTTTTACCACCTCTTCATTTGGATAAATATTTCCATAAGACTTCAATCCATTTATGATTATTATAAACCGATCGGACATCTCTTTAATATCCTCTTTGGCTTAATCTTGAAAGCTTCATAGTTGAGTGTAAGGATTCCAACTTTAGACTTTTTCACTTAGCTAGTGCCTCTATGGGTGACTTCAAGCTTGTCTCATAGCTCCTTGGCATTTGAATAAGAAGAAACTCTACTATACTCATCTAGACCAAGTGCACACCAAGTGCACAAAATAGAATGTGCATTGCCTTGGCATTGAGTTGAATGTTTCTCCTATCTTCCCCATTCCATTCCTTCTTTCTTTTTGGAACTAAAAGCTCTCATTCTTGTTTGAATAGAATTGTAGGATCATCCATAATAATGTCTCATACGGCAAAATTATTTACTTGAATTAAGAGTATCATTCTTGTCTTCCAATAAGAGTAATTTACTCCATTGAAGTATGGAGGCTTTAAGATGGACTAAGATTCTTTATAGAAATTTGACCCGGAAGTGTACGTCATTTTTGTAGAAAGTATTGATGATCGTTTGAGCTTCTCTGAGGATCTTCTCTTAGTTGTTAAACCATCTTTCGAGACTAGCACTAATACCAATTGTTAGTTCAATTTATCACCGGAAATAGCCAAGACGGGGATGAATTGGCCTTTTAAAATTTATAGAAGTAAAAGTAAAGAATTTGAAACAAAGAACACAATGATTTATAGTGGTTCGGCCTCAATTGCCTATTCCACAACCTTAGCTTTCCACAACTAAGGATTTTCCCAAATTCACTGATTTGCTAACATTTGAGGACAAGGTTTAACCTTACAATCTCCCTTAAGATTTCTAACCAAAATTTTAAGATTGCAACTCCCTTAAGGTTTCTACCCAAACTTTAAAATTCAACCCTCTCAAAAAGATTCATCACTAAGGTTGTTTTGATTGAACTTTAAGCTTAATGATCTCTCTTATTGTTGTAGGACCTTTGCAATATGGTATTTATACCCTCTAATTCATTTCCAACCATTGGGATTGTTGTGGAAGTTAATAGAGTCGTAGGGATGAAAATACTAGATCATTAAATCGACCTGCAAGAACGAGTATCGATACTTGCTAACAATGTATCAATAATTTTTACATTTAATGCAAAGTTCAGTGACCGTTGGAGCTAAAGATATCGATACCAATGGGATTTTATCAATACCATATGAAAAGTATCGATACTAGATCGATACTTAGTTGAATTGGTTGAAAACAAAATATCAATTTGGTATCAATTTTAGAATGGGTATCGATATTTTGAAAACTATCAATACTTGGCCAAAAAGTATCGATACCCTGCAGCAATACTGACTTGTTTTAAAACAGTTTTAACTTGATTAAAAATGGTTAACTCAATTAAAACCATTTTAACTTGATTTTATCATTTTTCCAATTTTGTTCAACTTTAAATTTTATTTAAAAATATTTAATTTGTTATATCAAAACATATTATCAAGTAAAGCTAGCTGAATAGAGGACTTCTTAACAAAGCTAATGCCTAGAGAGGAGAGGGAACCTTCTGACTTTGTTTGTTAGCATGTACATGAGCACTTGAATGTTGAGCTTCCTACTACATCATCTATAGAAAGGATAGAGCATATCATTGAAGACCCTATAAAGACTCCTAATGCAGGTATGTGCAAGCCTAGCTTTTGTTTATATAACTTTTTACTTTTCATTTCTCTAACATCTTTTCCCTATTTTGTAGAAAGTATGGCTCTTATTAGTGATTCTCATGCCTTAGTCCCATCGGAGCTTTCTCCTGAAGCTTTTATTGTCTTTAGGAAGCTCAAGGTAATTCATACCTTTGCCTCTTAAAAGAAAGAAAGGGAAACTTCAAGTCATCTTTCGTCAGGAAGCATCATATTTAAATTTTCCTTCGAGACATGATCATTTATTTGACAGAGAATGAATAGCTGAAGCAAGTTAATTGAAAGCTCTCTCGAGACTTATAGAAGGAAAGAAAAAGGAACTGAGAAAAGAACAAGACTACAATAGGAATTAAATTAATATTAGCAACATTTCCCACTTGCAAAAGATTTGTCTTATTCAGACTCGGATTCCTAAATTTGAGGTTAGGATCAAGAAATTAAAGAGCAATCTTAGGAGCATGTAAAACGATTTAGTGGTAAAAGATGTCCAAGCTAAGTTTAACTTGGAATCTTTGAAGTTTGATCATTAGGTGGTATTCTATAAGGTGTATACAAGGGGCCAAGAAAACCTTTATTAATAACGTACATAATGTGAGGTATGTCCTTGTAGGTAGCATAAAGGTGGCTTATGGTCCCCTTAACTTGCATGAAGTTAGCCTGAGCATGGTGCATTACATCCTTAGATCTTTTGTCATCTTTTTCTTCCTACAAGGATTGAATGGAAAAAAAATGTGTAAGGAGATGCAAGCTACAGTTCAAAGGAAGAAGATAGTGGGTGAGTCATCCTCCCCCGAAGAGGGCGACAAATTTAAAGAAGATTAGTACAATTTGTAATTATTAACACTTTGTGTTTACACTAGTTAATATTAACAAAATATTTTCTTCACCTATATAAATATTTTGTATTCTTTCTTTGTTTCTCATTTATTCTTACTATGCTTTTGAATTTATTATCAAAATGTTTCATTGATTGAAAAAATGTACATTTCTTTTACATATAGGTGATGGTGGGTTTTATACAATTTAGTTGGCTTTATGAGGCAATTTTTATTATAAAGAGGGTGATCAATTCTTATGCTTAGATCTTTCTATTTTAATATTGATGGAATTTGTATTGATAAGATTTTATTTAGTGATCTTATAAATAAGCATAAGAGGATGGAGTGAGCAAGAGCTGAGACTGCAGTCTCCTCCATATTTTGTACTTAAGGATTTGTAGGAGTCTTTCAAGGATTGGAGTTCATATAGAGCTGGGGTTCCTTTTTTGTTGAATGGGAGTAACTCTATAATGCAATATTATGTCCCTTACTAGTTTGGCATTCAACTATATATAAACCCATCGAGACCCTACGCAAGACCAAGGCAAAGTCATTCATGTCTTATCTTTACTCTAATCAACTGCTATGGTCAATAATCCTTTTCGTGCTACCCTTTTAGTGCATCTCTTGACAGAGAATTTATGTGACCCTAAGGAGTTTTTGGATCATTATGTAGTTAAGAAACAACAATTGGATATTAGAGTCGATTTTATTATCTTTTGAAGTCATTCTCGAATATCACTTGATACATGATGTAATCTAGGTTATATTGTACTCAATGTGATAAAGAATGGGGGAAAGGGATCATATTCAAGTTGTTTGACTCAAGAAAGAAGGATTCAAATTTTACCTATAAAGAAGAAATAAACAAATTTATAAATAAAGGAAACGAAAACAATAAAAGAAGAAATTTGAGAACAAAGAATAAATAAAATAATAAATAACTAAAGAAATGAGATTTAAAAAAAAAGTGGAAGATGAAATGAATAAACCGATGAATGATGGATAGATGGAGAAGTGTCCAATTGAACCCTTTGAGATATAAACCCCAACAAACTCAATTAATAGCTCTAATCAACCCTCCAAGAAATATTTCTTGGCAAATTGAAGTATAAAGAATAAATTCTGACGGCTCCTTGAAGAAAAGAAATCTTGCACAAAAAAAATACTCCCAGAGTTGAAAATTTTATTATTGAAAACAATTATGTCCTTAATGAATAATGAAAATGCTTTTATATAGGCTAGCTAAGTACATTCAAGTAAAACTTTCAACTATACTGAAACTCTAATTAATCTAAGTAAGCAGTAATTTTAAACTAAACTTTCTTATTTAACTAAGAAACATAAAACTCCTAAATAACTTAAAATACTTTTTAAAAAATCTAAAATTTAAAATAAATAAATAATAAAATAATATCAAATAAATATAATATTGGGCTCATATCTAATTAATAATGAAGGGGCCTTTATATAAGCTAACTAAGTACATCCAAATAAAACTCTTAAACTCTAATTGATCTAAATAAGTAGTTTTAAACTAGATTTTCTTGTTTGACTAACAAATATAAAACTCTTAAATAACTTTAAATACTTAAAAAAATATATATCCAAAATTCAAAATAATAATACCAAATAAATACAATAATAAATTAAGCCTAGTATGATTTAAACTTGAATTAAAAGCCGAAACTCGTAATTTTTGTAATAATAAATTCTTGGATCCCATCTAAAAAGCCGTCACAAATTTACTGATTTTCTAAACTTGAAAATTGATACCTTCGGTGAATGGAATTTAATAAATTTCACCCCATTCGTACATGTATCACAATGTTTTGCTGATTTGCTTTAAACTAAATGCTGTTTGGTCCTTAATCTTAGTGACATATAAATAGAGGTTGGAGTGCAAGGTGATGAGCTCTCTTCAGCTGTAAATCATTAATTGAAATGCTAGGCTAATAGAATGTTGTGTTATTTCATTTTATTTTCCATCTTTTCAATAGGAGGCCTGGAGAGGAGAGTGATACCTAATCATCGAGGGAAACAAGTAGTGATGATAGCAACAGTGATTGTTGAATAGGAAGAAGAGCCAACAGTGTTGTCCAAGGGGCTCGGAGCCAGCTGAATATTGGAGATCAAAGTATCCAGAGACTGACTACATGCTCGGGAGTTTCATGGTGCTAAAATGTCCTTAAAGATACCATTGCGTACATTTGGACTTGCTTTTTATAAGTTCAAAGTTTCATTCTGGAATCCTGATGAAGTCCATAAATCTCAAAAAGGTAATTCCCTTATACGAGCCGCTGATAACTGGCTTTGGCTTTTACAAGTGAATCATCCAGGTTTCAGGTTTTTCATTTCCTACAATACATACCGGAGTTGAGCCAAGGTTTAAAGCATAACAAAACTCACCACTTAAACACGGAAGAAAATCCCAGTATCGCAGCAGATAAAGACACTTCCAAACTGCTGTATCGACATTAGCTCTTGAAATTGCATGCATTATTTGTAGTTCTTACTCGTGGTTGTGACTAAAATGCTCTATTATGCATCGATTATGGTCGATACAGGGGGGAAAAAGGAAATAGGCATGATATTCCATTTCATATGGTGAGCCTCCTAGTGATGCTGATGGCCTTGAAGAGGTAGATGTCAACGGCTAGAGCATCTTAATAAGTTTGTTTGATGATGATGGTGAAATATCAGTGACTTTTGTATACACATTAGTCTTTCTGTGTTCCAAAATTGTAAACACACTACTTGTACTAACACTTACTATAGATGAAGTTTTAGTGGTATTGACACACGACTCTACTCCACCACACACATATATAGTGTATATAACATATACAAGGAAGGTTTGGATATGAAATCTATCATTCTGTTCTTTGTTACTATATTTCCGAAAATGTTTAAAAGGATCGTACTGTGGTGAGTAAATCCTGTTTCCCTATCACTTTCAAAACTTTCAACTTCATTTGTTGTTTCATTGTCCTCGTACAGGTTTTGAATAATCACTTGTATTTTATCCCTCTTATATTTGATTTTTCAAGTAAAAGTTATAATTACATAACTATATAATTAAAGAGTTAAGTAACAATGAATATCCAAACATGCGTCGCATACGTAATTAGTTGTACCCAAATTCAATTATTGGATAGTTTTTCCCGCTGTAAAAGACTAACAAAATTTTAATCTATAATTTTCTTAATTTTAACTCATCTAATGTATCAATAAGAAAGAAAGATAAATAAATACAGGTTTACGTTACCAACTTGCTCTTGTAGCTCAGTTGGTTAGAGCACCCGTTTAGTAAGCGGGAGGTCTTGAGTTCGACTCTCAACAAGAGCAATTTTTGTTTTATTTCTCTATTTTGAGTTGTGTCATGTAATCTACTTTAGTTATGAATATTTAACATACTTTTGATTGAGCTTTCAGCAAGGCTCTTGTAGCTCAGTTGGTTAGAGCACCCGTTTAGTAAGCGGGAGGTCTTGAGTTCAACTCTCAACAAGAGCATCCGTTTGCGAAGCATTTGAATTGGACGATGCCAACGTTGATAACTTATTCTTCTTTTTTTCATTTAATGGAACCAATGATATGTTTGCTCAGGGTGTGCAAACAACTGTTCTTGCCCCCCAAAAGATCCCGGATTACGAATTCAATAATCCGCCCATCCTCTTTGCAAAGTCCACTAGTTTCAATGTCAATAACACAAAACTGGATCCTTCTAAAGCAACTCGAAACCGAAGGATTGCTCTTGTCCATCCTAGAATTCATGCTAACATTGCTTGTTCTTAGCCCACTTGAATCCTATGTTCCTTCCCTTGTTGAAATGGCACAAAATCATGTGACCCGAGCACCGTAACCTGAGAAGAAACTCCAGGAGATCGCCTTAGAATGCGATAATTGTTGACAAACAGTTTACATATGGTGATCGGAAGTGCGTTGACGGCTGGATTCTGCATCTAGGAAATTGCAAAAGGCAGCATTCATCATTTGGGGTCGATCAACTGCAATACAATCAAGATGATGGCATAAACTTATATACGCTACTAGAAACAAATACATCTTCTTATGTAAGCTCCATAACACATTGAACATATTCTAACTCCATAACATTATGACACATTATTGAAACAGGTTTGGAGGTTTGCTCTCTGCTTTTATCGTTGAAACGAAACCTCGTAGTTTGCCACTGCCACTTAATAACGAAAATACAATGTCCCAATCCAACCAAGTAAGATCAAGGATCCAGCATTCATTTGGACCAAAACTAGAGGTGCTACAAGCCTTATTAATTGGTTGGTTGAGCCCAACCAAACTCCGATTCATGTGGATCTAAACCCCAACTTAAGATCGAGTTCACAATCCAACCTTTTTAGGGTTAACATTAACGTTGTTGTTGTCTGAAAAAGTTCATTTTTGTCCACTAAATCCTCATTTTTAGTATTTTAAATTCTATTTTTGATCGTCTTTAAAATGAGTTTAAAAAACTCCGTGAAAAGTGCTCTGAAAATTTTTAAATTTTTTAGATTGTTATGAAAAAAATGCTGTGAGAGGATGATTTATTTAAAGGACATCATGTGAAAAAAAAACCATATTTTTATATTATTTGAAATGGTAATTAAATAAATTAAACTTAGAATATGTAAGCACATCCAAATTTAATAATGGTTTTGTGTAGAAAATTTTATAAATAATTTATATTAAAATTAAGGTAGGGTATATTTTGCTATTATACTCGTTTGTAATTACAAAGAATTGTAATTTTCTAAACATGTTTGACTGACAAAATTTAATTACATCATAATGTTCTAAGTCGTGTTTGGTAGTACGAATTGTAATTACCCCGTTACATATTTATATTTTTAAAAAACATATTAATTACTATAAAAAATTATTAGTATGATAAAAATAATTTCTAAACAGATAATAAAAATTAAAATCAAATCATCACATCTATTATGTTAGTTTAAAAAAGTAGTTGATAATATAATTAATAATTAAAATAATAAGAAAAATAAACATCATATATAATTTTATCTAATTGTTGTGCATATTTGTTGGTTATTCCTTTTTTAATATTTAACATATGCTTCTTATCATCATCTGTTGGTTTTTTATCGAGTTCATCATCACCTAAATTTAAATTTGTATCATTATGATTATTAAGATCTCCCTTTTCCATGTAGTCTTCGAAGTATGATTCTCTCAATTTCACCTATAATTGAAGTTATGAAATATGCAACATGCTAGTACAATCTAACATTATTTTTGTTTTAATTTTATACTGAAGGGATGTTGTTAATATGAGAAATATTTTTTAGAAGAACAAATGTATTCTCAACCACGTTTTAAAGCATTGAATGTCTTAAATTAAAGAGTTTGAGAGTTTTATATGGTGCTTGTGTTTGGCACCATTGTCTCAAATAGTATTATACCCCATGATATAGTGCAAGAAATCCTTTTGCATTTGCATAATTAGCATCGACCTTATAATATTTAGATTCACAGTTCAAATAATTTCTAGCTTTAATTATAAACAACTTATATAAACTTAATTTGGAGAAAGGCTTATAGAGGTTATATCCATTTTTATAATATGTAAATTTAGTAAAAGAATAATATAAAATTTATAATATAAAACTTTTATAAATAAAGTTTTATAAATTGTCTAATAACTTACATAACACTTTTTATAAATAATATAATTTTTTTTGTCGTAACTTTAGAAAGTTGTTTTTTATAAATAGGTTATGATAAAAAAAACTATAATATTTTTATGAATAAATACATTATTTTTATAATATATAATGGACACATAAATAAGTTATGTCCATACTTCTTGGTCATAAAATTTCATAAATAAATATATTATAACACTTTTATAACATATAAATCATTTTTTATAATAAACTTTTTAATCATAACTTCAAAATTTTTTAGGGTTTAAATAATATAATTTTTTTTTGGATTTATAATATAAGTAATATTTTTTTCATAATCATCTCAAACACCCATATGTGTTTATGTTTATAATATAATTTTTATAAATTGTATAAAGGTATTTTTTAAAAATTAAATTTGGGTGTAATTACCTACGTAATTAATCAAATTTTCACCTTCCTCTAAGAATTGGAAGTGCAATTGAGGTACTCCAATTAAACCCAATTCGGTAGGACCCATCAATTATAATGGTTACTCAAATATGTCATCCTTATGCAATTACAAACAATTACACTCAAATCCAATTATTAGGTGGCATTTGTTGGTGTAAAAATTTTATGAAATAAATTTATAAATAATTGATATTAAAATTAAGATAGTGTTTTGAAAGTCACCTAATAATTAGATTTGAGTGTAATTGATTGTAATTACACTGAGGTGGCATATTTGTGTAACCATTATATTTTATGAGTCTCATTGAATTTAGTGTAACTGGAGAACCCCAATAGGAAGTAGTGTGAAAATTAGAATAATTACATGAGTAACTACATCAAAATTAAATTGTGCAATGATTTTCCAAATACTCATACATTATTTAACTTTAAAAAATTATTTTTTATAAAACTTTAAGTTATAAAAATAATATATATTATAAGCAAAAACATATGAGTTTTGGGATGGTTATTGTCAAAAAAATTCTAAAATTATATTATTAACCTTAAAAAATTATGACGGGCTATTATTTGATACACAACTTATAGAGTTTTTTAGACTGCACAAGTGGGTTGATAGCATGACAAGTGTCAATTTTTTTTATTTTTTACTGCACTTTATAAGATACTTGTTACACTCTAAACCCGCTTATGGAGCGTAAAAAGCTCCTCAAGCGATGTATAGGATAGTTTTTCAAAAAATAATGTGTATTTATAAAGTTATAACAAAAAAATTATATTATTTAAATTCTAAAAAAATCCTAAATCTATTGTTAAAATATATATTATAAAAATAATTCACATGTTATAAAAGTGTTATAATATACTTATTCACGTGTTCATGCTATATATTATAAAAAATAATATATATTTATAAAAAAAATCATAACTTTTTGCCATAATTTATTTGTAAAAAGTAATTTTCTAAATTTAAGGTAAAAAATCATATTATTTATAAAAAGTGTTAGGAATGTTATTGTACACTTTATAAAACTTTTTTATAATGGTTATATACTATAAATTTTTATCTTTTCACCTAATTTACTTATTATAAAAATGGTTATAATAAGTCTTTCTCCAAATTAAGTTTATATAAATTTTTATAATAAAAGCTATAGGTTGTTTGCATTGTGAACCTAAATATAATGTTTTAGATGATAGTTATGCAAATATAAAAAGTTTTCTTGCACCATAGTGTGGGGTACGATATCATTTGAGATAATGGATTTAGACACAAGCATCAGAAACAACTCGCGAACTCTTTAACTTGAGACATTCAAAGTTTCAAAATGTGATTTAAAGGACATTTTTGTTTTTAAAAAAATATCATATTAATAAGATCACCTTAGTATAGAAAAAATAAAGTTGGATCGTACTTGAAAGATCTAAAACGATAAGTGCAAGTAAACTGAGTAGTGCTAGAAGCAATGCTTAAGAGCAGTGCCAATTGCTTCAGGCACTAGTTAAGAACAAAGTAGAAAAACAATGAACACTCAATATGCTTAAGCAATTGGTTTTCCTGCAAGTTCTTACTCGAAAAGATAATCCACTATCTTAACACCTCATACGGCAAGTGATTACAAACACTAACATTCACCAAATTAGCAACATCACTTTTGTGCCTAAGATCTAAATCACTCTACTGTAAGTTTCCCGAAAAGATAAAAACTAAGTGACTCACTTGATTACCAACAAAATGCACTCTAAAAAGCAAGTTCTAAAAAAAATAAGTGCTAAAATTCTCCACACATTTTACCTACAAAAACCTTTCAATATATAAGAGTTTAAGGCATGTTAACATAAAATATCAATTACCATCAATCTTCCTATCAAAATAGCAAGATAATCAACATATAAAATATCTTCAATAAGTTTAGGATCAGGATATGTTACCAAGTTACCTAGTCCAATCCAATCTTCTCAAAATATGGAAATTGATTTGCTTGATCAAATCCAAACCAATGTTCAATATATATTCCTATAATAGTTTGGATATCATATATGAGCTTTCATACCTCCACACAATCAATAAAGATTACAGCCCAAAGATTTGTTAATAAAAATTACCAAGTGCATATAAGGTAAGTTATGAGGCTGAGCAACAGTGGTAGATAATAGTGGGCACTAGTCATGGCACTGCTCTAAGCAGTCCTCTCATAATTGTTTCAACAATAAAACCTCTATTAAGGTTTAACAAACCTTTCATATTAAAAGCATGGATTCAACTTCACTAAGCAAACTTCAATCCATCAAGATCTGTCCAAATCTCAACAAAATAATTACCCTTTATAAGGATACAGAGGATCATAAAGTCAACCCATATTTTTTTGGATTGTATATCTCGGTTTATAAGATAAGTATATCACATAAGAGTCCTTAAAAATAACATTGTTTGATTCAATCTCTTCTCTAATAATAAATACAAAAGTGTCTAAACAAAATCTTCAAAAAGATGGAAGCAACTTATAAGTTTGAGTAGTGCTAGACAATAGTGGGCACTGATCATTAGCATTCCTCATAAATTACCTCAACAGTACTAGCATATTGCACACTTCATAACTTTATTCGTAGGTAGAATTTGGATTATCCATACTTTGAAGAGTATATTAAAAAAGATTCAGATTCAAATGACGATAAGGAGTACCCGTTAAATGCTAAAGAGGGAATAACCAACAAATATGGAATACTAGAACAATTAGATAAAATTGCATATACTGCTTATTGTTCTTGTTATTGTTATTAGTAATCATATTATTAACTACTTTCTTTGACTAACATATTACATATGATGATTAGATTTTAATTTTTTTACTCATTTGGAATATTTTTTTATCGTACTGATATTTTTTTAAAATATAAATTATGTAACTCTATGATTACAATTTGTACTACCAAACATGATATAGGAATTATGATGTAATTATACTTTATCAATCAAACACGTCTAGAGAATTATAATTCTTTATATTTACAAGAGAGTGAAATTACTACCTAGTAATTACACTTTCATCCAATTCTTCTGTGTTATCTAAACATACCTTGAATGTGGTTTTGGTTGGAATGATAAAGTTGAGATAGTAAATGTCATGGACTCAAATATCATTTTATGTATGTATTTTTTAAAATTTCAATGAAAATATAAAAAGATAAAAATATCTTCAAAATTGTTATGAATATCTTATTAAGTAGATGTCCATTATGATCAAGATAAAGTTTTAGTGTACTTTAAATTCTAATAGTTATTAGAATTAGATCTCTACTTATTCTATACTTCTTATGCCTATAAATAGAGAATATGATAAAGCATTGTAATCACTCTTTTTGATCAATAAAGTATATTCTCTATTACTTTCATATTTTCTTTGTTTTTTATTATCCCCATCTCTCTTTATTTTATAACATGTTATCAGCACGATGATTCTCTATTTTTTCAAAATCTTTCGAAGTCGTCCCACAAATCAATTTTTAGGATGTTGAAAGATTCAATCTCAAAATGGATGCTCGTAATAATAGTCAAGGTGATGACGATGATGTTAAAGATCTTCAGGTGTATTTTACTATGTTTTATTTATTATATCATATTTATTATAATTGGAGAATAATCATGACAATATGAATGGATAGATTCTGATTTAAAATCTATGTATGCTTGCGATGTTGATTATAAAATAAAAAATCAATAGAGACGTTTAAAAGTCTGTCTTACCAGAATTGTTGCATTCCCCGAAATGAATGTAAATATAAAGAAAATAAAAGATATACTCATGGACCACTAAAAGTGGGAATATAGTAATAAATAAGAGAACAATAAGAGTTCTCAAGATAACTCTTCAAAGGGTAAAGATAACTTATGTTATCAATGTGATATGAAACATTATTGGTCACATATGATATTCTGTTTTTGTTAATATTCTTTGAGGAAGGATGTGAGAATGTAGTAATAAATTTTATCATTATAGATAGAAAGTATTTATCTTATTTGATACTAAAACAAACAAATATTATTCCAATATTCGATAGTACAAAATTAGTCAAAAACTCTAGAAGAGCTAATATATTAATATATTGTGATGGTTAATCCATTGGTTTTAAAATATATTCATAATGGATCTTATATTGAGATTGTAAATTATATTCATAATGGATCTTATATTGAGATTGTAAATGAGGAAAATATTATATTTCATATGAATAAATAAAGCGGATTGAGTTACTAATTTATAATCTTTGTGATATTCTTTTGTCATCATCCCTATTAAAAGGTTGAAAGCAAAATATTTGACTGTGAAAGATCTACTCATGAGCAATAGAATATGATAATTCTATCTAAAGCTTATTATGATTATATACACCTAAAGTTGCAAGTTTTTTTTAAAAACTGTGAGTATAACTCTACAATATTCAGAATAAGTTCTCAATTAAAATTACGTGGTAAAATATTACTGATGAGAACTTGCAAGAGAGAAAACTTATGTATGAAATGCCATTGGTTATATAGCTATTGTACACTTGGAAAATAAGATTCACTCTCAAAGTTTGCTATTAATAGATTTTTGGGCATTTGAAGATTTTGGCATATTCCTTGAAGCGAATACTGCATATAATTATTTAAAAATTATATTTATTGACTTAGTGGCATTATAGACTTCACATTGATTTAGACATTTCCAGTAGTAAATGTCACAATCGTACTTATATGTGGATACAAATTAAAAAGAATGACAATAAAATTGTAAATTTGTTACAATTTAGTACAATTGAAACACATGTTGAAGTAAACCAGAAGTTTACTAATACAAATACATTTACTACTTGGTGTGACCAGTTAGACAATCCTGGATCATATAATGCGAAAATTAATTAAGAATTTAAATGGACATTCATTAAAGAACCAGAAGGTTCTTTAATTTAAAAAATTCTCATTTGTTGCTTGTTCTCAATGAAAATTGGTTCTTAAAAACTCATTAGCTAAAGTTGAGATTCAATGTTTTGCATTTCTGAAATGAATATGAGCTCATTCATCCACCATGTCGATGATTTTGATATTATATGATTTTGGTAGATGCATCTACAAAATAATCACATGCGTTATCAACTCGCAACCTGTCGTTTGCGAGATTGCTTGTTTAAATAATTAATTTCAAATTATACAATTAAAATAATTCATCTTGCTAATGTTGGTGAGTTTACATCCCAAGTTTTCAATCATTATTACATGTCAATTGGGATAAAAGTTGAACATCATGTAGCTCATGTTCACACAAAAAAAAGTTAGCTAAATTGTTTATCAAATGCCTCCATCTAATAGCTAAATCATTACTTATGAGAACAAAACTTTCTATTTCAGCATGAGATTGTATTGATTTACGTCTTTTCACATCAAGCTAATAAATTATAATTGATTTTTGGTCAAGAGCCAAATATTTCCCATCTTACAATTTTTGGATTTGCAGTATATGTTCTAACTGCTTCACCACAATGCACAAAGATGGGTCCTAATAAGATCTTGAGAATATATATTTATATGAGTATTATTATAATATTTTTTAGCTATTAATTCGATATTTAGTTATGACATGAGTTGTTAGTTTTCCCGACATTAGGGGGAGATAAATAATAACTTGTAATGAGTTAAGGGGACAGTAATTTGAACTAGAAGTTCAATAAGGATAACTCATTACAAGTTAAATGTTAGATGTATTTATAAACTTAATGAGAATAACTAAGTGTTATATATCATCTAATATTTTAATTTGAATCAAAGTTCCAATAGGACAATCAATTAGAATAAATAATAGATTGATTGGTTCCAAAGATGAAAATTTTTCTAGATGGTCATATAGTGGAGACAGGTGCTCCAAAAGAGACCCAAGACATAACTAATAAGTAAAACTTCATAAGAGATTCAAGTACCTGAAACTAAATTTTAAAATAATGAAAATAAGAGATCTCGATAAGTTATGTTAATTCGAGAAAATGTGGAACTGAATAATTAAAGTGGTCGACAATGATTTTGCATGCAATATTATTATTGAAATAATTTGAACATATGTGGTAAATTTGACTTAGTGAATAGTAGTTGAAGGAGGATTATAAAGTGATCCAAAATACCTATTTGTGTTTTTATAAAAAATCGTGATTAAAGTTTGTTATGATTATTGTTGAATCTCCTGAAAAGATTAAAATATATTTCCTCGAATTTCCCTCACTCTTGACTTTTAAAAGAATGGTAATATAAATGTCTAGCAAATATATTCAAATAGTCATTTGAAAAACTAGTATTCATGATTGAATACGTAGAATATGAGAAAATATGTGATGTTTTCATAAGGGGGAGTAAATACATGTTGCACTCTTTTTCCCTTAATCGAGGTTTTGTCCCACTAAGTTTTCCTGGTAAAGTTTTTAATGAGGCAGCATATTATGCGTATTATAGATTGTGTACTCTTTTTCCTTCATTAGGTTTTTATCCACAAGGTTTTTCCTAATAAGGTTTTAACAAGACACATTATCTACCAATGGACATCCAAGTGAGAGTGTTATGAATATCTTATTAAGTGAATGTCCATTATTATCAAGATAAAGTTTTAGTGTACTTTAAATTCTAATAGTTATTAGAATTAGATCTCTACTTCTTCTATAATTCTTATGTCTATAAATAGAGAATATGATGAACCATTATAATCACCCCTTTTGATTAATAAAGTACATTCTCTATTGCTTTCATATTTTCTTTGTTCTTTATTCTCCCCATCTCTCTTTATTTTATAACAAAAATAACATTTGTTGCTTTGTAAAAATAATAGGTTTTTGATAATTTTACAATTGAGTTAAGATACGATTGATGGGTGACACCAACTTAATCAAACTTTTAAATAATAGAATAAATATTTAAAATATAGTTTTATAACTCTACTAACGACTTGAATTAATGTCACAATTAGACCCAACTCAGATAAAAAAATACTTAAAAATATTTGTTTTTAAAAGTGACAAATATAAAGGTGTTTTTGTACTTTTATATAAAATTTATAAAAAAAATTTAACTTAAACTCAGAAAAATCTAAAAAAAGGAAAAACTCTCTTATTGTGAGACTTATCCTAAAACACTAAAGTTTTGAAAATCTAACTTAATTATTTCAATAGTCTATATAGGTTTTTTCACCCATATCATATATACCATAATCCAATATTATACACAAGTAAATATTTATTTACTTAATTTATATCAAAGTAATTATACACTCAAAAAAGAAATTTTTTTTTAACTGTAAAAGCACCTTTTAACAATTTTTGCTTTTGTTTCTAGAAAACATTTGGATAACAAAATCACTTTGTTTACTTTGACCGTGGAGAAGTGCTTTTTCAGATCACTATAGTAAAGACCATTAATTTGGTAATTACTAAGCATCAAACATATTACTAATTTTTAATTGTCGATTATAAATTACTAGTGCAAACAAGAGTAAATTTCGGAGATTGACAAGTATATCTTGATTTTATATATATATATATATATATACATGAAAATTCAATTTTGACTTCATTTAAAAATTAATAATTCAATGCTACCCTCTCTATGCAAGGGGCCAATCCTAAACTTATGGTTAGAAAAGAAGAGGGTGGGGTGCATCTTAAACTGAAGAGGTGCTGGTGCCCCATGGAATCGTGCAGCGATTTTGTTGGTAGGCACTGAGCAGAGCTACACCATGGGTTTTGTTTCTTTTGCACTTTCACAACAAACAGCAAAGTTGCGGCAGTGCCACCATCCAATCCTATCATGGATGTTGACTCTCTATCAATGTACCCAATAATGCATATGCATACCCCCTTCGTTTTCATTACCCTTCACCATATCTCAACGCACCCTTTGGCTTATTCATCACAGTTTTATACATATATATATATAAGTGAATAATTACATTATTATAGGAGAAGAGAAAAAGTGTTTACAAACATCAGGATTGGACTCTAGATCTCATACAAATATATATTGAATTAATTTAAAATTTATTTCTTTCACTTCAAATTTGTATAATTTATCGAATGATCATTTAAATATAAGATTTTTTAGCATGTTACATTATCTATTATGTCTCATTTATATAGAATGTAATATTCCAATGCTTAGTTGACAAAATATAAAAATATTTAAATGCACATTTTATAAACCATATGTATTTATGATCTGTAACAAAATTTTCATGTAATTATAGTAACCTTCTTATGGGCATACTTATATTTGTAACAAGTGACACTCTAGGACACATATACAATTGGATTTTTTTTTTTTTTTGCCATAGTACAATTTGATCTAAATGTGATTGAATCCTAGGCCATTTTCTACTGAAATATAGAATTTATTAATTAATTAATATTTTGACAAATTTTCTGGTGAAATATATGTAATGTTTTGGCAAGGTTTACTGTATATTAACTACTCTAATAAAACATATTCATTGTGCATGCTTATCTTTTGAAAATAATAATGCATTTTGAAAACTTAAATTAGAATTTGGAATTTTATATAACAAGCATTAGATAATTTTTAATATGCATAAGTTTCAAAAATAATAAAATGGAATTTTTTTTTGAATGAAAAATATTGCGGAATTAAGTTACATGAAAAGTATGAGAGATACAAAAGTTTCTCTTTTTGTTTGTTTTAAGAAATGCTGAAGCGTCTTCTGGAAGGGCTTCAACCAGTTGTAAATCTTCTTTTCTTTTAAAAGTTAATTTGGCTAGATGATCAGCACTTTGATTCTCCTCCTAGAAATGTATTGTAAAGTTTATTAACTTTTTTGAGACAATATACAGTATATCTTTCTGATCAAAACAAAGCTTGACATCTTTAAGACACTACTGTGTATAGTTTTAACTCATATTAATGACTATATTAACGGTTATACATTAAAAATTGTTTTTTTTTTCTGAGTTTCCTTAATGCACAAGAATTAAACTGGAAGGAGTGTAAATTTCAGACTTGCCTTTGCAAGTCCTTTTACTTAAATAGGATTTTCAAAATATTTAAAACCAAATTGAGAATTCCTTTTAGCCAACTTTTTCTCCCTCAAAAATATTTCTCAAATCTTTTACTTTCACTTTTTTCATGTTATTTAAAAAAAAAATCAGAAACAAAGGAGATACATTTTTTGGCGTTTTTATTTACAAAATTGTACATTTAAAAAATAATAAAGGAGGTGCCTTTCATGATCTCAACTTCAAACGACTTATATTTAAAAATTAATATTATTCTTATAACATAGTTGATATTTTAAATTAATTGATATAATTATTATTGCAACAATTAGAAAGATGTTTAAGCGTATATTTTTCGTAAGAGTTTATGTGTAGTATCAAAAATATACTTTTATAAAATTAAAAAAAAATTATTATATCAGACTTAAATGTGATTCCTCCGTCAGGGTTAACTATGTGTAATAATAGTAAATTTACCTTATTAATTTGTATAGACTGGAGGATTAGAAATTGGCCTAAATTGAGGAAAAGCAATGAATGAGCCATTTGCATATTTCGACTCATTTTCTTTTCTTTTTTTTATAATTCATGACTACTTATTTATATTTTTTATTCATATTTCATACTTAACATATTATTTAATATTTTAATTGAATTTCGCATAGTTAAAATTGATTCAAAGTAAACATTAATATCAATGTCAATGAGTAAAATCTTTTTTAATTTTTATAATTGATATATTTTTATACTTTTATTGTAAAATAAAAATATATTTAAAATACAAATTTAACATCACATTATCTAAAAATTGAATATATGACATAGTTTAATAAAAATAAGTAAACCTATTAAAGATTTTTCAAATGTCATACCATTAAATTGTGCATCACATCGGTAAAAAAATAGTATATAATATATATACATGAAAATTAATTTATATATAATAGTAATTTAATGTTATATTAATTATTATAAAATCAACTGTATAGAAACAAATATTGAATAAAAAATTACATAAAAATATCAATGGATAAATATTAAAATTATACATAAATTTTGATACAATTTGTAATATAATAATATACTAACTTTATTTTGGTGCATTTGTATAAATAGAATTTTAATTTTGATTTAATTTTCACATTTCTTTAACATGTTAATCATGCGACACTATTTTCCATTAAGTCATGTGTAAATTGTTGGCATGATATTTTATTAGGTTAAAAATAAACAAATAAATTTAAATTATTTTTACCTAGATTAAAAAAAATAAAAAAAATAAATTCTTTTTTTTTGCTCTAGTGAAAATAATTTAAATTTATTTATTTTCTAACCTAATAAAATGTAATGTCAGCAATTTACACTTTACTTAACAGAAAATAGTGTCGCATAAAAAACAGGTTGGTGAAAGATAAAAATTGGATCAAAATTCAAATTTAATGTATACAAATACACCAAATAAAAATTAATGCATCAAAATTTATATATAATTTTTATATTTATTTCAAATATAAATAATAACCATTAAGACATTTTCTTTTATTTTATTTTATGTAATTTTAAAATCACATTTATTACAGGAAGTGGTTCTGTAATGACTACAATAATACATAAATGGATAGCAATGTTGAAATAAATGATTTAGACAATGATAATGTTTATACCCTTTCAAAAGATCCTTACATTCGAATGTAAGTTAATACATATTAATAAATCATTTGTATTATTTTCAACACATCATCTTTTATTAATGATTGAAAAAACTTGAAAACAAAAAAATAAGATGTTACACCTCGAAATCATGTGTTTTGTTTTCAAATGTAAACTTTAATTTATTAGATTAATCTTTCTTAATCGTTTAAGATTTTTTATTTTTTTTGGCACAAGAAGGATAAAACCACAACTAAACTAGGTGAGGTGAAGCCATGTCAAATTTATCATCGTGCAACAATCGTAGAACTTCATCCCGTGGTTGCATTAAAATATACCTACCTAAAGGCTTTGAAGACGCCATTGACGCCAATCTATTAGCTACCTTGTTGCTCTCTCTAAAAACATGTGTAATTTGAACCGTCCAAGATAATTGAAGTAACCCCTTGATAGCTCATAGTACTGTTGAATGATGGTGCTCAGTGGAAAAGGTTTGAATCAGTTGGATGGCTGCAACACTATCCATCTCAAGAACCACCTATTTCAAGCCTAAATTCCAAGCTACTTGGGGGGCCCTCAAGTGCACCCCAAAACAGAGCAGGATCCAATATTTTAGAAAAATCAGCTACCCAATTACCATGTTGGTCAAGGACTAACCCCTTGTTATAGCGTTCTTAGTCTTAATACAAACAGCATCATCCGTATTAACCTTGTGCCATCCTTTCACAAGTGCATTCTAACTAACGAGTCTGCATATTTTAGCTCGTCCACGCATAAAAGGACTCACCATTCCATGCTTCGAATGAAGAAAAGTGTCTCTCATCCAGTAGCTTTTCTCCAACACTCTTTTCCATTCAATAAAGTTTGTATTAAACACATAGTTATTCTTCCAAATCCAGATATGCCAACAAATGAAATCAAAAAGAGTCTGTCATTCATTAGGGTGAAGTGCAAAATAAGCAAGATTCGAAATGTTGACCTCGAACCATGCTTCCAAACTAATGGTGAAAAATTCATGACTCTTATTTGGCTTTACCACCAATACCCATTGATGCGTCGTTGAAAGCACCAAAAATATCCTATTCCCTGTAAAATAGTAAAAATAATAGTAAAAGGGAAGTAGGGTCGAATCCTCAGGGACTGGATTGTACGAATGCTTGTTTCTTGAAATCCTGAACAATTTCTTAGCCAAGAAAACTTGCGTTCTTGAAAAATAAATAAAAATAAAAAAACAGAATTAAGAATTTCAAAATAAAATAAAAACAGAATTTGAAATAGCGAAATTAAATAAATTTCGAAAATTAAAATGGAGAATATAAAAATAAACAGAGTTTGGGAAAAGAGAGAGTTTCTTATGTGGCGAGATTCTAGCCTCCAGTTGTCTCGATCCGCCTTGGGTTCAATCCTTCGCTTTTAGGTAACCCTTCTCGAGCAGGATAAGCCAGTTATAGTGGAAGAGGACGCCTACGACCACTAGCTCCAAGAATTTAGACTTAAGATTTGGCGGAACCTAACTCTAGCCAATAATCGCTTTTGTGGGACTATCTTCTGCTAGATCATCACTTCCTAACGGTGAATACCACGCCATTTTGTCTATTGGATTCGCCAACCTCTGACGCAGAAAGCCAACGAACCGACTGTGCAACCTTCCCAAAATGTACAAAGCGGCCGTTCCTTGCACAAGTTGAAAAGATCACCTATTAAGGGACATGGACGAAAGCGTCAGCCACGTAATATGGAGAAACGATGAATAGCTTGTTGAAAAGGCTAAGCGCGGATTCTAACCCTCATGAACCTTTTTGGAGAATTTCGACAACCTTCGGCTAGATTGGTTTAGTGGCTCATAATTTTTGGGAAAGAAATAAATATAATAGAAATGAGATTTTTATTGAAGAAAATATAGAGAGAACAAAAAACAGAGTTTTTGGGAGAGGGAGTGTTTACAGAAAAAAGAGATGTCAAATATGTGTCACTCCATCCCCTATTTATAGTACTAGAAAACCTAGCCTATTCCTAATTAAATTCTAAAAGATAATACAAATAATTAAAGATAATTAAAGATAAATAATGATAAATGAAAATAAATCCTAAAATTAAATCTAAATAAAAATCTTTAATAATTATCCTAATATAATTGAAATTAAAATAGAGTCTTGTGCTATAAAACCTCTTCTTTTGCATTTTTTCCCCAAAAGTCTTCCATACTTTGCATTTTCGGCACCACTTCTCTCCTACTTCGCATGCTGGCCCAATTCATCTTTAATTTCACGCTTTTTGCCCCCAAATTTCCTTTTATCTTCAATTAAGTCCCTACAAGACAAAGAACCATAAAATAACCCAAATTAGTAGGACATACTCAAAATAATCATGTAATTAGCACATAAAAATATGCTGTTCTAGAGTATTATCACCCATGTCGCCACAGCTGGAGTGCATAATCGCAGTACATGATTTATACTTACTATCGAATCACCACAAGCCTTGCAACTCACATCAGTAGTAAGGTTCCTTCTCAACCGACATTCATTAGTTAGGACTTTGTCCATATATGCTAGCCAAAGGAAGACACGTACAGGAAAGCGTCAAACACGATGCCAAATTTTATCCCTACTAGCCAAATCCAGGCCACAAATAGTAAAGTACACTGAGCAAACAGTAAATACACACTTATTATCATATCTCCACCTAATAAAATCATTCACATCATGATCGAGCGGAGGTTATAGGTAGAAATACTCTTGATTACCGATGACGGTAACACCGACTTAAGCACATCCCAATTCCATTCCCCATTGGGAGTTACCATATCCTTAACAATAACATATTCATTAAGAATGTATAGGGGTTGGGCTATAAATGTGACACCTTATACCCGACCCAGTTGTTGGATTCGAATATAAAATGTCACATTTCGTTGCTGAAGCAACCCACTTTTCCATATTTTTTTTTGAAAAGGAAACGTAGTGGTAAATTTATTTTATAAAAATTTTGGTAGCATTTCTGACTATTTTACATAAAACCCCCTACAAAATTTAGATTTTCACAAAATATCCACATTCAAATTATCTCTCAAATCAATTCCTAGCACTACGATTTCTCAAAACATATCAATAAACTAGATTTCTACGCTTTACTATTTTATCAAAACATTAGTTATAAAATATTAGCTAAGAAAACATAATGAAAATATTTAAATTCAGTTTACGACATAATATTATATATATAAGCCTAGGTATATGCCATTTACATCAACTATAAAGTAAACTCTTCACCAACATTGTTTGAGCTGAACTTCGATTCTTCAGATGCTGCCGGAACGATCAAACGAATCTAACTACCTGTGCATGGAAAAAATAGATAAACCTTACGCTGAGCAATTTTTATGCTCAGTGGTGCTAATATAATATAAATCATTACATAAGTATTGGACACAAATTAATTGATAGAAATAAACTAAAACATGATTAAAAATATCATTAATAACATCACAAAAAAAATTCTAATATTAATAAAATTTAATATTTTGATATTGACAAATCGAATAAAGAAAATAAGTTTTTTAATTAAATTCAAAATCGCGTAATTAATTTAATTTGCACAATATGGAAATTCAAATAAATTCAAGTTTTGTTTTTGTTTTTCTTTCAATTCAGACCCCATACTAAAGTTTAGACTCATAACCAGATACCCGAATCCACCACCCGAGTTGTTCGGCAACGATGGCTATCAGAGTAGTCCGTGACCCTCTGGGAATTGGGATAGCCCACGCCCTCTAGAACTTGGGGCTAACAATAATAACAACTAACCGACTTGACATTTTCTCCCTCGACCCTCTGGGAATTAAGGAGATCTAAATTCTCTTATATAAAGACTCTATGGCATGCCAACTATATCTGATTTAGTCTAACTTAGTGAAATGGGGTAAAAAAACAAATTTCCTAATCCATTTCAATTCCATTTTCATATAATTCTCATTTCAATTCCATTTCATGTTCAAATCACATATCGCCTAATGTAAAATAGGCTTTCAATTTGAAACATATTAAATATTTTCTTGCTCAAATCATCTAAAATCATAATACTCAAATCCAAATCATAATCATGAATTCACTAATTTAGTCTTATGAAAAACATAGTATTCATCTTGAAACATAATTTTATAAATATTAACTAAATTATTCAAACTCATTCAAAACTCATAAAAATAAATTAAATTAAATTAAATATAACTAGTCATATTAAATTAAATATTATAAAGTTTTATGTAATGAAAATAAGATATTAGCACAAACCAAAGTTTTAATCGCTTTACTCCTTTTCTTCGCCTTTCTCCTTCAAGATATTCGCTTCATTTTTAGTTACAATAGGAGCAATTCAATGCAATACAGCAACATTTATCCATTCTAAAACTAAAACTAATAAAAACAAACTTAAATATACATGATTATTCATATTGACAACTTAAGTTTTCTAGTCTAAAATTCACATATCTTTTGACTTGATTATATGTTTTCAATTCTGTCTTTACTAGAGTACTCACTGTTTCACAAGCTATCATTTAGCACCAATATTACACAAAGTGGCCAATGTTCTCTAATTCCCCTTTAACATGGTCAAATATACCAAATAAACTTTTCATTCATTTTTGTTTCTTTTTCACGCTTCTAACAAGCTAGAACTCATCTTCTAATAATTTCCTATCCAAAAATATATCTATTTCACTTAAGTTTTCTAAGCTTCCATCAATGTCCTTTAATGGCAACTTCTAAAATACTTGAGAAAATAAAAATTATTGGTATATATATGTAAAGCAAGCTTCAAATATTCAGAATCTATAAAAAAAATTAAATAAAAATCATACCTTAAACTTGAAATTGAAGGAAAATGGTGAAAGGGGGGTTTTTTTTTTCCAATCTTTCGTAAGAAAGATGAGAAAGAACTTATCTTTCTCTCTTTATATATTATAATATATATTATAATATGTAACAAATTACTATTATTTTAAATGAAATGTTAAATAAAAATTATTTAATGAAAATATCATTTAAAGCCATCGTGAAACTTTTGATTTTTTTTAAGTAATGGGAAAATTTCCATTAAGTCCTTTCCATCAAAATAAAAATAGGATAATTTCACTTTAGTCTCTATACTTTTCTAACTTATTCAATTTAATCTCTGAACTCGATATTAAATTTTTAACTTAACTATATACTCCTACTAATAATCCTTTGTGTTTTCATGTCTGACGGTTTTCTCTAAAAACGATCACAATTTCTTATACTACTATTTATTTATAGATCACTTATTCAAGGACTTCTACCATAAATATTCTTCTTCTCTTCTTTCTTTTTTTTTTAAATGGGGATGTTACAGTAAACATCAATAAGGGGACCATGTTTGGTTCTAAGAATCTGAACCCATAACTGCTTAGGTTTCTTGATAAGATTAAAACCAATTTTCATGAGGAAAGCATCATTTTAACAATCAAACTTCTTAGAGCCAAGGCCGTCATGTTTTGGAACCTTGCAAAGATCATTCCACTTGACAATATTTACTCTTTCTTCTCCTCAGTGTGTCCCCCCACAAAGTTACGAATCATTTCTCCATTTCAAAGCAAACTCCCTTTTAGAATAACAGTCGATTGCATAACATAATTAGGGATAAATGCTAACAATGCTTTGGTCAACGTGATTCTACTTGCTAACGAAAGCATCTTAGCCTTCCACCCTACTAATGTTTTCCTCATGTTATCAATAATGTACTGAAAAGTATCTTTTGTCGCCCTTTGATGTAAAAGCAGAACACCTAGATATTTCTCCAAATTATCAACATGAAATAACCCTAAGCCATAACTGATATTCTCTTTCAAAAAATATCTATGTTTTCTGTGCATTAACATTATGGTCAGAACCCTTTTCATAATCAACATTTGGTCAACTGATGCCTCACTAAACAACACCAAATCGTCTACAAAGAAAAGACTAAAAATACCAAGACCATTCCTAAAAAGCTTTATAGGTTTCCACACCCCTTTCTGGACTTCAACATTTATATCTTGAGTCAAACGCTCCATACAAAGAACAAAGAGATAAGGTGAAATAGGATCACCTTGTCATATGCCTCGAGATGGGGTAAAAACTTTAGAAAGATTTTCATTCTAAATAACTTGCATGGTAGAGGAACTAACACAATGCGTAATATGTTGTTGAACAGTACCTGGAATACCAATATAAACTAAAGTATCCTCAATGAAGCCCCAATCGAATCTGTTGTAAGCTTTTTCCAAGTCAATCTTAACAACCATCTATCATTTCTTGCTAGATTTCCTGCGCAAGAGTGAATGATCTCCTGTGCAACAAAAATATTATTCGTTTTGCTTCTTCCAGAGACAAAACTTAATTGGGTTGGAATGACCCATTTTTACATCAAAGGCTTCAATATATTGACAATGACTTTCGTTACAATTTTTTTAAATAACCATATAATGGTTGATTGGTCAAAATTTGGAGAGCGATTTAGGATTTTCCACTTTCAAAATCAAGACCGGCAGGGTACGATTTAACCAACCATCAAGCCTGCCACCATCTCAAATTTTTCTTACAAACTCACAAACACTTTATCCAACTACTGGCCAATTTTTTGGTAGAAGATTGCATGGATACCATCAATTCCTAGGGCTTTCAAGGGCAGCATCTCTAATACAACCTTCTAGATCTCCATATTCGTGATTATATTGACTCAAATTCAGCATCAGACATTTTATAAAACAAACCTCATTAAAAGGAGCCACTCCTAGTTGACAAGTCTATTATGAAAAGAGACCTGTAAAAATTAGTAGCCATTTGTTGCAAAGTCTGGGAGTCATCACACCAACTATCATCGCTAAGTTTTTGTAACAGTCCGGTTTAGACCCTAATCGGAAGAGTAGTTTCTAGACCACATATCCCAGTCAAAAAATATTTTAATATTATTTTTCGTGCCTTTTATAAGTGAATTGACATGTGTGAAAGTCTCGTGTGAAAATTTAACTGTTTATGTGCTTAATTTTGAAAAAGGACCTAATCGCGTAAAATGTAAAAACTATGTACTTGTTGTTAAAGTGCCTTTTTGATGTGGCTTTTTAAGTATGAAGTCCTTATGATGCAATTGGACCATTGTATTAAGGCATGGACAAGTATATACATTAGTAGGTAGATTTTTATATGTTAATATTAAGGGCAAAGTTGGTAAATGGCATATAAATGTTTAATAAAATAAAACAAAACATGAAATAGGCCATTAACATGTTATATTGCCGAAAATTGAAGAAAAAAATAAAATAAAAAGAGCTCTAGGGTTTCGGCTAGTTTAAAGCTTAATTAAGGTATGTATTTTATTCAGTTTTTGATAATTTCTACGTTTTTGTAATCGTTGCTTCGTATACTATCAAGCCCATGTCTCAATTTTGGATTTTGTTGATGATTTTTAGTTATGCCATTTATGAAACTATGGGCTTTATGATGTTAGTTGATGAATTATGAAAGATATGTGTTGGGTTGACATATGTTGTCTTTGAATTTTTGATGAAATTGAGTAATTTGGGTTAAATTGTAAAAAAAATATTATTTTGAGGGACTAAAATGTAAAATAAATGAAATTTATGGACTTGTATGAGAGCTATGAAAATTTGGTTAAGCTTGTGTATATTCAAATTATATGTATTTTGTGATTTTGTGAATTAGGGACTAAAGTGTCGAAATGTGAAAATGTGAGGGTTGGTTTGCAAAAGTCCCTAAATATGTGTTTATGGATTGTTTTGAATGATTTGGTTAATAAAAGGGTTAATTTTGAATACATATAGATCAAGAAAGAGGAATTCGAACTTAGACCGAGGGAAGACGAAGATTATAGAGTAAAATAGTCTTAATCGACAACTCCAAGTACGAGGTAAGTTCGTACGCAAAATATGATGTTATAAGTATGTTTTGATGCTATGATTATATATAGGTCATATATATGTTGGTTTGGATGAATACAATGATTTATCAATGGAATTTGGCACTAAATGTGCGATTTAAACTAGCTTCGGCTATATGAGGCACCAAGTGTGCGATACCGACATAGCTTCGGTTAATTGATATGACACTAAGTGTGCGGAATCGTTCTAGTTCGGCTAACCTTTATAGCACTAAGTGTGCGGATGTTTAAAGTGTGAATAATTTATGAAAAGTCTTATAATATTGAACGAGAGGTATGTATGAAAGTGAATAAGTACGAAAAGATTCAGGTATGTACGATACCTAAGTGGTAGATAATATTATGTATGTGAAGTTCATTAAATTGATATGGTCATATGGATTGAAAATGTGTAAATACTTATGTGTTGATGTTTTATGTTTTATATACTATTGATGATTTTAGTACAAGCTTACTAAGCTTTTGAAAGCTTAGTTTGTGTGTGTGTTTGCATTGTTTTATAAATATTGAAGCTACTGTAAGCTCGAGGGTTGTCAAGGATCGTCACCACACTATCGAACCTCATTTTGGTACTTTAAAAATGTATATTTTGAAGTATGGCATGTATAGGCTAGTAGTCGTGGGATTATGCTTTGTGATGTATATATTTAGCCATGTGATTTGGCTAGTTGGTGTTTAAACTTATAGTTGATAATGACTTATGGTATGTAATGTTAATGTGCAATTGTGATATGTTTTAGTTGGACAAAAGAAATGGTAAATATTGGTAAGTTTTGGTAAGTTTAGTATAAGTTTGAATGATGTATGGAAGGAAATGTTTTGGTATGATCTTACCTTAGGTTTGGCATGAATTGGTAAGGTTTATGAGTAGGTAAATGGTTGATATTGTTATGGTTGGAATGATGTGTATTTTGGCATAAAAAAATTGGTTAAATTGGTTAAGCATATATGCTTGTTTCTTTGCTTGTAGGTTGACCCAAATTGGGGTGGCAAGTTGACTATTCAAATGACCTATTTTTGTCCACACAGGCAGAGACCCGGGCATGTGTCTCAGCCATGTGCGACACATGACTATGTTGCACGGTCGTGTGTCCCCTGGGGTACCCTAAAATTGTAAATCAAGCCCGACCACAGCCAAGGCACACGGACGTGTTTTGTAGCCGTGTGGGCAAGTCAGTAGCTATGCCCTGTTTTGCCACGGCATAGACGACACACAGACGTGTCCAAGGCCATGTAAGGCACACGACCTGTTCACACGGACGTGTGACCTTTTAAAAGTTAAAAATTTTTATAAGTTCTAAAACTTTTATATGTTATCAATTTGGTCCTGAATGCATGTTTAAGCATTATATACTCGATTTTATGTGAATATTGAATGTGAATGAATGAATTTTATTAGTAATGAGATGATATTTGATGTGTAGTTGTTTTGATTTGAGTTATAAATTCGGTAATACCTCTTAACCTGTTCTGGAGACGGTTACGGGTTAGGGGTGTTATAATTTTAGCATGCTCATCAAATTACAGTACCTCCTGTTAATTGTATTAGCATGAAAAAATTTGTATTTCGACCACCATCACACATCCATTTACATCGGGCCATTTGTTTCTAAAGACTCACCTCTTGAGTAAAAACTTCCTCAAGTTCAAATCGGAGTTGTTTCTCTAAGTTAAAAAGAAAAACCAAAGAGTGCCTATCAAGCTTCTCTTCAATCCCCTTAAGTCCAGCCATGAAAAGCCTTTTCTTTCTACTAATATGACCAAAAGAGCTACAATTTCAAGCCTTAACTTTAGAAATAAAGCTATTTATGTTCGCCACCACATCATTGTCCATAGTCCAAGAGTCATTCAAAACTTAAGCAAATTGTTCATGCTTTAATCAAGAAGCAAGAAAGCTAAATGGCCTTCTTTTATTGGGCATCACATGTATCCTAGTAGATAGGCATATTTGTAACACCCCTAACTCGTATTCATCGCTAGAATAGGGTTACGGAGCATTACAGACTTATTACATCCAATAATATGCATTCACAATCAATCATATTATCCCTAATACGAGCTCTCGATGCTCAAATCATGCATCAGAGATGGTTCAGGACTAAACCGATAACTTAAAATTTTTTTGGATAATATAGTAAAATTTTCAAAATACAAGGGACACATGCCCGTGTCGCCTGTCCGTGTGTCTCACACGGCCAAAGACACGCTGCATCACAGGCCATGTGGACATTCGAAATGGGATCACATGGCCATATCCCAACCCGTGTCATACCCCGTGTAACTCTCTGACTTGGGTCACACGACCAACCACACACCCGTGTGACTAGCCCGTGTCCCGTGTGCCAGCCATGTGCTAGGCCGTGCCAAAACTATAGGGTATATTGACTTATGCCACACGGCTAAGTCACACGCCAGTGTGCTGAGCCGTGTGGAGCTATTAACTTGGTTTCTAAATAAACATCAAGGGACACATGGCCGTGTCACCTGTGTCTTTTCCTGTGTGGACAAAAATAAGCTATTTACCAAGCCATCTTTCTCACCCAAACTTATATTCACCTAAACATGTCAAATAGCATAAGACCATATCATCAAATGGCATTCAAACCAATCTCAACCAAGCCTAAACCATACCATTTCAATATCAACAACCACAAAGCACATAAGCATCACAATTAGCCATTCCATGTCATACCTATTTCACATCCAAAATCACTTAAATGATCAAACTTATTTAGTAAACTTTGTGCCTAAACCAACATGCATATCCTATATCAAAATTCAACCACTTGGTACTCAAAATACCATTTCACAACAATCATTCACATAGCAATTTTAAACCACATAACAAAAAGCCATTTGCACATATATATACATAACTAAATAAACCAAAATAAGCCAAATCACATGGCTATACACATAACCAAACATTCATCATTTACAAGCCAAATCAATTAGCTAAATCCATTATCAACATATAGACCATATTAACCACAACTCCTATACATGTCATATAACCAAATATATAAGTTCAAAAGTACCACAATAACATATAGATAGTGTGATGAGATCTCCGCAACTCCCAAATCCGAGCAAGCTTCGAAAACACTATAAAACACGAAAAAATAAACAAAGTAAGATATAAAGCTTAGAAAGCTCGTATGATTAATAAATATTACTTACCATTTATTCACAAATTAAGTTATCTATCATAAAATACTACAATTTAACTTAATCACAAAGCTAATATATGTTCATCCACATAGTAGATCATGTAACTCACAAACTTCATAGTTTTCAATTCTTATATGGTTTACGTACATACCTACACTGATACGTATCAATCCCTTACCCTTTCATATCCTCAATATACCCGTTGAACCATTTGGAATAATATTGAATGCTCGGGAATCTCGCACCCAAAGTGCCAATACATGGCTGAAGCCATCTCAATCTCATATCTCATACAATGTTCACTCTCGAGCTATCAACGGGTCTGCTCACACAAGCTAACGGTCAAGACGTAACTACTCGGTGCTGCTCACACAAGTTGACGAGAATCCGCAGCACATGCCGAAAAACTCAGCCACCGGTAGAACGTATAGACCAGCACCAAAAACATAATAACCCCTAATGACATGTCATTTGTATCCTATCTATTCTTAAAGTTCAATCGGGATTTTGTCGAATCTTCGTCGAACATTTCCATAAGGTCGTATTCATCAATAATACAATTATATATCATTTAAAACACAATTATATTAATGCTTATTAACATACGAACTTACCTCAACTTTATACGAAGAGAAACGAGCTATCAATCCACTATTTTGTTTTTCCCCTGATCTAGTTCCGAACTTTGCTTTTCTTGATCTATATATAATCAAATTTAACTTATTTAATTATCATTCTATTTAATTTAACCCAAAAATCATATTATGAAAAATTTACACTTTTTCCCCTTAAATTTTGAATTTTTTACAATTTAGTCCCTAGCTCATAAAAATGAAATTTCATGAAATTCAATTTGAACCCCCATAGCAGCCCATTTTTTTCATTATTTCACACATTTCACCATGAATTTACATATTTAACAAGTAAATCCCTAATTTGCAATTTTAACCAAAATCACTTAACAAATATTGTTTATCTATCAACAACTATTCATTTTCTATCATTAAACATCAAAATATACACATATTCATCAATGGTAAAACCCTAAACCTTTAAAAATTTTGCAAATTAGTCCCTGGGCTAGCTAGATTAAGTTACAATGACTCTAAAAACATAGATATCATTAAAAACGAGACAAAAATCACTTACATGCACAAGGATGAACTTGCCGAACCAAGAAACCCTAGCTACGAATTTTCTCCCTTCTAATTTCGGTGGAAAAATAACATGAAGAAGATGATATCTTTGTTTATGTTATTTTACCTTAACTTATTTAATGAATAACAAATTTAACCTTTGTTTTTAACTTAAAAATTCACCTATTTAATGTCTATCTTTGTCCACTAACTATAAAAATGGTTTAATTACCACATAAGGACCTCTACTTTAAGGTTCCATAGCTATTAGACACCTTTAGCTAATGGAACTCAACTTTTACACTTTACGCGATTTAATCTTTTTTATCAATTTGAGCATTCAAATGATAAAATTCCTTAACAAAATTTTCATTCAATTATACTATCATACTGTTGACCTCAAAATAATAATAAAATAAATATTTTGAGCTCAGATTTGTGGTCCCGAAACCACTATTCTGATTTGACTAAAAACGGGCTATTACAATATTAGTCTATAGTTTAAACTAATACGTTCAAGGTCAGCCACAAAAGAATCCAAAAACGTCTCTAACCAACCCATATTACAAAGAACCAGTCCAATCTTTGAAGAAGAGAGCCCCGACACCAAGTGAAGGAAGGTCATTTGAATCTCATGTCTTACAATCCATTATTAAATAAGAAGTCTCGGAATAAATGATCAATACCAATTCGATTCCTTACACCTCCTTTTCTTTCTTCATAGGAGACAATAGCATTGAAGTCACCCCCAAAAAGTCATGGTACCTCCTCTTCAGGAGCTAACAAAGCATGATGGTTCTGCAAAGTTCTTCGTTTCACAACGTTTAGGCTTGCATAAACAACAGTGAAGAAGACACTTTGCTTCATTCCTTGACTAGTATACTAATAATGAATAAGCTGATTCGAGATCTCAACAACATCAATCACTAGTTTCTCACTTCAGAGGAACCAAATACCCCTTGAGAACCCCTTCGCTTCAACCTTGTACAAGAAATCAATGTTAGTTGTACATATAATATCATCAGCTTTCCTTCCACTCACTCTCGTTTCCATCAACACTAAAATATCAAGCTTATGTATTTTCAAAATGGTCTTTAAAACAGCACCAAACTTGGAGCTAGCAGCTCCTTGGCAATTCCAGCAAATAATTTTAAAATCCATAAAAGAGAACAAATAAATATATTCACACTTACTGAGAGGCTGATAATGGTTAAATTGGTGAGGAATCCAAAGCACATTGCTCAACGTCATCCTTTTGGTGCATTTGATCCTCTATAACTAGAACTCTCATCAAGTTATCCATACCCAAACTATTAGCCACTACAGTCACAACTTCCATAAGAGTCTTATTCTCACGGTCAGTCCCAAAAGTCTTGTTCGAATCATCAAGTTTCTTCGAAAAAGATTCTACCAATTCAGTAATGATTGGTTTATTTGGCAGCTTATGCTTCACCCTTTTACTATTTTGTGGCATTTTTTAGTAATTTCTTTCATGGAGAGTGCCTTACTTTTCATTATTGGTGGACCACTAATCTTGCATAACCCATGCTTGACTTATACATTCTCTTTTATAACTAAATTCCTCTCTAACACGGGCCGTGTAGGCCACCGAGCAAGGCCATTTTGAGAGTGTGGGCCCATAAGAGTAAAGCCATCTTGGGCGTGTGGGCCACACGAACATGTGGTCCCAAATTCTAAAAAATTTTCCTAGGGTTGTGCATGTTATCTTGATCGACTGTTAGCCTTCCGTAAATTCGATATGTGTGGTATAAGCCGTAAAGCATAAAATCTGTTGCTCTGTTAGATTGAAATTGACGTAAATAACATTTTCATGAGTATTGTGTAATATGATATGTATGATCTGTTCTGTTATATAAGAGCATGTTTAGTAGTTGTTATACAAGCATACATATGATATACATTCAGGTATCTGTTATTTTGTTATCTCTGATTTTCTGTTTGTATCTGGCTATGGGGCGGGTTATGTATTATGAGGAGGAAGTATTTTGTAAAAGGCGATATTTTGTCAATATGCTGGCAACAATGCTGCGATTATTCTGAAAAGTGTCATATAAACACTATACGGTGTGTAGGGCTGGGTGGGTATTTTATACCCCACGTGGTGTGTTAAGATGGTCAGAGTTGGTGTGTAAAGGATAGGAGTAGGATTTTGCATATCTATATCTATGTGATTCTATTATAATTCTGATTCTGCAAAAGATTTACATCTGTATCTGTTCTGCCATGAGATTGAATCTGAATATCTATTTATGTATGCGTTACACACTGAGTTATCAAAACTCACTCTCTGTTTGTCTGTTTCATTCAGGTAACCCTCAGACTTAGGAGGGTCGGTGCGACGGAAGTTGAGATGTAACCACTTTTCTATAAAATTCTATTTTTGTAAAATTTACTTTCTGGTTTTGAGAATTTTGTAATTTTGGGACTTTCTGGACATTTGGGTTTAATTTTGGATTTTTTTTTTGGTTTTATAACATAAACGTTCGATAAAGAGATTTACGAAAACAACTATTTTATAAAATAAACCATTTTCAAGAAAACAAACTCGATTTTCAAATTATAATGACGTAAGAACTTCCGTTGCAATTTATTTGTTTTATTTGAAAGTGTAAACAATCAATGGATTTAACTAATAAATATAACAACATGTTTAATAAGAGGACTTGTTTATTAACAACGGTATACGATGTTTTCAAAATGATAAGGTTGGTTTTATAACTTTTCTTCGTAACATTCCCAGATTCGGCTATAACGTCTAGGTCAGGTTTGAGGTTTTACACATGTCTTGCAGTCCATTATCAAATAAGAAGTTTCGAAATAAATGATCAATACCAATTCGATTCCCTGCACCTCCTTTTATTTCTTCACAGGAGATAATAACATTGAACTCACCCCCAAAAAGTCATGGTACCTCCTCTTCAGGAGCCAACAAAGCAAGATGGTTCCACAAAGTTCTTCGTTTCACAACATTTAGGCTTACATAAACAGCAGTGAAGAAGACAATTTGTTTCATTCCTTGACTGGTATATTGATCATAAATAAGCTAATTTGAGACCTCAACAATATCAATCACTAGTTTCTCACTCTAGAGAAGCCAAATACCCCTTAAGAACCCTTTCGCTTCAACCTTATACAAGAAATCAATGCTAGTTCTCCGTATAATATCATTAGCTTTCCTTCCACTTACTCTCGTTTCCATCAACACCAAAATATCAATCTTATGTATTTTCAAAATAATCTTTAAAACAACACCAAACTTGGAGCTAGCATCTCATTAGCAATTCCAGCAAATAATTTTAAAATCCATAAAAGATAACAAATAAAGATATCCACACTTATTAAGAGGCTGACAATGGCTAAATTGGTGAGGGATCCAAAGCACATTGCTCAACGTCTTCCTTTTGGTGCAACCAATCCTCCGTAACTAGAACTCTCATCAAGTTATCCATACCAAACTATCAGCCACAACTTCCATAGGAGCCTCATTTTCACGGTCAATCCTAAAAGTCTTGTTCGAATCATCAAGTTTCTTCAAAAGAGATTCCACCCATTCAAAAATGATTGGTTTATTTTGCATCTTGTACCCCACCCATGCTTGGTGTATACATTCTCTAACCAACTTTCTCTTCAACAACAACCACCTTATGACGCAAGCTCTAAAGACTTGGTGGTTTCTCGAAAATAACATGAATTTTACATTCAATTCCTACCGGACTCATCCCACTCGATCCACCTGTCGTTCCATCCAATGAGTCATTAATATTGTTTGGCCCATGCATGCCACTTATCAAATTATTCATCCAACCCACCTTCATATTTTCTTTTCGTAAAGGTATTTTAGCCACCTCCTTATTTTTAACCATTAATCTCTCATTTCCCTGTATCTCTTTTCCTTTATTTATTTGCTTGCCATTTTCAGTTTCCTTAACAGTAGTAATATTTTCAATATCATATCCTGATAAGCCCATAAAATTTAGCTCCTCCAAATTAACTAGGACATCAAATTACGTATTTTTAGGAGTTGCCTCACCTATAGCAGGATTCCTATAGCAGGATTCTTTCCATTGTTGGTCACTACCACTGGTTTTGTCAGTCGACACTTCTAGCTAAACGCTTGCATCCATGGTCATAGCAACTCTATCTAGCAGTAATATTCTTAATAGTTGATGACGAAGGTCTAAAAGTATTCGTAGTAGGAATCACCACCTCCGTTTCTTTAACAACCATCCAACACTTTTCTTGATTGTGTCTATAACAACCACACTGATAACATATTGACGGCAAGCCCTTGTATTCCACACTATATGGAGTACCATTGATGCCAACAAATTCTTTCAAAGGCTTACTAAGATCTATAATGATGGCAAACCTCACAAATTTACCTTTTTTTCCCTGTTGTGGTATTATAGTCCACTTTAACAACTTTACCCAAGGTCCTTGCTATGAATCTCAATAGCTTCTTGTTATAAAATCTATAGGGTAACCCTGGCAGCCACATCCACATGACAAGTTTAGATGGGTGTTGTTCCTTTGTGGAGAAATCATGGCTCCATGGTTGGATCATGAGATAATTTTCAAAGACCACCCAAGGCTCCTTAGTCAATGTTTTGGTATAATATTGACCCATTGAGAATTTCATAAGGTAATAGTCATTCTCAATATTGATCACCTAGAAATCCCCAACAGGTTTCCAAAGGGCTTAGATTATATTGATTAGAGCTCTGTAACTTATCGTTCTTCCCAACAATATGACAACCACAATATGTTCCATACTTTTGACTAAGATTTCATGCACATATTTAGAAAAGAAGATCTTTGGATATGACCCATCAGTGGAAACCTTAACATCTCCTTCCAAAAGTTTAAAGTCATCATCATCCTAGAGACTTGTTGCATCTCCCACTTTATTTACAACATTAGCCATAAGTTTCTTTTTGAAAGACTATTTCTCAGAACTCATATCTTCCATAATTAGATCCCCTAGAATAAGGACCTCAGAATCCTTATTTCGAACTTTCTTGGTTGCCCGTTCGATCCTCGATAAGATCGGTGAGTCAGGACGTTCAATAATCAGCAAAGGAGCAGTAGTTGCAACCATAAGAGAACGTAAAATTAAAAGATGATGTTTTTGCTTATAATCTTTTAAAAAGAGTTAAAATTTAATCATCAGTTTTTTAAGATTTTTTTTTCAAATATTATGATTTACTTAAAGTGATTCTAATTACAATTATCATGTTTTTAAAAATTAATTGTTAGCTTATTACGTTTTAATTTTGCAATTCTATTATTACTAAAATTAAAAAAAATTTATTACTTACAATCAATTCGCGCATCGTATGAGAAAAAAAAATAATTATCTTATAAAATTTCCTTCACTTTTTATTCTTTACCCTACAAATGTTGAAACTTATAGTATTTTATTTTACTAATAAATTAATGCATTTCTCTAATAAATTAATTTCTTATACATTTCCCAAATGAATAAATTAAACTTAGAAAGGAGTAATAAGTAGATAGAGCTTCGACAAAAGAAACAAAGAAAGAAACATTATTTTACTAAAAACATGTTATTGAAATTTGACTATAATGATAATTTTTTTTCTAAAAATAACATTTCAGGCGAAATGTAATAAACAAAATATAATATAATGGGTAAAATGCTAATTTCTTTGGACTAATAATAAATTATATGTAGTTGAATGATACTTAAAGAATAAGAAATTTTACCGTACATGTATGTGTGTGGAAATTACGTATTTAAAATATAGGTATATGTTTAAAAATAACATATAATAAATATTGAAAAGTATGATTTGGAACTAATTAATAATAACACATTAAATATGTACGATATTAAAAATAAAAAAAATAGATTAAATTGTGAGTAAAATGAAATTTAAACAAAAAACACATTAGCTTAAGAACACTAAATGCATACAATTGTTTATTATTGTTTTGTCATCAATCTTAAGTTGTTGTCGTGCTCATATGTGATACTAACTCAATCATTAACATTATTCATATACACAAATATATAAAAATTTAGAACACAAATATATTTATTAAAGTTTCAAATAAAAACTAAAAATTATTTTAGTTCAAATGGTAAATGAAAATGTTTTTTTTTTTTTTATGCATGATATCCTTGATTCAAATCTCATTATGGATCAATTTCATTGATTTATAAAAATATAAAAAGATGAAAATATTACAAAATAGATTTTTGATAATACCTTAACTGAATTGAGACTCGTTACATAATGTAAAAGTATTGAAGGAAGAAGTCTAAGCACCCTTGGAAATGTAACATTATTAACTTAAGGTAATTTTCAAAATATAAAAAAGAAAAAAAAAGAATGTTACAATAATTCCGTGAATATGAGATTTGGGGATGAAGCCAAAAAACAATTTAGGAGGACGAAATTAAATTGTAAATTTTACAATAGTAAAATTATAATTTCACCATTTGAATAACCTATATTTTTATCATTTTTAAAGATTAAATCAAAATTTTATTATTTTTAAGGGACTAAAGTGTAATTTTACTTTTATTAATTTAAAATTTTAAAAATTTTAAAAAAAACTAAAAAAAAAATTCTATTTTAAAAAAGGCTGAGACCCCTACCAACTCCTAAATACGTCCTTGATGAAATTACTTAACCAAAATATCCCATATTAATAATATCACATTGGATGCTGAAAATAATTTTCCATGTAAAGTGATTTTGAAATATAAAATGATCACTAATAATTTTAAACTTTGTGAATCAAACCTAAAATGAAAGAAAAAATTACTTAGAAAATTATTTATACACATGAAGACTTGTTTGTACCCAAATGTCAAAGTGGTTAAACTATTAGACTTTTTAATGATGCTATACGCGAACAACTACAAATACAATTCCCCCCCTTGATAAGCTTTACATTGGATGCCAAAGGTTTCATAAAATCCCACACCCAAAAAACTGAAAGGATAAATTTAAAAAAAAAAAAAGGGTTTAAGCTTCAATTTGCATCATCATTGGGTTTGCGGACTATAGAAAGTGCCATGTTTAATGATCATAAAATCTCCACAATTTCACATGCTCAGCATCACCTCTCAACTTGTCAATTTGATTTTTATTTTTTTTTCTTTCTTGGACATGTAAGATCATGGCTATCACTTCCACTTCCTCTTTTTAAGATTGATTAATGGTAATATTTCAATCAATTTTTTTTCATAAATTATATGTGATTTGTCTTTAAATTTATTCTGACTTAAATTTTATTGTGTATATATTTTTAATATATTTTAAATATTGATATGATGGCGCTCTATGATAATTACCATTAAATAAAAAATTCAATAACTTTACCAATAATCAAAGAACTCATTTACATTGATAGCATTTCAAACGGTAAAAATATTATGAAGGCTCTTACATTAAAAGTCAGATTATATTTTATCTTCTCTACTAAAAAATGGGTAAATTAATACATGTATGTTAGACCAAAAAGTACATTGGTCCTTTGGATTAAAAATTGCATCAATTTGTGTTGTTAAGAAGTGGTGTGATTGACGGAATAACTAGACAGTGACACATGATGTACCACATGTACTTTATGCTAATCTATATGAACTAATTTTTAACAGTGGAATTGGATAGAATTTTTAATAGAATTACCAATTTACTTTTTGATTTAATGTACAATGACTAATTTACCTATTTTTAAATAATAAAAAAATACAATTTAAAGGTTGTATAATACTTTTACCCCTTTTAAACAGCAAAGTTAGAAGCAAGGGAGGGTAGAAATATGGGAATATAATATGTTAATTACATGGAGCAAGGTAATGGAGTGTGGTGGGAAGTTTCTGGGGTATGAGTAGGAAGTGCAAGGCTGGCAAAGTGTACTATAAATAAGGCTGGAGATGTGGATCTAATTGCCAATGTTTCCAACACTTACAGCAAAGGTTGAGGGGCACCCCTAGCCCCCTCCCCCCTCTCGCTTCTACTTGACGTTGTAGAGAAAAATAATAATAATAATAATAATCCAAAATTTGAGCATTTAATCAAGAAAGAAGTGCCTCCGAGCTTCACCCTGGAGCTGGATGAAATATGAGGATTATATGAAACGTAAGTAGTTTCCCTTCAATAATTTGAAAGAATGAGAGAAAGAGAAGGCGGGCGTCACGTGCTTAATAGCTTTGTTTTCTTAATAAATACTATTTATGAAGTATATATTTTCAAGATTTGTATATATCCAATTCCAATTATTTCTTAATCAAAAATAAGATAGGCGTCTCAAACTTTATTGTAAAATTGAAAAATGTATTATCCGATAATTATGTTGAATATAAGGCATATATAATTGGGAGCACTCACTTTTAAAATGAATATTTTGGTGATTGGGTTTTGGCTGTGAAAGGGACGCACGTACGATGCAAAGCGTAGGTCCGTCAACTCTCCGCGTTAGTTTTTTTTTTGGTGGAGGGACCCACTCTTTGCTCCAACACGTCACGTCTTTCCCCACCCCTGCTGACGTGGACATCCCTAAAGCGGGATTGTGGGTCCCCCTCCTTTCCCCTCAATGTGGGCCCCCTTATCCCTTGTGTCAGTCACTTAGCTGGATCTTTGTTGTTTCCGTAAATATTTTGGTAATTTAATCAATTTGACCCATGTCTGTAGGTAAAAATTTTGAAGAGCTCAAAAATCAAATATCTTTTCCCGTTTTATGGTTTAATTTGAGTGAAGTTATTAATATAATGAAGCAACGCAAAGTGTTGTATTTATAAATATATATATATATATGATTGTAACACCTTGAATGCTTAGCGTAAAAGTTAAATTTAGGATTACAATAATTTTAATTTAGAATATAATGAGAAATGTGTATATAAGAAAGCATAATCAAATGTAAGTTATATCCAACTTCCTTCATAACCACAAACATATGAAGAAATGATTAGACGAAAATTAAATTTTAAAAAAAAAAAAGTAAAAGAATCCAAAATATCATTGAAATCCACGTGACATAAGATTATCAGAACAGTAATAATAGAAGAAAATTTTCACAAAAACAAAACTGAGGCAGTGGAACTCATCATTCGAGAGAAGCACAAAGAATAAATAAAAAATAAAAAAAAAAATAAAAAAAAAAAAAAAAGGAAAATGGATAGTAAAAGATTGGGAAAGTTTTTTTTCCTCTCAAAACAAAAAGCAGTTTTGGACTTTTGTCCAATTTCTTTCTAGTGACACGTGTCGAAGTCCCCAAAATTATTTGATGTGACCTTCAAATTTATTTTATAATTTTACATTTAAGCAGCCTATGCCTCCTCAGTTTTAATATGTTGAGGAGTTGTTAGCAAATATGAGAGAAGTTTTGGGAATGTTTAGTGTAATTAACCCTACATGTCTATTTGGCTGTGTACTTAATTGAAACAAATTTAGTTGATATGGAATCAAAGTTATGCAACTTACAAGAAAAATATTCCATAAAAAATGTGATTTCTCAAAAGCATCTCCTTCCCCATAAAAAAAAAAAAAAAAGGTAAAAGCAATAAACAGATTTATTATTAAAATCATTGATTTAAAATCTTAAATCCCCATTTGCTTTGTGGGAGGAAGTCACAAAACTGCGACAGTTTGGAGCAAGGGACTTAAAATAAAGTTGGAAATCAAAATGGGGATAAAACCAAAGTTCCTTTTAGACGGTGAAAGACTCAAAACACATTCATAGCAAAATATTATTAATAATGATAATTAAATAAAAAGGTTTTAAACAGGGAATATACGCTTTGCAGTAACAGATGCATGCTCTGCTACTTTTTACCATTTTTTTCTCTCTGCTTTTCTTCCACTCCGAAAGCTAATGTCCTCTAATGCATTTCTTAATTTCCTATTCTCTCTTTTAATAATCTTTATTTTATTTTATTTTTTCAATAACTTTTCAATTTGTACATAAGATTTTTTTTATTTTTTATTTTTATGTTTCATCATAAATTACAAAATTGTTAATTGAGTCATATTCGAGAGTCTCAAAATTCTCTATTTTCTTTAGATATAATTAAAATTACTTACAAGTTGCATGAAAAAAATTACTTTTAAGTAAATGTAGTTTTAACTTTGTATGTAATTTAATCTATACTAAAGTATAAATAGAGGCACTTAACTCTTGTTTTTTTCCTCAAGGTATCTACTAAAGTAAGCCCAATGACTAACATTTCTTGTTTAATATGCCCATTAAAGGGGTAAATGCCGTTGGAAAGAAATGAGCATGTTAGAGAATACTTGTTTCCCTTTTTGTGTAATTGAAATGGGCAATAATAGGTGAAGATTAAACTTGCCTTCTACTATTATATGAGTAGGATTACATTCAATATCTCATCCAATTAGGATGGTTTACAATTCTCACATAATGGTGGCTCTCTCTCTATTTCTCTCTCTTTGTGAACTCACTTGTGGTTGAGTTTTGATGCTTCTCCCTTTCTACCAAAAGCCTTCGCAAAGCCTCATATTTATAGTAGAGCAATGGGGTTCCCAAAAGACATCATTCATAGCTTTTAGACAAATCCACCATAAATTGATGAATTTGGGAAATGTAAATTGAGTTAATAACATACATGAATGTGGATGATTCATCCCCCAAACATGTGATACACCTCCCTTGGAATAATGTCCATCTCCCTACTTCCTAATTAAGAAGGGATGTACCCAAGAGATCCCCCCTTTCCTGACTTAATTAAGGGTAACAAGCAAACTGGATCCTTGACAACATTTTTCAAACTTTTTGGTCGGAATCACCTTTGTCATCATATCAAACCAATTATTAGCAATGTGAACTTTATTTAGTTCAAGCATTCTTCTAATAAATCTCGTATCCAATGATAATGTACATCAATATGTTTTATCCGAGAGTGATAGGCTGAACTTTTAGCTAAATGAATAGCACTTTGATTATCACATTTAAGGACATACTTTTGCTGCTTGTGATCCAATTCTAGCAGAAAAATTTTCATCCACAACATCTCTTTGCACGCTTCAGTTGCTGCAATATACTTTGCTTTAGTGATTGATAATGCCACACATTTTTGAAGCTTTGATTGCCAAGAGACAGCTCCTCCTAAAAAAATAGCTACATACCTTGAAGTTGATTTTCTTAATTCAACATTTCCAGCCATATCAGCATCCGAATACCCACTTAGTTCTGGCTTCCCTTTTCCAAAGCACAAACATCTCTTTGATGTGGCACTAGATGCTAGAAAATCTGTTTCACAGCCTCCTAGTGGACTTTACCTAGATTGAAGAGGAATCGACGCACCATTCTAACAGCATGGGCAATGTCAAGTTTGGTATAGATCATGGCATAGATAAGACTCTCAATTACAGATAAATATGAGACTTTTTTCCATTTCTTCTTTCTTTTTCTCACTTGTGGGACTTTGACTTCTGCTCAACTTGAAATGTCCAACAAGTGGAACACTAATTAGTTTGGACTTGTGCATGTTGAATCTTTGAAGAACTTTCTCAATGTATTGTTCTTGAGATAGCCATAATAACTTCTTAGAATGATTTCTAATTATATTAATTCTAAGGATTTGTTTTGTTGGGCCCAAATCCTTCATGGCAAAGGAATTACTTAAGACCTTATTAAGAGCTGTAATTTTCTTCTTTCTTGCCCAACAATTAACATATCATTAACATAAAACAATAATATGATAAAATCTCCATTATCATACCTTTTCGCAAAGACACAATGATCAGTGTGAGTCTTCTTAAACTGATGCTAAGTCATAAAAGAGTCAAACTTCTTGTACCATTGTCATGGTGCCTATTTAAGACCATAAAGGCTTTTTTTGAGTCGACACACTAAGTTTCTTTTCCTGGCACTATAAACCCCTTAGGCTGCTCCATACAAATCTCCACTTTTAAATCTCTATGGAGAAATATCATTTCACATCAAGTTGTTCAATGTCTTATTCTAGACTAGCAACCAGACCAAGTATAACTCGAATAGATGACATCTTGACCATGGACGAAAAAATTTCTTCAAAATCAATTCCTTTTTTTTTCTAATTGCAGCCTATGACAACAATTCTACCCTTGTACTTGGGCTTCTTATTGTTTTATTCAATTTTGAGTTTGTATACCCATTTATTTTTCAAAACGCCTTCTTATGGGTAACTCCACAAGACCATAAGTTTGGTTATCATGTAAAGATTGCATTTCTTCTTGTATAGCTTTTAACCATTCTTTTTTGTGATCATCATTCATTACATCATCAAAACTTTGAGGCTCTCCCTCATTAACGACTGTCACATACTCACTTGAAGGATATTTATTCGATAGTCTCCTTTCACATACCGATCTCTTCACTTTTGGTTAAGATGTAACTTCTAGTTCACTTGCCTCAACAGGCTAGTTTTTATTTATTTCTGTTGATGATTCCTTTATTGATGACTCGCCATTTTCATTATGGCTTTCAGTATCTCTGTATTCAGTAGTTTCATGTCTTACAATTGGTAGTGGATCATGAACAATACGACCTTAGACATAGGACTTCCTGGTTGCTTAGTGTCTTCAATGGTCTAATCCTCGAAAAACACAACATCTTAGCTTTTAACAATATTTTTCTTTACCGAATGTCATAATCAGTAACCTAAATCATCTTGAGGTGTGCCAAGATTGATGCACTACTTTGTCTTTATATCAAGTTCATCCTTAGAAATATGGACAAAAGCTCGACAACCAAACACCTTAAAGTGTTCATATGATGCCTTCTTGCCTATCCATACCTGCTTTGGGATATCTCCATCCAAAGTACTAGAAAGAGAATGATTGATGAAAATTACAACAGTCTTCATTGTTTTTCCCCAAAAAGATTTAGACAATTTAGCATTTGAAAGCATGCTTCGAATTCTTTCTTTAATGATTCGATTCATTCTCTCAGCCACACAATTTAATTATGGTGTCTTGGGTGGAGTATTTTCAAGCCTAATGCCATACGATTTGCAATATGCTTCAAAAGGGTATTGATACTCTCCCCCATTATCAACTCTCACACATTTTAACTTTCTTCCAATCTCACATTCCACTTTAGCATTCCTTGAATGATTCAAGTACCTAGTCTTTTGTTTTCAACAAGAATACCCAAACTTTTCTTGAATGGTTATCAATAAAGGTGAAAAAATATATTGTTGATTACTTCGAAAAAATGAAATTCAATGTTGCTTTCCAACTAAAGAATGAATGTAAGCCTCAAGTGATTTACCTTTCACCTCTAGAAGAAGCTCTTTTTGAGTAAGGATTTGTAATCCCTTTTCACTCATGTGCCTTAGCCTCTTATGCCATAGCTTCAAATATGAGTTATAATAGGAAACATTGGCTTCTCCCTTGCGTAACCTTCATTGTGTTATGTACAAAAAATCTTGCTTGCTTCCTCTAGCAATAATCATGTTATTTCTAGTGAGTCTCTATTTTCCTCCACTAAAATGATTTATATAACCAACATCATCTAACTTTACAATTGAAATAAGATTAAGACATATATCTAGCACATGTCTAACATCCTTTAATATGATTTCACAATTAGTATTGGTCTTTATGATGACTTTGGCAATACCCACAATCTTGCTTGTTACTTAATTTCTCATTTTCATCATACCAAAATCACCACTTTGGTATGTTGAGAAAAAATGTCCATGTAAGGTTACGTGAAATGAAGCTCTCGAGTCAAAAATCCATAAGCAATCATCATAAGCAATGTTAAGATAGTTAACTTTTCCAAACAGAAAGATTTCATCTTCTTCTTCATTCGCAGCTACGATGAATGTACTATTCTCTTCCTTTTTCTTTGGATCAATTTAGTCGAATTTGACTGTCCTGTTTTCTAGTCTCTTTTGAGATTTCGACACTCCAACTTCTTGTGATTGGGTTTGTCGCAATATTAACAAATAATTTTGGAACAAGATCTAGATCACCCACGAGACTTGTCATAGCCTCGAGTCTTATTTCTTCCACGGTTCTCATTCCTTCCACGATTCTCCACCATATTGACTTTTGATTGACTAGGTAAATCTCGTTCCTCCCTCCTAGCCTCTTCATTCATCAAACTATTTGAAACAGTGTTCGTTGTGAGCTTTTTTTCTAATACTGAGTTGCTCAAAGTAACAATAAGAGTGTTCCAACTCTCTAGTAAAGAGCTTAGTAATAATAGAGCCGCAATTCATCATCAATCTTCGTATCTAACTTGGTTAGTTGATTCACAATCCCATTTAAAGTGTTTAGATGCTCAATCATGCTTTGGCCATCTTTGTACTCAAGTTTTACCAAGTGTCTCACCAGATGGGCCTTATTCCGAGGTGTCTTCTTTTGGATCATAGACTCTAGTTTTGTCCATAATTCTTAGGTATTGATGTATGTGGACACATGCTCGAACAAACTTCGATCAACATACTTGCGAATCATGGCTACCGTCTTTCAATTTAAAAGCTCCCATTCTTTTACATTCTTCCATTCGAGCATTGTCTCATTTGTAATTGGCTCATACAAATCTTTGCAATAAAGATGATCTTCTATCATTGGCTTCTAATAGGACAAATTATCTACCATGATTTTGAACATGTCACCATCATGAGTAAAACTTCTTTATATTTAAATAACACAAGATAAATTATGGCTATTACAACTTAGCTCTTGATACCACTGTTAGGAAGAACCGAGTATGTTAGAGAATACTTCTTTCCCTCTTTGTGTAATTGAAATAGGCACTAATAGGTGAAGATTAAATAGAACAAGAACATTCAAAATTTTTGTTGATGTGGAAAACCCAAATGGGAAAAACTACAGGATTTTAATCCAGTGCAAACTTGCCTTCTATTATATGAGTAGGATTACATTCAATACCTCATCCAATTAGGAAGGTTTACAATTCTTACACAATGGTGGCTCTTTTTTTATTTTTCTCTCTTGGTGAACTCACTTGTGATTTAGTTTTGATGTTTCTCCCTCTCTACCCAAAAACCTTCCCAAAGCCTTATATTTATAGTAAAGCAATGGGGTTCCCAAAAGACATCATTCATAGCTTTTAGACAAATCCACCATAAATGGATGAAGTTGGGGAATGTAAATTGAGTTACTAACATACATGAATGTGGATGATTCATCCCCAAACATGTGATACACCTCCCTTGGAATAAGATTCATCTCCCTAATTCCCAATTAAGGAGGGATGCACCCAACAAATGCTAGCTACGAGATTTAAAGCTACTCCGTACCCAGAGCGAAGGTTGAATCCTCAATCACTAGTTAAGGTAAGAGAGACCCTTGTCATCTCACCTAACTTTCGTGGTTAGAGGCATTTAAATTTTATGTTATGTTTTTTTTTTTTTTTTTGGTAATAAAATTTTATGTTATGTTGAATCAAATATATAATCCAACTTTTAAGACTAGTTTTATTCTATCTTTTCTTTTGTATTTATATGTCAAATTAAAAGGTATTAATTCTTAAAAATAAAAAATAAGAACAAATTCAACATTAAATAATTTAAGAAACATGCTTAAGCAAATGAAAGTTTTGTAAAGAGAAAAGATTCATTAATATGTATTTGTGGAAAGTTAACGGTTAACTGAAGGTTTAGAAAAATAAAAAAAAGAAAAGGTTTTAGTTTATGGTGTTGGTGATCGGAGAACAACCATCAACTGAGCAACAATGGCAGTAAAGAAATAAAATAAAATTTTAAGTTTTTTCTTAAAAAAGCTTTTGGTACGATAATAGAGTAATTATTTGAATCAAGTTTGTTTTTCAAAGCCAATACTATTAAAAAAATTATTTAAATATCACCTTCGATTCAAATAAGATTAAACTTCTATCGAAAATGAATAAAGATAATTGTGGTTATACAATTATTCTTAAATACATTGATATATAAACCACAAGCATCCAATACATTAGGAATAAAGGAAAAAAAAAACATATAAAATAAGTACAAATAACACTAGTGATATGTAACCGTTACGAATACAAAGCTATATTATTAAAGGTTAGCCATTAGACTGGATCTCTCAAATTAGTACATTGGATTTGACACCAACAATCTTATTCTTCTTATATCATTTGAGAAATCTCATAAAATGTCAATCCTCTAAATAAGACATAAATAAAAGGATAATTATTTGGTAAATTAACCGTGAAAATTTTTAACTACATAAACGAAGTTGAGATTTTACCATGTGATCATAAATTATATTTAAAAATTTAAATAAATAAATAAGATATATGGTAAAATCTTAACCTCACTTATGAAATTAAAAATTTTCACCACTTATTTACTAAATAATTACCCTAAATAAAATATATTTTTAAGTAAATAAAAGATTAATTACATTAGTGAAAAAAGAATATATAAATAAAATTTGAGGAGATTTTTCTTTTTCCATTTTCTTAGGACTTTTAGAATTGATACTGTTTGCTGGGATGATAGCTTTCTAAAGAAATTTAAAAAAAAATAAAATAAAATAAAATAGATGAATATTCTAAAAGCTTGGAGTAGAAATCATATGTACTTTTTATTTATAAAATTACAAGTATAAACTATAATTATAATTGTATTATAAATACTTAAATTAAATCTAATTAGCTATAGATAATTTGAAAATTTTAGTATGAAATTGATTCATGTTTATTTTAATTAAGATTGTTAAAATTATGAAACAAATAAAACAAAATATTTGTTTTAAGCTATACACCAATTATTTCTCCATTCCCCACTTAACAATATAATTCATCCAACATTTATATTTAGTTGTTAAATTAAGTTTATTTGTAATGATATTTTAAAATTTTCAAATAAAATTAACTAATTAGGTAATAAATATTTTTAATCTTTTAGTATCAAACTGTTTCAAATCACCATTTTTATTTTTATTAAATGGCTTAATTTATGATTTATTCCCTACAGTATATTTATTTTTCTACTTTGGTACTTAATTTTTCTTTTCCCAATTTGGAACCTAAAGTATCAATTTTCTCTAGTTTTGATCTATTTTGTAACAGATGTTAGAAAAAAACTATTAGACAACTTTGGCCAATAAAAAAACACCACGTGGCATATGTTTGGCCAATAGAAATAAGTCATGTGGCAATATTAAATATTTAAATATTAAAACAAGCCATATGTCCTTTTTTTAGTATTATATATATTATTGATTAAAAATGTAAAAAATCATATATAATATATAATTTTAAAAATATTTTTAATAAAATTTTAAAATATATAATTATAAATTTTAAAATTTTAAAATAATACATAAAAATAAAAATGTTATAAAAAGTATTTAAATTTCAAGTAATTGTAACAATTACTTGAAATTTTAATTTTTTTTAGAATTTTAGAATTATATATTTTAGAATTTTATAAAAAAATTTAAACCCTTTTTAATTTAATTTTTTTTATAATTTTACAATTTTTGTAATAATATTATTAATTTCAACAATTTTTTTCAATTATCATATTTTTTAAATAATTTATATGTTCTTCTAGCTTATATATATTTTTCTAAATTTCTTATATATTTATTTTCATTTTCATTTTTTAATGTGTATATACATTTAATAAAAAAAAATTAGTGTTTTACATAAAGACATCATGTAACATTTTGTGATTGGCTATAAGAATTTCTTTAACGTCTATAAAAAAATGGACAAAAAAAATATAATGGAGGTATATTTTAAGTACTAAAGTAAGAATTTGAGTGTACTTTAAGTATCAAATCGAGACAAAAAAATTTAAATATCAAAATAGGAAAATGAGTAAACTTGAAAAAAAAGAAAAGTGGATTGTTAAAATTAGGAAACAAATAAAACAAAATTGTTATTAGTATAAAAAATAAGTGAATATATATATATATATATATATATATATATATATATATATATATATATATTAAACCGTACATCAATTATTTGTGGATTCCTTACTTAACAATATAGTGTTGTTGTTTTTTTAGTTTTTCCAAATAAAATTTCAAGCAACTTGTGGATTCTGTTCCTATATTTTTATAAAATTATTAATAATTAATTTTATTTATCAAATATTTATTTTTAATTGTTAAATTGAAGTTTATTTACAATGAAATTTTAAAATTGTCAAATAAAATTGAACAATTAAACTTTGTGGACTATTTTTTTTTTATTTCTTTCTCACTAAATAATAATCACCAATCATTTCGTTACGTATTTTCATTTTCATTTTTATGTTTCATAATAAAATATAAAATTCTACCGTGACGTAAGTGTCGAGATTTTTATATATATATTACGAATTTTTTAAAGTTGAATTATTTAGTGATAATTATAGATGTAACTCAACATTAATCTCCACATTCATAATTTAGCAAATATAAGGAATATAATTTAATGTATACCACACTCAACTTTTATGTTGAATCAGATGAATAACCCAACTTTTAAGACTAGTTTTTATTCTTTTGTATTCATATGTACTCATAACAACAACAACAAATTCAACATTAAATTTACTAATTTAAGAAACATGCTTAAGCAACTCAATGTTTGTTTTATTAAGGGAAAGTTTCATTGGTCTGTGTTTTTGTGGAAAATCAACCGTAGGTTTTGAAAGAATGGGTTTTGTGTCGGTGGTCGGTGAACAACCAGCAGCCGGCGGTGGCGGCAAGGGGGGAAAAAATTGTAACTTCAAGGCTTTTTTGACTTTTGGCATAATAATAGACTAATTATTTGGACTTAATTTTAAATTCTAAAGTTGATATTGTTGAAAGGCTTTACTTGAATATCACTTTTAATCTGATCAGAAATAAATTCAAACATACAATAATGTTTGGCTAAAAGGAAAAATATCTACTCATAATAAATACGAATACAAAGCTATATTATTGGGCGTTAGTGATTAGATCAGATCTCTCAAACTAGTAATACTTTTGTTCTTCTTAAATAATTTGAGAAATCTCATAAAATGTAAATCCTTTAAATCACGTGTAAATAAGAGGATTATTATTTGATAAATTGATTGTTGAAATTTTTAAGTACACAAATAATTTTAAAATTTTGTGGTATATCTATAAATTATTTTAAAATTAAATAAATAAAATAAATGATAAAATCTTAATCTATAAATGGAGTTAAAAATTTTCACCGCTTATGTCTAAATAAAATATGCTTAATATATAAAAAAATAAAGAGATTTATTTTTATCCATAAGACATTTAGAGAGAATTGATACTGGTTGTTGGAATGATAGTTTTATAAAGAAAAAAAGAAAAAAAAGATAATTACCTTAGATAAAAAAAAAAGTAGTGAAAAAAAGAATATATAAAAATTTTGAGCAGATTTATTTTTAGAGAGAATTGATACTGTTTGTTGGAATGATAATTTTCTAAAGAAATAAAAACAAATTGATATTGGAAGTTTTTTAATTTGATTTAATTTTTTAATAAAATTACAAGTATAAATTATATTTATTTTAGTTGAAATTAAGATGTTGGTTATCGATATTAGTGATTAATTCTTTCGTATAATTATAATCATATAATAAATATTTAAATTAAATTGATTAATTACTTAATAAATAATTTGAAAATTTTAATATAAAATTGTTTCAAACAACAATGTTTATTCTAATTAACTAAAAAAACCTAATAGTTAAAATTATGAAATAAATAAAAAATGTTTTTTTTTCTAGATTTTTAGATATAATTTAAGGACACTTATCATCACATAATATAAACTATATTATACCTTAACATGCATATTTAAAAAAAAAAAGAAAAAGAAAAGAAAATGGAAAGATAAATAAGTTGGTTGGTGAGGATATTGGTTTTAGTTAATCTTATATAAAGTAAAAATTAAAGGAGTGAAGTGTAAAAAATAAATTTGTTTGAGTAGATTTGGATATGTGGAGTTAGTTAATTTCATGTGTGAGCTGGATCCATGCCTATATCACTGACCCACTTTATTAAACAAAACATAAAATAATCCACAAAACAGAGAAATTGAGCTTCTAGGTGAGACAAGCAGAGATGTCTTCAACTTCAATCTCACAAATGCTTTATATAAATTTTCTCTTCTAATAATCCAAAACTCACTCTCTCCTTCATCCTTAACTTCAACCTCTTTCAATTTTTCAACCTGGGTATCAATCTTTTTTATGTTTAGTTAAAGTTTAAGATGTGAAAGGCAGCATCTTTATGCAAAAAAGATTGTCTCTCTCTCTCTCTCTATCTATATATCTCTTCTTGGTTCTGGGTCAGTTTTGTAAGACATGAATGTAAGTAGTGTAAAAGGATCCATGTCAATTAGCAGTTCAACTTCCACTTGGAAAGCAGGAGATACAATTAGTGATCAGTTTCCTGCTGGTTTAAGAGTTCTTGTTGTTGATGACGATCCAACTTGTTTAATGATCTTGGAGAAGATGCTAATAGCCTGCCTTTATAAAGGTATTATCAAAACTCATGTTTCTTTCTTCTGATTCTTTGTTTTATTTTTGAGGTTTTCTTTCTTTCCTCATGTTGATTTTGTTTTGTGGGTCCAAAGTGGGAAAAACAAAAGGGAAAATGATCTCTGTTTTCTTAGATTTGTGAACAGTAAGGGTTTACAACTTTGGGTTTGAGATTAGCTTATTTTCCATAACAAGTATGTCATTAGCTTTAAAGGCTTGATTTGTTTTTTGGATTTGTGCTTTGCTCAGTTACCAAATGCAATCGAGCGGAGACGGCATTGTCCAAACTCCGAGAGAACAAAAATGGGTACGATATTGTTCTTAGTGATGTGCACATGCCGGACATGGATGGATTCAAACTTCTTGAGCATATTGGTTTGGAAATGGACCTCCCTGTTATCAGTAAGCAATGTTTCCACATGGATTTAATTACCCTTATTATGTTTTTGGCCTAATCCCACTTTGTATTCCCTGCAGTGATGTCAGCAGATGATGGGAAACAGGTTGTTATGAAGGGCGTTACCCACGGTGCCTGCGATTACCTAATCAAACCAGTTCGTATCGAAGCACTCAAGAACATATGGCAGCATGTGGTTCGAAAGAGGAAGAATGAGTGGAAGGAGTTTGAGCAGTCAGGAAGTGTAGAAGAAGGGGACCGGCAGCCTAAACAATCTGACGATGCTGATTACTCTTCCTCGGCTAATGAAGGGAACTGGAAAGGCTCAAAAAAGAGGAAAGATGAGGAAGAGGAAACCGATGAGAGGGATGATACTTCTACGCTGAAAAAGCCGAGGGTTGTGTGGTCTGTCGAGCTCCATCAACAATTTGTTGCAGCGGTTAATCAACTAGGCATTGATAGTACGAATCTTTTACCCATTTCTTTCATTTTGCTTGCTGAAAAAGTACATCTTTTTTTATTACACTAGCATATGACTTTTAGTAATAATGTCTTTATTTTCTGAAAACATGCGCCATGTTCTTGTTGTTTTCACTGTTCTTGTTCGAGGTTTTTAGCAAACAACTGAAAGATCCAAGTAGAAACATGCTAGCATGGTCAGCATGCATTTGTCTAAGTGGATCTTCAATTATTGGTTTCTTTTTGTTGTTATGTGATTTGTTGTTTGTTTAAGCTCATGCTTTTGGATCGAATTTGGTTTATTTAAATTTCTTTTTTTACTGTTGGGGAATATGTTCTAAATAAACTTCAAATGCAACTGCTTGTCAGTTGATTTTTATGAATTTTTATGTTTGCTTTTCTTATATAGAAGCTGTTCCGAAAAAAATATTGGAGTTGATGAATGTTCCTGGCCTTACCAGAGAAAATGTCGCGAGTCACCTTCAGGTCTGTATATGGTAACTAAATACACAATCTTTTCACTTGCTTGCATTTGCATCTGATAAATAATTCTCAGAATTGTTGTTGGTCTTTTGCTGATAATCATCATGTAATTATGTGATCAGAAATATCGTTTGTATCTTAGACGGCTGAGTGGGGTATCGCAGCACCAGAGTAATCTGAGTACTATTATCAGCGCCCAAGACCCAACATTTGGGTCACTGTCTTCACTCAGCGGGCTTGACCTTCAAACCCTTGCTGCCACTGGTCAACTTCCTGCACAAAGTCTTGCCAGACTCCAAGCAGCAGGGCTTGGTCGTGCAACTGCTAAATCCGGCATACCTATCACCCTTGTTGATCAAAGAAACATCTTTAGCTTTGAAAACCCCAAGTTAAGATTCGGAGAAGGGCAGCAACAACATATGACCAATAAGCAGCAAGTAAATTTACTTCATGGAATTCCAACAACCATGGAGCCAAAGCAGCTTGTGAGCTTGCGACACGCTGCACAATCAATCGGAAACATGAATATGCAAGTGCCTCCCCATGGTGCACAAAGTAGCCAAAATACTCCTATATTGATGCAGATGGGGCAGCAGCAGCAGCAGCAGCAGTCAAGAGGGCAGATACTCGTTGATTCCACTATTAATCACGCCCCTAGGCTCTCCTCATCAGTGGGGCAGCCTATATTGTCCAATGGAGTTGTCACCAATGTGTCTTCCAGAAATGGAATCCCTGAAAATATTAGAGCCCCTGGTTATTCTCAGACTCCTTCAATGTTGAATTTTCCCATGAATCATGCTTCCGAACTACCTGGTAACAGTTTCCCTCTCGGAAGTACACCTGGGGTATCTAATCTCACATCGAAAGGGGCTTTTCAGGAAGATGTTAACTCAGAAATTAAAGGATCCGGAGGGTTTATGCCCAGTTACGATGTATTTAACGACTTGAATCAACATAAACCCCAAAGTTGGGAGCTACAGAATGTCGGCATGGCATTTGATACCTCTCAGCATTCAAACTCTCTTCAAGGCAACCTTGATCTTACGCAGTCTGCTTTAGGCCAACAAGGATTTTCTTCAGGCCAAATGAATGGACACAACAGGAGTGCAGCTATTGCAAGCAAGGCAATGTTCTCAACAGGCGATGTTAAGGAGCTCGGAAGTGCACAAAACGTTAACCAACATCTCAACAACCTTCTTGTTGACAATACAATAAGGGTCAAGTCCGAGAGAGTTTGCGATACCAGCCCTGCCAATATATTCCCCGATCACTTCGGACAAGATGATCTCATGAGTGCTCTTCTCAAACAGGTTTGGTTCTTTTATCTATATACTACTCACTTTCATGAGTGTAATATTTAACTTACATTAAAGTTCCATTTTCTGGCAGCAAGAAAGTGTTGCATCATCTGAAAACGAGTTTGACTTCGACGGGTATTCTATGAATAATATTCCAGTGTAGGCTGTTATTCCATACTCCAGTTCACATCGTGATTGCAGTTTCTGATGTACATATCCATTGTAACGGAAAAGTTATCACTTCAGCAATCAAGTTAGTAGGAACTCAAGTTTGTTCAAGAAACTGCGTTTTGCTTAGTTGGAAGATGGTGTCTTCACGTTGTGAATATCATGTTCTGCTGGGTTTCTTTGAAGCTTACCAGGGTCAGATAATTGGTGAAGTGTCTAAGATACACTTCTGCATGATATGCAAAGGTGCTCATGCAGAATTTTGATTGTATTCGGTAGCGAAATCAGGCAGGAATCGACTAATTATTGCGTGCTTTCTCTAAAATTGTCAAAGTTGTGGAGCCACTGTTTGTAGGTATCAGCAGACTATGGGAAACTCTCTAACTCTAATAACAGATTTTAAGTTTGCTCCTTTTTTCTTCTTAATCAGAGGAATTAACCATGTTATGTACATACGCTATTTGATTGCTCTAGACAGAAAGTCTGGGTATTAATCTCTTCCTATTTAAGTTTCAATATCATTCGATTGCTCTATATCCATGTTTATGGCTTTTATGGCAATTTTGAACCAATGACAATTGAGTTTTAGGTTATGCAAAATTCATAATCCCACACAGCTTTGTATTTATAAGAAACTAAACGAAAAAAATATGGAAAATCAATGTTGACAACATTCTTATATGATCATGGATCATTTACATGTGCTTGTAAGTTTGTAGAGACCATATCACAATAAACCAGATGGACAGCAGAGCAGCCTATCAAATTCCACGGCATCTTTAGTAACATCGAATGGCATGTAATGATCAAACCACTTGAAAGAATTAACGAATCAGTATCGGTTACAAAACCATGCGGGTCTCTCTCATCGCAGCAAGAACGGCTCATCCTAGCTATTGATGCAACATTATGAACACAAAAACTGCAAGGAAGATTGAGAGTATTGTAGTGGAGCCCTCTCTGTTACTGTTGTTTGTTGGCAATACTGAAGGTAGAGCGCATTCCTCGCCGTTGAAGAAAACTTTGGAGGGAAATCCATCACCTGCAGCTACGTTAATGCCGGGGGTATTTTTCTTGGTAAACGAGATCACAGTTTGTTGTTTTCCAGGCACCCTTGGATCTTTCTTTGGGTTGGCTCCATCAGTTTCTCCTACAATGTAGTTTAATCCAGGAAGACCTTGCATGATTATAGTATTGTTAACACCATTCAACTCCAAGGCACTTCCATTGAAGGAATACATCTTTTGAAACCCTCGGGTCGCTTTATCCATTTGTACCGCAGCAAACCAATCGGGGAAGGCAGTTTCATCCCAGTTGAATATCGTGATCCTAGCACTCCACCCTCGGGAGTAGTCAGTAAGAACATGCCAGTTTATGCTGACACCACAATTGTCACCACATGGCATTGGATTTGGCACTGTTCGGTGTTTAAGATCAGCCCAAGCTTGGGCCATAGCAGTTCGGTTCTCAAACGGAAAGAGAAGTGCCTCGGGTGGAAGAAGAACTGCTGGAGCTGTTGTACTACAAGTGCGAGCCGTGTTGCTAGGACACCCACATGCACAAGTTCTGCAGGGGACAACTGAATCGTTGTAGTAGGAAGAAAAGGACACACAGCACTTGGGGCTTGCACCCTTGGGCTGTGTAATATTGCAAACCACCTGCCAGCTAGCAACTGCGGTCGTATTTGATGGCAAGCCACTTGGGTCAGGGAACTGGCTAGGGCTTACACGAACTGGTGGGCCACATTTGTAATCAGGGTTCAATGTGCCATTGATCTTCCAATTTTGTGGAGGAGACAGCTCAGAGCGGTTGAGGTCTGGTGGCATCTTAAAGACCTGCATCTGGAATACTGAGCTTGACTTGCTAGGGTCCATTGATGGCGGCAAGATTGTACCATTTCGGCAACAATTTGGGATCAGTCCAAGGCTTGTATCATTGGCCTTTGTAGGAGGCAGATCGATAATTGTTGGCCTCCTCTCACAATTCAACACATTGGCAAAGTCTAGATCTCTATAGTGTTGTCCTTGCGTGCCAAATATGCAGTCAGATGAATCAACGACATATGGATAAGCCCCTTTCATGGTATATATAAACTCATCCCTCATCCAATCAAAGCTCAACTTCCAATTATCAAGACGCCCAAGGGGGTTATGGTTCGAGATAGTAACCTGTGCCCAATAGTTCGAATCATAGGTTCTGGTCACATCATACATAATCGTAAGATCGCCACTTTGCCGAGGCAAGAATTCCTCATCTACGGTAATGTTCGCTTTGAATTTTGGGTCTTTCCTGCAACAAACTTGCATCTCGTTTTTACCTGGAAGAACCACCACCAGTAGAACATACACCATCAATATCCCAAATGCATATTCATTGAAATCCAATAACTAAACTAATGCACAAGACTATGATTAAACAACAACATTCAGCCTAATTAGGAGCGTAAAAACATTGAAACATGGTCAAAGGTTGTTCTTTTTTTCTTTTCAATCTCTAGTCAGCCTTGGTTAACAAATTCACAATTAAACAGCTAAAGTAATAAAATCTTATACTAAGAAACAGAAATATCCCATAGGTTCAACCCAACATATGACCCCAGACATTAGGCTTACAGATTCTACTCAGAATTGTTGAGATTCTTATAAAAATGATTCATTTTTCACCTAGAAAACGTCTTCCGATTAAACCTTTCTCAATTCCCACTTCTTCTTTTTTCACTCAATCACTACAACAAAATCAAGCATACAAAAGAGAAATAAATAAATTAAAATTTACCCAAGTTTTATTTAATTATTACCTTGCATGGAAGCCTTGGGACAAATAAACCCATCATTAGCAAGCTGAATATTTTTAGGCAAGGGCACATCAGGAGCCGCCACTCCGAACTGAGTTCCAAGAAGCTGAACTTGAACTTGCATCTGAGTCAAATCCCCCGCCGTTTCAATCGCCGTTTTGAGATCACTCATTGGGAACCCAGAGAAAACGGTGCCGTTCCCCACATTGGCAGGCAAACTCGTCCCGTCATCCAAAACCGCATTCGAAGCGGAAACCAAAAACTCATCGTTTTGAAACTCCACGGAAACCTTCCACGATTTAAGCTCCTCATCGCCGTTGTTGAGCACCGTCAAAACCGACTCGAACCTGTAGGGCTGGTGGGTAGGATCGGTGGGTTTCAACTTGGTCCCGGAACTGTAAGCATAAGACAAGAAGATCCCGTTGCAAGATTCGGCGGCCGGAGACGGAGCCTCGACGACGTCGGATTGGGAGAAGGAGAAGCTCAAAAGGGAGAAAAGGAGTGAAAACTTGAAGAAGAAGAAGAAGAAGAAGTGGGTATTGTAGTTCAAGTAGAAAGCCATTGATTAGTAATTTGCTGCCAAAGCTTTTGGTTTACAGAAAAAAAGGAAAGAAAAATGAAAGAATTTGTAGCGAAAGGAAACGCGTAAGACATGGAATTGGTGTGGTTGGAATGAAGCTTTTGGACAGCTTAGTAGAGGATGTAATTTGAAAGCATGATTTTTTTTATTATGTCTGAGAATGGGAAAAAAAAAAATAGAAATATTTTAAAGCCGACGACGACGCTGTTTGGTTAGGTTTTTAACTTTTTTTTTTTTTTTTTATAGAGATAATTTCACCCAGCGTCCCTCATCTTAAACTTTTTCAAACATCAATAAAATCTTTTTTATTATTAAAATTATTAATTTAACTACATAATTTAAAATAAATATTTATAAAAATAGATATTATATCAATCTTGAAAGTATTTTTAAAAATTATCCTTCACTTTTTCTTTTGTTCGGTTTCATTTATTTTTAATTTTAAATTTTAAAAGTTATACAACAACATTTTTTTAAAATTTTATTTTTAATTATGTTATATAAGATTTTACGTGTTACTTAATGGTATAATTAACTTAATAGTTTCAATAATAGAAGGACATGATGAATAGTTTAAAGATGTAATCAGAATATATTAAAGTTTATAGACCAATTTAAAATAAGAATCCTAATTTAAGGATTTTTAATTGCTTTCATTAAGAAGCATAATATGCGGGTTGAAACAAAATGGAAAATTGTAATTTGTAATTAAAAGGGTTAGCAATTAGAAATTATGAACTATGACTAAGATTTTAACTCAATTGTCAAACTTCAAATCTTTGTTAAACACAAAAGTAAATGTTCTGATGCTTTCTGTGAAAGATTATTGATGCAAGTACCTATATCATTTTCGATTTATCTTTATTTTTAAAAATTATTTTATATATAATATTAATAAAGAATAAAGAATAAAATTAAATAAATCTCAAATATAAAATACATTTCGATAAACTTTACATATTCATTTCATCGCATATTATGCATATAACAATCCAACATTTAACAAATAAAAAATAAATAAAAATATATATATATATATATATATATTTTTTTATCGATCAGCACAAATCAAAATTTACTCCAAAACGAAATCTAAAGCATATTGTTCTGATTTATTTGACTAATGCGGGTGGTATTAATACAAAATTTACTATTTTTTTTTTGATTGATTCTATTTGTTTTTATAATTTTTTTTTTTACTATATAGATGAATGAAGGTAAAATTAATTAAAAACATAAAATCTAAATAAATAATATTTTTTTAGGTTATATAAATCAAATTATAAGTGAAGTGGAAAAAATGAACTCGACATTAATTAATTTTGTACATATTGGAAAAAGAATGAGAAAGAAAAGGGAAGTTGCCGTTGTAATAATGAAGGCTCCTTCTCTATTTTGAATTTGTATTCAAACTCATTGGGTGGCGTGTGCAAAAGGGATAGGTTCCAACCGTTGTTTTAATGGGCTCCACTTTTTTTTTTCTTTTTTCTAAATTCTATTTTTGAAACTTTATAATATAATATTAATAAATTATACCATTTTTAATTTTCTTTCGATTACACATAATATTTAAATTATATTTGATTACTTTAAGTATTCCCTTTTTTCCCAATTACCCCTATATTATTTTGTGATACACAACATTTTTAAATTAAAATGTTTTAATTTTTTTACACTTTCTTTCTTCCCACAATTTTTTCTTATCTTTTAATGCACTTTACATAACTTTTCTTCGCATTTCTTCCTTAAATTTATTTTCAATTTTTGGATTTCATATTTTATTTCGATTTTTTTTATTATAGAGGTTCACTTAGTATTAACTTTATGCAAAGTATATAAAAAAAAAAACAGAGAAAGTTCCCGCTAAGAAACCTAATACATAGGTTATGAATTGAAGTGAGAAAAGAATCAAAATTGAGGTTTAAAGATAGAAAAAAAGCTTGCCAAAATTTGGATTTTGTCACCAAAAGTAGGGTTTGGATGAGTATTTTGATGAATTTTTAAATTTTTTCGTCGTTGAAGTTCTTGAGTAAAGAACAAAATAGATGAATATATTTATATTTTAAAAAAAAAAGAGCTTAAGAAGATAATATTTAACTTTTTTTAAATTTTTTTAGTTAAAATTGTCACATGTCACAATGTGATTGGCTAACCATTTTTTAACTGAAAGATTAATTTAGGTAATTGAGTATAGTTTAGATACCACTTTGGGTAACAAAAATTAGTTTATGTACTATTTGTGACAAAAAAAAATTTTAAGTACCAACTAAAGAAAAAAAAAGAAGGTATAGTTTAAGTACCATTTTGTGATTTAAATAAAAACATAACTTTAATGAAATAACAATTTCATGCAATATTTAAGTGTAACTTTTAAAATATTTCATCAGTATTTGTATATTGATCAATTTTGAGATTTAATCTTTGTATTGATAAAAATTAAATGTTAAGTAGCATTGGTCAAAATTTACCCTTTTATATATTGATATATCATCATATAATAGACAAAAAGCAAATGTTATGATGATAAAATTTGATAAAAATTATAAACGACGTTAATAATTGAACTAAAACTTTTGAAATTAGAAAAAGAATAAAAAGAAATTAATTTTAACAGAATAAATATCAAATTTTGTAAAAATTTAGAAACTAACATATTTTGACTTTTTAAAAGCAATGAAAAGGAACAAAGTGACCAATTCGTTTGAAGGGGACATTAAAAAAAAAAAATGCTAGCTGTTACATTAGAATGCTGAATGTGTACATAAGTTTTGGTTGAGATCCCATTTGATATTTTCCATCCAATATGGTAGAACAACGTTTCCAAAATGCAATGGTCAAATTTCTTGCATAATCTCCGGCCGTTGTTGCGCCCACGTCTTTGTCTGTCTCTTTGCTGTGTCTTCGCCTATAGCTTTAGGTCAAATTCTACTATTCATCCCTCTACTATGAGATTGTTGGGATTTAATCCTTCTACCCTAATTTACTCTTCTTCTTCTTCTTTTATTTTATTTTAAAATTTTCAGTTGTAAGTTAACAGCTGCCACTAGTTCTATATTCCGTTACCCAAATTAATCTTTATAGTTGGGATTTAACCATTCTACCCTAATTTAGGGGGCTTTTTAGAATCCAAGGATCAAAAGTCAATTGTGCAGAAGATTAGAGTTTGCAACAGTTGCTCCATCGGTTGAACCAAGGGATAAACAAATTTTAGAGCAAGCTAAGTGTTCAAATATTATTGATTCTCATACTAAATTTTTTTTTTTTTACTTCAATTCATTCAAATTTGTCAGTTTCAAAAGTTGGTATGGAAATTAATGCAAAAAGAAGATGTTTATGATTTTTATAACAAATATGCTAAAGAAGTAAAGATATGTTTCATCATCACATTTAAACATGATAAATTTTATTATCATAGTTTTCTATTTTCTAACCTTTTTTATTATTATTTTATTTAATTAGTAACAATGGGATTCTGATTTGGATATGAACATTATGGGTCAATCTACGATCACATGTATGATGGATTTGTTACAAGTAATTATTAGATTGCAATAAACAAATATAATTTTTTTTTTTATTATGACACTCATTTTATTTTTTTAAAATATTTGCAGGCTCGGGCTAGATGCCTCAAGCTCAATTGTTACAACCAGAAAGTTCAAAAAGAAAACACAAGGATAAATGAAATATTAAACGTTTAAGAATTGGGACATTTAATTGATGGGATGCAACATCTGAATGTCTCACATTTTATTTTTTAAAACATTAATGATTCATGCAACTTTAGCTTCTTTAATTTGTTGGAAACAATGTTACTTGCTAAGATAAATTGGTATGATTTTTTTTTTTTTTTTTGAATTTGTGAACCTCTACAATGTGATAAAAATTTCAATTTGAACTTAAACTCGTGTATAATTAATTAAGTTACATAAAAAGCAAGCTCATCTTTTACGAAATAAACAAGTTTATTTAAATCTACATACTAAACTCATATATTACGACATACAATTTAGATATATTGAATCAAGGTCTATGATTTATATCTCGAATCTAGTGTCATGGGCTGCAAATCAAAACCCATGATGATTACGCACAGAATGCCCCATAGAGGTCAATTTATTAAGTGGGGCTCATTTGACCTGCATAAACTGACCTGACTTGAGGAATCCATGGAGAAGCCCATCTACTTAAAACCTTGGTGACCCAATAAAACACTCCATTCAAACTAGAGTTACCAAGGTAAATAGGGTAAATCCTAAAGGGATAAGATTATATAAAGTTTAAATCACTTATGACTCTCAATTGTAGATAGGCCCTAATCTTGATCGTTGATGTAACTCAATCTATATCGTTAAATTTGGGGAGCTTAACTATAAATAGAGGCCTCCCCCTTCATTTGTAATCATCTCATTATATTCATTTATTCTTGAGTTAAGAATATATTGAGAGCATTTACTCAAACATTTTGTGTGTATTGCTTTCTTGTGGCTATTCAACTCTCTTGCTGCTATTTTCGTTTTGAGTTGCTTCCGTTATATTTTTCTAATGCCTTAGAGACTTTATGAGAGAATTTTTCATTTCAAAGGTTAGGTTGATTTAGGCAAATTTGAAGCGAAGAGATCACCTAAAGTCGCGCGATTTGCCAAACTTAAGTTCTAACCCCATGACAGTTGGTATCAGAGCTAATGTTTCGAAGGTGACGATTAAGATATCGAAAGGAGTAGACGAGCAATTTGATCCAATGGAGAATCGTGGGAGGGCCAGGAAAGCAAGTCGATCGAGGGATATGCTCTCAGCTTTATATAGAAGGGTGGCCAAATTTGAAGGCTTTATAGGTGCTATAAAGGAGACCCTTAAGGAAGTTGATGAGCATATTATAGAGCGGGAATTGAGGCATGATCAACTCATGGACCAAGTGGCAAAGGCCCTCAGTGATAATATGGATGCGATGTAAGGGGTCCTGAATACTGTTGTAGACGAGGTAACTGAGAAGAATGATGTTCTTGAGGATATAGTCTTGGCCTTAAAGGAACAAATTAAAGAGCTCAAGGGGGAGCTTAATATATGCAAAGTTGCTTTGGGTAATGAGGTGTTAGCTGCAACATCTATGCCTAAGGTAGATGTCTTAAAGCCGAAAAAGTTTAATGAGATGAGATTCGCAAAAGCTGTAGACAACTTCTTGTGGGAAACGGAGCAATACTTCCATACCTAAGGCATCATGAACGGTGCTACCAAGGTAAATATTGTTGCCATGTATTTTATTGATGTTGTTTTATTATGGTGGCTTCGTAGGTCCACATATGAAAGACAAAGTGATATCGCTATTGGGACTTTTGAGGAGCTTCATAGAGAATTTAATGTACAATTTTACTAAGAGTATGCTGAGGATAAGGCTCGGGCTAAGTTGCGCCGACTTACACAACAACGCACAGTGAGGGAGTATGTGCGAGAGTTTAGTGAACTCATGCTTCAGATCTTTAATTTTGAGGAGAATGAGGCATTTTTCTCCTTAATGGATGGGCTAAATCTGTGGTTAAAACAAGAGTTGCAATGCCGAGGGATTCAAGAACTTTCCAAACCTTTGACCGTGGCAGAGTCTATTGGATCTGGTGGCCTAAGTGTAGTATTTTTGTCTAAGTACACTTGTAATTTTTCGCACAGATTGGTTAATAAAATATTCTTGAATTAAATTAATACTTTATATATTGTCTTCACATAGTTTTTGCATACAAAGCAAAATGAAAGTAAATGTTGCTTATTGGTTGTCTAATGTTTAACTAATATTGAGTGGTATTATGTGGTCGGATCGTAATACAGAAAGATAATTTATATTAGTAGACGAACCTAAACATGTCCTTAATCTAATCAGGAATGAGAAAACTAATTGAAATAATAATATGTCGTCTATCAAGTCTAATTGGGGATATGTTTTGTCTTGGGCATCATAACGGATGACTCCCAGAAGATAGAGACGTAGATGTGATTGACTAGACTGACACTACATCGAACTAGACCCAAGAAGAATAGATCTTGAATCCATTTATGAATTTATTCACTTGTGACATTCATAGTGTGACATACCTAAATCTTGAGTGGATGACAGACTATGTATGCGTGACTCGTACACTTTGATGTAAGTAAAAGCCTAAGTTCAAATAGGTAAAAAATCGAAAGTTGGTGCGTTCGATGTATGACTTCTAAAGTATGTAGTGCCATTCACAACAGTGGAGTTCATAGCCTGAGAAATAGGTAAATGATATCCTCTTATTGGTATTACATGGTTGATGAAAAGTAAACGTGATCAAGGGTTGTTCGTCTTTATGATGAATGACTTGATTACTATTTGATAGTGGTTGACTTTTCGTGAAGGAAGATGTAATGGTTACCATGAGATAAAATAGGATCGTATTGGGAAAATGAATATCATCCTAAAGAGATTAAGGATATCCTATGAAGGTAACATATTTATGACAAGGTGATTGGACGAGCACTAATTGAGTTGTTTTCGTAATGGTATGTCGTTGGGGAGAGCTCAGTCACGATACTATAGTGAAATGAATTCGTGACTAAATGAGTTTATAATTAATAGGCGAAAAGCTAGAACTTAATTCTAAATCATTTGAGCATTAATTGCATATGTTTAATCGATCCCTCCACTAGCTCGTTGAAACCACAAATGAATTGCATGCTGAATCAAATGAACAAAAATGAATAAAAATAGAGAAATAATAAACATTCAGAAAATGATTATGATTTCTCCAAAATGAAAATGAAAATGGAGAAAATTGAATCATTTGGAAATAAATGTGGTTTTCTCAAAATGAAAATGAAAATGAAAATGAGAAATGAATTCATTTAGAAATGAACAAGGATTTTTCAAAAATGATCAGAAGATTGAGTTTATATTTTTGAGCTATTTCAAAGCCCAAAAATGAAAATAAACCATACGATCATGGTGAACAAGTTTAATGGTGAAGTATTAAACATATTTCTCAAAAATTTTATTAAGGGTAAAATCATCATAACTTTAACAACCGTAAAATTGGGATGAAAAAATTATTTAATACATAAATATTGAAGCATATTTTTGGGAAATAAAAAAACAATTATTGGATTGGATCAAATTATAAAGTATTGGGTCAAAAGCCCAAAAAATATTTATAATTGGACTCAATATGAAATGGGCCCAAAAGCCCCTGTACTCCTACTTTAAGAAGAAGAATGTTTTCTAGTTGATATAGACTTTCACAATTCCACAAGGGTTCTGTTTTCTCTCTTTATAAATAAATGACACTGATAGGATTATTTACACAACTTTAAGATATTGTTACTCTGCCGAAAAATAGAGATAATTATTCTTCCGGAATGACAATTCTATCAGTTTCTATTTGAGAAGAAAATTTTTGTTTTCACCCAGAAGAAAAGAAAACTATTTCTAGTTTCTATGTTTGATTCGATTTGATCGAGTCCATACTCGAGGCAATTCGTGGTACGAGAGTAGATGAGAAAATCATTTGGTTGAAAGCCAGAAATGATAAGGATCCGTCTATCCGAAAACACATGTATGATTTCGGTTTAGGGTTTATTGCTATAAATATTACAAATCGGGTTAATTTTCAAAATTTTCATTTTCTACCATGCAAGAAAATCGCTTTCAAACTGGATTTTTCCAACAATGCATGTCATTGTAATTTACCCAACATCTATTAGCTCAAAACTAAAATTTTGGAATTTCTTAAGTATAGAGATCAAATTCAAATAAATTAAAGTAGAAAGATTAAATTCGACAATTATCATATAGTACAAGGATGAAAGCAGAATTTGACCAAAACTTTAATATACTCAAACGTTAAGATTTTATATTATATAATTATGGTAAAGTGGATGAGGCATTTTTTTTCATCTGTCTTTGATTCGATTTTTTTGGCATAATAAATTTTTTTGCCTTCCAATTTTAAATAATTTTTTTTTTATTTTAGCCCTCCATTTAAATTTTCGTCTCTTTTTGTTCTTGAATTTACATTTTTTTTAAATCAATTCAAAATAGATAGAAAAGTTAACGTTTTTTTAACTTTGCTAATGTGGCATATACATGGATTGCCACATAGATGACACATAAGCATTTAATTAATTTTAAAAAATTAAAAATATATTTTTATATATTTTTTATATTTTTTGAATAATTTAAATAATTTTTAATTATTAAAAATAATTTTTTATAAATGTTTTCGAATTTTTAAATTTTAAAAAATTAATTAAATGCTCACATGTCACTTACATGGCAATTTATGTGTATACAACATTAACAAAGTTAAAAAAAAAAAATTTCCATTAAATTTGAGGTGATTTGACCAAAAAAACACAAATTTAAAGGCTAAAAAAGGTGAAAAATTAAATGAATGTCTAAAATTATTTTTTTTATAAAGTTGGAGGTCTAAATAAGTCATTATGTCTTTTTAATAAATATTCAATTTTGTCTCCTTGCTTTTGAAAAATGTTGTGCAAAGTAGTTTTTAAAAAAAATAGTATTACCGTAAAAAATAGTTTTGAAAAATAAAATGTCGACTTTAGATATTATTTCGTGAAGTAAAAATATGCATCTAAATAATGTTTAAATTCGTTAATATTACGATATTTTAGTAAGAATATAAAGGCTTAATACATAATTTGGTACTTGAGTTTAATACTTTTTTCTAATGTGGCACATGTGTTATCTTTTGGTCCAATTTGATACATGTATTTGACAAAAAAATTATATTTGGGTATCCAAAAGTAACAGTGTTAACTTTTTAGCATTTAATTTAGGTTTTAGAGTTAAAAATGAAAAAAATAACTAATAATATTAGTTATAAACTTCCATCAAATCAAACTTAAAATCCTATTAAATCGTATCCATTAGACTGTATTTAATAAATTAAATAAATTCACAATTAACACTAAACTTATTCTATTAATAAAATTATAAAAAAATTCAAACATAATAATATTAGTAATTAACTTTAATCAAATCAACTCTAAAACTCAAATTAAATACTAAAAAATTAACATTGTTATCTTTGTGTACCTAAATATATAACTTTTGTTAAGTACAAATATCGGATTAGACAACAAAATAATACAAGTACCACATTAGAAAATAGTGTCAAACTAGAGTACCAAATGATATATTAAGTTGAATATGAAATGTAATAAATTGCAACTCATTATTAATATTTTAATATATGAAATATAAATTATTATTAAATATTTTTAAACAATTAATATTAATTAATTGTAAAATTTAATTTGAATACATAATTTATATTCTTTACAAATTTAAATATATAATGTTATATATTTAAAATAAATTTCAATAGAAAAATAATTGTATACTCAATATAAATATTATATAAAATACTTTGAATTTTAAATTAGAGTTAAAAATATTATTTGATTCTAAAAGTGTTTTCACTAAATATAAAAATTAGAAAATAGGGAATTTACATTTGGGTTCAAAAACATTTTTTTTTTACTTTAAAAGTTATCTATTTAACTTTATGAGTACTCCAAAAACATTTTTGAAAAGTAACGAGAAACAAAAACCTAAATCTTATTCAATATATTAGTATCGGATTTTAATCTAATTCCGAAATGATTTTTGCAATCGATTCCATCCAAAATTGATCAAAGTGTTATGGAGGCCCCTATAGCAAGAATCAAATTGCATTTTACCCCCTCTATTCAAAAAATAGATAAATTAGTCATTATATATTCGATTAGAGAGTAAACTAGTACTTTTGTTAAAAATTCCATTCATTTTTACGGTAAAAAATTGGATAAAGACTAATTTACCCTTTTTTTTACGGTTCCATCCATTTCTATTAACAGAAAGAACTAATTTACTCTTTAATCTAATGTATAGAAATTAATTTATCTATTTCATAGTAAAAATGACAAAATAAAATCTAACTCCTAATTTAGGGGCTAATGTTGTTATAAGGAAAAAGGTGGGAAGATGTGAGATAGGGCAAGAAATGAAGTTGGATATTAAGCCCATTGAAACCCCAGCAAACCCAAACACATTTTTAGCATTTAGACCAATGGGTTCTTTTTGACTTTTCTTTTCTTATCCCGGGGAGTTGGATATTTCAACCCAAATATGTTGAAAGTAATTTATTTTGTACTAAAAATTAATATTTTAAAATAAATAGTTATTTGAAATATGTATGGTGGAATTCTTTAATTCGAAGTATTTAATTGATATTTAAAAAAAAAAAAAAAGGAATAGAAGATGTTTTTAAAAACCATTATAGAATTAAAAAAAAAAAACTTGAAATAAAAGATATTATTCTTTGACCCAAGCATGTTTAAAACTTTGGGCATACATTTTCAGACAATTGTGACAGTTGAGACACTGACTTTGACAACCATAATTCAGTTATCAGTGTAACAATTCTTGGTTTCTTTGACGGTTCAAACAGTATCTGTTAATTGAGCGAAAAAGACTGCTTTTGTGCACCAGAATCTGATGTGCATTCCCTCTTTTATTATTACTTATAAAAACTATTCTGATTTTATGGCAGATTCCTGAAAATAAAGGATGTAAAAGCCATGAAAATGATCAAATTTAAGACATTTTGGCAGATGGTATGCATGTCATGTGGAGGGGCTGAGAATAAAGCAAACTACAAAATTCTCTTCCAACACACATCAGTATCAAAGTAGACAGCCAACCCAACAAACACTTCTGCTTCTTGTCTGGTTTTGATAGGGTTGGAATTTAGGATCACTCTAATGCTTTGTCACCAATCCATGGAGTGGTAAAAGGGTCCAAAATCTTTCTCTTTTTCGTGTCAGTTTAGTGGAGATAATCTTGACAATTCACCCACCTTTCCACCACAACTGCATGTCATAATGCCACATCTTTCCCTCTTTTGTAGGTCCATTTTCTAACTCCTTTAAAATCCTTTCCTACCACTTTTTTCATATACAAAAAGAAAAAAAGACATTGTTCCCCTACAACAACATTGCTTCACCCATTCCACCTATGTACCAAAAAAGAAAAAAGGGCCAATAATGTTATTTATATACATTATGAAAACTAATTATATAATAATCTAATGAAAGGAAGGGTGCTTATATCAATGTAAAATTAAAATAGTTTTACACTCTTTCATAATTTTTTTATATGATTAATATTTTAATAATCCAACGGTTGAATTTATCAAAAAAATTTATTTGTCATGTATGTAAAATTTTGAATCGATTTAATATCTCCATTATATCAATCTAAAATATTGTCTATATTAATATATATTCAACAGTTGAAAGTTTTTTTTACATAAAAATAAAATAGTTAAAATTTTTTAATTTACGTCAAACTTGACATGCATGATTTTTATGAATGGAGCATAAAATATGATGGTTGGATAGCTAAAATATTAATCGTATAGAAATTTATAGAAGAGTGTAAAACCAATTTCGTTTTAGACCGGTATAAATAAATCTCTCTCCTAATGTAAATACCAAAAAATGTGTAAACATTAGCAGTGATAGTTGCTAGGGTCAAATTTTGCTATTAATTTTGTGTCATTGGTAAACAGTAGATTTAATCTCAATTCTTTAATTTGGTTATTTTTAATTTTTATATTTTTTTAAAATTTAAAAATTTAATTCTGACTCAAAAGATATCTATTAAATGCATTAATTAAAATGATATGACTTTTTTGTATGTATTATGTGAAAATAACAAACTGAACTAACATTATATATGTGATAATTTGTTTTATGCTTAAGATTTTATAAATAACATAATTTAATTTAATGAATTTAATGACTACTATTTAATCAGGATTTAAATTTCAAAATTACATAGATTAAAAATAATCAAAGTAGAGTACATGTACTAAACTTGCAACTTAAGCATAATAAACAATTAATAAAATTTGCAACTTAAGCATAATAAACAATTAATAGTAAAATTTGACCTTTAAAAGTGAAACACCCATGCTCGACCCGTTTGCTGAATCTGGGTATGGTGCATCACAAATGGACCAGGTTCACATATTCTTATTTTTGCTAACTTAATTGCTATAAAATAGTTTAAAAATAAAAATTTCTAATCATGAAATTAAGGTTTTGTTTGTTTGCCAGTAAAATGTTTTCCGGAAAATGATTTCTGGAAAATGATTTACTTTTCTGGTGTTTGAATGAATCTATGTAAAATATTTTCTATTGTTTGGCAGATTACCTGAAAATATTTTCCAGAAAAGCTATTTTTACATATATTAATAAATTTATATTTTAAATTATTTTTACATATATTGTAATGATTTATTTATAAATAAATAAATCAAATTAAATATATAATAATACTCAATTATTAAGCTAAAATATACATTAAATTAAACAAATATATATTTAAGAAATTATTATCTTTTCATGAAGATATCTGGTTTTCTTGGCATACATACTGAATTAGTAATTGGTGGTTTCAAAGATATAAACTTGGATTTTTGTTTTATTTGAGCTTGCCACATACACTCCTAAGTTGAATATATCTTTTATCTTGGTTTTACGATCCATAAAGATTATAATCTTTTTGAGATTCGTAACTGTCCCTCTTAACAATATCATTTCGCATTTTAAACCCGAATTTTTTTCTTAAAAGTATAATATAACTTACCATTACACTCAATATTTGTTGATATTACCTTTTAACCAAAGTATCAGAGTATTAGTATAATAAACTATATGCTGAACCAGCATAAAATGAATATCCATCAAAAGGCTTCTCCAACTCTCCCCTTTCTCTAGGCCAATGACATCTATTATATATATATCCCTTAAATATGGTAAACAACAACAGAAGAATATTTTTCGCGGAATTATCCTACAAGAAAAATGTTAGCTTCTCCAAAATATAAAACCATTTTTCTTGAACAAACAATATAAATTGCAAAGCTTTATAAGAATTTTGGTTTCTTAAGTTTTAAATAATCATCTTCATATAAATCAATCCAAAAGCTTCTATTTTTCTCTAAATAGCTTACCCTACATACTCGAGAATCTATATATAATGCCAACATGGTCAATTATATATATACATATCTTTATTATATATGCATGATTTAGAATCTCAGAAACATCAGAATAATACATGCAAAGAAGTTTTATCAACTGAATTAATGCATTTTACACCATAAATATACTACAAAATGACCTGTCAAATTACTCATCAATGTATAGGCAAGCATTAATATATATACATCTAACAGAACAATGATTTCCTACAGCCATTTCTTCTTCAAAATACAATAAAAAGTTTTGAACATTAAATCTAAAACCAATAGATGGGCCAATCTGATACACAAAGATCTGATCTTCCTAATAAGAATCAAGCTCCCTATATTCTCCTCTATAACAAAATCACCAAAGTTCAAGCCATAGATGTTGCCTGTTTCGTCTATTCCTTTAACATTTTGTCAACAGCAAAATTCTGGTTGGCCATATCTGCCAATGAAGTGCTAAACAAATTCCCATTTTTGATCTATGATTTCTTGTAGCCATCAAGACTGAAGGCGAGTCAAGAAGGAAGAGAGAGTTTACAATTCAAAACCTGGAGTGAAATAGTCTGGTCCTAACGAACCCAATATCCAACATAGAATACTATTTTTTTCATAGAAGACTTTCTTTTTTCCGAAAGAATGAAAGTACTTGATATTATTCTCTCAATGAAATTTTGGTTTTGATTTCTGTTAAGTAAGATGTATATATCAAAAGCAGATTCGAAAATTTATCGGTAAAGCCGAATTTCATCAAATAAATAGTGGTTCTAAGACACTAAATTTGGCTTATTACAATGACAAAGTTTCAAATTCCTATAAATGAAAGCTAACATGCTTAAAATTTATCAAAAAAATCAAATAACATATATCTGAAACACGATCGAACCTGTGACTTCGCATGCGGTGGCATATTCGATTTCGCTGAAATAATCAGTAATTGTTTCTCCGACGGTCAGGAATGACTCAAGTCGATTTGTCCCTGTAGCAATCCATTCATAAACTTATAAATCAGAGCATATTATCAAACGCAATATATCTAATTTAATTAGAAAAATTCAATAATCTTAAACAACATGTCCAAATTAATGATTTAAAAAAAAAACAAAGGAGCAGAATATAGCCAATTAAAAAAAATTAAAATATATCAAATATTGGAGATGACCCAATGAGAAAATTCAGAAATTTCGAGGAAACAAACAAGAGATAAGAAAAACAGAGAAAATCAGTAATCATAAACGAATAAATTAGAGTAAATTATCAAATGCAATGTAGCTACCCAACGAGAAAATGTAGAAATTCCAAGGAAACAAACAAGAGATAAGAAAAACAGAGAAAATTAGTTTCCCATAAATTATGGATCCTAATCACTGGAAGAGGAAACTGATGTACAAAATGGGGGAAAGTTTCTACAATCTAACTTTTAGGTTTAAGCACTAAATCTTTCTCATTCTTCCAGTTGGAGAAAATAAAGAAAGAAGTAGTTGAAAGATGCAAAACCCAAACAGATTAAACAAATAGATGCAAAATCCAAACAGATTTTTTAACAAAAAAAAAGGAAGAAGAAGATTTGAATGAAAGAGGCAACAAACATGAAATGCAAAATAAGCATAAAAATGTTACCTGAATGATGAAGGAAAAGGAAGATGAAGAACAGGAGGAGGAGAAAAGAATTTGGTGAAAGTTTTGGAGGATGGAAAATGTCTTACAGAAATAAAATCGATAAGACATTTTCCGTAAAATCCATCTCTTTTAACCTGTGCTTTGTAAAACATTTTCCAAATGTAATTGATTTTCAATCAAACAAACACCGTAAAATCAGGAAAACATTTTCCGAAAAATGTTTTCCTGGCAAACAAACGCACCCTAAAAATAATATGTAACATCCTAAAATAGGGCCTAGTCGGAATAGTAGTTTTGGAACCACAAATCCAACGTTAAGATATTATCTTATTATCATTATGAGGTCTAGGATATGAAATATGCATGTGGTAAAGTTTCATGAAGAAATTCTAAGTATAAGGTGTTCAATTGGAAAATAAGGACCAAATTGAATAAGTTGCAAAACTTGGGTTCTAGAAGTAATTTGTATGAAATTGCTTTAGATTTTTAAATAGAAGGACTTAAAGAGAAATTTTCTCAATTTCTAAGTTTTTGGACAAAAATGGGCATGTATGGATGAAATTTGAAAGAAAGGGCTTAAGGGTATTTTGGTCATTTGGCTAATTAATGAAATAAAATGGGAAAATGAGCAAAAAATCAGCTCATCTTCTCGACCTTGCTGCCAAAATTTGAGAGCCACCATAGGCAGGGTTTCTTTACTTTCCAAGCTCAATAGTAAGTGCTCCCAAACCCCGTTTTTAATGTTCTTCGTATTTTTGAAATCCTCGTAACTTGCTCTCTTCATTTCTACCCATATTTCATGCTAGGGTTTATGTTTAGAAATTTACCCATGCATGATTTACTTGTATTTTAATGATTTATGTTTAGAAATGACTTTAGGGACCATTTTGTAAAAGTTGTAAAAATGGGTAGAAGATGAGAAATAATGGAAAATGTAAGCTTCCATAAGAGGGGAAAACATTCGGCTAGGCTTGGGTAATGTAGAAATTGCATGCATTTCATCATACGAGCCTAGGGACTAAAGCGTAAATATTATGAAAGGTTAGGGGTAAAATAGTCATTTTGCCCGGGGTAAAATTTAGGCTCGTAATGAATAATATGAGTTACTAATGACTTATTTTTACTGTTATAGACCTCGAGGAATAAATTCTGGAGGTCGACCGAGGTAAACGGAAGGTTTCAGAATAACCGAAACACGAACCCGAAACAATTACCAAGTAAGTTCGTGTAACTCGAAGTAAACTTTAAATATACTTGAAAATGAATATTCTTAAATGTATGTTAATTTGGATATTGATTGCATGACAATCTAATAAAGATGAAAATTGTCCCGGTTGAATGAAAAACGAAGATTCGATGGGTAAATTCTTATTTACATGACATGAGATCCTACATGTGTTGCAAGAAGGGATTTAGCCAAGATGGGTAATCCGATGATCTTAGTATGGTAAGGATCTAGCCCAGACGGGTGTTCCTTAAGTGATCGAACCTCCCGATGAATATATGTGTATTGTGGATTTAACTCGGATGGATAATACGTTTAAAGACTGAAATTAGCCTAGTCTGGCATTTCAAATCCGAGTATATTGGAGTAATTGTCGTTGTAAGGGATTTAACCTGGAATGGTAATTCCAAAAATACTCCTTGAATTTTTGTTATGAGGGGTTTAGCCTGGACTAGTAATCCCGCCGTAAGAGTGAGATTCACGGGAGTGTGTATTTAAAATGGTCACTAGCATGACTTGACGGAAAACAGGATACCCATCGAGATTTCTGAGAAATTCAACGGGACTATAATGAGAAATGAGAATGGTAATGTTGAATTGATGAGCTCATCTAAGATTAACGTTATATTGTTTGAGATGAAACTAACTCGATGATTGAGTGTATGTGATAGGGAATTTGTACTATGCATGTTTGGCAAGAATATCTTTTATGGTTGTATGCTAAATAACCGGTAAGTTTACCTTCATGTTATCCAAACTTACTAAGCATTTTAATGCTTATCCCCTTTCCTTTTCCTGTTTTGCAGAGCTTGTGGACTCGTGAAGATTGGAAGACGATTGGAGGAATCATCACACTATCACTAGTCTTGCTTTGGTATATGAATACTCTTATTTTATTATAATGGCATGTATAGGGTAACGGTCATATTTTGTCATATGTGTCATTTAGTTAGCTAAAGTGTTGGCTTATGATATTGATAATTCTTTTGTATATGGCTATGAGATGTGACCAATATTGAGATGGGTTGTAACCCCTATCTATTTTGTATGCCTATGTTTACTTGCCTCATGTATTATGATGGCATAATATGCCATGGATGAATGTGTTAAATGAGGCCAAATAAATTGAACATGGTAAGGGCATAAAATGGTATAAGGTATCAATAGGGCCCAAGTATGAAATGTGAAATGGGATAATGAACATCCTTAATGCAAAAAGGATAACCTAGCATGTACTAACCAATGATATGATGTTACCATGCAAATGACCATATCAAAGTGGTTTAAAGATACATATAGGCCATGATATATTCCATAGAAACTTTTGAGTGTGTATGAGTGATTTTGGATGACTATTAGCTTGGAAAATAGCCACCAAATGGTCCACACGGGTAGACACATGGGTATGTGTCTAGGCCATGTGTGACACACGGTCAGCCCCACGGGCATGTCGTCCGGCCGTGTGTCACTTGCACCTTGAAATTTTAGGCAGTAAGCTTTGTAGTAAACACACGGGTGGAGACATGGCCGTGTGTTTCAGCCATGTGGAGGACATGGCCTCTGGCCACGGGCGTGTGCCTTGGCCGTGTGCTTCAAATTGCATGATGACGTCATAAACAGAATGCAGCCTAAAAATCACACGGATGACCACATCGGCTTCTGCCTGGCCGTGTTGAAGACACGGGCAAAGGACACGGGCGTGTGCTCGGCAGTGTGAAAACCCCTACAGCGTCGAAATGAAAATAAATCAAAATAATTCCGCACGGGAAAGGGACACGGGAGTGTGGAAGGCCTCCACACGGACGTGTGAGGCCAGGATATGAAAATTTTCCACAAATTTTCTTAAGTTTTAAGTTTGGTCTCGGACCATTTTAAAGCATGTTTTGGGCCTCGTAGGCCCAAAATAGGGACAATATAATATAATTTGATTTAGTTTGACTTTGAAATGAAATTCTACAGCCTGTCTTTTCCCGAAATGTCCTAGTATGTTCGTGGTAATGCCTCGTACCTTGTCTCGATCCCGAGTTCGGGTAAGAGGTGTTACATAATAATTCTTACAACTAAGGCTTTAAGTCATTAAAAGTTGGGTCCCTCAAGTCGGTCTCAAATCCATCTATCTAGGTACAAACAAACTCTCAACAATTAACTACTGTTTGCTATTTAAAAATCCAGATTTGGAGGATGTTATATGACTTTTACATAACCGATTCTAGGGCTAAGCCTCCAGTGGCACCCTCTTCCTATGTGCATGACTCTAATTGCCTGCGAACCTTGATCTCATCTCTATCTGGCTTGGTCCCTCCTTCAAGTTCTTGATCATCCTCACAAGTCCTGCGAACATCAAATAAACTCTTGTAAGTTCAAATGAACCTAGTGAGTTCCTTCACTACACCATAATTAAACATTATCACACGAGGGTAACAATCGTGAAATAAACTAAACATAAATTTACTTCGTGCTCACTCAAGGTGAGTGTTCTTTATTCTGATTAGGCTTTCCACTCGACCGTACGTCAGATACCTCGCCATATCAGTGAGACCTACCTTTACTTTTTGTCTTTCCTTTTTTTTATACACCAAATATACAAGGTGATAGATGGCTTCTATGATAACTATCTTGACTTTTGCTCAAGGATCCTTAGGTCATCCCTCTCCTTGGTGGTCTACCCTTGGTTGAACCAGTTCTTGGCGAACTATCTTTTTACATACCATAGTCCTGAGGGGCTCGTTGACATCCCTTTGATGGGTTATACTCACATTGGATAGTGCCATCTTAGCGAACCTACCCTGATTTTACCTTATTATTCACTGTGGGGAAATTACTTCCAATAATCCACCCCACGCTAGTCATTACTTGGAAACTTTCCATCCCACTTGCTTGTTGCCTCCTCACAGGTCTATCATTTCAACAACATACCTATCGAATACTTTCTTTAAAGAGAAATAGCCTCGACAGACATTCTGTTTCCTCTTACTTTCCCATACTTAGGCCAGCTCCTAAATGACCTATCCTTCTTTAATTCCTATTGGGTTTTCGCTAATGCCTTGTCGGCTTTCACATCTACCTTTCTCGCTTTCATCACTTTTGGTAGATGCTTCCAAATCCGCTTGCTATTATATATAAACTTTCCTTTAACTTTTCTTTCACCTGTGTGGTTTCCCATACTTGTCGCACTGGCAATATACCTTGCGCTTAATTTCCCAGCAGACTTTCCACGCCTATTTCGTGGTGAAATTTATGAGTTGTCGTAGTCAAGATATGGTCTTAAACCCTTCTTACCTTATTTCTTTTGTCCTGACGGACTTACCCCATGTTTAATGTCCTAGCAGACTTACCAGTATTTACTGTCTTGACGGGCAATCTTTGATCTATTTTTACTGTCTTAGTAGACTATCTTTGTTTTGTGTTTATTGTCCCAGAACATTATCTTTGTTATGTGTTTACTGTCCTAATGGACTATCTCTGTGGATGATATGGAGTCTTTCATCCATGGCTTTACACCAATGCACTATCCCGGTGTACTATCTTATTATGTCATTTCATGCTTACTGTCATGCATCTATGAATATTCATGTTTATGCAAACATGGCATACTTAGACAATATAGATCATAACAGTAGGTTTGGAGTTTGGAACTCACTTGAATCTTCATCATTTCCATAACTTAGCCTTCTCGAATGCTAGAGCTTTTATTCCCTTTGTCGTTAAGCATTTTAACAAAAAATAATGGGTTAAACTCAAAATTCTCAACTTAACCCAATACATGTAGAACCCTTTAAGTGGTTTTGAAGTCCACAATTTTATTTCCTTAATCTTTTATGTACATAAAAGGGTTAAGAACCTTACTAGCTTACAGGTTTCCCTATTTTTCCATTTTCATCCTTAAAAAGTCTACTCCATGCAGAACTTTCTATGGCCATTCCTTCGTCAAGTTATCGAAGAAGACGAAGAAGAGAGAAAATGAAACAGAATCAAGAAGAAAAATCATCCCTAAAGTCATCTCCTAGCTTTTTATAACCCTTCCTGCACTATTATCACCCTTATGAGAACTGTCCATAACTAATTATTATGTCTCAGACTAAGGAATCAACTAGCTCCATTCAAATTGAACCAGATTTGATTCTCAACTATGTCCAGTTCAATTTCCAGATTTCCCATTTCTTTCAATGGAAGTTGCCAACTAGTGGTTTTTTTATTTAGTCATCCAATTATTCTTAATTTACGAGTTAAATGGGAATCGAGTGTTACAACTCCTCCCTTTAAAAAGAAATTGCATCCCCCAAATTTTTTAATCACGCCAACCTCAGAAGTAGACTTAGAAAACCCTTTTTTGATTTTTATTCTCCTAGGGTATACATACATATTCATCCACCATTCTTACAAGTTCTCCTAACTTGGTTCCATTTTGTACATTCTCACTTTCCTTTAGCTTCACCTAATTGGTGGATTGTTAATAGCTAGCGAAATATTGGTACCAGCTTCAAAGCAGTCACTTAATTATTTTGCTACTTGGAACCTTCCGTCCCATAATGTCCTTTTATTATATTAATTTGACAGGCATTCAATGGTGAACATTTCCTGTTTACCAATTCTTTGACCTTATTATTGGCGGATGCTTTCGCAAATCCCAAATTTGTTATGCTCTAACTTCGCCCACCTTGCGGATCCTTAAAATTTGCAAATCTCAATTTGTAGCTTGTTGCCGACATTCAATCCTTCCGCTATGCTACTCTAATTAGTCTTTTATTCAAGCCTCTAATTTTGGCAAATGCTTTGAAGATAAACACCACTTGACTTAACGCTTGTTTTTTTCTCGGTGGAGTATTTCGAATTCTAATGTTTACTCGTACTTTAACATTACCCGTCTAACAGGTCAATCCTTTCACATCACAGGGTAGCAAAGCTTGCTCGTGACTCATCTTTACTACTATCTTAGTTGAGTATCAGAGCGACTATTCTGACCCCGAAATCCTACTCTAACGATAATAAAGACTTTCTGCCTTATTTAAAGAGGGTTGTTATTGAATAGTCCTATGACTAGTTTTTCCTAATTAGGAGGTTACATTCTATTAGGCAATAGTTGGCAACTATTCCCGTATTGGGATTACCAAAAGATGTTTCTTTCTCCCGATGCTAATAAGTGTCCTATCATCATTGGTGAGTTTGAACAATTTCTTATTACTCATTAAACTTCCATAACTTCCCACTCTCCCCTTTCGATTATAAGTAACCAATAATGTTTAAGGGAAGTTCATAAACCTACAAGCCCTTAGCTTGATCAATCTTCCTAGTATCCTTCTTTCTCTCTTCTTACCTCTTTATTGGAATGCAGTATCTCTTGCTACTCTTAACACCACAATTTTCCAGAATTAATTTTCTCAACTTCTGTTTTTCCTGGTCTAACAGTCCAATACTATATTGGGATTTGCCTATTACCTAGGGGAAATTTGTTTTCCCTACCTTACTTGTAGTCTCAGGGTGAATCAAGGGAAGTGTCAACAATGCACTTTTACTAGCTACCTCATGCTCTTTTAGAGGAGAATTTCTATCATAGGGATAATATACTTGTTTTAGTTCCAATCAGCTTAGAATATGGTGAGTATCTACCTTCAAGCCTGAGGAAAGTTTGTTCTCAACTTCCAAGATCCTCCACTAGGCTCGACTCATTACAACTCTTTCTGTAACTTCAGGGAGAGGCTACTTCAGTATCATTGTCACATCCCAAAGATCAGGTTAGTAGAAATTGAGGTAATAAACTGAGAGTGGTCACGTCTGTTTTTCTAGATGACCTTAGCACATTTGATAAGAAATAAATATCAATTATAGTGATTGAGTAGTGGATTTGTCCTTGATGATCTGAGTTTGAATCCCTTCCCTCTCGTTAATTTCTATTTGGTGCAAATTTGTTTTAAACCCCTAGTAAATGTCATCTTATGTTTTTAAATATTTTCTGTTAAAATGATAAAATAGAGTTAAGTGGTAAAGTGGTTAATTGCTCAGTTAGTTTCTTATTGGTTTTAGGTTCAAGTCTCCTCATTAGCATCTTTTAATTACTTTTTTTTTGTAATTTTTTCCCAGTGCTATATGTGTTACCATCCAACCTAACTTGCCATAAGGGGAGGAAGATTCTTTTTTTTTTCTTTTGGTCAACGTGCCTTAAGTGAGGAGACCATGATCCCCTTTTCACTTCATTATCCCCCTTTGATGCTTTTTTTCTCCATTTCTGCCTTATGCAAGGTAAAATGCACCTAGACTAGGTTGACCACTTTTTTCCATCCAACCTCCAATTATCCTCCTCTCATTGGTGCACCACCTCCCCTCCTCCCCATTTTTCTCTCTTTTTCTCTTTTGTTTAGCTCCTAACCTTCCCCTTTTTCTTTTCTCACTTTTTCCTCCATGCTTCTTAGTTGTACACCACTAATATTTCACCATCAAACCACCACCCACCACCTCTCCCCTCTCTTTTTTTTCTCTTCAAGTGCCGGCCATTGTGCCGCCCCTTACGCCGCCCTCTTCATTGTGTCAACCACCGCGCACCACCACTAAATTCCTATCTTTTTTTTCTTTTTTTCTTTCTTTTCTCTTTTCCATTAAGAAAGTGCCTGAATCATTGTTCATTCCTTCTCCTCTGCCTAACCGCTGCCCTTGTTGCTAGACCACTGTTGCTATCGTTGTCGTCGTAACACCATCATCGATGGTGGAGATCTTTTCCCTTTTCCTTTTCTTATTTTTATGTTCATTATTTTTATTTTAATAATCAAAATCTTGCATTAATCATTTCATTTGAATCCTAATTCGAAACTTTATTTCTTCCTTGGGTTTATCTTCGAATAAATCCTCCTCTTAGATCATTCATTCTCCTCCGATTCGTGACTCATTCGATTCGTTGATCCTTCGTTCCATTCGTGTGAAAGTAAATATAAAAGGTGTATAGAAATATTTTCTCCTTTCTATTTTTCTTCTTTTGGTCAATTACTTCAGGGGACCTTGGTGATTTATTTCCTCAATAATTAATGTTTCATAGAAGGGCCAATCGACATCAACCCAATAAACCGTTAATCTTTGGGTTTTAATCGCTAATCCGATAGATCTTTTAAGGGTAAGTGATAATAATAATCAATAATCAATTTATCGTATTAACTCTTAAGAAGTTAGTCCTAACTTAAGATCATTTCTTGCTCGATTAGGTAATCTAATTGAAGATCCACGTATAGGGGTTTTGAGAGATTTATTGCACATCGGATCTACGACCAGGTATGGGTTTTAACACTAAATATATCAAGATTATTATTAAATTAATAAAAATGTTGTTACTAAAATAATATTATTTGATGGGGACACTGTATGTATTTATAAAGTGAGACAAGTCATCTTTATGGATTTTTATCAAGTAAGTGTTTTTCCTAAACCATATGCTTGTGAAAAGTATGTTGTGTGATATTGATGTTTGCTAATAATGTGAAAAATATGTACATCACATTCTCATGTTATGTGATTATATGGCATATGTGATATTCGCATGAAAATAAGATGTGAAATTTTGGTACCTTGAGTACCTATGTGATTTGCATGTTAAACATGCCTACATGATTTTGAGTGTTTTGAGCATATCACATTTATGGGGTGAGATATGTAAAAAGTGAAAGTATATGACAATTTATCTGTATTAATGTGACACTGTTCACGACTTTCTTATATGGTAGTTTATTGCGACTGTAGTGGCTTGTCCATGATTTTGTTTATATGGCAGTTTATCTACGTTACTGTGACACTGTTCACAATTTGGTGTGTTGGTTGGACGAGTTTTAGGAAAACTCGATTTTGGCGTGTAGTAGAGATGGGTCGGACTGTTTTCCTAAAATTTGCATCAGTTTACAAATTATGCATTGACATGATCATGCATGATATGCTTATGAAATATTGAGATATGTGATTTTATAACTTTGTATCATATATGTTTTATATCGTGAATGAGTTTGTGTTGATTTCACATTGGGCTTAAAAAGCTCACCCCATTAGTGTTTCAACCTCTCACGTAACACTTAAACATTGGAATTAGATTCAACACTCGGTGGAGCCTCTTAGAAAATTTTACATCATGGATATTTATTGGATTTTTAACTATTTAGACTTTACCTTTTATTTTTGGTTTGTGATTTATATTTTTATGACATTAAAACTATCATGCATGCATGTAAATATATGGGATTTTAAGTGTTTTTGATAATGTCATTTTTATAAATTAATTATATTTTGTTAAATGTTAAACGAAATAATAATTCGTAAATTTTCTAAATAGTTTTATCAAAATTCGTTGTGAACTTCTTTATAAAAATCATTTTTATAATTATAATATAAGATCATTCGTTTTTAAATGTTTTCAAATAACATTACAAATAAATGACACTTTTCTTTTTAAAATAAATATATTTTACTAAGTACTTTTCGAACAAATAAAATTTGTCAATCTTAGAGATTTTTTTATGTTTTCATACTCAAACCTCTATTTTTCAAATAAAAAAAATAATTTTACACGTCGTTAATGTAATTTTTGAGATTTGGCCATAATTCTAGGCCGGTATTGGGGCTTTACAATCGTTAACCTCCCTACCTCAGAGATCTACATTCAAGCCTTGCATGCTTGTGAATAAGGGGCAGGTGGATGCGGTATCCTAACAACAAGGTGTAGTGGTAGGATGGTGAATCACCCACTCCTCGATGGTCACCAGTTCTAGCATTCACGTCTCCCTTCCTTCTCACTTCTTGTGTTTAATCCTTATTCGAACCTGACACAATGACTTTCCTCATCAAGCTTCAAATACGCTACTAAATCTACCCGCTACTCTGGATCGTTCCAATGCAAATTTCATCATTCTTCCAATTTCGAAGGGAGGTCATAAGGGGGAACGGAAGAAATCTGACAACTTCCTTGTTTCCCAGAATTTAGACATAAATATTCGTATATCCTTTTAGAGGACTCAACCAACAGAAGGCATAAACACTCATTCAACAGACTATTATATTATACCTTTGTTAAATCTTTGTCTTATTAATATCCTTACTTTTCCAGTAGTTGTACTTTTCGATCAATGTATCTACTTATGTTTACTTTCCTTGCATCCTTTCAACATGCATTTACTGGAATTTATACTACCATAGTGTCTCACATATATATTCTACATATATTTTCTATATTCAATTACTGGTACTTACCTCTCTGTTCGTTGATCTAGGTGCATGCATCTAAGTACCGCATGTATTCTCTCAACAATACTGAGGACTTGAGGGAATTAGCCAGTTCGATTGCCATGCACATAGGAGTATTTCTTTCCACTCTTCTGAATTAGAAGATTGACTAAACATATGCTTTGATACCACTTAAATTTTAACACCCTATACCCGACCAGTATGCTCGATTCAGTGCGTCACAAATGGACTATAACACCCTTTACCCATATCCATTGCCGAATTAGGGTTACGAGGTATTACCGAACAAGTCAGAACTCAGGACAGTCATTCATTACTATTCATATGTAAGATAATATAAACTCAATTATACAAATCATATGCACACCTCATTTATTTCATTCGAATAATCAAATTATAATATAACTTAGTGCATTACTAATTTCATGTGTATACATTAATATATACACTAAGTTATAACATATAATTATGGCATTACAAAATTCAATTATAAAAATCATTAAGCCAAACCAAAACAATAATTCAATACCAATCATGAATCACAATTATTACCTACTTAAAACATTAACCAATTTAATTCAATTACTAAACCAAACATTAAATCAAACAAATATACTTCAAAACAATATGGCCATTAAACTCAATGACATTCGGACACTTAAATAAAAGCTATATATATATTTCATTTTATATACTAAGCACATAAATAAATACACCAATCTGTATCACACGATTATAAAATTCATTAACTTATAAAACCTTGACTAACATTATAACATAATTCTATTGTATATTTAGCTTTATTAAAATATGTGCAAATCATCATAAAAAACCATAGCTATAATAAACACCTATGCCGAATTAATTATGTCAACATTATAGACTAAACATCACGTCCAAATTTATACACACTTAGCAAATTTATTTCTTGCCTATTCGGCTAATAAAGTTAACAACATAGATAGTACAAATTATGTCATTTAATCATAAACTAAAATATGTCATTTCCTAATCATAACAAAGATTGATCAAAGGCTTACGTTTATGAAACATACTTAATACTGACGAATATAAACATGCTTTTTAATTTACTTATTAACCATTCATAACCAATACAACATGCTTATAATATAATCATGAAATCAAGCCAATTCATCTTATTACATAAATACAAATGCTAAATCAGGTCATATCTATTTTACATATTATAATATCGTTCCTAGAACTTCACATTGCTGAAGCATATAAATCAAAACCATCACTCATACTTACATCATATAAACCAAATCCAACCATTAATTCATTTATAATACATCTAACATCTTACTAATTATTCAACCTACAACTCAAGATCACAACATCAAGCATAACCCAATTATATCATATACATATAAAATGCACATTACTTTCGAAACATGTTTAAATCACAACCAAATTCATATAACCATTATCAATACATACCACACTTATAAACCATAACCAATAATACATATACTTAAATAACGTATTTAGCCATTTTCGCATGGCTGTTATACAAAACCAAAGTTCGTTATTTCAAAACGTAATTCAGCCTATACATGCCATAGTTTCAAAATGCAACTTATAAAATATCGAAAGCGATCGATGGTGTGATAGACTTTGCTGACGATCCCCGAGCTTGTAACTTGAATCCAAAATCTATAAAACAAAAACAAATATACACACACAGTAAGCTATTTAAGCTTAGTAAGTCATAAGCAAACAAACAAGCCGATGATATAATCAACTTATTTTAACTAACCAAATTACATTATCATTATCAAGCTTATTCTCAACTTACAAGTTTCTTAAATAATATACCTGTACACATAACCATTACCTTGGCCGAATATTCACAAGGTTAAGTCATCAAATCATTGTTAAATTTACAAAAGCCAAATTGTCATTATAAAACCTAATGCACATGCTTTGTATACATAAGCTTTTAAATTAAGATAAAATTTTATATACATACATTAACTAAATAGCCGAATATGCAAGATCATATATATATGCGTAATAAAAATCATATCAACAAGAATTATACTTCTTGTTCATAAGGCCGAATACACATGTCATATTCACATATACTTTTCATTCATGTTACACATGCTTGTAACTAATATCATAATACTCACTTGCCTTGTTTCAAATAAGTACCAAGCTAATACATACCTGATCATTTAGCTAATTTTACATATTTTTTCCCCACTTATCGATGCCCGATGAACCATTCGGAATTGGGTAGGACACTCGAATAATCACACATGTATTGTACAATGCCAACGTCCCAGACGTGGTCTTACATGTAATCACATATCGATGCCACTGTCCTAGACAGGGTCTTACTTGTACACATATATCGGAATCACATATCGATGCCATGGTCTTACTCGCACACATATATCGGAATCCTATGTCATGACATATGTATCCTAACTATTCTTAAGGTTCATACGGGGCTTTCAGATGTCGTAACTCGGTCGAAATGAATTCAGAAATGTAGTAGTCAAGCCTTTTCATATTCAACCGTAACAAATATAATTTCATACATTTCATAACAGCATATATATCTAGCATTTAACTACAATTAAACACGTCTATTTGCTTATATACTTACCTTGAACGTTATAAAACGGAATAGGGCAGTTAGTCGCCGACTTTCGTTTTCCCCCGATCCAAATTCGATTTCTTTGGTTCTTGATCTAAACATATTCAAATTAAGCTCATTCAAACATATTTTCATTCAATTTAGTCCAAAAACTCATAAATAGGCAAATTACCATTTTATCCCTGGCATTTATAATTTTTACAATTTAGTCCCTATTGTACAAAACACAAAATACACAAAATTTCTCCATACCCAAGATAGGCCAAATATTACCCATATCCATACAAGCCCATATAATTCATTTATTTCACATTCAATTTAGTCCTAATTACTCAAAATCATCAAAAATCCAATACAAAACATGTTAATCTAAAACATATCTTTCATATTTCATCATCAAACAACAAAAATCACAAGCTCTCAACAATGGCACAACTCAAAATATTCATCAAAATTAAAAATTCAAGCATGGGATTTATAGTACTCGAAGCAACGATCTCAAAAACGTAAAAATTATCAAAAATCAAACAAAAACGAACCTTGATTGAGCTTTCAAAGCGCCGAATACCCTAGCTTCTTTTTCTTTTCTTTCTTTATTTGTTATTTCGGTGGATGAAACAAGAATATGAACATTAAAATTTAATTATATGTTTTATTACAACATATATAAGTTATTAACTATTTTACAAATTTAACCTTTTAAAATTAATATAAAACCATTATAACATATGCCTATTACCGTCCAACCATTATGCTAATGGAATATTTACAACATAAATACTCCAATTTAAAAAGCCATTAACATTTCAACCCTTATGCTTTAAACTATCAAATTTTCAATTTACGCGATTAAGTCCTTTTATTTAATCGGACACTCAAATAATAAAATTAAATCACGAAAATTTCACACACACTAATTCACACATAATAAACACAGAAAATAAAATTTAAAATATTTTTTTGACTCAGATTTGTGGTCCCGAAACCACTATTCCGATTAGGGTCTAAATCAGGCTGTTACATGGACCAGGTTCACCTATTCTTAATTTTGCTAACTTAATTGTTATATAACTGTGTGAAAATAAAACTTTTGAATAATGAAATTAAAAACAATAATTCTTACAACTAAGGCCTTAAGCCATTAAAAGTTAGGTCCCTCAAGTCAGTTTCAAATCCATCTATTTAGGTACATACAAACTCTTAATAATTAACTACTGTTTGCTATCTAAAAATCTAGATTTGGAGGATGTTATCTGGCTATTACATATTTGATTTTGGGGTGAAGCCTCTAGTGGTACCCTCTTTCTATGTGCATGACTTTAACTGCCTGCGAACATCGATATCATCTTTATCTAGTTTGGTCTGTCCTTGAAGTTCTCAATTAACCTTATAAGTCCTACGAACATCAAATAAACTCTTGTAAGTTCAAATGAACTAAGTGAGTTCCTTCACTACACTATAACTAAACCTTATCACACGGGTAGCAATCATGAAATAAACTAAACATAAATTTACTCCCTGGTCACTCAATGCGAGTGTTCTTAATCATGGTGGCAAACTCCATTAGTTTCTCTGAGCTACTCGGCTCACTATAAGACTTTCCTCTAGTTGGGCTCTGCACTTGACCATATGCTAGATACCTCGCCGTATAAGTGAAACCTATCCTTACTTCCCCTATTTCTTTCCTTTCATACACCCCACAAATAAGGTTATGGATGGCCTCTATGGAAACTATCTTGACTTCATTCCAAAGGATCCTTAGGTTATTCCTCTCCTTGGTGGTCTGCCCTTGGTCGAACCAATTCTTAGCGGACTCCCTTTTTACATACCATAGTCTTGAGGGACTTGTTGACATCCTTTTGATTAGGTGTACTCACATTGGACGGTGTTATCTTATTGAACCTACCTTAAATTTATCTTATTGTTCGCTGTGGGGAAATTACTTCCAATAATTCAACCTTTACTCTAGTCCTTACTTGGAAACTTATCTGACTCATAAGTGAAAGTCGGTCTGTTTTACTGAACCAATAGGTGCCCGTGCCATTATACAAACTTGCCATCCGACTTGCTTGTTACTTCTCAAAGTGTGCTATCATTTCAGTGGCATACCCACAGTAGACTTTCCTCAAAGGAGAACAGTCTCGATAGATATTCTGTCCCCTTTTACTTTCCTATATTTAGGCAAGCTCTTGCACAGTCTATCTTTCTCTAATTCTTATTGGGTTTTCGCTTATGCCTTGTCGGCTTTCACATATACCTTTCCATTCATCACCTTTAGCAGATGCTTCCAAATCCACTTGACATGTAGTGCCCACAAACTCGTCCCTTGTGCAGTGTCCAGGAGTGGTGCGTTACAAAAAAGAAGAAAATCTCTTCTTTTTGAAAATGTATTAGACGAATACTCGAGTTGCAATTATTCAACTAAATATGCATAAGGTATTAATATTAAACATTCACATTTAGTGGGCCAAAATATTTCGAATCACAAAAGTTTCCCCCGCCAAAAAAAGAACACTAAAATTGGGCTAATATAAGAGCTTAGTTACAAAATAACAATTTTTTGGAAAGAATAAATCGGTGAACTCATCCCCCTTCATATAGGTCATGTATAGTACAAAACATCATAATTCTAACAGCAAATGATATTTTCTGGCAGAATCCTTAAAATCTTCCAACTTTTTGGGTGGTCCTGATAAGGAAAGATAAACGAAGTAAGTTCATACAACTTAGTGAGTTCCAGAGCAGACACTAGGATAACTATATGTCAGGCAAACAAATAGACCCTTCCTATTCAATGGTAAATATAGTTCGCCAATTGGCAAAGACCAAAAGTTGCACAGATTTATGACAGAATAAACCTTTTGACGTATTCACTATACATTCATGCAAACAACCTTCTTCGTGTTAGCCAAAACACTGGTCCGTGTTTAGAGATCAATTATTCATTTTGTTTCCTTTGCCATGCTTTCCAATCTGGTTTGCAATGTACTTGCCTTACCATAGGCTACATAACCATTATTCATATACTACGATATGCCGGTTCAATTCACTTTGCATCGAAGGCAACACCATGAATTCATCATACAGCCCTGTTTCATGTACTGTAATATGCCAGTTTGATGGATATTTCATTGAAGGCAACACCATGAATCCTTTTCTTTATTTTGACCTTATGGTTCCTTTTTCAGATTAAAATGGGTAATGACTCAACACTAATTAAGGTTCTTTATCACTTTCAAGGAGATGCATGGCTAGAATTTTCACCGGATAAGTAAACTTACCTTGAACCAGACATGAATAAAAGAACAACAAAACACATATGGTATAAAGGAACTCACCAAAAAACACAACAAGGCTTAGACTGCAAGTTCCTTGCCCTTGTCTCGAGAGCTTTCGGGAGTTTCTTAAGCAGATGTCAAACATCGATGGATTTTGCTGAATACAATGAACCCAAACCTTCAAGCTAGCCTTTGTTTTAGAGCTTTCCTGGGTGTTGCAGAAAGAATTTTGATAGAAAATAAAGTTTGCCGAATGAAACACAAAGCTTGGTCAATAAGCCAATATTGGCTTTACATAGGTACGAACGGAAGGAAAACTTAGTGGGTAAGTTTATTCTCCCCATTATCCCTCTTTCAACAACCATGACAAATAACTTTCTCTCTCTTTTTAAATGCATGTCCTCTTAATATTAGGTATCTTGTCTCATTTTAACTTACCCTCTTTAGGCCAACTGTCTAATTCAACTAGAATAATTAGACTAACAATACTAAGAAAAAAACACTAACATCTATTAGCTGTGGTGGTGGACACTCTATAAAGGAGATTCACCAACCACCAAGCCCACCTTAAAATGGACTTCTCCTGAAGGCATACTAATAGTCCTCAAGTACTTAGCAAGTTCTTAACATTTAATTTATTAGAATTTATTTTGTAAGCCTATCTCCAAAAATAATACTCAAATGCTCTAGACTATGCTGGGAAAAATGTTACATACCATCATATACACTTTCCTTTAACTCTTCTTCCACCTATGTGGTTTCCCATACTTATCGTACTGGCAGTATACCTTGCGCTTAATGTCCTAACAGACTTTTCGTGCCTGTTTCCTGGTGAACTTTATGGGTTTTCATAGCCGAGCTATTGTCTTACACCCTTTTTAACTCGTTTCTCTTGTCCTAACGGGATTTACCCCGTTGTTACTATCCATATAGACTTACCCGTATTTTCGTTCGTAAGGCGCTATCTCTATTATGTGTTTATTGTCCTAGTGGATTATCTATATTCTGTGTTTACTGTCTCAACGGATTATCTCTGTAGATGCCATGGAGTCTTTTATCCATGGTCTTACTTTTCATACATGGCTCAACGACGGAGCCAAGTAGAGGCCCAAGAGGGCCATGGCTCCCCCAAAGTTTTTTTTTTCAATTTAGTCATTTGTAAATATACTATGGCCCTCCAAAAAATATAAGTAGGCCCCCCAAGGTTTAAGAGTTTTGCAATTCCCCCTTGTATATTTATTATAGCCCTCTTAAAAATATAAGTAGGCCCCTCAAATATTTTTATAGTATTAAAAATAATATTAAAAAAATTATAATAGCTCATTGGAGCTCTCATTTTAGTTTTGTTTGTAGCTTGATAAGGATGTTTGATGCTACTTGTTCTATTCTAGAAAATGTTATTGAAAGTGACTCTAATTATTCTATTCGCGAGGATGCAACTGTAGTATATAAGAAGATTACATATTTTGATTTTGTTTTTATCTTACATTTAGTGAGAAAGATAATGGGTATTACAGATATTCTATGACAACATCTATAACAAAAATCCCAAGATATAGTAAATGTTATTTTCTTAGTCTTAAGCACCAAAAATTTTATACTGAAATTGAGAAAAGATGGTTGGGACAATTTGTTGGAAGTTGTGAAAGCATTTTTGTGAAAAGCACAATATTGAGGTTCTTGATATGGATTCTCCACATGTAGTAAACGTGGTCGTCACCCACATGTTGATTTCAATATGGAGCAACACTATCGTGTTGAGATATTCAATGCTGCTATAGATTCTCAACTTCTTGAGTAAATAGTAGATTTAATGAATAAAAAATCAATCTTCTTACTTTTAGCTCCACTTTGGATCCTAAGGATGCTTATAAATTTTTCAATATGGATAATATTTGTTGTATTTTAGAAAAATATTATAAGCAAGAGAAAGTAATCTTGAAGTATCGACTGCATCATTTTAAGCAAAATGTTTCAAATCATCCGAAATTGCAGAATCTATCCACAATTTCTAATCTTTGTCAAGGATTAGTCATGACAAAGATGTCAAAGGTATATTTTCTTGTTGATAGATTAATTCATTTTTTGTTGCCTCTTCCTGTTTCAACTGCAATTACAGAAAGAGCATTTTCGATGATGAAAATTGTCAAAACAAGGCCTCGCAACAAAATGGACGATGAGTTTGTTCTAGATAATCTTATTGTTTATATTGGGAGAGATTGTTGAAACTTTTGATTCAGACTCTATATTTAGTGATTTTATTTCCTTGAAAGAATGTTGTGCACAATTTTAAGTAATAAGGTGCTATTTCTTCTTAATTATTGGAATACTGCTTCTTTTGAATCGATTGTTTATACGTTTAAATCGATTGTCATGTTGGAATATTGCTTCTTTTGAATTGATTACTTATATGTTTAAATCGATTGCCATGTTGAAATATTGCTTCTTTTGAATAGATTATTTATATGTTTAAATCAATTGTTATGGTGGAATATTGCTTCTTCTTCTTTTGAATCGATTTTTGTATGTTTAAATCGATTGTTATGTTGGAATATTGCTTCTTTTGAATTGATTGTGTATATGTTTAAATCAATTGTTACATAGCACATCTAATTTTAGCTTGACCCACCCAAGGTTAACATCCTGGCTCCGTATACCTTATTATGGTATAACATCTTTTATTTATGGTCTTACACCGTATACCTTATATTTTTTACCATGCTGTCATAGCCTCTTTCATCTATAGTCTTATACAATTTTCCATCATCATGGTGTCGCCCTGAAGGACCAATCGATATTATCGTCGCGGTAAATACCATTCTGTGATTTTCTTTTCTCGAATCCTCCTTTTATTACCTCTTATACACAACCTAACTTTGATGCTTAAACACTGTAATGTTCCCTCCGTAAGGCCCGGAGCTTCGCCTAAGGTGGTAACTAATAGGGTCACTCCCCATTTCCTATCTTATCTTCATTTATAACCTTGAGGGTTTTCCACAATCATGTAATGCATGTTCATATCATACTATGACCATTTCATGCTTACTGTCATGCATCTACAAAAATTCATGTTAATGCAAACATGGCATACTCAAATAATATAGATCATAACAATAGGTTTGAAGTTTAGAACACACTTGAATCTTTATTGTTTCCGTAAGTTAGCCTTCTCGAACGTCAAAGCTTGCATTCTCTCAGTCGCTAAGCATTTCAACCAAAAATCATGGGTTCAACTTAATATTCTCAACTTAACCCCATACATGTAGAACCCTCAAAATGATTCTGAAGTCCATAACTTTATTTCCTTATCTTTTACATACACAGAAGGGTTAAGAACCTTACCAGCTTATAAGTTTCCCTATTTTTCCATTTCCATCGTTATGAGGTTTGCTCCATACAGAACTTTCCATGACCATTCCTTCTTCAAACTACCAAAGAAAATGAAAAAGAAAGAAAATGAAATAGAATTGAGAAGAAAAATCTTCCCCTGGAGACATCTCCTAACTATTTATAACCTTTCTTGTGCTATTGCCACCTTTATGAGAACCGTCCATACCTAATTATTTTGTCTCCCATTAAGGAACTGATTGGTTCTCAACCATGTCCAATTTAGTTTTTAGCTTTCCCATTTCTTTCAATGGAGGTCGCCAACTTGCGGTGTTTTTTGACTTATTCCTCTAATTATTCTCAATTTCCAAGTTAATTGGGAACCAGGTGTTACAAAAAGTCACTATATTACTTCTTCTAGTTAACATCTTTTTAAGATTAAAAGTCGCTCCAAACATAGAAGATTTTAAAGTTTTTGAAAGAATTGATTAACATGATTTTTTTTTAACTATACGAAAGTTTTAAAAAATTCTCAAAAGTTGTTCTTTGATAGAATTAACACTTAAATAAGGAGTTGCATCCTTTCAAGACAAAATCTCGAAGTATTGAACATCAAAAGTTACCCTAGTTCTATTCTTATGAACCTCATCTTTCAATGTAAGTTTAAAAAGTGGTCATCCATTCAAAATCAAATTTCAAAGATCTTTAGATTAGTTCTCAAGTAATTTTCAAACAAGCATCCCTTCAAAATTTTTTTTATAAAAACAAGAACACATTAGATTACAATTGGGCACAATCGCCATCTATTTTATCAGAAAATAAGACTTTTAAAACCTTCCTAGGTGAATTATCATACACCTGCAAACCTTCTTTCTCGTCAAAAGTCATTTTGGCTAGGAAATCAACAACTTGATTATTTTATTTAGAAACATGCCTCCAAGTCTAATGAGCTTCATGCAAAAAATTCTATTGAATCCACTTGATGAAAGCAGAACTCGAGTCTATCGATGAACTTTCTTGGATAGCTTTGACCACATGTAAACTGTCAAATTGAATTACTATCTTGTTGTCTCCCTGTCTATGGAGAAGGACTAGACTATCCAAAATACCCTATAATTCAGCATCAAAAACCAAACACTTCCCCAAATATCGATTATACTTGAGAATCCAATCTTCATTCCCATCCGACACTACTCCTCCAGCGACTTCAATTCTTAAGTCCAATTTTACAACACCATTAATATTTAACTGGACCCAATTACCTATTAATGGCTGATTAGAACTATCCTCATTGTGACTAATTTGACTATTCTTATGAGCTAAGATTTATTGTTTTGCGCAGCTGTAAGAGACTTTAGCAATCACAAATGAGCTCCAAGATACACCTTGGAAGGTGAAAAGATTTTTGATCTTCTAAATGCAACAAGAAAACAAACCAAAAAGAAAATTCTAGCTAACCCATCCTATAGTCATCCTTAAGTGGTTCTGCAAACTAGAGACAATCCACTCATAGAAATTGCCAAAGTAAAACTTGCTATAATGGTTTATCGGGATAACCTACAACCAAACTTCTTTGGTTGTTGAACAGTCTCTAAGCACATGTAAGATATCTTCCAAGGCATAACCATATATGAAACAAAAGCTATCATTTTTAATTCCATGTTTCATTTATTCAACATTAGTAAGTAGTCGTTGTTTGAGTACTAACAAAATAAAGAACATTACCTTTTGGGGACCCTGAAACTTCCACACCACTTTTCAAGCCACATCTCTAAGGATCTAAGATCCCTACCGTAACATCCAATACGTACGTTTCATGAAAAAAGACCCTATTAGAGAATGGGTCCATGTAATCCTATCTAGTATTGCTATAGGATAGGGAGGGGAATACTCACAATTTGTCTTATAACATCTTCCGATAACCAAACTCGAAAAAGGTCTAGATTCCACGTGCTTTCATTCGTTACCATTTCACTAAATAAACAGCCCAAAATAAGATTAGCCTAAGAAGGAATTTGCTTAAACAAAAGACATGTGCTCGAAATCCAGGAATTTTTCCAACATTAAATGCTATTTCTATTTCCTACTGATTAGGCTAAATTATCTCGAAGTAATGGCTAGACCTTGGAAAGGGCCTTCCAAAGAAATGAACATCTACCTCAAATAATACTTTTCCAGTAGTCTCTCCTTCACGCTATATTTAGATCGAAGAACACAAACCCAAAAGGCATTATCCTTTGAAGTTATATTGAACCTAATTTCAGAAAAAATAAGGTGTTTTGATCCCACAATTGCCTAATTCCAAGACCACCACAATAAAGTTATTGACAGACCGAATCCCATCTGAAAAAAGCCACATTTTTCCTATCGTTTGAGAGTCCCCAAATGAACTGCGTAACCATGCATTCCATCTCCTCACAGATTCCTTTGGGGATCATTATGGATTGCATAAAATAAGTAGGGATTGATAATAGAACCACTTGCACCAAGGTAGCTTTGCCCGCTAAAGAAAGTTGTCTACCATCCCAGCACAACAATTTACTATGAATCTTTTCCACCACAAACCTCAAGGTACTATTAGTAACTTTTCCATGAAACAAATTTACACCTAGATAATATCCAAGATTCTAAACTTTTTGAAAACCAAGCAAATCACTTATCAGCCTTTCGAAATAATCATCAACTGCATGTCCACTTTGCTAAAGATAATAAAGTTAACTACAAAAAAATATGAGATAAGACCGATCAAAATTGGGATAACTGGATATGACACCATTTTCGATAGAAATAGCATAGTGAATATTATGTCCAAGTCATTTCATGCACAACACAAAGATATAGGGAAACAATGGGCATCCTTGTCGAATCCCTTTAATGGGCCTAAATTTCTGTGTGGGCACCCCGTTCCACAACATTTGCATGGTAGAATTAGAAATAGCAGATATAATTACATTTTTGAGAAAATTTGAAATACCTGTAGCCTGAAAAGAAATATCAATAAACTCTCATCGCACCTTGTCACGGGTTTTCTCCAAGTCAATTTTAACTATCATCCATTTCTTATTATTTTGTTTACCTTTCATGAAGTGTATCACTTCTTGCGTTATAACTAATTATTAATGATGTTCCTTCCCGCAATGAACCACGCTTGCTTTTGTACAATGATCTTGGGGAAAATAAGTTTAAATTGAGTAAAACTTTCAAGAGTTGCGACCTTGGGAACAAGAAGAATAAATGTATTATTCAACTCTGGATCTATAATCCCTCCAAAAAATACCTTTTTGACCTAACCACAAATAGCACCGCCAACTACCTTCCATTGATTTTGAAAAAAAAGAGAGCATGAAAGTCATCATTACCTGGGGCCTTCAAAGGGGTCATATCAAATAATGCCTTTTGATTTCCTCATCAGAAACGGCCCTACCCAGAAAATCAATATCGCAATCAATAAGACGTGGAAAATAACTAGGAGGTAGACCTCTTATGGGTTCCGGGACCTCACCATATAACTTTTGAAATAAACCAACTACTTCAAACTGGAGGGCATCTAAGTCATAAATCCAGTCACCATCGACATTTTGCAAAGTTATGATTCTATTACACTTCATTCTCTGAACCATACGTTTGTGGAAAAACTTAGTGTTTTGATCGCTCAATTTGAGCCAGTCACATTTAGCTTTTTGCTTCCATAATAATTTCTCATGATGAAGAACGATTTTCAACTCCTTCCGCACCTTCATTTTTAGATGAAGTAAATGGTTAAAACTAGAACATTTCATTTCTCTTTGAATACTTGACAATTTATTAATCAATTGTCTCTTATGAGTTCTAGTATGATCATAAATCAATTTATTTCATTCCAAGATGCTAGACGTAAGTTGAGAGAGAGATACTAACATACTTCTATTGAATTTTCATTTACTTTGGACAAGACCAAAGAAACTTGGATACTCAATCCACTCCGTCAGGAAGCGAAAAAGCCTTCCTCTAAGCGTGTTAAGCTCTGGACTTAAGGACAAAATGAGAGGTCTATGATCAAATTTAATTCGTGAAAGATGGGTAACCATGCTGTTAGTGAAGGCTTTCATCCAATTATCATTACCAATAGCTCGATCTAATCTCTAAAAAATACAATCTTTATGCCAAGTGAAGGAAGGAACCCTAAACCAATAGTCATGTAATTCAACCGAGTCAACAAATTCACCAAATAAAGAGCATCTCCTCCCACTGAAACGTCTGCTTTTGTTGTCCTTAATGGAAAGAATAGCATTAAAGTCCCCAATAACCACCCAAGGAATTTGTTCTAAAGGAATAGACGATTCAAGGCCTCCTAAAGTAGCTTTTGTTTCTGTCTGTTAGGACTACCACAAACAAAAGAAATAAAAATAGCCTTCGAGGGAATATTGCTTGAAACCCGTATAAAAATAATGGGGTGGTGTGGAACCACCTCAACCCGAATCGAGTCCTTCTAACCAATCCAAATACCCAAGGGTTTCTAATCACTTTCATATTATGACAACATTGAAACCCCAACTTAGCAATATTAGAATTAACCTTGAAACCACTAACTCTCAGCTCAAGTAGACCAACAAGATCTAGTTTATACTCACGGAAAATACCTGAAAATTTAACACTAGTACAACTCTAGCAATTCCAAGAAAAAATCATAAATAAATTCATATTAAAAAAAAAAGAGATACATCCAACCTTTACTACCCGGTAATTGTCGTATCTGCTGGTCGCTACTACGCCTCATTCAGGTCACCATTGTAACACCCCTAACCCGTATTCATCGCTGAAACAGGGTTACAGAGCGTTACTAAAACTTTCAGAACATTTTTAGATAATTCCCGTGAAATTTCTATTCATTAACCGAGATTGTTCATATTGTCCCTTAAATGGACCCTCGAGGCCCAAAACTAGCATTAGAATCGAGTCCGGAGTTAATCGTGAACCCTAAGAATTTTTCGTGAAATTTTCAAAATTTTTCCAAGGTGCAGGGCTCACACGTTCGTGTGGTCCAAGGGACACGCCCGTTTGACCTTGGGACACGCCCGTGCTTCAGGCCGTGTTCAACCCCGTGTAACTCTCTGACTTGTTCACACAGCCATGCCACACACCCGTGTGCTAGGCCGTGTGGTTAATTAAATTCTTTTGAAATTAGGTGCAGGTTTCACACGACCAAGACACACGTCTGTGTTCTAGGCCGTATAGCACACACGGCTGAGACACATGCCCGTGTCTCTGCCTATGTGCTAAATTCTGAGTATTCTGTTTCTCAAAATTAAGAAGCAAGGGACACACGACCTAACTACACGCCCATGTTACAAGGCCGTGTGTCACACACGATCTAGACACACGCCCGTGTGGACAAAATAAAACCATTTCCTAGCCTCATTTGTCACCCAAATTTACCATTTTCCTACACTAAAACATACCAAGTACAATCCAGCCATTCCAAGCATTCAATTTAAACAAATTCCGTCATTCAACATGGCATATCATTGCATGCATACATGATTACAATCTTACCTTAGTTTTTTCCGTATGTTAGACATAATTTGGTCAACTACTTAACACATTTGTAGCTACCTTAGTATGACATTACAAATGTATCAAAACAAACCATTACTAGCCATTCCAGTGGCTAGATTACAAGCATAATTTACATTTACATGCCAATATGGTCAATATAACCTATACATACCATAACGACCGTAATTGATTTACCATATATACCGATATAGGCCGATAGGTAGTGTGAGTGATCTCTGCCAAACTTCTAATCCTACGAGCTTTTGATTTACTATAAAACAGGGAAATAAAACTAAGTAAGCATAAAATGCTTAGTAAGTTCGTATAACATGGTACTTAACTTACTGTTTATTATATTTTGAGGTAACTGTGTAAGACACATTCATTCAATTTGACCTCAGGCCCTACACATATCCTCATTGCCCTTGTTAGTCATATATTTCATAATAACATAAAAAACATGTATGAGCTCGATATCAATCAAGTTTCCATGCACATATGCTTTCTGCAACATGTATTCATTTAACATATATAAATCATCTTTTTATATTACAAGTAAAATTTCATAATAGTTCATGTCGAGTTCAGATCATTTCATGTCAAAACTTTACCCATATTACTCGGAATATCAAGGTCACGATTAGTACACTCAAGGTGTACAAGTCCATAATCAAGAATGAACATATATTCATCAGATAAAATCCATGTACAAATATCATCATCACATGTTTTCATATATCATTTGTCATGTATCATCATTTTCTTGTATTTTAGACGAATATGTGTAATAACTTATTTTATCATTCATATCTTCTCATGTCTGGAATTGTCACCCATTGAATTTATTCAGAATATCAATAGACACGCAGGTCATAACTCGAGGTGTACGAATCAGGATCCATCAAATCATATCCAATGGTACCCATAAGGTACTATATCAGAGAGTACACTCTCGAGCCACACATGTATACAACAGGATTACCAGTCCAGGCTAAATCGTTTATATGACATATGCTCTAAGGAGCTTGAACTGGATTACTCGTTCGAGCTAAATCTAATCCATAACATATGCTCGAGAGAACTTATATCAAGATTACCCGTCTAGGCTTAATCCTTTCTGTAATGGGGTCAATATGATTACTCGTCCGAGCTAAATCTCGTCAACAACAAATGCAAGACCTCATTCATTTCGGGAAATCACATATCCATTGATTTTTCATTTATTCAACCAGGATTTAAACATTTTTCTCAAGCATTATCAGGCATGTGATTATTCCACACATCCATAACATTCATATAATTCATATAATTCAAATAAACACCTTCCACATTCATTTCAAGCATATAAGTAACATTCTCATCGTTTATCCTTTATTATCTACCAAGCATTATCATTTAATTTAAACATTTTTATTTATCGGGCTTGATCGGATATGTAATCATTTCACATATTTATGAAATTCATACAATTTACATCAACACAATCAAAGCAAGCATGTAAATAAACACAATTTAGTTACACGAACTTACTTCGATAAATGTTCGTATACATAAATCTACTAATTTGACATTTTCCTCTTTTCCTCGTTCTAACTTCGAATTTGGTCTATCCGAATCTATACGAGTAAATTTAACGTCAATTTATCACATTTCACATTCATGTCGACTCAATTTACATCCTAGACAAAATTACCATTTTACCCTTAACTTTTCCATAAATTCTCATTTCATCCTAGGCTCAGAAGATAAAATTTGTGCAGTTTACTCCCTATTCCAAGCCTAACCAAAATTCCATTACAAAATTTACAGCAAATGTATTCATAAAAATTCATCATTTTTCTTCAATTTCACAACTTTACATTTTAGTCCCTAAATCATGTTTTCATCAAAAATCACTTTGTAAAAGTTGTTTATCTATCAACAACCTTTCATTTTCTACCATAAATTTCTAATTTTCAGCATATACATCCATGACCCATTTTTCATACTTTGATAACTTCTCAAATTGATCCCACAAATAGATAGATTAAGCTATCCCGGTTTCAAAAATATCAAAATTACTAAAAACGGGCCAAGGAAACTTACCCAATTTAGCCATGAAAGTTTCTTCTCTCTCTCCTAGGTTTTCCATGTATTTTTGGGGAAGAAGATGATAAAATAAGATGATATTTCTTTTTATCATCTTTTAATTAATTAAATTATTTCACTTTCCAATTTAGTCATTGCCTTTTTTTCTAAATTTCCATGGATGACTCACTATAATATCTACATAATTTTTATTAATGGTATAATTACCATGTAATGACCTTAAGTTTTGAATTCCATAACTATTTAGTCTTTATAGCTACTATAATTCAACTTTTGCATTTTACGCGATTTGGTCCTTCTCGTAATTAAACACATAATCGATAAAATTTTCTTATCAAAATTTTCACATGACATTTATATCATATTATGGACCATATATTAAAATAAAAATAAATTTTATTTTCAACTCGAATTTCTAGTCTCGAACCACTATTCTGATTTCACTGAAATTGGGTTGTTACAACCATTCTCGATTTCTATTTCCAATTGAGAAGAAACAAGCTCAACTATGTAGTTCATTGAATCAGTTAAAGGAACTTGAGAACTTCCAATCATCTTGAATTGACTCTCTACCGATTTCGATTTTCTCACCAGTACCTTTCTCTTTTATATTGGAATTACTATTGCCACTGACTGTCGAGCTCCTACCAATGCCTGTATATGTAGAATTTGGGTGTAAAATCTCTTTAAAGATAACTACCAAATGTTTTTCGGGATCCAAAATACAATTGCTCATTGATATTTTAACCTCCACCGGCCCTTCGAAACTTGGATTGAAATGAGAAGTGGTTTCAGAATTGATTCCGGCAACCATGTTTATTCCATCTGTAGCACTAGAAACATTAGGGAGGAAACAAATAAGGGTTCAGATCCATACTCTAGTTCAACTTGGTCCAACTATGCTTAGGCCTCCATAGTCTGGTCCGGTAAGCGCGAGTCCACTGCATCATTAACAATACCATGCATAACTAATTTTCCTACAAGCTTCACTAACACCTATTGGTCCAGCCCATTCCTTAGCACTAACTGCCTACTTGGGCCTTTGGAAGAACTTTCAACCCTCCAACATTGAACTGCTACCCATGCCATAATTTTCACCACTCGAGCCTGCTAACTCAAACTGCCTCTCTTAGCCCACCTGAAGAAACTTTCCAGTCTTCTCTTGATATGGTCTAGGACCTAATCTACTAATCTTAGTTAGGCCCCTTGAAACTACCCTATCCATAACCTTCTTGCCTTTATTATATGATCCTATAATTTTCTCAATACCTAAATAATTATCTTCTTCTTCCTTATTTAAGGAAAGCAGTGTAGTAAATCGGGATCCCATATCTTTGCCTTTCAAATTTTTCACTCCTGATCTTTGAAGCTCTCTTGGTTTTCTCTTGGATTTCTTCTCTACCAACATCCAAGGCTAGTAAGCTTCTGATCCCTTCATCATGTCGACCTCTGCCATTGACATCAGATGGTGAAGTTTGATCCTCTGATCGCACCATACTCCGACCATTTAGCAAGAATCATTCATATGACCATACCATCCACAATAGAAGCAAACTACTAGTAATGATTTATACTCAATGCGTTGGGGAATGTTGTTAATCAACACCTACAAGATTATCAGTTTGTCCAGATGAACATACATCACCATACGTGCAAAACGATCCCTCGTTCTACTATGCATGCTAAAGTCCAGTTTAGCAACCTTACTTACCATTTCTCCAATCTTCTAAAGAACTTTTTTCTTATATAGATGTCCCAGGAGGCTTGGTAATCTAATCCAAGTCATCATAACACTAGGGTAAGGTTATGCAAGATTAAAATTTATGGTCTAAGGTTGCACCATCAAGTGTTGCCCATAGATGACCCAGGGCACTTGAGAGAGTACTTTTTTGAAATCCCCTTTATTCTGAAACTTTGCCAAGAAATATCCATTTCTGATATCCACCAGTTAGAATAAAAAAGAGGGCTTCTAGAGGTTGTGAACCTTATTGTAGAGAGTCACATATCCTATGCTCCGCCCCAAGAGTTTTAGCACCACTGTAGTAGACATGTTCCTGATGAGAAATTGGTGTACCCTTTCCAAAAACTCAATAGAAAGAATGCAATTGATAGTCGACTTCTTAAATCTCTTTCGCAAAAATCAAAATCATCATCCCCTTCTAACCCTATAGTTTCAGTCATCTTCTTCAGGTAAGAATGGCCTTTACCCATTAACCTTTCTTTCCAAGATAAGGTCGGCTCAAATGTCAGGTCCATAGCCACCGCTACGTTCGATACGACGTGTTTATCCTTAAACCACACCATCTTAGTGGTTCGATCTTCTGCAGAATGTACTTCATCCCCATTGTCCTAAGAAAGAAAACTCACCATTTCTATTTATATAATAACCTTATACTTTTTTAAACATCGGTCCCTTCAAATTCAATTTTAAGATCAAGATTCAATGACTTTTGAAGTTAACTACATTTATTCAATATTAAGTTTATATGACCTTTAGATCTAAAATTTATTGAAGGAAAAAAATAATATGTGTTCTTTTAAAAAAATATAGAGATTGAAACTAAAATTTGATAAATTAATTAATTTATCTCAAAACTTTCAACTCATATTTTTCATTAAGTAAATATATGTATCCAAACTTCAAACACATAAAAGTAAAACACTTGGTTTAATTTGTCATTTTTAGCCTTAATTAACAAGTAGTTTACAAAGTACTTTTCATATGTACATAGACAAATAAAATACAAACTCTTTCTATCTTTTTTTCTTTTTATAGAACTTTTTTGGCAGCTAAACCCCATCAATATAATAAAAAGTAGAAAGGAATTAAGATGACATATGCGAACGATGATGCCTAATCACGAGATACAAAACTCAAATTTTTTTAATTAAAAATCAGCCACGTACATGTCAAATCATTATATTTACCAACTTCTTTTTTCTTTTTCTTTTTTTACTTTATAAAATAAATCCTAATTCATTTATACAATAATAATTACGGTTAAATATTAATTTAATTGACATCAAGTTATTATCAATATATGAGGACGTGAATTTAAACGTATTGAAGTGCCTTAATCTTTCTATCTAAAGGTTGAAGTGAAATTATGAATAATTTTAAATACTATATAAAAAGTTTAATTAATTAAAAATAAAAATTACTCAAGGAAAATCTTTATATAACTGTGTCATAATAATTTTAAATTACAATTACATAATAATTTTATTCTAATAAATAAATGTGTGTAATTTCAAAAATATAATTACATACTATCATTTAAATTAAATTTAATTACTCAATTGGAGACGAATCTTTTCATTAAATAATAATAATGCAGCAAAAGCAGCACGTTTAGCTTGCGTCTTTTTCACGTCTACGCTCCTCTGCCACGTCATCATCCCCTCACCCTTCAGCATATTTCCTCCTCAGTCAAGCCCTCCACTTATGACCTACCATTCATTCTAAGCCTTTCTGTTTTTTTTTTTTTCTTTTACCCGAAATTGAAGATTATTATTTTCAATCATCATTGTATTATTATTCTTTGAATATTGAGCCATGGTGGATGGTAGAAGCAAATTTGTATATCTTCGTGTTAGCAATTTTATTTTTACAAACCCATGCCCATGTGATGCTCATGTCTATTTAGTAAAATATGTTAATTATTAATTTTTTAAAATAATTTACATTGATAAATTAAAAAAAAATGATGTATTTATTTTAATTACAATAGTTATCTATTTGAAATAAATAATGATTCTGTAAAAGTAAAAACATAAAATTATGGTAATGAAGTATATAGTTTCCGTTTAAATGAACTTTATGCTTGATAAAATTAAATACACGATGAGTTTCCATTTTTAATTATTTTATTTTATTAATAAATCCTTTATTTTTATAATGTGTTGCAAAATTATAATATCATATTTTATTTTTAAACCTTTATTTTATATATAATATTATAAAATGTTTCCTTAAATAATAACTCTACAACTTATATTTAAGATTTGAAGTAATAGAAAATGTCATTTAATTTCGAATTTAGATTTTTATTTTATTTTATTTTATTTTCACAATCAATTTTTATACCAAATATATTGTTTTATATAGAAAAAATTATAGCATTATAAAAATAATGTTTATGTGATAATTAGTACACGGTTAGGCGGTTGAATACTGTTACGGTGATTTTGGATTATTAAATTAAATTTTTTTAGTATTTTAAATAATTATATATGACAAATGGTAAATTCTTAGACATGCCACATATTGTAACATTAAATTGCTATAGTGTAAATACAAATATGGCTATTTTTTTGGTTTATAAAATATTATTAAAATATAATTCTTTCATAATTTACCTTAATTTTAAAGAAAAATTACCTGAAGATTATTAATTTTTAATTTAAATGATATTAGATACTTTATTTATTAATTTTCATAAAATTTCGATTTTAGAGGTTAGGCAAATAATGCATTAATACTCCTAATGTGTTGATTATATTATTTTTCTTTTTGAAAAAAAAAACAAAACTGGCCATGATTGAACAAAAGAAATTGGCAACAAATAGATTTTTAGTAAAATAAATATAATCGTTTTTATGAAAGCTTTTTCTAAGGGTAAATTATCAATAAAAGTTCTTTTTTCTTTTAAATTTATCGAAATGGGCCAAGTCAGAAATTATTTACCGGAATGGGCCAGTTTTTACAAAACGCGTCCATGTCAGCGCATTGTCAGGGGAAAAAGCAGGAAAACGTTTCCTCAAGCGCTTTGCCTACGTGAATGACGCTTCCTTGAGGGCGCTTTACGTCACGTGGCAAAGCGCTTCCTCAAGAAGCGTTTTTCCCGTGTTTGAATAGTAGCAACGGCTACTTTTTTTACCGTTGGTAACCCCTCCAACGGTCCAAAAAAAAAACTATAAAACCCCCTACCCCTTTCATTTTTTTCATACTTAAATCCTTTCAATCTTCAATCTTTCAATATTCTCTCAAATTTCTCTCAAATCTCTCAAATTTCTCTTAAATTCCTCTCAAAACTCTCGTTAATTTTTTTAAAAAAGCTCTAATTTTATTTTTTCTAAATTTATTTTTTAAAATAAAAAAATTTGATCGTGTTAGCAATGGCCGGAGAATTAATTCGCTTCGATGATAAACACATATCCGTCGAACAAATGCAAATGGTAAGTGTTAAATTTAATATTTAAATATTATTTAAGATTTCTGTCATTTATGCAAATTTAAATAATTTTTATTATATTATTTCTTATAAAAGTCTGTAGATCAGATATTGCAATGCTATATCCGTAACATGATTGGTCCTCCATCACCGTTGATAGAGGATTACGTACGGGAAGCAGGTTTTTGGCACGTAGCGATGATAGGCCGGGGGTGCAAGTTGGACCCGAAACTTATTAGTGCGTTGATAGAAAGGTGGAGACCCGAGACGCACACATTTCATCTTCCATGTGGAGAGTGCACTATCACTTTGGAAGACGTGCATTTGCAATTAGGATTGCTGGTGGATGGGGACGCAGTCACTGGGTCCGTTCATTCTGCTGATTGGGGAGCGGTATGATACGAGCTTTTGGGTGTTATTCCTGATAATATTAACGGAGGTCGGATCAAGATGGGCTAGTTACGAGACATTTTCGGAGCCGAATGATGATTCTACCGAACTAGAAAAAAATCGATATGCTCGAGCATACATTCTTCAGATAATTGGAGGTTATCTAATGCCGGACTTGTCACGAAACCTTTTACATCTGAGATGGCTGCTGAAACTCGTTGATTTTAGAGCAGTTGGTGAATTTAGTTGGGGGTCTGCCGTGTTGGCAACACTGTACCGAGAGATGTGCGGGGCTACGCGACCGAATAAAGCGAAAATCGGAGGTTGCCTATCACTACTACAATCATGGACACGGTTTCGCTTTCCATTTTTACGTCCTCGAGTGGACCACCCATATACATTCCCACTCATAACGAGGTAAATTTTATATTAGATTTTACAATTATTACGTAGATTTAAAATATAATCGTATGCTAAAAATTTATTTAATTAGGTGGAACCATTCGGCAAGTTATACTCGATTACCTACCTGTCTTGAAGATATACGGCTTCTATTAGAGCAATGGTCGGAAGCACAAGTAAATATTAAAAATATATATACATACATAATAAAATAGTGGATTCGTATTTAGTATTTAGTATTTAGTATTTTTTATTTAACTAATATTTCCATCATTTTTATATAGTTTCAATGGACACCATACGAGGATCCGGCAATTCGGGCAGTAATTCCGGATGAATACTTGCAAAATCCGAACGCTTGGCACGTGAAGGTCCCATTGGTCAACTTTGCTATTGTGGAGATGCACCAATCAGACAGAGTATTACGGCAATTTGAATTCCGACAACCGATTCCTGTGGCACCTGAGGTGTTGGATGATCATCACAAAATCGACTTACGGCAATTGCATACGGATTGGCCGAGATTCTGGTCACACTATATCCAAATGTAGGAAGATCAGTATGATTATATACCTACTCGGGAACCGATCATCGTTCCAGAGTTGGCGTGCGTGTCGAAATACATGCTATGGTTTAGGATCCATGGCAAGCCATATTTACTGTTAGAAGAGGAGAGGCAGCGGCAATTGCGTGTCCAAAAGGAACGACGTGGCCCTTTAAATCCTAGAAGAAGGGACGACGACGACGCAGGCCCATCAACAGCACCCACACAATCACCCGGCCCAGCAACAGGACCTACACAGTCACCGGGCCCAACAGTTCAACCGTCGACACCCACAAGATCTGACCTCTTGGATGATGCCAGGTACGTATCCTAGCCCTTTTATGTATCCTAGCCCTTATATGTTTCCTTTTTCTAGTCCTATGGCAGGTTGGAATGCATGGCCTAGTTCATCTCCATTTTTGATTACTCCGAGTGGACCGCTGATCTATAGGTAGCCGTCGCACGAGGGATCGTAGGAGGGGCCGTCGGGGAGCTCTTCTTTTTACCAATCCCCATCACCTTATGGGTTTCAAACACCTCCGCCATTAATGATGCAAACACCTCCATAGTCACTATTCTATCAAGGCGGGTCATCCTCCCAACACCCACAACCAGAATCCTCGCTGGAGCAAGCACAACCCCCGCCGGAAGCTGGACAAAGGAGGAATCCAACGTGTAACCGTCGACGACCTCCATGTGGCATTGAATCCGACCGGCACGGACATTGATTTTTATTTTAATATATTTGTACAAATATTTTGAATCTTTTTATATTATTTCATGTAATTAGATAAAAGGTTGTTTTAAATAAAGTAATTGTAATTTACTTTTATATTTTTAATAAAATGGAAATTATTTTAAATAAGGCAACATTTTGAATATTTTTATATTATTTCATATAATTAGATAAAAGGTTGTTTTAAATAAACTAATTATAATTTACTTTTATATTTTTAATAAAATGGAAATTATTTTAAATAAGACAACATTTTGAATATTTTTATATTATTTCATGTAATTAGATAAAATGTTGTTTTAAATAAAGTAATTGTAATTTACTTTTATATTTTTAATAAAAATGAAATTATTTTAAATAAGGCAACATTTTGAATATTTTTATATTATTTCATGTAATTAGATAAAAGGTTATTTTAAATAAAATAATTATAATTTACTTTTATATTTTTAATAAAATGGAAATTATTTTAAATAAGACAACATTTTGAATTTTTTTATATTATTTCATGTAATTAGATAAAAGGTTGTTTTAAATAAAGTAATTATAATTTACTTTTATATTTTTAATAAAATGGAAATTATTTTAAATAAGGCAACATTTTGAATATTTTTATATTATTTCATGTAATTAGATAAAAGGTTGTTTTAAATAAAGTAATTGTAATTTACTTTTATATTTTTAATAAAATAAAAATTATTTTAAATAAGGCAACATTTTGAATATTTTTATATTATTTCATGTAATTAGATAAAAGGTTATTTTAAATAAAGTAATTGTAATTTACTTTTATATTTTTAATAAAATAGAAATTATTTTAAATAATGCAACATTTTGAATATTTTTATATTATTTCATGTGATAATATAAAAGGTTGTTTTAAATAAAGTAATTATAATTTACTTTTATATTTTAATAAAATGAAAATTATTTTAAATAAAGCAATATTTTGAATATTTTTATATTATTTCATGTAATAAAATATAAATAATACAACATATTGACAATTACAACAACTATCAACTATTGCGATTTGGACATGATCTACTTGTATGGCCTGGGTTCCTACACCATCCACATAACTTCTGTTGATTGGTTGTTTCTCGGATATCTATATTGTTGCGTATTCTAGTCGAGCAAGGTCGACCCTTTGGTTTACGCCGCAACTCTCTATCCGGTAACAGCTTAAACGGAGCAAGCGATATAGAGGGCCACTTACGCTCATCTGAGACCGGTGGGAATATGTGTCTCCACACGTTGTACATGTATTCCAATTTGTACACGTCGTCGACATAGCTCATGGGATCCAGACGAAGATTTTGACAAGATGCAATTACATGAGCGCATGGATAACGAAGTGCGTCAAACCTCCCACAATCGCAAGTCCTATTTCTTAAGTGTACACGATATTGCCCGCCAGTAATACCTTGGTGCGTTTTGTCAAACTCTGTCACACGAAACCATAAGTTGTCTCAATCGTGACACACTGTGTGCATAGTGTTCGCCTGTGCCTTCGCCTTGTTAATTTCGTGCAATACCTTTGCGCACCATACATGGCCTCCCTGCATTTGGCCTGCATAACTCGCTGCTCGTTTCGAAAATAGTGCCACTAAACAAAAATATGTCTCTCGCACAACTGATGTTATCGGTAAATGATGTGTTCCTTTCAGAACAGAATTTATACATTTGACCAGGTTTGAGGTCATGTGACCATATCGTAAGCCGTCGTCGTATGCTTGTGTCCACTGTTCGAAAGGTATATTACATAGGTAGTCATGGCCCTCTTCGTTAACTGAATGGAAAGCTGCCAACATCTTATGAAAACGGTCCTTACTTATCTCATACCCTGCCAATATAAGTTGATAGCGAAAATTACATACCACTTTTCCATTTAAAATAAATTCAATATTCCAAACGAAATTATATTAATAGAGATAAAGTTAAATACCCATGTTGGCCACTTGCCGTCGTTCACTTTTAGATGGATATTGCCTGTAGTAGTTGGAAGCAATGTGCCTTAGGCAATACCGATGGTGTGTGCGACGTCATAGGCTTCTCTGTAACTCAATTGCAGCTAGTATCCCGGTGTCTCGATCCGATATAACGCATATATCAAGTTGGGGGCAAACATGCATCCTTAACCTAGAAAGAAAGAAATCCCAGTCATCAGCTGACTCCCCCGGTGTTATTGCAAACGTAATTGGAAGGATTCTTCCACTACCATCCTGTGCGACTGCTAGCAATAACCGATGGGTATATCTACAGTACATAAAGGTACCGTCAATTTGTACCAATGGCTTACAATATGCAAATACGTCTCGGCATTGCTTAAAGCTCCAAAAGAGACGCTTAAATACTTGGCATCCACGGAGCAATCGGTCGTTGTAGTATGCAAGTTCTGTTTGAAGGTCTATTGTGCAACCTGGGGCGTATCTCTCTAGCACTTGACACCACTGCCATATTTTATTATATGAAGCGTCCCACCCACTATGCATCTTCTCCAAAGCCTTCTGCTTAGCTATCCAAGCCTTGCAGTAAGAGGGCGTGTACCCCATTTGGTTATGAATAATGGCAATTAAGACTGGCACTGAAGTCCTAGGATCTGCCTTCACCGTGGGTAGTATTAAGCTAGCTAACATAACTGAATCCATCTTGGGATGATCTTGTGAAATACACATCAACGAAAATACGTTAAATAATGTAACATTACATAATAACAAAGATTATTCAAAAACTTAAATATCATGCACTGCAACACATGTATGTGGACCTTTATACTTTTTTATCTCCCACAACCCTGTCCTTTTCCTCAACGAGGCGTAGATTTTCCATGAACAACTTCCATCTTACACTGCACACTTCACCTCAAACTTATCGGATTTAGATTTAACCACGTGGTAGTTAACACCGTTATTGATGCTATGTTGTTTCAATGCACCAAGAAAACTATCCTTATTGGAAAACTCCTTACCAACTTCAAATTCACTCGAATCCAATAACGAACTTGTATGATCACGCGTTCTGTGTGGTAGATCTGGGAACTCCAATGCATCATCTGCAGATAGATCAACATTATGCATGTGGGCTGGAGGCGAGTATGCGCTGAATCGTGGATCTTCTTCTTCATCTGAACCCCCTTCAACATCTTCAGGTTCAGTTGGAATAGGCTCCGGTTCAGAAAATAATCCAACTTCTGTACCACCGCGACCGGGCTCTCGAGCTGGATCCACATCGGACTCATCATCTAACCCACCATCATCTGCGACGTATGAGGTCCCATCACCGGTGGACGTCATGGGGAGTACATCATCCCTTCTTCTGGGCATTTCATAACGTCCCCAATTGGATGTAGATTGCCAAGTACTATAAGTTGATGTCGTTCCCCAGTACGTATTTCCAGCATCAAACATCGACCCACCTAGGTGCATGTCCCATCCACTAACAGAGTGTCGTGCAGGGGTTGTGTATTCCATACCACTACCAAAAACCGGCAGTTTCGTGTTATGTAACCCACTAACGAAGTCTCGGGCAGGGGTCGTGTATTCCTCTCGAACAACAGCCGCAAATATATTATTTGGCGATGCAAATTGTACATGTAAACTCAATATATGGTGCTCCACTAGCAAGATGAGTCTGCACCATTGCCTCCAAGCTACGAGCACCTTTGATGTCGAACGAGTCATATGTTACTGGATCAATAGAAGCACGGAATCGATACCTAATAGACAACACTTTCATTGGCGTCGTTCTGAATATTTTACGCCTAATCCTTTTGCGAAGTTCTGTCAAATCTATGTTCTGGTTAAAAACCAGTCGTATTGAATTCTCCGAAAAAAAATAACACCTTTCTCGGTGTGACGAACCTCACCATCATAGTAAATAACAGCACTAATGCGTTCACTCATCTTTAATTTTTATCCTTCTTAGCCTCTCTATTTTTTTTTTTTTTGCTATAAGTTATGGAACTTGATAACAAAATTTGGCTCATTTATAGCCCAAGTTATTTCAGAAACCACTGTAGCAAAAGAGCGTCCACGTGGGAGCTTCTTTCAGTACTTTTGCTGAAAATGCATCCTGCTTGAAGCATTTTTGACACTATTTATGCAGACACGTCTTCTCAAAATTATTTTTTCAGAGACCACTGTAGCAAAAGAGCATCCACGTGGGAGCTTCTTCCAGTAATTTTGCTGAAAATGCATCCTGCTTGAAGCGTTTTTACCACTATTTGCGCAGACACGTCTTTTCAAAATTATTTTTTCAGAGACTACTGTAGCAAAAGAGCGTCCACGTGGAAGCTTCTTTCAGTACTTTTGTTGACAATGCATCCTGCTTGAAGCGTTTTTTATACTATTTGCACAGGCATGTCTTCTCAAAATTATTTTTTCAGATACTACTGTAGCAAAAGAGCGTCCACGTGGGAGCTTCTTTCAGTACTTTTGCTGACAATGCATCCTGCTTGAAGCATTTTTGACACTATTTGCGCAAACACGTCTTCTCAAATTTATTTTTTCAGAGACTACTGTAGCAAAAGAGCGTTCACGTAGAAGCTTTTTTAGATTAACAAATAATTTAATTAAGTTACCATAAACCCCAAACCCTAATTTATTTGATTTTTTTCTTAAATACCCTAAAACCCTAAACCCTAAAATCCTAATCTAATTTTTTTTAAATTTATAATTAATTTACTCAAGTAACCCTAAACCCTAATTTATTTGATTTTTTCCTTAAAAACCATAAACATTAAACCATAATCTAATTTTTTAAAATTAGTAATTAATTTAATTAACAAACACTAAACCCTAATTTATTTAATTTTTTTCCTTAAAACCCTAAAATTTAAAAACCCAAAATTCCCAAAACCCTAACCCTAATTGCAAAAAACCCTAATAAAAACACGGGGAAAACACTTCCTCAAGGAAGCGCTTTGCCTACGTGGATAGAAAGCGCGCCCTCAAGGAAGCGTTTTCTGTCCACGTAGGCAAAGCGGTTCCTTGAGGAAGCGTTTTCCTGCTTTTTCCCGTGACAACGCGCTGACGTGGACGCGTTTTGTAAAAACTGGCCCATTCCGGTAAATAATTTCTGACCTGGCCCATTTCGGTAAATTTTAAAAAAAAAAGGGCTTTTATTGGTAATTTGCCCTTTTTCTAAGATACATGTAAATTTTATAGTTTCTCTTGCAGTTAAAAAATTACTACTTTCCACAAAAGTTTTTCCTAAGAGACATGTAAATTACTACTATAGTAATTTACTTCTTTCCATAGCTATTATATTATTAAAATACATTTACTACTTCCATAATAGTTTTTTTTCCCCTAAAAGCCATAAATTTACTCTTTTTTTTTAAATAGGTTAAATTTTGCTATTAGATCCTATACTTTGCGTAAGTTATGAATTTAGTATTTGTACTTTAATTTGATCATTTTTAGTCTCTATACTTTTAGAATTTGAAAATTTCAATCCTAAACAAATGATAACTATTAAATTTATTAAGTTTTGTTATTTTTAAAATTTCATGTGTCAAACATATTATTCAATGTGTAATGTTATGTCTGCTTGTGATGCGATCTCGTACTCGTTGGACGAATCGAGCTGCTTGTGTTCTTGATCGTAAAATTAAGTAGTATTCGGATTAGTTCGTCGAAAGGTTGAAATTGAAGGTAGTTGGTTTAAAATATCAAAAGGGGGTGTTTTGTAGATGGGAAATAGATGGAATAGGTTCAGCTTAAGGTTGAAAAGTGAACCAATATTATAGTTCAATATTGACCTGAATCTTTTGTCAACACTTAAGGTGGAAAAGATAGATAAACTGTGACCCACTATCTATGTGATATAGGAACCAAACGGTATAGATTAAACGCCACGCTCGTTAAAGTGATAAGTTCACGAAGTAATCAGATTGACGCCACTAGTCTAGCTAGATAAGTTAATTTGAGTCACAAAAGAACAAATAGAGTTGAACAACTCACAAATAGATTAAAATTCATCAAATGTTCAAAAAGTCTGAAATACAAGATTTAAGCTTAGTACTTATAGTTTCTACAAAGGTCCAACCGAATGGACTAATTTAATTCAGCTTAATTGAGCTGAATAACCATTGAGCTATCCCACAAACTGTTGAAGATTCCCATGCATTGGTGACACCAACAACCATGTCATTTGCACTCCCCAAACAACCAAAACGTGTAGCCTTTAATTTGAGCTGATGGTTCAAGTAGATGATCGACTTTGGATGGTGTGAACATAGTTGATGCCTTCTTGGGAAGCCGAATGTGTAATCTCACTTTTAATGTTGCATAGGGCACACAGACAACCTTCAAGGTGTGAAAACCCAAAATTGGATGGTTACTTGGTGTGAACACAACATCCAGCTGATTGGACAAGTGTGAAAACACTTGTGTCCATTGCATTCCACAAAAAGATTGCTTAGAAAAGAGCAACCAACAGCTCCCCCATGCATGCACGTCCAAATGCATGTTTCCCCCTTTAATGTTGTCCATTGAATACCCTATAAGACACATTAAACATAGCTTAAACATAATTTAATTGGTCTGAACTAAAGACATGTATTAAATACGTCTAAACTAGGACATATTTAAAACATATATTTAAGATGTCCTAAACTATGACATAATTAAAAACCCTTATTAAAGATGTTCAGATTATGACATAATTAAAACTCATATAAATAATGTTCAAATTATGACATAATTAAAGACTCAAATTAATTTTAACTAAATAACTAGAACAAAATTTAATTCTTTATTCTAGCAAATAAATTCACATGCTGAAGAAAGCTAAAGTTGAGCTTGAAGCAAGTTGCATGGCATGCATGGAGTGCATGTCCATGACTGATCAATGAACCCTGCAATAGCTTCACCCCAAATTCGATCAATAAAGCCCGTAATAGCTTTCTTGAACCTCTTAGCTCGAGCTCGAGTAATCGACACCCTTGGTAACTCCATGGGTTCTTCGGCTGCTTTGGAAGGGTCTTGGATCATGATCGCATCATCCTTTCCCCCTTCAAAGCGATTTGTCCCCAAATCGCTGCCTACATCATAAGGAGAAAGGTCAGATAATTAAAACTTACACTTACATTATATTCACCTAGAAGGTCGAGTTTGTATAAATTTTTGTTGATCCTTTCCAATACTTGAAAAGGACCATCGCCTTTTGGTAGCAATTTAGACATTCGTTGGGCTGGAAACCTTTTCTTTCTCATATGCACCCAAACCCAATCTCCGGGTTCAAAAACTACACGTTTTCTTCCCTTATTGGCTTTGTGCCCATATTGTTCAGACCTCTCTTCTATATTCTTCTTCACCTTTTGATGTAGTTGCTTCACGTACTCAGCCTTCCATTTGGCATCTACATGCACAAGTTGATCATTAGGTAAAGGAATCAAATCAAGAGGTGTTAAAGGATTAAAACCATAAATTACTTCAAATGGAGTATGCTTAGTCGCTGAGTGAACAGATTGATTATAGGCAAACTCAACGTGCGGCAAGTACTCCTCCCATGTCTTGAGATTCTTCTTTATAATTGTCTTCAACAATGTTGACAAGACTCGGTTCACCACTTCGGTTTGTCCATCCGTTTGTAGGTGGCATGTTGTAAAAAACAATAGTTTTGTGCTAAGCTTCTCCCACAATGTTCTTCAAAAGTGGTTGAAGAACTTAGCATCTCGATCAGACACTATAGTCCTTGGAACTCCATGCAAATGCACGACTTCTCTGAAAAACAAATTTGCAACATGTAAAGCATCGTCAGTTTTATTACAAGCAATAAAATGTGCCATTTTGGAAAATCGGTCAACCACTACAAAAATCGAGTCCCTTCTAGTCTTAGTTTTAGGAAGACCTAAGACAAATTCTTTTGAAATGTCAACCCAAGGCCCCTCGGGAATAGGCAAGGGCGTGTACAATCCATGTGGTTTGATTTGCAATTTGGCTTTTTTACAAGCTATGCACCGATTGCACACTTTCTCCATGTCATGTTTCATCCTTGGCCAAAAGAAATGCTCGTGGAGCATGGCCAATGTCTTTGTGACTCCAAAATGTCCCATGAGGCCTCCGCTATGTGCTTCGTTCACCAACACATTCCGAACACATCATTGAGGAATGCAAAGCTTACCTTCTTGAAAAAGGTAATCATCATGTCTATAAAACTTTTCAAAGGCTCCGTGTTTACAAGCCTTATACAATTCACCAAAATCAGAACCATTTTTGTAAAGTTCTTTCAAATGCACAGAACCAAGTAATTTCAAATCTAAATGGTTAAGAAGTGCATACCTCCTCGACAACGCATCTGCTATGACATTTTCTTTACCTTTTTTATATTTGATCACATAGGGAAAGGCTTCAAGAAACTCTACCCACTTGGCATATCTCTTGTTTAACTAGTTTTGTCCCTTGAGATGTTTCAACGCCTCGTGATCAGTATGGATAACAAATTTCTTGGGCCACAAATAGTGTTGCCACGTTTCTAAGGCCTGGATTAGCGCATACATTTCCTTGTCAAAGTTGGGTAATTGAGGGTGGCACCATTCAGCTTCTTGCTAAAATAGGCTATGGGATGCCCATCTTAAGTCAGCATGACCCCAATCCTTATATCTAAGGCATCTCACTCAATCTCGAACGTTTTGTTAAAATCAGACAAGGAAAGTAAAGGAGCATTTGCCAAACAATCTTTAATTAAATTGAAAGACTTTTCTTGTTTCTCACTCCAATGAAAATGAGAATTTTTCTTAATAATACCCGTCAATGGAGAAGCAAAGTGCTAAAGTTAGGAAAAAATAGTCGATAGAAGCTTGCCAAGCCATGAAAACTTCTTACTTGGCTTATACTCGTAGGTCATGGCCATTCCAGAATCACCTTCACTTTCTCTTGATCAACTTTAAGTCCTTCCGAGCTAACCATGAATCCTAAGAAAACAACTTCATTAGTACAAAATGAACACTTTTTAAGGTTAGCATACAAAGTTTCCTTACGCAATACTTCCAAAACAAATTTCAAATGAAGCAAATGATCTTCTAAAGACTTACTATAGATTATTATGTCATCAAAATAAACTACGCATAATTTACCAATGAAAGCACATAGCACATAATTCATCAAATGCATAAAGGTTCTCGGTGTGTTAGTTAAGCCAAAAGGCATAACCAACCACTTGTACAAACCGTGTTTTGTCTTAAATGCAGTTTTCCACTCATCTCCTTCTCGCATTCGGATCTGGTGATAACCACTTTTGAGATCTATTTTGGAGAAGAGTTGGGTTCCACTTAGTTCATCCAACATGTCGTCAAGGCGCTCGGCAGTCCACGTACATGCATCAAGTTCCATCCTTTTTGGGCACCAAAAGTACGGGCATAGTGCAAGGATTTAGGCTCTCTTGAATGTACCTCTTGTGTAACACCCTCTAACCCCAAACTATCGTCAGAATAGGGTTAGGAATAGAGTTACGGAGCATTACCGGACCTATCAGACAATTTACAATTAATATACAAATAATTATCAAACATAATATAGAATAATATTAAAGTCCCTTAGATGGACCCTCGAGGCCCAAAATATGAGTTAGGAGTGATTCAAGACTAATTCGGGTGCTCTAGGATTTTTTTTGTGCGAAATCAATATAGCCCCTTTATAAATATCTAACATTCCCTACAAATTCAAATCGAGACCAATCCAAACAAAAATCACAACCAATCCAATTCACATTTAAATACACCTAAAACATTAACTTAATATTTTAATTAAATAAACATTCATAATATCATTCAAAATTGATTGATAATTTCATTCATTTCTATTTAACTTAGTATCAAAAGTACCAAAGTGTCATATAACTTTTCTTACCATTTCATTTAACCATCCAAACATTATAAGTCATCCTTTACATCCAAAACATAAGACATATTCAAGTGACCTATACAATTCCTAAGTACATGCCACTTTTACCCAAAAGAAAGATTATATCACCAAATTTTCTTTAAAGTCGGGATTAATCGGGATGTTGAACCAGGACTCTTGACTTCTACTGACCTGCGCACGGAAACAACCGTACGCTGAGTATGGGTACACTCAGTGGCATTACCATAATTCAAATTATATTAACAATAATAAAATATAGATATTAAATATGTAACAATTTAATTTCTTATATACTAAATTATTCTTTATCTTTCATTATTTCACAATAACAATTCAATTTTACTATTCATCATTCAATACACATATCATAAACTTGAATTTAAGTCATTTATGAACATTTAGTTCATGCCTTTCATTCACTATCTCAATTTCAATCTTAATTCATAATTCAATTTTCTTTTCTGATTTCAATGGCTCAATCAATCAATTTCAATCGATTTATCATTTCATTTATTTACCTCTATTAACAAGACTCGAACCTTAGCGGATACACGGATCCAACCAAAGACACTAGAATGGCACCCAGTGCCTCATCGGATAGTTCGAAGCAATATAGTGACACCCAATGTCTCATCGGCCTAGCTGAAGTAATGTGGTACCTTGTACCTCATCGAATCTATCCGAAGTAAAATAGTGACACCCAGTGTCTCATCGACTCATGGTTGAAGAATCCCTGAACTCTTCCAATCCTATGGCATGTCAACTATATCCGACTCAGCCCGACTAATTAATAGGGTATTCGATTCACTTTTTCAATTCAATACCACTTTCAATTCATTTACGAATCAATTCAGTTTCACTTTCATCAATATACAATTTAATATCAATACTTATCCATCATCAATTCAGTTTCCTTTTCACTTCCATAATACTTACCATACATATAATTAAAAATTTAACATTTAATAAAAATAACTTGAATTATAGTAATACAAACTCGGATTTCGTAATTACTCCTCGATAATTTTCTCCTTTCCTTTTTGTGCCGATGCCTCGGGTTCTTTGCTAGCTAGAAAATAATAATAATAATAATAATAATAATAATAATAATAATAATAATAATAATAATTTACACTATTAATTACAACACTAATTAATAATAATAATTGAATTTCTATCCAATTTATACCCTAATTCCAATGTAATCCTAATTAATTCATTTACTTTTCTAACTCAATTCATACTTTATTTCTATTCAATTTCCTTCCATATTCTACTTAACTATCTAATGTTCATAATAAAACCCTAATTTAAAACTTCTTTCAATTTAATCCCTACAACACAAAACTTATAGCCTAGTTTACAATTTAATCCTTTAATCAATTCTAACTTTAAATTCATTCAATTAAACCCCTAATTCATTATTTTGTTCAACATGAATTATGTTAAAAAACCTAAGAACTTTCAAAACTTCAACTTAATTTCAACAAAACTTTGTTCTACAGCTTCTAAAACATCAAAATTAAGAGAAAATGACTTAATTGACTTACCTTTTAAAGCTTTAAACCTTCAAAACCTAATTTTTTCTTTTATTTTTCTTTTTCTCCTTTTCCCTACTCTGTTTCGAAATTCTCTGCTTCTTTCTCCTTTCTTTTTCTTTTGTTTTGTTTTTATTTCTTTACTTTATATTATAATCAAATAATTTATAATGATTATTTAATTAATAAATATCTTTTAATTATAATACAAGTGTATATACATATTTTACTACATTTGTAAAATTTTATCATCCTACATTTGGCACCATTTGATTTATTTATTTTATATTTAGTTAATTAATAATTATAAATATCTTTATACTTAAATTTTAAGTAATTATATATTTATTTTACAAGTGTATAAATATATGCATGACACATATATAATTTTTACACCCTACATTTATCTTTTCTTAATTTATTCTATAATATAATAATAGTAAAAATAATAATAATAATAATAATATAAACAATAATAATTAATAATTATAATAATAAATATCTATTTAATAACAAATATATGTATTACAAATGTAAACATATGTATTTTATATTTGTATATTATCATCATCATCCACTTGTCATAATTTTAATTTATTTATCATATAAAAATCTTATAATATAATTATTTTAAATTAATTTAACATAATTTATATCTAAATAATTAATTATATAATTAAAATATAACTTAAAAATCTTATATTTTTATTACATATATGACGCCTCGTTAATAGCTTAATTGTTATTTTAATTCTTTTTATTTTCTGTTAATCTATAATTCAACTTTTACCCCTTAATTAATTTAGTCCTTTTTACTATTTTCTCTAAATTGAGCTAATTTCACTTAATTAAAGCCTAATTAAACACACTACTAGACTCACAAATATTCCTAATAATTATTTACGAACTTGGTTTACTAAAACGGAGGCCCGATAGTACACTTTTTCGATGGCCGTGAATTTTTGGGTCATTATACCTTCTCCATCAACTCGGCTACTTGCCTTTGAAGTTCCTTGGTTTATTCGGGGTTACTTCGGTAGGCTGGGCGATTTGGAATTGTAGCTCTGGGTATGAAGTCAATTTGATGCTCGATCCCTCAAATAGGTGGTAAACCACTAGGGACGTCTTCCGGAAATACATCTTCAAGATCCTGCAACAAAGACACAATCGAAGAAGGAAGGTTGTCATCTAAGTCGCTAGTATTAAGTAAATTTTCCTTGTACATAAGTACAAGCATTGGTTATTTCAATAATAATGACTTTCGAATTTCCCTTTCTTTTGCATACACACTCAATTTTTCAATCTCTTTTTTCTTCTTTTCTTTATTTTTCCTCTCTCACTTTTATTTCACTCTCTTTATTCTTTTCCCTCGTTTTTACCTCATGCTTTCCTTTCTGTTTTTCTATTTTTTTTTCTTTTTCACTCTTTCCCTCTTGTTCTTTTGCTCTCAACTTTTCAACAGAATCTTTCAATTTTAATTGATCCTCGTACACTTGCTTAAAGGTTAATAGTGCCAAGGTCACATTCTTTCCAAGGTGCTTGAATGTATATCTATTAGTGTAACTGTCATGGATCACTCATCGATCGAATTACCATGGTCTTCCCAAAAGCAAATGGCCAGCATGCATTGGCACCACGTCGCACACGACTTCATCACTATATTTGCCAATGGAAAAGGCTACAATGGCTTGCTTGGTAACTTTAAGCTCTCCTCTATCGTTAAGCCATTGCAATTTGTACTGGTGCAGATGCTTAGTCAATGGTAGTCCAAGCTTCTCCACCAACATGTTTCTAGCAACATTTATGCAGCTTCTTCCATCAATGATCACACTACACACTTTGCCTTGAACATGGCATCATGTGTGGAAAATATTTTCGCGTTGCTGTTCATTCTCCGTACTTTGGAGGCTTAAACTTTTCTTGACACTTATATTTCACCTTCAACAGCATATTCAAGATCTTCCTCTTCTTCGGTGAGTGCTTCGAGTTTATCTTCTTTCTCTTCTTCAAATTCAATCTCACCATTGGGTCGTACAACCATCACACTTCTATTGGGGTATTGATTCGCGTGACCCCTTCCAAGGCACTTGAAGTATTTGATGTCATGGGTGTGATTAGACACAAATTTATTTTTGCCTTTGCTCGTTTCTCCACTCAGATTGTTGGGCTTTGTGGATACCACGGGTTCTTTCGCTCCAAAGGGGGTGTCTTTCTTGCTGGTTCCTTGTCCCCACTTGGATGAAGGAGTGGAGTTAGGATATGTTCGAGTGACACCTTTTTGTTTTAGTTGTTTTTCTACTTTAATCGCCATGTGCACCATGTCTACAACTTCGATGTAATGTTGTAATTCTACCACGTTGGCGATATCTCGATTCAACCCAGTAAGGAACCTCACCATGGTAGCCTCCCGGTCCTCCTTGACGTTGGATCGGATCATGGCTATCTCTACTACTTTGTGATAGTCCTCCACACTCCGACGGCCTTGAGTAAGGTTTTGTAGCTTTTGATACAGCTCTCGGTGGTAGCAAGCTGCAATGAACCTTTTACTCATGATGGCTTTCATCTCAGCCCATGTGGACACGGGTCGTTCTCCGTTTCTCTTCTATCTCATGGTAAGTTGGTCCCACCAAACAATGACATAGTTAGAGAACTCGATGGGAACAAGTTTAACTTTCTTGCTCTCCAAGTAGTTGTGGCACTCAAAGATAAGTTCTATCTTCTTCTCCCATTCCAAATATGCCTCGGGATCGGTCTTTCCTTGGAATGGTGGAATTGCCATTTTAATATTCTTGGGACCATTATCTACTCGTTCACGCTCCCAAGGCCTTTGATTTCTGTGGCCTCATCGTCTCTCACTTCGGTTAAAGGCTTGATCACTCTCCACATCACTAGGATCATAGAGCTCATCTTAGTTTAGCCTTGGTCGGCCTCGCTCCCTTATCGATTTTGTAGAGTTGTTTCTCGCTAGACCCGTTCTTTCAATTGTTGTAGTTGTTCTTGCATGGGTTCTAAATGCCTTTGGAGCATATAATCCATCTCGGAGATAAGGCTTGATAAGTTAGGTCGGGTACACCACCACCACCGGCGGCTACGTTTCGCACGGGGCACAGACCACCACCATCAGCAGCATTCCTTTTAGGACTTCGTGACATAGTGTTTTAACCTTTCCACAAAGCTCACCAATTCACTCAGAAGAAAAAGAAAATAGATGTGCTCTCTACTCGTGTTTCACTCAAATTTTTGGCTTTTTTTTTATCTCTTTAATGCTCTCACCGCTCTCTTGCCTTTTTTCACTCGTATTCGCCTCTCTAAGTTCGTAAGTGACTGCCTTAGACTTAACAACAAATCTTTGTGGGTCAGCTTCAAAAAGTGTTGTAACGGGTGAGAGTTATTATTGGGTAATAAGGTAGGCTAAAAGAAAACTAATGGTACTTGAAGTGTGGCTGAAAAACGATTGGTAAAGGAAAATTTTGAGCTCGGAAAACACAAACACTTTCAAAGCTAGCCTATTTCTCTTCTCTTTTTTTTTTAATTCAAATTTTTTTTAATATTTTCAACTTTTGTACTTCAAATATTCTATATATTCTTTTTTTCTACACAAAAATTTTTTCATGAATTTTTTTAAATCTATACCCCGGGAATACTAAAATGTCAATACTTACTCAATTTTAACCAGCTCTAATACCAAATGATACAATCCCGTACTTGTTGGATGAATTGAGCCGCTTGTGGTCCCGATCATAAAATTATGTAGTACTCAGACTAGATTGTCGAAAGGCTGAAATTGAAGGTAGCTGGATTAAAATATCAAAATGTGGTGTTTCGTAGATGGTAAGTAAATGGAATAGGTTCGGTTGAAGGTTGAAGAGTGAACCAATATTATAGTTCAATATTGACCTGAATCTTATGTCAACACTTAAAGTAGAAAAGATAGATAAATCGTGACCCTCTATATATGTGAGATAGGAACCAAACGGTATAGATTGAATGCCACACTCATTAAAGTGATAAGTTCACAAAAGAATTAGGTTGACACCACTAGACTAGCTAGATAAGTCAATTTGAGTCACAAAAGAACAAAGAGAGTTGAACAACTCACAAATAGATCAAAATTCATCAAAGGTTCAAAAAGTCTGAAATACAAGATGTAAGCTTAGTATTTATAGTTTCTACAAAGGTACAATCGAATGGACTAATTTAATTCAGCTTAATTGAGTTGAATAACCATTGAGCTATCCCACAAGACTTTTGAAGATTCCCATGCATAAGTGACACCAAAAGCCATGTCATTTACACTCCCCAAACAGCCAAAACGTGTAGCCTTTAATTTGAGTTGATGGTTCAATTAGATGATCGGTTTTGGATGGTGTGAACATGGCTGATGCCTTCTTGGGAAGCCGAATGTGTAACCGCCCTTTTAATGTTGCATAAGGTAGGCGAACAGTCTTCAAGGTGTGAAAACCCAAAATTGGATGGTCACTTGGTGTGAACAAGTGTGAAAACACTTATGTCCATTGCATTCCACAAAAAAGGTTGCTTAGAAAAGAGCAACCAACAGCTCCCCCATGCATGCACGTTCAAATGCATGTTTCCCCCTTTAATGCCGTCCATTGAACACCCTACAAGACACGTTAAACACAATTTAAACATAATTTAAGTGGTTTAAACTAAAGACATGTATTAAAGACGTCTAAACTAGGACATATTTAAAACATATATTTAAGATGCCCTAAACTATGACATAATTAAAAACTTTTAATAAAGATGTTTAAATTATGACATAATTAAAACTCATATAAATAATGTTCAAATTATGACATGATTAAAGACTCAAACTAATTTTAACTAAATAACTAGAACCAAATTTAATTCTTTATTCCAACAAATAAATTCACAAGCTGAAGAAAGCTAAAGTTGAGTTTGAAGCAAGTTGCATGGCACGCATGGAGTGCATGTCCGTGACTGATCAATGAACCCAACAACGGCTTCACCCTAAATTCGATCAATAAGGCCCGCAACAACTTCCTTAAACCTCTTAACTGGAGCTCGAGTAATCAGCCCCGTTGGTGTAACAACCCATTTTTCAGTGAAATTGGAACAGTGGTTCCGGGACTACAAATTTGATCCGAAAATAAAATTTATTTTTATTTTATTTAATGATTCGTAATATGTTAGAAATGTCATGTGAAAATTCTTATAAGAAATTCTTATTGATTATGTGCTTAATTACGAGAAGGACTAAATCGCACAACATGCAAAAGTTGAATTCTAGTAGCTATATGGATTAAATAGCTATGAAATTCAAAATTAGAGGTCTTTATATAGTAATTAGACCATTAAGGAAAAGTATGTAGATATTTTAATGATTCATCCATGGAAATATAGAAAAAAGTCAAGGACTAAATTGGAAATTAAAAAATATTTAATTAATTAAAAAGATGATAAAATATATCATCTTATTTTTATGTCATCTTCAACCTAAAATACATGAAAACCCTAGGAGAAAGAGAAAAAACTTTCATGGCTTAATTGGATAAGTTTCATTGTCCTGTTTTTAGTAATTTTGATATTTTTGAAACCGGGATAGTTTAATCTATCTATTTGGAGGATCAATTTGAAGAGTTATCAAAGTATGGAAATTAGGTCATGGATGTATATGCTGAAAATTATAAATTTATGGTAGAAAATGAAATGTTGTTGATAGATAAACAACTTTTACAAAGTGATTTTTGATGAAAACATGATTTAGGGACTAAAATGTAAAGTTGTGAAAATTGATGAAAAATTCTAAAATTTATAGAAAATATGTGCTGTAAATTTTGTATTGAAATTTTAGTTGGGCTTGGATTAGGGAGTAAATTGCATAAATTTTATTTTCCGAGCCTAGGGACGAAATTGGAATTTATGAAAAAGTTAAGGGCAAAATAGTAATTTTTCTTAGGACGTAGATTGAGTCCAAATAAATATGAAATGTGTGAAATTCATGCTTATAGTTATTTATATAGATCCGAACAACACAAATTTAAGGTTAGATCGAGAAAAAGAAAATGTTTCGGATTAGTAGATTTTATACGCTAACTTGTGTCGAGGTAAGTTCGTGTAACTTAATCAAACATGTAAATATGATTAATTAAATGTTGTGTTTGTATGTAATGTGACTTATATGGATGTGATTTATTTGATTGCTATAATAAAAATTGAATACGTACTTGTAATGGTGAAAAATGGGTTAAGATCCGTTTGAATATTGAATTCCGATGAATATATGTGCTTTCCCGAAATGAACAAGGTCTTGTATTTATTGCAAATGGAATTTAGCTTGGACGAGTAATCCTATTGAACTCATTATGGAAAGGATTTAGCTCGGACAGGTAATCCTAATATAATACCTCTCGAGTATATGTTACAATGAGGGTTTAGCCTGGACTGGTAATCCTAATTGAACTCTTCTAAGCATATATTACAAAAAGGATTTAGCCTAGACTGATAATCTTGTAATGTGATATGTGGCTCGACAGTATGTTCTTTGATTAAGTGCCCTATGGGTACTTTTGAATAAGAATTGAAGGGTTATTGAATCGAGCACCTCGAGTGTACCACTTGAGTATCCATCGGAATTTCAATGATTCAACGGACACAAAACCTCTTGGCATGATAAGAGAATTATGGAATGAAATGAATGATGTCTTGAAGGAAAATAGTATGAAGAGCTCATCTATGTTTACTTGATTGATGTGAAGATTTTGTGACTAACATGTTTGATTGAATGTATGTGTTTAGGCAATTTTGCCAAATGGATGGAAAACATGATTTCGTTTGCTTAGATTTAATAAACGAGATTGGTAAGTTTAGTTTCTGTTATACAAACTTACTAAGCATGTAATGCTTATTCCATTTTATTTCCCCCAATTTTATAATGCTCAAAAGCTCGTGAAGGTTGGAGGTCATTGGAGCATCATCACACTATCCTCTAGCTTATTTTGGTTATATATAGTAAAATCATTTTAGTATAATGGCATGTATAGGCTAACTGACCATAGATAGCTTGAATATGTGGTTTGTATTCTGGCCACTGGAATGGCTAGTAATGGTTGTTATTGATATACTTGTAATGTCATACTATGGTAGCTATATAGATATTAAATGGTTGATCAAATTATGCCTAACATATGGAATATACCAAGGTATGATTATAAACATGTATGCATGTAATGATATGCCATGTTGAATGATAGAGTTTGCTTAATTTGAATGCTTGAAATGGTTGGTATTTAGATGTGAGTTTAAGTGCAGGTCATTGGTGTGATTTTGGGTGAGAAATGAAGCTAGAAATGACTTCATTTTGTCCACATGGGTAGACACACGAGCGTGTGATTAGGTGTGTGTGTCCTGCATCTTAAATTTGAGAAAACAAAATGCTCTGAATTGAGCACACGAGCAGAGACACGGGTGTGTGTCTTAGTTGTGTGTGCTACACGGCCTAGAACACGGGCATGTGTCTTGGCCGTGTGAAACCTGCACCTAATTTCGAAAAAAATTAATTAACCACACGGCCTAGCACACGGGCATGTGGCATGGCCGTGTGTGCAAGTCAGAGAGTTACACGGGGTCGAACACGGCCTGGAGCACGGGCATGCCCCAGGGTCACACAAGCGTGTTCCTTGGACCACACGGGCGTGTGAGCCCTGTAACTTGGAAAATTTTTGAAATGTCGCGAAAAATTCTTAGAGTTTCCGATTAAGTTCCGACTTGATTTTAATGCTTGTATTGGACCTCGAGGGTCCATTTAGGGACGATATGAATAATCTCGGTTAATGAATAGTAATTTACGTGAATTATCCGGAAAATGTTTTGAAAGTTCTGGTAATGCTTCGTAACCCTGTTCTGGCGACGGATACGGGTTAAGGGGTGTTACAATTGGTAACTCCATGGGTTCTTCAGCAGCCTTGGAAGGGTCTTGGATCATGATCGCATCAACTTGTTTGTAACAGCTCATTTTTAATGGTTTCGGGACCACAATTCCGGCATGAGTTCGTAAATATTATTTATTTAATATTTACAAAGTTATTTAGGTGTTGTATTAAGGTTTGGTCAAATAATTTTGACTTTTGACTAGTTCATTAAGTAAAACTTAATCTCTAATTAATTTCTATTAGCTAAACTATATGATTAAAGTTTTTTTTAAGGTTTTAAATGGTAATTATACCATTTTTAATTAGGGTGGATGGTTAGTGGAAGAATTTTAATAAAAATTATGTGGTTTATTATATTAATTTTAATGAAACAAAAGTTATAAAAAATAAGAAAAAGAAGTCTTCATCTCTTTCATTAGTTCTTCCACCGAAAAACCAAGCTAAAAACACCATAGTTGAAGCTTCACATTCGACCAAGCTAGGTTTTAAGTCATTTCTTTATCCATTTTTCGTAAATTTTAAAATTTTGAGATCATTGTAGCTTTTTTTTAATTAAAAGAGATCATTGTAGCTTAATTTAGCTAGCCCAGGGACTATTTTGAAATACTTTCAAAGTTTTGAAAACTTACCATTGATGTAATTGAAGCTTTTTAGATGTTGAAGCTTAATGTTGAAATATGACTATTTTGTACAGTAATTTTTAATAGTTTTGAGTTTAGGGACTAAATTGATAATATGTTGAAATTGGCATGATATTTCTATAAATTTTCATTCTTTGAGGGTTGCTTAGGGATGATGATGAATTCAACATCTTATTGTTGAGCTTAATTGTGGAAAATAAACTTGTTTTAGTTTTAAGACTAAATTGAGATAAATGTAAATTTTGGAGAATTGTTGTATAAATGTAATTGAGATATCATATGAATTCTATATGTTGTTAAATGTAAATTGAAATATTTAATTGATTCAATTTATGCTTTAGATCAAGAATTACAACAACCAGATGATGTATGATGGAAAATAAAAATTTACGACTAGTCCTTGCTAATTAAACCACTACGATTTTGTCAGGTAAGTTCATACTACATAACTAAATTGCTAATACTAATATGTTATATTTGATTTGGTTATGGTGATTGTTGGTGAATATGAATTATGATACAATGTGAGATAAATTTCGATGAAATTAGTAAAAATCTTATATACAAGGTTACAGGTTATTGCCCATAGGTTCCGAGCTCCATCATGTGTTGCAGACTCGAGAATATAGGTATATTAAGCTCTGGCTAGGCTATTTGTTGTGTAGGTTCAACCCTAACGGGTGACCAGACACTATTATCCGATTCGTGTAGGTTTAACCCAAACAGGTAATTAGACACTACTACTTTCACCTGTGTACGGAGTTTTTTTTACAAAGTTTCATCGGGTAATATTGTGAATGAAATGAGATGTTATGCCATTGGATGTTGTCAAAGTAATGTATATGATTTGGATTCAAGGTATAAGTTGGTTTGAAATCAAATGTGAACATTTAAGGTTATATATGTGAATAAGCTCAAACCTTACTCGTTAATGATGTTGTTTAAATCTTGATAGGTATATTTATATTACATGATGTTGTGTGTGATAAGAAATTGAGGTAAGTAAATGTTTATAATGTATGAACTTACTAAGTATTTTATATACTTACCCGTGTTACTACTTTTCTATAGATTTTGGACTTTTGGAGCATGTCGATCGGATCAGCAAGAAACTCACACTTACCGTCTCTCGATTCAATAGACTTTTGATGTTTCATTTTGGTTACTTGTAGCATGTACTTAGTTTGGATTATCTTATGTAAGATAATGTGAAACTTGGGGTAATAGCTTTGTATATATAAATCTATGTTTGTGGTTTGATATTGGATGTTTGGTATATGATAAGTTTGGTATTTTGAATGACATTATACATATGTTTTAGATGGTGGCATCAAATGGCTATAGATTTTGGTTGTGTTTAGCAAATGCTTATGTTTGGTATGGTTGAGTTGTGATATGAAATGGTTGAGACATGAATTGTGTTTAATAAATTGTTGGTTCCAATGAGCGCATATTGGTTGTATGTTTAAATGATTATGTGAGTTAATGTTTTAGTTTTGAAATATGAATGTTTTGGTGTGGGAATGAATAACATAAGTTGGCATTATAGGTCACTTAGCTTGGATGATATAAAACTTGTACAAATAGGTCATTTATGTTACACATAGGCTACTACACGGCCGTGTGTCACACATGGGTTGTTGACATGACAGTGTATGCTACACGTTTAGGTTGGTTTTTAGTTCACACGGCTTGGCGACACGACTGTGTGACCTTGGACTATATGGCATCAGTCTGTTACACGATTTGGGGTCACACTTGTGTGATAACACCACATGGTGCCTCAGCCTTGCCATATGACCGTGTGACCCCTATTTTAACTTTTTACCTTTTATTTTGTAAATATTTCAAAATGATTCTAATTTGGTTCCGAACTGTTTTAAAGGCTTTCGTAAACTCGATTGAGACTCGAATTTAATTGTAATGCATCTTTAACATAAACTGAACTTGTATATATTGATTTATTGAATGTTATTTGATTAAATTACTTATGAATGTTTTGGTTCACTGTCGTAGCACCTTGTAGTTCGTTTCGATGACTAGACCGGAAATGGGGTGTTACATTACTATTTTCACATATTACTCAAAAAAAAAATATAAGTAGATGAGGAGTTGCTTATGTTGATTTTTTTCATTTTATTTCTTTTAGCATTATATGTTAAATACTTTACCTTTAAATTTTTAAAAATTACATTTATTAAACAATTTAATCTTATTATTTAGTTAATATTAAGAAAGATATCAAACAAATTTTATAATTTAAATTTAAATTTAAAATTTTAATTTATCAAAAAATTATATTAATTAAGGCTTAATTAATAAATAACACAAACTCAATTGAATATTTAAAAGAATAATATGTTTATAAGTATTTTAAAAAATCAATAAATTTGAAATGGTAGACGAAAATGTAGCAAGATGAATGAGCTTAATTTCCAATATTGTAATGGACACGTCATCAATTATATTTGAAAATACCGAAACTACCCCCAACTTCTGAGCACATGGACGTAAAACTCCTTAGATTCCGCGTAAAATTCGGCGCCCTGTTCAAAGGTTAAAGTTAAAACGTGTCGGTGTCATCTTTTAGACTTTCAAGTTCCATCCATGGCCCCCTTTTTCATATATAAATAATTTTATTTAAAAATAAACTTCATTTAAAAAAGAAAAATTAATAATTTTGGTTTAATCAATCGTATAAAAATAGCTTCCCGTAAACTTCAAACTTCAATCATAAGGGAACGCACTAATTTCCTTTGAACTCAACCCACACTCATTCACTCACTTTCTCTCCCTTTCTCCTTCAATCTCTCCTCTTCTTTCTCATTTTCACTTCATCAAATCAGGGAAACAAAGTTGCTAATTTTCTCCCAAAAAAAGATGAAAAATTTTCAGACGATTTCTGTCGTTTCGACATTGTTGATGATGCTACTGAGTTCAGTACTTTCAGAAGAAACTAGTACCGATCCCATAAAATGCACCCCTTGCCAGCAGCAAGTCCCATCTTCGCCGCCACCGTCTCCACCGCCGCCTGCAGCTTCGCCACCTCCTCCCGCTAATAACCCCAACTACTGCCCACCACCTCCATCTCCACCCACCTCTAGTGGTGGTGGCAGCTACTACTACTCTCCACCACCACCAGCTCAATCCGGGGGTAACAACAACAACAACTATGCTCCCCCGCCGCCTGGTGGTGTCATTGGCGGCATGTACTATCCTCCACCGACGTACAAAAACTACCCAACACCGCCACCTCCGAACCCCATTGTTCCTTACTTCCCATTTTATTACCACACTCCTCCACCCCCTTCAGGGTCTGAAAAGCTGTTAGCTTGTTGGGTTGTTTCGTTGTTCGGTTTTTTCCTTTATGTTTTTTGACATTAAAAGCTGAAAAAAAAAAAGTGAAAAAATAATGTGGCAGATTAGCAAATCTGGGGAAATTTTCTACAGCTGAGGAAAAAGGATTAAGGGGAGCTACTTCAATGCTTTCATGGTGAAATGGAACTGAGAATCTAAAGATATATGGAGTAATCTTTCTCTTTGTTCTCAGGTTCTTTCATTTTTCTTGCTGTGGAATGTTCTGTAGTTTGTTTCTGATAATTTTTGTATCCATTTTTTGTTGTATTAATATTAAGGTTAACTAGAAACTAATAAGAAAATTAGTCAGATTTGACAATAATTGAACTTTATAATTTACATGCTAAGGACAGTTAATAGTGCTTGGGTTCATTGAATTAGAATCAAGTTATACTTGTTAAACATATTGCAACGGCCATTACTCAAAGGGGTTGCCTATGCTCAATAAAAGTGAATGCTGGGTGGCTACGACCAACTGGCAGGGCAACCGAAAGATCTAGAAAAGTATGATCTTCGATTGAGAGTTCTGACACAGCCTATCTGGCTTTATCAATGCTATTAACATCTTATTATTATTATTATGAGGCACACCATTGACCGGCAGAGTATGTTTTTGAGACACACAGAGTTGCCCTTTCCTATATTTATCACTGCATTGTGAGGGCCATTATGGCCTTCAATATACTACATTGTTTTTTCGTACGACTTTTTATGGTTTTTCAATACCACTTCTATCTTCCTTTTTTCTTTGCTTTAACAATGGGTATTTTTATCAATGCTTCCTTCCCCTTCCTCTCTTTTCCATGTGGAGATCAAAGTGGGTTGTCCTTTTTGGTTCAAAGGGTCCCTTACCCTAATTTTTCGAAAAATAAATATAATAAAATATATCAAAAAGACAATAAAAGATTGCTTGAGGAGAGTGAAATGAGTCAGATCCAATGAACTCATCCCTAAATACCCAATTTGAAGCCTCAAGCAACATCACATTTTTATTGCCCAAAATTACTTAAAAACAAAAACGAGGATTAATTGGGTTTTAAACTTAATCGAAATGAGTACCAGATACCAAGGTATCTTAAAGAAATAGTGAATGGGGCCATGGGGGAACATGCTTCTAGGGAAGGTGTGGAGACAATCTGCCATTATCTATCATTTATCTTTTTATTGTATGAATGAGGAATAATAGAGAGAAAAACAAGGAAAATTAGCTGGATGGCACGTAGTATGATGAGTGCTGGGGACCAGCCAAGTAGGCTAAGGTATCCCAACGAGTCAAGACAATTCGGTTCTCTCTTTACATTACACACCAAAGGCTTTTTGCAAAGGAGCATTTGGGTAGTATTATAGTTTCAATTTATGTTCTCAAACGTGGATAAAAAAAATTATGTTAAGTCTGATGTTGAGCTAAGTTTTTAATGTGTTTATAAGTCAATAAAGTGGCCGTGGTCATTTCGAGATGTAAAATACATAACTTGTCTTATTTATTGGTATGTTTATAAGTCAATATTTTGATTATTTGTTTATATTTTTTTAGAGGCTGCACAAGTAGAATTCGTATAGAAGTTTATTTGCTCTATTTTATATTTGATTAGAATAAAATGTTTTAATCTTACTGCATTACTTCTATTAGACTTTGATTAGAATATTGTTTTACAAACCTATAAATAGACATAGTCTATACTCCTCTTATATCATTCGAATTCAACATAGTGAATTTTCTTTTCCTCTGCCCGTGGTTTTTTTCCCGAAAGGGTTTCCACCTAAAATTTTTTGTGTTCTATTTTCTCTATTTCTTTGAGATTCATTGTCATTATCGACGTTCAATTTTCAGAAAGGATTTATAAGCATCCTTAGGATCCAAAGCAGAGCTAAGGGTAAAAAGATCAATTGTGTAACACCCCTAACCCGAATCCGTCGTTGGAACAGGGTTACAGAGTATTATCGGAGTTTACAAATCAAACGGACAAAAAATGCAAACATTTCACATCATATATCATTCATGTCAAAACCAATCAAAATCATACATATTGTCCCTTATACGAGCCCTTGAGACCCAAATTAAACATAAAAAATAAACCGAGACTAAATCGAAAGCTTAGAAAATTTTTCAAAAATATTTAATATTTTCAACACTACAGGGGTCACATGGTCGTGTGACTCACACGGTCAAGAGACACGCTCGTGTCTAAGGCCATGTAACTGACTGACTTGCATTCGTTTAAAAGATACAGGGGACACACGACCGTGTCACCTGACACACGGCCGAGACACACGCCCGTGTGGACGAAAATAGGCTATTTTATAAGCCATTTTTCTTACCCAACAAGGCATGTATTACAGCTATCATCATACATGTAAACAAGCCATATTATAGCATCCAAAACAAGTAAAAATCAAGCCTTAAATATATATAATATCTTCACATACAACCATCATTCCTTCAGGCACCTCAGATGACAAATTATAACGTGTGTGTTTATGTATTCAATATATTCATATGTATAACTAATTTATATACATAATTGTACCCAAGGTTTACCAAGCTAATTTGTATTATTTCAAACCAAGTCACTTACCTACCAAAACATATCAAAACACATGTTTATAAATGCACATTTAGCTAACATTTTACCTTTCGCTATACAACCATAAACCAACCCACTCATCAATCATATAAGCCAAATATGCACAAACCAAAACGTGCCAAAACACAAGCCAAATAAGTGTCTAATATTAACAAAACTCATATAGGCCAACATTAGCCAGAATACCTATACATGCCATTATAACCAAAATTAAAACATCTGAAAGTACCGATAGAACCAATGGATAGTGAGATATAACTCTGACAAAATTTTCAACCCGATCGAGCCTTCGATAATTTGAATAGTAAAAGAAAACTACATAAGCAACAAATGCTTAGTGAGTTCGTATAAACTTTAATCATATCAATTCATTTCAAATATAAATTTATACATATAAAAAATAATCCAATATTGATACCACAATACTCATGAAGCTATATTCATAAATTCATAAGGTGAATAAATTCACAGTATCACTTATACATAATATTCCAAGCTTAATAGGATTTTATATAACTTTAACTCTTCCAAATTTCTTTATTTTCATTTGCAATTCTTTACTTTCCACACTTATTCCAAGCCTGACACACAAGTCATAATCATATCATTCAACCATGGTAACCAACTAGTGCCTTTAACCAAAGCCTTTTTCAAATTATTCACATGATAAGTTATTTCATAAGAAATTGCATAATTTAAGCCTTACCACTCTTTCATGAGCACTAGCATATTTTCACTTAAATACTACCATTTCAATGCATCATATAAATAAACATATTACCATTCAACCAATAGCTTGACATTTGCCTAAGTATCATGCAACAACACTGGTTAGCGTGCTTGCACATATTACATATAAATTCAACATTGATAAATTTATTTTCTCAACATGTTACACTTGAGTTTATTGCTCGTTACAACATACATAATTTCCTTGTATCAACATATTAAAGATAATCACATATTTACATGTCATGATACATATCATTCTTTTGCCGTTTCTTCATAAACATATATCACTCATTTTATTATATCAATATTTCATGTACCATCATTTCCATATATTTCAGGTATATACTGGTAATAGTTCATTTCAAACTCATGTTATCTCATATCAGAACTTTGCTTGTTGAATCATTTAAATATCGATGGATACACTTATTTCAGATCAATACTAATAATAACCATAAGTCTTTTAATATTAATTTCATATGTCACTTACCAAGTCTTTTTGAATAGGAGAATGACTTACGGATATGAGTACATCGTTTTCTTTGTGCCGTAGTCCAACTATGGTCTTACACATGCATTGCCATGGCCCTACCATGGTCTTACATTCGTAGTGCCATAACCCAGTTATGGTCTTATCGTTAGAATGCCATAGCCAGCTATGGTCTTACATATAATTATTGTCATAGTCCAACCATGGTTTTACGTTCAAAGTGACATAACCCAGTTATGGTCTTTTCATTAATATGTCATAGCCCAGTTATGGTCTTACATATAAACACTGCCATGGTCCAACCATGGTCTTATCCTTGAATTCCTCCTTTGCTATAAAACGATTGTACTCAATCCTGCGTTGTACTTGTTTTAAACATTTAATTCAATTTCATAATTCAATAATAATTTTATTTTCAACAATATATATGAATAAATACATAATACCATTCATAAATTTAATAAATAAACATTAAAGTTTAACTATACGAACTTACCTAGCTAAATTGTAGAAATACCAATATTTAGGGGCATTTTGGTAATTTTCCATTTTTTCTCGATTTTCCACCAGATCTTGATCTAAATTAATATATTGAATGACAATTAATTTTATGCAATTTGGTCATTTTTGACATTTTTATAAAACTGCCCCTAAAGATTTACTTTTATTCATTTTAGTCCTTGAGCCCAAAACATGCAAATCAACCATTTTTAATGCAAACTCAAGCTAGCTGAATGTTCATGATATTCAAAACGTCTCATTTATGCAGCAATTTCACATTAGATCATTTTGCTTTTATTAATTTAACAAATTAATCCCTGATAAAAGAATTCATCAAAATCATTTAACAAAATACTTTTAAATAACGACTAATATCTCAAATTCATTATTTATCATAAAAAATCATATAGATTCATCAATGGAAACATCCAAAATCTTTAACAGTTTCAAAATCGAAGGTATGGGTTAGTTGGACCTAGTTGCAACGATATCAAAAACATAAAAATTAAAAGAAACGGGTGAAAGATGGCTTACTATTCATGAATTAAAGCATGGCTGAACCTTAGCTCTTCTTACGGTGGTGTTATAGTGGTTTGGAGAAGATGATAAGTACAAAAAAAATATCTTTCTTCCTTTTTATTTTACTATTTTAATTTAATTCATTAAATTACCATATTACCCTTGGTTAATAATTAATTTAAAACATCAAATCTATGCCCATATTTGTCCATTACATTAATCTAAAAGAATAATTTACAATTTCACAATTGGTCCTTCAATTTAATTAAATTCTAACTAAATAAACTTATTTACAATTTAATCCCAAACTTATTAAGACTAAAAGAATAATTAATCTAAAAGCCAGTGGAATCAATCATAAGACCACCGCTTGGAAACTTTGACCATGGTTTAATTACTTTTTAGGTCCCTTTTTCCTTTATCAATTACTCATTTAATCAACTAGTGATTAAATTTTACATCTTTTATAATTTAGTCCTTTTTAATTAATTAACTATCGAAACATTAAAATTTTTCAACGAAACTTTAATACCACCTTAATGCCACTCTGTAAATATTTATAAAAATATTTACAGCTTGGTTTATAGAAATGAGGTCCCAATACCTCACTTTCTAAGACCACTTGACCTAGGATTTTACAACTCGAGCCCAATAATTCATTATAAAACATAGATTACTCATTCAAAAAAAATTTTAAAACCATATTTGACTCGTAAATATTAACTAATAAAATTTACGAGCTTACTTGCCGAATTTGGTGGCCTCGAACCACTGTTTCTGAAATCACTAAAAATTGAGCTGTTACAAATGGTCTATTCATTAAATCTACTATTTAGCTCAAGAAGTTCAGAATCTATAGAAGCACTGAATATCACAGCACAATAATGGTGCTCCATATTGAAATCAACATGTTGGTGACGACCACGTTTTACCACACATGGAGAATCCATATCAAGAACCTCAATATTGTGCTTTTCACAAAAATGCTTTCACAACTTCCAACAAATTGTCCCAACCATCTTCTCTCAACTTTTGTAAAAATAAAATTGGTGCTTAAGACTAAGTACATAACATTTACTATATCTTGGGATTTTTTTTATGTAGATGTTGACAAAGAATATCTGTAATAGCCATTGTCTCTTTTACTAGATATAAGATAAAAACAAAATAAGAAAATGTAATCTTTTTATATGATGTACTTGCATCCCCGCGAATAGAATAATTAGAGCCACTTTTAATAAAATTTTCTAAAACAGAACAAGTAGTATCAAACATCCTTATCAAACTAAAAATAGAACTAAAATGAGAGCTCAAATGGGTTTCGTCATGAAACACCCCAAACCGGCCTAGATGTTATGGCCAAATCTGGCGATGTTACATGATAACATGTTTGAAAACCATAACTTGTGTTGGAAACTGCAACTCTGCTTAAAACATTTTCTGTTTAAAATCTTTTCATTATTACTTATTAATTCTAATGTTAATTAATCATTCGAAAGCTTTCAAAACGTTTATTCTATGCGAAAGCCTTTAAAACAGTTTGCGTATTCGTGAGTATTTTGTTAAAACGTTTGGTTCTTTTGAAAACTCAAGTTTTCCTAAAACTAGTAATTATAAACCACAACTAATAAAAATTCCGAATTTAAGAAAAATCCATAGAGGCCATATTTACAATAAAATTCCCAAACAAAATTTAAAATCATAATTAAGTACGAAATAGAGTCAAATAAGGTTGTGTGGCCACCGCTGAGTCCTCCGTCGCACCGATCCGCCCAAGCCTAGGGATTACCTGCGTAGATAAATCTGAAGGGTTAGTTTTCGAAACTCATTGTGTAAACCCCATATAAACAAGCAGTCAGAATGCAATCATAGTTTGGGACTAAGCCCATTTTAGTAACAGTTTTAGTTTCAGTTAGGGCTTTAGCCCATTACAATACAGAGGTAGTCTTGCATTTGGGCCTTGGCCTATCACAGTATCAATATTCAATATAGTAATAGATATACAGTATCAAATCCTACCCAACCAACCTCTACACTCCAACTCCGTCCAACCCTACACTCCATGTGGGGATATAATCAACCCACCCATCCCTGTACTCCAAAAAGTACCGAATGTAGCACTAGAAAGTAGTTTGCAGCTGAGCTTCTAGTAATTTAGGCTCAAGGCCTTTCAGTACACTTCCTCCGAACCATATAACCCCACCCCACCCCAATGCAATGCAATATACTTATATGGCATGCTAAAACATAATGTCATGCATAAAATCAGGGCATACAGTATCAAATCAGTGGAACATCATTATGTTTAATAACATGCATAATCGTATCAGTCACACAGTCATCTCAGTCAATTAGGGGTTTAAGTAGGCTTACCGACCCTACAGTAGGTCCACAGTCGACTTAGGCGACCCGTGTAACCTCAGAAGTAAAATAGTGAAAATGGGCCCACAAGCCCATAACGTTGGCCCGTGTGGGTCCACACGCTCATGTGGCCCACACTGCCCAAAATGGCCTTGACCGTGTGGATCACACTACCTGGCCCAAAAATCCCACACGCCCGTGTGGTTCACCCGTGTGGGCCCACACACCCATGTAGCCCACGCGGCCCAATTCGGTCCGGCCCGTGTATCGCACACAACCAGCCTCCATGTCTATGCCACAAAACTTTTATAAGTGCTATACTCTTATTTTTTAATTGTTTGACTTCCCGGGCTAAAATCTTGATCGGCTCTCCGCCATAAGTCATATCTGGAAGAGTCTCAACCTCTGTCAGCTCAATCACATGCGAAGGGTCTAATCTATATCGACGTAGCATGGACATATGAAACACGTCGTGAATCTTTTTCAATTCCAGTGGAAAATCCAATCGATAGGCAACTGGCCCCACTCTCTCGGTAACCACATAAGGTCTTATAAAGCGAGGACTCAACTTACCTTTTCTACCAAATCTGAGAACTTTTCTCTATGGAGATACTTTCAAAAATACCTTATCACCCACTTGAAACTCAATTTCCTTTCGTTTCAAATTCGCATATGATTTCTGTCTATTTGAGGCAACCTTCAAGTAGTCACGAATCACTTTAACTTTTTTTTTAGTCTCTTTGACTAAATCAACCTCATCAATCTAGTTCTCTCTCAACTCAGTCCAGTATAAGGGCGTTCGACACTTCCGCCCATACAAAGCCTCATAAGGCGCCATTTTCAGACTTGTCTGATAACTATTGTTGTATGCGAATTCAACCAAGGTTAAGTATCTTTCTCAACTGCCTTAAAACTCAAGGACGCAACACCGTAACATATCGTTTAATATCTGAATTACTCTCTTTGACTGACCATCTGTTTGCAGATGGAAAGTTATGCTAAAACTCAATTTTGTTCCCAATGCCTCTTGTAACTTTTTTCCAAAACCTCGAGGTAAATCTCGGGTCTCTATCTAAAATAATCGACATGGGCACCCCGTGTAGTCTCACAATCTTAGAGATATACAAGTCGGTTAATCTCTCAAGGGAGTAGTTGGTACGCACCGATAAGAAATGTGTTGACTTTGTTAGCCTATCCACGACTATCCAAACAACATCCTTTTTTTCGGGGTTACCGACAAACCTGTTGCAAAATTCATAGTGATCCGATCCCACTTCCACTCGGGGACCACGATAGGCTAAAGTTGGCCTGAAGGTACTTGGTGTTCAGCCTTCACTTGCTGACACACTAAGCACTTAGGCACAAACTCTGAAATGTCCATTTTCATACCTGACCACCAATACATTTTCTTAAGGTCATTATACATTTTCACACTACCTGGGTGGATGGACAAACAACTACTATGTGCCTCTCTCAGAATTTTCTGAATAAGCTCATTGTCCTTGGGTACACAAACTCTGTCTTTGAACATTATACATCCATTGGTATCAATACAAACATCTGATTCAATTTCTGACTAACACAAAGTTCTCTTGGCTTGCAATTTCTCATCACATTTCTGAGCTTCTCGTATCTCTTGAAGAAACATCGGTCTAGCTTTCATCTCTGTTAGAACTGAACCATTTTCAGACAAAGCCATATTGACATTTATTGCTCTCAGCACGGATAACGATTTTCTACTCAATGTATCAACGACGACTTTTGCTTTTCCCGGATGGTAATCTATTACCAACTCGTAATCCTTTAACAGCTCTAACCATTGGCGTTGTCGCAAATTCAACTCTCTTTGAGTCATCAAATACTTTAAGCTCTTATGGTTAGTGAATACCCAACATTTCTCTCCATACAAATGGTGTCTCCAAATCTTCAATGCGAACACGTAGTGCCGCTAGTTCTAAGTCATGGGTCGGGTAATTTCTCTCGTGTGGCTTTAGTTGTCTTGAGGCATAGGCTACAACCTTGCCTTCTTGCATGAGCATACACCCCAAGCCATTCAAGGAGGCATCGCTATATATCACAAATTCCTTGCCTGACTCCGATTGCACTAACATTGGTGCTTCGGTCAATAAAGCCTTCAGTTTCTCAAAACTTTGTTGACACATTTCTGTCCATTTGAACTTAGCATCTTTTTGCAACAATCTTGTCATCGGTGTAGCTATCATAGAGAATCCGTTTACAAACTATCTGTAGTATCCGACCAAACTCAAAAAGCTTCGAACTTCAGTTACATTCCTCGGTGGTTTCCGTTCCACAATAGCAGATATCTTGCTTGGGTCAACTTTGATCCCATCACCCGACACAATGTGCCCTAGAAATCCGACCTCTTTAAGCCAAAATTCACTATTACTGAGCTTGGTGTAAAGCTATTTATCTCTCAAAGTTTGCAATACAACTCTCAGATGCTCCGTGTGCTCGCTCCCGTCTCGCGAATAAACCAATATGTCATCAATGAAGACGATGACAAACTTATCTAGATACGGTCTGAAAATGCGGTTCATCAAGTCCATAAACACGCCGGGGCATTAGTCAAACCAAAAGGTATGACAACGAACTCATAATGCCTGAATCTTGTCCGAAACACAGTCTTCGGCACATCTTGCTCTTTAACCCTTAGCTGATAATAGCCAGACCTCAAATCAATCTTAGAAAATACAGTGGCTCCCTTTAACTGATCGAACAAATCATGATTCTTGGAAAATGATATTTTTTCTTCACTGTTACCTTGTTGAGCTGCCTGTAGTCGATGCATAACCTCATCTACCCATCTTTCTTCTTCACAAAGAGTACCGGAGCACCCCACGGTGAAAAACTCGGTCTCGCAAAGCCCTTATCTGTTAGCTCTTGCAACTGTGCTTTCAACTCTTTCAACTCTGTTGGAGCCATCTTATACGGAGCAATCGAGATGGGCGTCATACTGGGGACCAACTCAATTCCAAACTCGATTTCCCTCACTGGAGGTAATCCGAGTAATTCTTCTGAAAATACGTCTATAAACTCATAAACTATCGGCACTGATTCAATCTTCAACTCAAACACTTGAATATTCAGTACAAAAGCTAAATAAGCCTCATACCCATTTCTCAAATATTTCACAGTAGTCAAAGACGATACTATTACGGGTAATTTATCCAACTTATCTGGTCCAACCCGAAGAACATTTCCGTCTTCGAATTTCAAATCAATGACTTTTCTCCTACAGTCCACTACAACACTATGAGAAGTCAACCAGTCCATCCCAAGGATTACATCAAATTCATTAAACCGCAACAACATCAAGTTAGCCAGAAAATAATGACCTTTAACTGTCAAAGGACAATTTCTACACACTTGGTCCACTAGTACATATCTGCCTAAAGGATTGGACACTTTTATTACAAACTCAGTGGACTCTACTAGCATACTCGTACGAGACATCGATTCCATTCAAATATAAGAGTGGTTAGATCCCGGGTCAATTAAAGTAATAACAAATATGTCATAGATAGAAAAGGTACCCGTGATCACATCGGGAGACTCTGCCTCTTCCTATGCTCATATAGCATAAGTCCTTGTAGGTGCTCTGCCCTCAGATTTCACTACGGTATCTCTTGCCACAGCCCTACTGCTAGCCGCACTCCCGGGGTTCTTCTGTGGTCTACTCCTTAATGGTGCACTATTCGCCTTCACTTATTGCTTCTTTTCTCTCTCTCATCTCAGGACAATCATGGATAAAGTGGTCTAGTGACCCACATTTGAAGCAACCCCTTTCGTTTCTTCAGCACTCACCGAAGTGACGTCTTCCACATTGCGAACACTCCGGTCTATTTGGTCGAGCATTGCAGACACTCGCAACGGAAGTGGTTTGGGCTCTAGATGTCGTGTTCTGCTGGTTATTATTTCTATTCAAATATCTCATCGAAGCATTTGATCAGGTAGTAAATTCCCTTAATCTCTTGGATGAGGACTGATATGATTTCTCCATCTGTCTCTTCTTCGAATCCCGCAACTCAAAAGCCACTTTCCTCCTTTCTTTAATCAGCTCTTCGATCTTACAAGCTCTTCCAACAAGGGCTACAAATTCCCGTAGCTCTAAAATGCCAACAAACACTTGGATGTCTTCATTGAGGCCATCCTCAAACCTCTTACACATGGTAGCTTCAGTGGATACGCGTTCCTGCACATAGTTGCTGAGTTTTACAAACTCGCTTTCATACTCTGTCACAGTCTTATTACATTGCTTCAACTCTAAAAATTCCTTCCTTTTCCGGTCCATGAACCTCTGGCTAATGTACTTCTTTCGAAACTCTTCTTGGAAGAATTCCCAAGTTACTCTTTCTCTCGGTACCACGGACACGAAAGTATTCCACCACTAATATGCTGAATCCCATAGGAGTGACGTTGCACACTTCACGCACTCCTCAGGTGTGCATGACAATTCATCGAATACTCTAATGGTATTCTCTAGTCAAAACTCTACTCTCTCCGGGTCATAATTTAAGTTAGCCTAGAATTCCTCGGTCCCTTGTTTTCGGATCTTGTCTACCAAAGGCTTCTCTCTTCTAAACATGTCCGCACCTTGCGGAGCTACCGGGGCATACTAAGGAATCGCAGGAGGTGGGGGAGGTGGAGTGTTCAGATTAGTATGAACAAACTCCATTTACCAAGCATCCATCATTCGGAGATAGGCTTCTCTAGCCCCTCCGCCTTTGCCCATAGTTACGGGCTCACTCTCAACTGGCGCGGTCCCTTTGGTAGTAGCCGGCGCATTACTTACCACGTCATCCACTGTGGCTCTATCAGGATTCATTTACTATATAGAAACAAAATTTATAATGGTAAGGATTTGTCACACTATCAATATACAACTATGGCATGTATAGCTAGACCCGTACTCTCGCTAGGTTAGTCCTAGAACTGACTAAACCATAGCTCTGATACCATTAAATGTAACACCCTATACCCGTAACCCACACTGAGGCGGAATACAAGGCATTACCTATCTTGATCTTATGCATACAACCAATCTCAAGACACCGAGACTCGATCAAATTTAAAACTTTTTTGATTTCTACTATAAAATGCTTATTATGGGCTTACGAGCCCCAATTCAACCGTCAAAAATTATTCGGGACCATTCCAGGCCCTTAAACCATCTTTAAGAATTTGCCCTTCAAACAGGGCACACGCTCGTGTGGAAGGGTAACACACCCGTGTGACCATATCGACATGGTCGTGCTGATAGCCCGTGTGGCTCACATGGCCTAAGCACTAAGGGACACGCTATTATCCTTCACCCGTGTAAGATTAATTTCTAATTTACACCTACAGGGATTTTTGGACGCCAGAGTCAATGGCCCGTGTCTTTCACACAGCCACGACACGCTCGTCTCTTAGCCCATATGTAAAAAACCTGGGTATTCTGTTTCTGACATCAGCATCCCCAAAATGTCACACGACCATGGCACACGCCCGTGTACTAGGTCGTGTCCTCCACACGACTGAGAGACACGGTCGTGTCTCTGCTCGTGTGTTTATTACCAGGCATACTGACTTGAAATTTTTACGTGCAGGGGACACACGGCTTGACTACACGCCCATGGGGCTGACCGTGTGTCACACACGGCCTAAACTGTAATGGCTTCAATTCAAGGTTATCGGAACAGTGGTTTCGTAACCACAAATCTGATTTAAAGAGAAATTTATTTCAATATTTTTGCTTGAAAATTGATATGATAGGAAAATCGTATGAAAATATTGATAGAAAAATTTTACCGATTTAGTGGTTAGTTAGAAAAAGAAATTATTGAAGAAATTGAGTAAAAACAAGGTATCGGGACCTGTATCTCGTAAAACCGAGTAGAAAATAATTTTATAAATATTTATTAAATGTTAGTAATGTGGTATTAAAATTTCATTAGGAAATTTTAATGTTTGGGTAGTTAATTAAATGAAAAGGACTAAATTGTAAAAGGTGTAAAAGTGGATGGGATGATTAAATAGCTTAAGTGTCTAATAAGAGAGGATTTAAAAGACAATTAGACCCAAAATTTATTTGGGCTGGACGGCAAGGGCATGAAATCAGCAGGAAAATTGATAAATTAAGGGCAAAATTGGAATATTACAAAATTAACTAAATAAAGCTAGGACTAAATAGGAAATATCTAGATTTCTCTTCATTTCTCTTCAATTCCAGCAGCTAAAAACACCATATGAGGGTTATCTAAGCTGATATTTCATAATTTTTGTACCAAGTGAGTTAATCCTTGCCTTTTTCTTGTAATTTTTGTGTTTCTAAGACTTTTACAACTAGGTCCTACTATTAAATTCATTAGTTTTTGATTTCATGGATGAAATTGAAAGTCACCATGGTTGATTTATGTAATTTTATGATGAAATTGAATGAAATTTAAGCTTTAATTTGTTTATGAGATGATTTTATTAGGTAATTTCAATGGAAATTGATTTTTAGGACCTAATTGTGAAAATGTTTGGAAATAAAGTTTATTTCTGAAACTCTGATTCCTAAAGGTTGTAAAATAGTTTAAGGTGATATAATAAAGTGTTAATTGAGAAAAATAAGCTCAATTGAGAGACTAATTGAGTAGGGATGAAATTCTCATTTATTAAAAGCTTAGGGGAAAAATGGTAATAAACAGTTTGCACTAAAACAATTTGGACAGTAGCAGTAAACTAACTTTGAAAAATCACTATAAATTGTAGGAATCGAATTAGAAGATAAAAAAAATATGGAATTAAAACTTATTGAGTATAGTTTCTCAAAGAATAAATAGTGTAAGCAATGAATTTGTAAATTTTGAGATACAATGAATTTTGTGAGACAAGGTCAGAATGAATTTGGGTTCCCCTGTTCTAAATTTGAAAAATCATAAAAAATTTAATAAAAATAATTATGGGCTTAAATTTATATGTATAGAATTCTTAATGAGTCTATTTTTAATAGAAACAAACGAAAACATCATTTGAATTCTGTATGAAGAGATAATTAATTTTTAGTGAAGAAGGTTCAGAACTGTTAGACAGCAAAACAGGGGTGACTTTAAAGAATAAACTGTACTGATTGGCTAAACCAAAAATTCTGAAAATTTTATGGTAAGAATATATATCAGTCTAGTTTCAGGAAAAATTAACAGATCTTAATTTGGAGTTCTGTAGCTCGAGTTATAAATAATTTAGTGACTATGACTTAAATAGATAGGTTTGAATAAACTATAAATAATAATAATGAAATTATAGAAATTGTTGCATATGAACATGAAATGTATTAAATTGATAATTAAATTTATTTATTTAGACCCAAAAGATTCAAATACGACGCTAGATCAAGGAAAGGAAAAAGTTCAGGATTAGTAGATTTTTGTACACAAACAAGTATCAAGGTAAGTTCATGTAACTTAAATTATATTCTTAAATGCTTGAAATGTATGTTTTTGATATGAATATGATTTGACTGTTCATTATATGAAACTTTATGAAACATTGACATATTTGATAAAAGAGGAAGAAATCTCGGTTGAATGAAAGGAAAATTCGATGGATCTCTGAAAAGGAATTGACAGTAAAAGGATCAAGCCCGGACGGGTGATCCTATCCTGATATAGCTTTCCCGAAGAACATGTGTAAAATGGATTTAGCCCGGACGGGTAATCCGAATTAGGGTCTGAATTTAGCTTGGACTGGTAATTCGATCCAAGCTCGTTAGAGTAATTGTCGTTGCGATTTAGCTCGGACTGTAATCCCGACAATACTCTATGAGTTTATATTACAGAGATTTAGCTCGAATCGTAATCCCATTGTAAGGATGAGGTTCATGAGTGTGTGCTCTCAAATGGAAATGTGTGCACATGAATATGAATTGACGGACCCGAAAATGTACACTAAAAGTGTACCTCTGAAAATCCATCGAAAATTCTAAGAAATTCAACGGGATAAATATGGAAAAATAACAAGGAAATAGAAATCATGGTATTGATGAGCTCATCAATCATGATATATATTATTGGTACATGCAAATTATTATACTAACTTGAATGTTGAGTTTGTGCATATTAGGGTAATAATGCATTGAATGAATATATAAATGTTTATTGTATTGTATTGAAAATATTAGGTAAGTATAATTCTTGTTACATGGGCTTACTAAGCACAAAGTGCTTACCTTGTTTCATTTTCCCCTGTTTTGTAGTATTAAGAGCTCGGAGGTCGGATTTGGTCGGAGACACATCACACTATCAACCTCAAGATTTCGGTATATAAAGAAACTTTATTTTGGAAATCAATGGCATGTATAAGCTAATAAAGTAAATGATTCTGTGAAATGAATGTAGAGTTAGCCATTGGTATGGTTAACATACCTGTTTTGGGTATGTGATGACGTTATTTTATAAATATGCATGAATTTATCTTGAAAATATGTTGAATTGGATTGGTTGATGTGGATTGTTTTTGGTTTAAAATTTCAGGGAATGTTAGATATCTATAAAGGGGTTATATTGAGTTAAAAAAAATTTAATTTGTAAACTCCGGTAATACTTGCACTTATTCCAAAGAATGAATACGGGTAGGGGTATTACATTTATTGGTATCGAGCTACGGTTTAGCTTGGTTCTAGGACCGATGTAACAAATACAAGATTAGCTATACATGCCATTTAAATTATTATTGATAGTGTGATACCTCCGACCATTTAAAATGTGTTTTTCTTATAGTAATGTCATCCGACCGAGCTCAATCCGAGGAAGTCGGGAGTCATGCTCGCTTCGATTACAAAGAGAAGAAACTAGCGATGAGAAGGCCCGAGACAGAGGGTCGAGGGAGGAGGCAAAAATAGCCTTCTTTCAAATGATGAATGAATGATTTAATCAATACTTAAGAACTAACCTCAGAGTGCAAAGCAAGTTCAAGCTCCCACTCTCGCTCCTCCACCGGTTCACGAGATCCCACAGAGTGCAGTGCATGAATCTGTCGAAAAGGAAAAGCTCCAGTAGATAAATTTCAAAATATAGGGTAGAAGAATTTTTGCAGCAGCTTGATGATGATTCTGAACGGGCTGAATTCGTTAGAAAACACTACTCGGGTTTTGGAGGAATTATCTTGTACACCAGAAGAATGTCTGAAATGTGCCGTCTCACTGCTAAAAGACACAGCTTACCATTGGTGGAATACTAAAGCTTCAGTTGTTCCGAAAGAAGAAATTACATGGGAGTTCTTTCAGAACGAATTTAAAAAGAAATATATCAGCAAGAGGTTCCTTGATCATAAAAGAAAAGAATTTCTTGAGCTGAAACAGAGTAATAGATCGGTATCTAAGTATGAAAAAGAATTTGTTCGATTGAGTAAATATGCTCGAGAATGGGTACAGTCAGAAGCTGAAATGTGCAAACGATTCGAAGAAGGGTTGAATGAAGACATTAAGCTACTGATCGGAATTCTTAAAATTCGAGAGTTTGCTACATTAACAGAGAGAGCTTATAAAGCAGAAGGATTGAGCAAAGAGAAGAAACAGGCTGAGAGGGAAGCTCGAATTTTTAGTAAAAGACCAATGGGAAAATCCCAGTTTTCTGCTCCAAAGAAATTGAAGAAATACTAGGATCGTTCTACCTCAGCCACTGGGTATTCGGGCAGAGAGCGAGGTTTTCAACACATTAATCCAAGACCTTTCACTCTATCAGTTACCAGTGTTGGTACCCCTAAGCCGAGATGTCAGTACTGTAATAAAATCTATTTTGGTGAATGCCGATTTAAGAGTGGGGCTTGTTACCGATGTGGTTCTTTCGACCATTTCCTTAGAGATTGTCTAAAAAGAGGCGAAAAAGAAGCTAAGCAGATATCGAAGTTAAGTAATCCAGTTTCGAGGGGCAGACCACCTCGACCATCTGGTAATGTCAGTGGTAGCCGAGGAACTACGAAAGATATTGCAGGCAGGTCTGAAGCACGAGCACCTACTAGGACATATGCCATCCGTGCCAGAGAAGATGCCTCAGCACCTGATGTTATTACTGGTACATTTTTTTTACTTGATACTGATATTACTGCATTGATTGATCCTGGTTCTACGCAATCATATATATGTGTTAAACTTGCAATTGTTAAAAATTTATCTGTTGAACCTACTGAATTTGTGGTTAAAGTCTCGAACCCCCTGGGTCAATCTGTTTTGGTGGATAAAATTTGTAAAAATTGTCCACTGATGGTAAGAGGTTATTGTTTCCCGGCTGATTTGATATTACTCCATTTGATGAATTTGACGTGATATTGGGCATGGATTGATTAACCCAGCATGATGCGGTAGTAAATTGTAGACAAAAATATATTGTGCTAAAATGTCAGAATGGTGAGTTGCTTCGGGTTAAATCGATCGATGTAGGGGTTTATCCGATATGATTTCGATGAATGGCAGCACGCGTATATGTCAAAAAGGGTATGATGCTTACTTGGCTTATGTACTTGACACCAAGGTATTTGAGTCAAAGATACAGGCCGTGCCAGTGGTATGCGAATTTTTCGATGTGTTTCCAGAGGAATTACCAGGGTTGCCACCAAAAAGAGAAGTGGAATTTTCTATAGATTTGATTCCGGGAACTACTCCGATTTCCATAGCTCCGTATCGGATGGCTGCTACAGAATTAAAAAAGTTAAAGACACAGTTGCAAGAACTTGTTGACAGGGGTTTTGTCTGACCAAGTCATTCACCTTGGGGTGCTCCGGTTCTGTTTGTGAAAAAGAAAGACGGGTCTTTGAGATTGTGTATCGACTACCGGCAGCTTAATAAAGTAACCATAAAGAATAAGTACCCGTTACCCCAGATTGATGATTTATTTAATCAAATTTGAAATGTGCTACTATGTTTTTTTTAAAATTGATCTTCGATCGGGTTATTATCACCACGGGTAAAGGAGTCGATGTGCCAAAAACAACCTTCGTAACTGTGCACGAGCATTATGAGTTTCTGGTCATGCCGTTTGGGTTAACTAATGCACCTACAGTATTAATGGATTTGATGAACCGGATATCAAACAGTATTTAGACAGATTTGTGGTAGTATTTATTGATGATATTTTAGTTTATTCTCGGGATGAAGAAGAACACGCAGAACATTTGAGAATTGTGTTGCAAATTCTGCGAGAGAAGCAGTTATATGCTAAATTCAGTAAATGCGAATTTTGGCTTCGAGAAGTGAGTTTTCTAGGACATATTGTATCTCGCCAAGGCATCGTGGTAGATCCAAGTAAAATCTCAATATTGTCAATTGGAATCCACCAAAGAATGTATCTGAAGTTAGAAGTTTCTTGGGTTTAGCTGTTTATTATCGGAGATTTGTACAGGAATTCTCTATGATAGCTTCTCTGATGACTCGATTATTGCAGAAAGATGTAAAGTTCGAGTGGGTCGATGAATGTCGAGAGAGTTTCAACCGATTGAAAGATCTACTAACGAAAGCACTGTATTAGTACAAATGAACAAGGTAAGGAATTTGTTATTTATAGTGATGCCTCATTAAATGGTTTAGGTTGTGTCTTAATGCAAGAAGGTAAAGTAATAGCCTATGCTTCAAGACAACTTAAACCACATGAAAGAAATTACCTAGTACATAATCTTGAATTAGCTACTATTGTATTTCTTACTGAGAAGATATGGCAAAGATTACTTGTACTGGTGAGAAATGTCATATTTATACCGATCATAAAAGCTTGAAATATTTGATGACACGAAAGATTTGAATTTGAGACAGCCAGGTGTGGCTTGAACCGATAAAGGACTATGATTTGATTATTGATTACCATCCGGTAAAGCTAATGTTGTAGTTGATGCTTTGAGCCGGAATCTCTCTTGTTTGCTTTACGAGCTATGAATACCGGGTTATCATTGGTGATGATGGTTCAATCTTAGCAGAATTAAGAGTTAAACCGACATTTCTACATCAAATATGTGAAGCTCGGAAGAATGATGAGAAGTTACAGTTAAACGGGTACAAAGATGAGTCGTAATGATTCTAAATTTTAGACTAGTTCGATGGTTGTTTATTATTCGTAGGTAGAGTATGTGTACCTCGTAATTGAGCTCATACTGAAGATTCTACGTGAGGCTCACAATGCGGTACTATGTCCGTACATCCGGGGAGTAATAAAATGTATAATGATCTAAAAAAGATGTACTGGTGGTCGGGAATGAAACGTGATATCTTTGAGTTTGTATCAAGTTGTTTAATATGTCGACAAGTTAAAGTTGAACATCGTGTACCTTCAGGGTTACTTGACCAATTACTATACCGTAATGGAAATGGGAAAGAATCACTATGGATTTTGTATCGGGTTACCTTTGTCTCCGAGGAAAAAGATGCTATTTGGGTGATTGTTGACCGATTAACAAAGTCACTCACTTTATTCCAAAGACGTATGGATTATTCTTTAGATAAACTAGTTGAATCAGATATATCCGAGATTGTCAAAGCTACATGGAGTGCCTGTCTCCATTATATCGGATAGAGATCACAGATTTACATCTCGTTTCTAGGACAAATCGCAAGAAGCCTTGGGTACTCAGTTGTATTTCAGCACTGCATTTCATCCTCAGACAGATGGCCAATCTGAGCGTGTAATTCAAGTATTGGAAGATATGCTCCGATGTTGTATACTAGAGTTTGAAGGTAATTGGGAGAGGTATCTACCTTTGATTGAATTTGCCTATAATAACAGTTATTAGTCTAGTATTAAAATGGCTCCATATGAAGCTTTGTATGGTAGAAAATGTAGAACACCGTTATATTGGACAGAGCTCAGTGAAAGGAAGATACATGGGGTTGATTTGATCCGGGAAACAGAAGAAAAAGTAAAGGTTATTTGAGATAGTCTAAAAGCAGCTTCTGATCGTCAAAAATCATATGCCGACCTTAAACGAAAAGAAATTGAATTTCAAGTCGGTGACAAGGTATTCCTGAAAGTGTCTCCTTGAAAGAAAGTTCTTCGATTCGGTCAAAAGGGTAAACTGAGTCCAAGATTTACCGGGCCATATGAAATCATAGAAAGAATTGGACCGATCGCTTATCGATTGGCATTACCACCAGAACTTGATAGAATCCATAATATTTTTTGTGTATCTATGTTACGACGATATCGATCAGATCCTTCATATGTTATTTCTCCGACAGAAGTGGAGATTCAACCGGATATGACTTACAGTGAGGAACCGGTCAAAATATTGGCACGGGAGACAAAAGAGCTTAGAAATAAAAAGATAAACTTGGTGAAAGTATTGTGGCAAAAGCATGGGATTGAGGAAGCGACATGGGAACCGGAGGAGGCAATGAAGAAACAATACCCAAACCCCTTTACTGGTAAGATTTTCGAGGACGAAAATCCTTAAAGGGGGGAGAGTTGTAATGGCTTAAATTCAAGGTTATCGGAACAGTGGTTTTGTAACCACAAATCAGATTTAAAGAGAAATTTATTTCAATATTTTTGCTTGAAAATTGATATGATAGGAAAATCGTATGAAAATATTGATAGAAAAATTTTACCGATTTAGTGGTTAGTTAGAAAAAGAAATTATTGAAGAAATTGAGTAAAAACAAGGTATCGATACCTCTATCTCGTAAAACCGAGTCGAAAATAATTTTATAAATATTTATGAAATGTTAGTAATGTGGTATTAAAATTTCATTAGGAAATTTTAATGTTTGGGTAGTTAATTAAATGAAAAGGACTAAATTGTAAAAGGTGTAAAAGTGGATGGGATGATTAAATAGCTTAAGTGTCTAATAAGAGAGGATTTAAAATGCAATTAGACCCAAAATTTATTTGGGCTGGACGGCAAGGGCATGAAATCAGCAGGAAAATTGATAAATTAAGAGTAAAATTGGAATATTACAAAATTAACTAAATAAAGCTAGGACTAAATAGGAAATATCTAGATTTCTCTTCATTTCTCTTCAATTCCAGTAGCTAAAAACGCCATAGGAGGGTTCTCTAAGCTGGTATATCATAATTTTTGCACCAAGTGAGTTAATCCTTGCCTTTTTCTTGTAATTTTTGTGTTTCTAAGACTTTTACAACTAGGTCCTACTATTAAATTCATTAGTTTTTGATTACATGGATGAAATTGAAAGTCACCATGGTTGAGTTCTGTAATTTTATGATGAAATTGAATGAAACTGAAGCTTTAATTTGTTTATGAGATGATTTTATTAGGTAATTTCAATGGAAATTGATTTTTAGGACCTAATTGTGAAAATGTTTGGAAATAAAGTTTATTTCTGAAACTCTGATTCCTAAAGGTTGTAAACTAGTTTAAGGTGATATAATAAAGTGTTAATTGAGAAAAATAAGCTCAATTGAGAGACTAATTGAGTAGGGATGAAATTCTCATTTATTAAAAGCTTAGGGGAAAAATGGTAATAAACAGTTTGCACTAAAACAATTTGGACAGCAGCAGTAGACTAACTTTGAAAAATCACTATAAATTGTAGAAATCGAATTAGAATATGAAAAAAATATGGAATTAAAGCTTATTGAGTCTAGTTTCTCATAGAAGAAACAGTGTAAGCAATGAATTTGTAAATTTTGAGATATAATGAATTTTGTGAGACAAGGTCAGAATGAATTCGGGTTCCCCTGTTCTGACTTTGAAAAATCATAAAAAATTTAATAAAAATAATTAGGGGCTTAAATTTATATGTATAGAATACTTAATGAGTATATTTTTAATAGAAACAAATGAGAACATCATTTTAATTCTGTATGAAGAGATAATTAATTTTTAGTGAAGAAGGGCAGAACTGTTAGACAGCAGAACAGGGGTGACTTTAAAGAATAAACTGTACTGATTGACTAAACCAAAAATTCTGAAAATTTTATGTTAAGAATATATATGAGTCTAGTTTCATAGAAAATTAACAGATATTAATTTGGAGTTCTTTAGCTCGAGTTATAAATAATTTAGTGACTATGACTCAAATAGACAGCTTTGAATAAACTATAAATAATAATAATGAAATTATAGAAATTGTTGCATATGAACATGAAATGTATTAAATTGATAATTAAATTTATTTATGTAGATCCAGAAGATTCAAATACGAAGCTAGATCGAGGAAAGGAAAAAGTTCAGGATTAGTAGATTTTTGTACACAAACAAGTATCAAGGTAAGTTCATGTAACTTGAATTATATTCTTAAATGCTTGAAATGTATGTTTTTGATATGAATATGATTTGACTGTTCATTATATGAAATTTTATGAAACATTGGCATATTTGATAAAAGAGGAAGAAATCTCAGTTGAATGAAAGGAAAATTCAATGGATCTCTGAAAAGGAATTGACGGTAAAAAGGATCAAGCCCGGACGGGTGATCCTATCCTGATATAGCCTTCCCGAAGAATATGTGTAAAATGGATTTAGCCCGGACGGGTAATCCAAATTAGGGTCTGAATTTAGCCTGGACTGGTAATTCAGATCCAAGCTCATTAGAGTAATTGTCATTGCAGGGGATTTAGCCTGGGCTGGTAATCCCGACAATACTCTATGAGTTTATATTATAGGGGATTTAGCCTGGACTGGTAATCCCGCTGTAAGGATGAGGTTCATGGGAGTGTGCTCTCTGAAATGGAAATGTGTGCACATGAATATGAATTGATGGACCTGAAAATGTACATTAAACGTGTACCTCTGAAAATCCATAAAAAATTCTAAGAAATTCAACGGGATAAATATGGAAAAATAACAAGGAAATAGAAATCATGGTATTGATGAGCTCATCAACCATGATATATATTATTGATACATGCAAATTATTGTACTAACTTGAATGTTGAGTTTGTGCATATTAGGGTAATAATGCATTGAATGGATATATAAATGTTTATTGTATTGTATTGAAAATATTAGGTAAGTATAATTCTTGTTACATGGGCTTACTAAGCACAAAGTGCTTACCCTGTTTCATTTTCCACTGTTTTGTAGTGTTAAGAGCTCGGAGGTTGGATTTGGTCGGAGACACATCACACTATCAACCTTAGGATTTCGGTATATAAAGAAACTTTATTTTGGAAATCAATGGCATGTATAAGCTAATAAAGTAAATGATTCTGTGAAATGAATGTAGAGTTAGCCATTGGTATGGTTAACAAACCTGGTTTTGGGTATGTGATGACGTTATTTTATAAATATGCATGAATTTATCTTGAAAATATGTTGAATTGGATTGGTTGATGTGGATTGTTTTTGGTTTAAAATTTCAGGGAAGGTTAGATGTCTATAAAGGGGTTACATTGAGTTAAAAAAAAAATTTAATTTGTAAACTCCAGTAATACTTCGTACCCTATTCCGGCAATGAATACGGGTAGGGGTATTACATAAACCCACGCCTGTGTGTCTACCTGTGTGGACATCATGAGCCTATTTACCAAGCCTCATTGCCACCCTTACATACCTATTTTCATATCAATACCAAACAAGCACAATTTCCAAAATCAAACCAGCCACAATAGTCATTCACTCAAGGCTTAATACAAAGTGTGGGATCTATCCCAAGCTAACACTTTTGACTAATTCTCAAAGACACAAAATAATAAGGTCCAGCCCTATACATGCCATATTCAAAAATATAAATCCAACTATACTGAATGTTTTGGTTGATAGTGTGATCGATATCTCTGACCTTCGGTGATCCTTGAGCTAATTAGGCGGTACTGTATGGAAATGGAAAGAAAAATGGAGTAAGCATAAAAGCTTAGTAAGTTGCATATAAATAAATATACAACAACATTTTCATCACTAATCATCGTGCTCATAACACAAATTTGGGCATACACGTAACTTACTCATTACCATCTACACAAGTCACATACTCTATATTAAGCTCATTTCTCATGCGTATCCATTAGGTGCCTGTACCACTCATAGTACGATTATAATTTCCTTATCAACTCACAACTATAATTTCTACCCTTGAACCATTCGAATAATATAGGATATACCATAAGCCTCAACATGGGGTAAGGTGCCGATGCCATGTCCCAGACATGGTCTTACACTGGCTATCATCATTAAAGCCGATGCCATGTCCCAAACGTGGCCTTAAACTAGCTCTCGCACATCCGTTTCGATGCCATATTCCAGACATGGTCTTACACTGACACATCTCGTAGCCGATGCATGTCCCTAACATGTCTTACACTGACTCACGTCTTGAGGCTGATGCATGTCCTAGACATGTCTTGCACTACCTCTCGTCTCAATGTTGATCCATGTCCTTGACATGGTCTTATACTGGCTCTCATAATGTGGCCGATGCATGTCCCAGACATGTCTTACACTAGCTCACACAAGTGACCCAATGACACGACATGAATATCGGGTTTATTTCCTAGGGTTCCACAGGATTTTTACTATCACAATTATCGTTATACATTCTCAATTCACAATCAACCAATTCATGCTATATCAATTCAATTACAATTCAAACACTTATAGTAGCAATGTAGTTGTATTATTTACATACAATTTACCTCGGATTACAAAACGTATAAGACTAGTCGGTTCAGTCGATTTACTTAGCCTTCCCCCAGTCTAGGTTCGGATTTGGAAATTCTTGATCTATATTAGTAAAATGAACTCATTTAGTCACTAAACACAATTAGGAAATTTAAAATTGACATCTTAGGTAAAATGACCACTTTTCCCCTAGATCTTGGCAAAATGACCATTTTGCCCCTATGCTCGAAAATCGATTTTTATCGAATTACTTCGTATTTAAAGCCTAACCAAACTCTTTTTACTCTTATAGCAACCAAATTTTTACTATTTCACACACTGATCACCTATTTTGCAACTTATGCAAAATAGTCCCTTTAGGTGTTTTCATGCTAACACCCTTCACAAAAATTGTTTATAACACAACTAGGACTCATATTCTTCCATAAAAACTCAACAAATATCATAACTAAATTCATGGAAAAACCCTAAACTCTTGTTTATTAAGCACAATAATCCTCTCAATTGAAAGCCTATGCTTCAAGGAGTCCAAAAATGTAGAAATCATTAAGAGAAACTATCAAAATCACTGACTTGAGAGGGCTTAAAGTTGCTGAAATTTTTGAAGCTTTCAAACCCCAACAATGGCTGATAATTTTAGCTAAGAAGAGAGAAAGATGATAGGTTCTCTTTTTTGTTTTCTTTAATATCACACTAGTCAAAATTGATGACCTAAGCTTCACCTAATTTTGACCTTCTCCAAAATTTTGTCCCCTATGGCCGGCCATACTATAGAAAAAGGGTTTAATTTCCCTTTAAAGACCCATAATTTTGGTTCTCTAGCTATTTGACACCTTTAGCTATTAATCTAGGACTTTTACATTTTATGCGATTTAGTCCTTTTTCGCAATTGGGCTCACAAACGTCAAAATTAACTCACCAATTTTTTTCATAGACTGCTACATACATGCTATAACTCTAAAATAATAATAAAATAATCTCTCTGACTTTAGATTTTTGTGGTCCCGAGACCACTGTTCCGACTAAGCCGTAAATCAGGCTATTACAACCAGTATATTAACACTCCACTTAACCACCAGACCAACAAGCCCATTCTGACATATTTTACCAACATTTATTTATAAGCCTAATGATTAAAGATAGGGGTTTATTCATTCAAAACAAAAATTTTGCCCAACCTAAGGCTTGAACTTGAAACCACTAAGACACTCCCAGTACATTTAACTACTGAAGCAAATACATAGTTATGTCACAAACATACGAAAATAAATACATAAGAGATTTTTGTGGCGTTACAACCTTACCCCCTAAAAGAAAATTTCAGCCTTGAAATTTTACCTGATTAGAACAGATGAGGATATTGCTGACGCATCACATCCTCAGTCTCCCACGTGGCCTCCTCAGTGTTATGATTACGTCATAAGATCTTAACCAAAGGGATAGACTTTCTCCTCAAAATCTTCATCACGATCCAATATCTAAACTGGTTTCTCCTCGAAAGTTAGATCTGGACTAACCTCGACTCCTCAACAAGGACAATATTCGTGGGATCAGAGCGGTAGCGTCTAAACAACAAGACGTGGAAAACATCGTGGATCCAATCCAACTCCAGAGGTAATCCCAACTGGTAGGCCACTGGTCCCACCCGTTTCAGTATGCGGTAAGGTCCAATAAATCTAGGGCTCAACTTGTTCTTACGACCAAACCTCAATACCTTCTTCCATGGCGAGACCTTAAGAAACACAGAGTCTCCCACAGAATATTCGATCTCACATCGCTTCAAGTCTGTATAAGACTTCTGTCTATCGGATGTCACTTTTAATCGGTCTCGAATCAACCTAACTTTATCCTTAGTATCAGAAACCAGTTTAGGACCCAGAACTCGTCGCTCACCCAACTCAGTGCAACATAAGGTGTGCGACACTTACGACCATATAATGCCTCATAAGGTGCCATCTAAATGCTAGACTGATAGCTGTTGTTATAAACAAACCCTGCTAGCGGCAAGTGATCTTCCCAACTGCCACGGAAATCAATCACTCAACTTCGTTACATGTCCTCCAGTATCTGAATCACCCTTTCTGACTGACCGTCCGTCTGAGGATGGAATGCAGTACTAAAGTCCAATCTAGTACCCAGAGCTTCATGTAGCTTCTTCCAGAACCGAGACGTGAAGCGAGGATCTCTATTAGATATTATTGAAACTGATACACTATGCAATCTTACTATCTCAGACACATACAGCTTAGCCAGTTTCTGCAGGGAGTATTTAGTGCGAACAGGAATGAAGTGCGCCGACTTGGTCAATTGATCTATGATGACCCAAATAGAATCTTTCTTAGTGGGTATGAGGGGTAACCCACTAATGAATTCCATAGTCACTTGCTCTTACTTCCAAATTGGAATCTTAACTGGCTGTAACAACCTCGAAGGTAACTGATACTCAGCCTTAACCAGCTGGCATGTCAGACACTTAGCCACAAATTCAGTAACATCTCATTTAAGACCTGACCACCAACATGACTCACGAAGGTCGCGGTACATCTTATTTCTGCTAGGATGCATAGCATAAGGGCTACTATGCGCCTCTTACAGTATAGACTGCCTCAAATCAGCATCTTTTAAAACACATTCTCTCACGAAAATAGAGCACCCCTTCGTCATTAGTCTAAAATCCACAGTATCACTACTCTCAACCTGTCGAAATCAAAGACCCAGTGTCCCATCCTTCAACTGTTTACCCTTAATCTGTTCAATCCACGTTGGTTTAACCTGAAGTTCGGCCAACAGACTACCATCATCAAATAAACTGAGATGAGCAAACATCGCCCTCAGATCAGTTATAGCCCTACGGCTCAGTGCATCGGCCACCATATTGGCCTTACCAGAGTGGTATTCAATCATACAATCGTAGTCCTTGAGTAGCTCATTCCATCTACGCTGCATAAGATTTAGCTCCTTCTGAGTGAAGAGATACTTGAGGCTCTTGTGATCCATGTAGATGATACACTTTTCACCATATAGATAATGCCTCTAAATTTTTAGTGCGAATACCACTGCAGCAAACTCCAAGTCGTGCGTCAGATAATTTGCCTCATGAGTCTTAAACTGATGAGGCGCATACGCTACCACTTGACCCTCTTCCATCAACACACATCCTAAACTGACATGTAATGCATCGCTGTAAACAGTAAACTCTTTTCCAAACTCTGGCTGTATTAAATTAGGGGCCTCTGTTAGTACGGTCTTGAGATTCTCAATGCTCTTTTGTTGCGCATCAGTCCAGTTAAAAGGTACACCCTTGCGTAGCAGCTCAGTCAAGGGTGCTAAAATCAATTAAAACCCCTCTATAAATTGTCGGTAATACCATACTAGTCCCAGAAAACTGCAGATTTTAGACACAGTCTTTGGCTGCTTCCAATCGAAGACAGCCTCAATCTTTCGAAGATCGACTCTAATCCCCTCAGCAGAAACTACATGTCCCAAAAACGTTACTTCACGTAATTAAAACTCATATTTACTGTACTTGGCATACAGTTGTTTCTCTCGCAGAATCTGTAGAAACACTTTGAGGTGTTTATCGTGCTCATCATCAGTCTTCGAATACACCAGTATATCATCAATAAATACCACCACGAACTGATCCAGATAGGGCTGGAACACTCGGTTCATTAGATCCATAAAAGCTGCTGGTGCATTTGTCAGCCCAAATGGCATTACTAGGAACTCGTAGTGTCCATAACATGTCCTAAACGCCGTCTTATGCATATCAGCCTCCTTAACTCTCAACTGGTGATACCCTGATCGGAGATTAATCTTAGAGAAAATCGAAGCTCCTCGGAACTAGTCGAACAGATCATCTATCCTCGGTAGGGGGTACTTATTCTTTATGTTCAACTTATTCAGTTGTCGATAGTCGATACACATACGAATGGATCCATTCTTCTTTTTCACAAACAGAACTAGTGCTCCCCACAGAGATACATTAGAGCGGATGAACCCACGATCCAGTAACTCCTGAATCTGAGCCTTAAGCTCCACAAGCTCTTTCGGTGCCATTCTATAGGGAGAGATGGACACTGGAGCTGTACCAGGAAGGAGCTTAATCCCAAACTCTACTTCACGATTCGTAGGTAACCCGAGTAGCTCTTTAGGAAACATGTATGAAAAGTCTTTAACCGTCTTGATATCCTTAACCGAAGAATCCCCAGAATCTGAAACACTGATGTAGGCTAGATATGCTTCACATCCCTTATGAACCAACTTTTCGGCCCTTAATGCAGAAATCACATTCGATAAGTAATTTCGATGCTTCCCAATTATGACTACCTTGCTGTCTTCTGCAGTTCTCAGTACAACCCTTTTTGTGGCACTCGGTTCGTGGTGGTATCAGATCAAACTCTCTGAAAAGAAGTTTCATCAAATTCGCCAAAAAGATAAAACCTTGAACCTCTAAAGGAACGTCTCTAAACAACTTATTTACCTTTACCACTTGCCCCAATGGACTCAATATAGTGACCTCACTTGTAGTGCTCTCAACCAATATACCCAAGTTTTCAGATACGATACAAGCTATATAGGAGTGAGTGGATCCTATATCTATCAGTACAGTATAAGGTACATTATAAAAAAAGAACGTACCCGTGATGATGTCTGGAGCATCTCCATCCTCTTGACGACGTACAGCATAAACTAGAGCCGACTGCCATGCCTCAATATGACCAGCACCTCTACCCGGTGCTCTCTGGCTACGGCCCAACCCATTACCACCTCTAGCCTGACTACGACCTCTCGATGGCTGCTGAACTACTCTCGGTGGTGGTCCCATACCAGTACCCGAAGCTTGCATCTGATTGGACCTCAGCGGACACTCTCTAATACGGTGCTCCAATGAACCGCACCTCAAACAAGCTCTAATTCTTTTCCAACACTCGTCCTGATGACGTCTACCACAGTTGGTACACGGCGACTATTTAGTAGCAGCCATAGGAGCCCCAACTCTGATCGACACATCAACTCTGGCCTTTTTTTAGGCCTTTGAATGGAACTCGAGGGCTCCGAATCCCTCTTGCTCTTACCTCTCTCTCGGTTCTGGCGCTCAGCGCGCTTTACTTCTTCGGCAGTCTTCACCTTATTAACCAAAGTAGCAAAGTCTCGCTCCCTCTGTGGAGCTATTAGAATCCTAAGATTATCCCTGAGGCCATCTTTTAAGCGAACACATTACTCATACTCAGTGGCCACCATACCTCGCCCATAGCGGCTTAGTTATAGAAATTTGGCCTCATACTCAGCTACTAATCTATGCCCTTGAGTCAAATTCAAGAATTCTCTCCTACGGGTATCCACATAACTGGTACCCACATACTTTCCTTGGAAGGCAGTCTTGAAGAACTCCCAGGATAGTCGATATGACTGAGTGCCCTTTTTAACCATAAACCACCACTGGTAAGCCTTATCTCTCAGCAGTGACACTGCACCTTTTAGTTTCTGCTCAGGGGTGCAGTCCAAATCGTTCATAATCTTTTTTGTGGCCTCAATCCTTTACTCATCCATGTTAGGGGAAACTCCATAAATACCCCTGAAAATCTTGGCTCCAGCTCCAGTAACTGACCCTCGGCCTCTAGCTCCAGTATTGGGCCCAGCGTCCTTCTCTAAAATCCTCAACATGGTCTGGGATAGTGCGTCGTCCCCAGTCGCTCGAACATGAGACCAGACCCATTCTCTGTAATAGGCGACACCGGCGTCTTGATAGTGTCTAAATTTGGCATATCGCCTAGTCAAGAGGACTTAGCTCAAGCCCTTCTACGGCTTCTACCACAGCCTCTTGTACCCTGTCCGTGAGTACCTCTTGTGCTCATCATCTATTCGCGTTTTATCTGTATTAACAGTTTTATGCATCAGTTTATAGTTCCAGCGTTTATTAATAGATATTTTGTGAAAACAGTATCAGAAGTGTATAACTTGTTTCGTACATCGCAATGTCTGTTGGTGTCTATAGATTTGACTATAGTATCAGTATACACTAACTTGAGTTTTTCTAGTACAGTCTATCTATAGTAGTCTCGGTATATACTATCTATAGCATTTTAGTTTATAAACAAATAACAGTTCAGGGGACTTACGAAATTGGTGCCGATGTACCACACATTTAGTAAAACTTTTCACGTCATTTAAAAATCAGTTCTTAGAGAATCGAATCTTAAAGACCCAAATCCATAGTCAAGTTTTGTAACCTGGCTCTAATACCACTAAATGAAACACTCCAAACCCGGCCTAGACATTATGGCCGAATCTGGCGATGTCACATGATAGCATTTTTGAAAACTGTAACTTGTGTTGGAAACTATAACTCTGCTTAAAACATTTTCCGTTTTGAATCTTTTCATTATTACTTATTAATTCTAATGTTAATTAATCATTCAAAAGCTTTCAAAATGTTTATTCTATACAGAAGCTTTTAAAACAATTTGCGTATTCGTGAGTATTCTATTAAAACGTTTGGTTCTTTTGAAAACTAAAGTTTTCCTAAAACTAGTAATTATAAACCTTAACTAATAAAAATTTCGAATTTAAGAAAAATCCATAGAGGTCATATTTACAATAAAATTCCTAAATAAAATTTAAAATCATAATTAAGTACGAAACAGAGTCAAATAAGGTTGTGTGGCCACCGTTGAGTCATCCGCCAAACTGATTCGCCCAAGCCTAGGGATTACCTGCGCAGATAAATCTGAAGGGTGAGTTTTCGAAACTCAGTGTGTAATCCCCATATAAACAAGCCGTCAGAATGCAATTATAGTTTGGGCCTAAGCCCATTTCAGTAGCAGCTTCAGTTAGGGCCTTACCCCATTACAATACAGAGGCAGTCATGCATTTGGGCTTTGGCCGATCACAGTATCAATATTCAGTATAGTGACAGATATACAATATCAAATCCTACCCAACCAGCCTCTACACTCCAACTCCGTCCAACCCTACACTCCATGTGGGGATATAATCAACCCACCCATCCTTACACTCCAAAAAGTACCGCATGCGGCACTAGATAGTAGTTTGTTGCTGAGCTGCCAGTAATTTAGGCTCGAGGCCTTTCAGTACACTTCCTCCGAACAATATAACCCTACCCTAATGCAATGCAATATACTTATATGGCATGCTAAAACATAATGTCATGCACAGAATCAGGGCATACAGTATCAAATCAGTGGAACATCATTATGTTTAATAACATGCATAATCGTATTAGTCACATAGTCATCTCAGTCAATTAGGGGTTTAAGTAGGCTTATCGACCCTAAAATAGGTCCACATTCGACTTGGGTGACCCGTGCAACCTCAGCAATAAAATAATGAAAATGGGCTACAAGCCCATAATGTTGGCACGTGTGGGCCCACACGCCCGTGTGGTCTACACGGCCTGAAATGGCCTTGGTCGTTTGGATCACACAGCCTGGCTCAAAAATCCAAAACGCCCATGTGGTTCACCTATGTGGGCCCACACGCCTATGTGGCCCACACGGCCCAATTCGGTCCAGCTCGTGTATCGCACACGATCAGGCTCATTGATCACACGCTCGTGTTCAATCACACGGCCTACCACACGGGCGGCCACACGCCCGTGTTTCGTAGACAGTCCCATTTTCAGCTTTTCGCCGATTACCAATTTTTAGCGTTGTGTTTACACACTTGATCTGTTTTTAACGTAAAAGCGCACCCGAGATTATCCGCACCTATAGTCGACAACCAACCCCACAATCAATCCTAAATCGTAGTTAATTTGAAATCAAAACATTAACGATGATTCGTTCAATCCATTCGTTACTTACCTTCAAAATCGAGCAACCCCCGACTACAGATCCAAACGAGATAGGTCACCACTCTCACAATTCGCTGCTGATAATACTTCGATCGAACACCAGTGGATTTACAATTCAATGGCACCGAGTAGAATTCCACAGTCACTTACTGGCCTCCATCAATGCTCAATGATTCAGAAGAACAAGTCGTGGCCAATTTGTCAGAAATATTTGGGAAGATGAGCAGAAGCCGAAATCGCAACAAGCAAAAATAAGAGGAAGGGGAAACTTGTAGAAGTTTCGGCAAAGGGGAAAGGGAATAAACGACAACGTTAGAATTTGGAGAATCAGAGATAAATTTTAAGAAAAATGAAAGAGTGAGGGGGAGAGCCAAACTTGCCACCACAATTTGGATGTTCTCAAACTTCTCACTCCTAAATTTTCTCACCACATCCCTTAATCCACTCCCCAAAACCGTCCACCCCTCCCTCAACCACCTAATTCAAATTCCACTCAAACTCTTCAGTATTTCAGCTAAACTAGAACACCCATACAGCATAAGTAGAAAAAATAAATCCCATTTCAACAAGCAAGGGTTCGAACTTAAGACCACCAGCATATTAACACTCCACTTAACCACCAGACCAGCAAGCCCATTCTGACATATTTTACCAACATTTATTTATAAGCCTACTGATTAGAGATAAGTTTATTCATTCAAAAAAAAATTCCAAAGCTAAGGCTTGAACTTGAGACCTCTCAGACACTCCCAGAACACTTAACCACTAAAGCAAATACACAGTTGTGTCACAAACATACAAAAATAAATACATAAGAGATTTTTGAGGCCTTACACTCCAGCTTGTTTCATAATGCCAATTTGTTTAAGTTTTTACTAGTTTCAAGTTCATCAATTTCCAACATATTTGCAATTTTAATTGCTTGGGCGGCTTGTAATTGATCATGTTTTCTAGAGGCACAATTAAATTAATAATGAAGTCCAAATCAGAGAGCAAATTATGAGCAGGAATTACCTCTCGAGAAGCAGCAACTAATGCCAATTGGAATCGATGAGCCAAGTACTGAAAATAATATGCATAGGGACAATCATTTAAAACCAATGCTTGCAAACCATTCCATTCATCTCGCATTTTGCTAGCACCATCATATCCTTGACCTTGAATGTTTTGAACATCGAGACAATGTCGAGAAACAACACATATTTCCTCTTTCAAAGTTATTGTTGCAATATCTTAGACATGTACAAGATTAAAAAAATGCTCCTTTATAAATATTTTCTCATTGACATATCTCAAAATAATAGCCATTTGCTCCTTTTAGACTTATCACGTGCCTCATCAATAACGATACAAAATTTAGAATCTCCAATGTCTTCATGAATCTTATGACGCACTTTATTTGCAAGAATATGTAAAATCTCTTTTTGGATCATATGAGAAGTATATTTAGCATGTCTTGAAGCATTGTCCATAACAACTTTGGAAACTTTATCATTATAGGAAGCTAACAGTGTAATCAATTCAAGAAAGTTACCTCACTTTCTTGAATTAAAGGTTTCATCATGACCTCTAAAAGCATATCCTTGCAAAGTTAACCATTAAACAAAATCAATTGAAGCCTTGGCTTGTAAGCAGTTACCTTCTTTTTATCTAAACTTTATGCACTGATAATCTTGTCAATGTGTAGAGGTTGATTTAACGAATCTTGAAAACTTTTCTCAGCGTTATTATGTAAAGAGCATGGATCTTAGCTAACATGATTCAAGAAAGCACACATTTTTCCATTATTAACTTTTTTCAAATTATTAAAACCTTTAACAGTAAATGCATTCGTTCAATGACGAACAATATGTTTTGAGAAAAGATAGCATGAGAAACAATATGTTGCATCTTTATTAGGGGAATACTCCAACTAAGGAAATTTGCAAAACTAAGAAGACTGAAATCTTCGGGGATGCTTGTCAGCAGAAAGTGGGTACTCAGACAAACATATTTGATATGACCCCATTTTTAAATATGCTTGAATAAATTCATCTCGCTGATTAACAGGATATTCAAGTCTTGGACATTTAGAAGTATTAACTTCGATAGTTGAAGAATTTTCATTGATAACTAATTGACTAGCATCACTACTTTTCTTTTTCTTTTTTTTTAAAAAAAAGCATCAATTGCCTTTACCTTTTTCATTTTTTTGCAATCGACCTGAAATTTACTTTTATAAAATTATAAAAAAATTAAAATTATTGTAAAATCCTACAACAATAAGAATTCCAAAAAATGAGAAAACTTCACCAAGAACAAGTGAAACAAGGCATAGCAAGTTACAGAAAATGTAAAGACTCTATGGCAAGCTTGAATATACACGGTTTATCAAGTTGAAAACTTTTCCTAATCCGAAATTCCAATAACTTTCGACTCGGTTAATAATTTTTTATTCCATTTTCACCAGAATACTCACTGTTTCATAAGTTATCATTTGATGTAATTTTAAATAAAGTGACCAAGGTTTTCTTCCTCCCCTTCACTTTGGCTGAAACTTTCTATAATATTATCTAGTTATTTTTGTTTTGTTTTTACATTTCTAACAAGTTAGAAACCGTCTCCTAATCATTTTTCATCCAAAAACATACACATTTCACTTAATTTTATAAGCTTCCATTAATGGAAGCTTATAATATACTTGATAAAAAAAACTATTCGTACATTATTCAAAGATTCAAAATCTATGAAAATTTTTAAGAAAAACATACCTTATACTTAAAATTTGAAGGAAAAATGATGGAAAAAAACTTCTTGTTTTCTTACTAGACACGAATATGAAAAGAAAGATGATAAAAATATGTTAATCTTTTCTTTTTTTTTATATATATTATTATATTACTTATAAAATAATATTACTTTAAGTAAAATATTAAATAAATATTAAATTACTATTATTTTAAAAAATATCATTCAAAAGTCATCATGAATAAATTAACTTCTTCAAGAAGATTTTCCCTTTGTTTTTATTAAGAATAATTTTTTAATATTATTTTTAATACTATAAAAATATTGGAAGAGCCTACTTATATTTTTGAGTGGGCTGTAGTATATTTACAAAGGACTAAACGGCAAAAAAAATTAAACCTTGAAGGGCCATGGCCCTCCTGGGCCTCTACTAGGCTCCGCCGTTGGATCTACTTATGTTGTATACTAAGATATGCAATCCAAGAAGATATGAATTGATTTATCCTTATATTAAAAATAATTGATTTGATGAGATTTAGGCAAATCAAAATGAATTAAAAGGTTACCTTGTGAAGATGGATTTGTGCTTTAATTATGAAAGACTTGTTCAACCTTTATAGTTATTTTTTGAGGCAAGTTTTTTTAAGTGGCTATTGAAGTGCTAATGGAAGTGGTCACTTCGACTAGCATGACCACTTCGACATGCAACATAACTTGCCTTATTTGGAGTTAGAAAATTTCTTAACTAAGTTAGTTAGGCAATGACTTAAATAAATTTGTGGTTGTGTGTTGGCCCATATTTAAAGATTCATCTTGTAGAGAAACAAATCTTCGAAGATTAGGTTAGATCGGATCAAACAATCAAATCCCTTGTTTTGTAGAGATTGGACCGAGAGTATTGGAGACATATCTTTTAATAGTCCACTTTATATTGGTCTTTGTTAGTATATTGTATCTTGCTGTTTACTATTTGTTGTTTAATAGAGATTGAATTGTAATTTATATCTAGTTTGTTATCAAGTCTCGAACTTCTATATATTTAAAACACTTGTATAGGTTTTGTATGAAGTATTGATAGTACTTATATATGTTCATAAAGGAACATTTTTGTGAGAGTTCATTCAGAGTGTAAAACACATTTGTTTCTTGGTTTTACAACCTAATTTCATTAAGAGTGTAGAACTTAGATGTGAGTGATCTAGTCTTTTCATACAAGAGTGAGGTTTTTATACCGGAGTGTGATAGAACTATGGTCACTTGTTGTATTGAGTTCAAAGATAGTGAATTCATTTCACTAAATTAGGCTCCACAGACATAGATAAACCAAATTGCATAAATAATTCATGTGTGTATTGTTTTTGTTTTGTTTTATGCAGTGCCATCATAAGTGCCCACTTTCGCTATTAGTTTGGTCACCACTCACACACTATGTTTTTCTTAAGCAATTATCGACTACTTCAAGTCAACACCAATAATATGTTATTATCAACAGTGTCAAAAATTGACAATATTTTAATCTTATAATGTGAGATTTGTGATAATTTTACCTTCAAAAGATGTTTGGCTTATGAAATCTAAGATTATTGATGGTAGTATTACATTTAGAAATCATATTCTCATGTTTAGATAAGAAGATTAGCTTGAGTAAGTAATATAACCATCAATGTTAAGATATGATAATATATATGTAATATCAATATCACTATTTCCTTGTGCTCTGCCGTAATTTGATATGTCAAATTAGACTTTCCAAAACACTCAAGAAGCTTATTCTCAAGTAATTTAGGTTTCTTTTCTATATTTCTGTTGATTTTTAGTTTTCACTATTAATAAATGTTTTTGCTTGGTTTTGTCCCTTTTGAGACTCAAAATGGAAAAATGGTGCCATGAGGACCTAATAATGTGTTTGTGTTAGTGTAAGGAAACGACAATCACCTAACCTTGAGGAAAATAACATTCAACATGGGTGTTGCAACACTAATGCAATGAAAGTCACAACGCCGAGTGCATTTGCCTCGAGGATTAAAAAATTTAACAAGAAATCAACTTTAAAGTTGCAATGATGTCATGACATCGAGCCCAAAGTTGCAACACCAAGCCTCCAAAGTCGTGATATACCTGACGATGTTAAAGTGAAGAAATTGTGGCCACCACCAATGATGTCATGACACCAAAAACCCTCACAACCATTAGTGCACCATTTTCAAGGGTGTTGTGACACCAAAGCCTAGGTGCTACGAAACCAAAGCCTGGGTGTTGTGACATTGATGCTTGATAGAGTGAAAAATGTTGCAGGGGTAGTCTTTTGTCCAACATCATTCCAAGTGAAAATAAAACTTTTAGTGCCATTATTGTCTTAAATTCAAAATTATATCTCAACTAATAAAAGCACTTTTGGTTGAAAATTTTTAAAAAACCAACTTTTTTTCTTCTTTTAAGCTTAGTAGTTAGTTTTCTTCTTCATGTTTTAAGGTTTAGTTCATTAACTTTTCTGAGTTTAATTTGTGTAGTTGGTAGTTTAGTTAGTTTTTACTATAGCTTTTCTATTAACTACACTTTGGTGTTTAAACTTTGCTTTGTATTTTGATTTTCATCCAAATCCATTAATATATTTCAATTTCATTTGCTTTCTAAAGTTTAAAATTTTGAACTTTACTTGCATTTTCACCTCCATTGTTGTTGTCATCATCCTCTCCAAACAACCATCAAAGAAATTCCTAAACTTTTTCTCACCTTACTCTTGTGTGCTTATTTTAAAAAATGATTTGGGTATGTGTTAGGTTGTTATTTGCATGAAAATGATGTTAGGTAACTAAAAATATGGTGGTTAGTTGATGGAAATATTGTTTGGTTAATATTTGGTGCAAGAACTAAATTGTAAAAATTAGACCAAATCGAATAAACTTCAAAACTTAGAATTGCCACCTCTAAGTAAACATTTAGATAGGTGAGGCTGAGAGGAGATCTTATCGAGCATCAATTTGGTTATCTTGAGTTAGTTTGGTGAGGTCAAGAGATAAGCTGGAATAAATCGTCTAATTTGGTAAAATGGTGACCGAGTGGTAAAATTGAGCCAATTAGGAGTTTAAGCCTTTTAGATCCCTAATCCAAAGACTAATCAACAACATGGAAGTCAACCAACAACTTATGTTTCTTGTATTACTGATTGTGTAATTTTGACTATTTTACTATCTGGTTGTAATGTTAAATAGTTTATTAGTGCAATTACCTTTGATTATTATTTCCCGTAATATAATACTTAGCGTGTAGTTAGTTAGACTTTCTCCTTGCATACTTAGATTGCATTAGTCACGTTATCTCTGAACTCTCTTGGGTTCAATTGTAACATCCTTAAAACCCCTTTGGTCGTAAATAATATGAGATAAAATTTTAGCGAAATAAGGTATAAGATCAAAGAAAATAAAAGTTACAATATACCAAAAGAGACTTAAATTAAGAAGCATGACATGGTGTATTAAGGAAGGGACTAAATTGCAAATATGAAAAAAGTTCTATGGCACAAGCATAAATGTAACATCCCTACAATTAATATATAATAAAAGTAGTAATAAATTGAATAATGTATAATTGATTTTTTCGTAAAATGAGAAAATGATATAAAGCGGATAAAAGAGAATATTGAGGAGTATTAAAATGATAATAATAATAATAATAATAATAATGATTAAGAAGTAGGTTTTAGTATATTGATTTAAAGTAAAGGCTAAATCGTAAATATGTGGAAATTTTTTGGCTCAAGTGTAAATATTCAAAATTTAGGGGATCGAAGTGTAAAAATAAGAAACTTGAAGGACTAAAAGTGAAAATAATCCAATTTACTAAGATATGGAATTGGCATGCAGGGACCAAATTGAATAGGTGAAGAATTGTGAGGGACTAAATTATAATTTTACCAAATTAAATGATGATTCAATTATGGAATTTTGAAAGATCATAAAGGGAAAAAATGGTCAATTAGCAAGAGAGAGAGTTCTAGAATGTAATGATGATGTTGATGATATAATGGTGATTTTTTTAATCAATTAATTAGTTAAATATTATTTTATTAATATTTTGCTTAGATATTAAATATTATTTTATTAATATTTTGCTTAGATATTTATTATTATTTTATTTAGAAAAATGGTAGTATAAAAAGAGAGGAAGGATGAAGGAAATGGATCATCCTTCCAACGTGAGTGAAAGGGTGAGAAAAGAAGTTTTCTTTTCTTTACAATTTAGTCCTTTGCCATGAAAACCTACCTTTTTACCCAAAGTTTTTGAAAATTTCCTTAGATATTAAAGAGAGAAGATGAAGTAGAGATTCTAGAGAATATGCCCATCAATTTAGATGCAATAAAATAGTATATGAAAGTTGAGAAAATGAGAAGAATAAGGAAAGAAAGTGGTGAAGATGAGAAATGCATGGAAATAAAGAAGAAATTAATGAATTCTTGACAAAGGAGGTAAGTTTCATACTAAACCTGCTTGTATTTCAATAGATTGAGTTAAAGATGTTTTGAGTGAGATGTATGAAACATATATTTAATCTAAATACTAGAAATAGAAAGTATTTGATGAAGAATAGAGACTTAAAACGCTAAATTGGTAAGAAAGAATGTGATTTATATGGTGAAAAGTAATAAGATTAAGAAATGAACATGTAATCTACACATAAACATAAGTGTCTAAATTATATAGTAATCAAAAGTATGGCAATTATGTGTGAATAATGAAAGACAGTGCAAAGAACCATGGAAAAGAAAATATTTTTTTTTCATTAAAACAGTTTGGATAGCAGCAGTGACTTAAGTTTGAAAATTCACCAAAAATTATAGAAATTTAGTTATAGATTGAATTAAATATGTAATTAAATCTTATGGAGTCTAGTTTTATATGGAAGAAACGTTTAAAGAGACGAAGTTTTATAGTTTTAGATATATTAATTTTCATGAAACAAGGTCAGAGTGGATTCAAGTTCCCCTATTCTGACTTTGAAAAATCATAAAAAAATTGTAAAAAAAATTATTAGGGTTTTAAATTTATATGTTTAAATTATTAATGAGTTTATGTTCAAGATAAACAAACGTAAACATCATCCAAAACCCCGTACTAAGAGATAATTAATTTTTAGTAAAGAAATGTCGAAGCTGTCAAACAGCAAAGCAAGGACAAATTTGAAGAATTTACTGTACTTATGGCTAAGTCATTGTACTGCTCGGGTTTGTGGAAGTGTACGCAGTCGTTATCAAATAATAAATAAGTATCAAGTTATCATCTCCACAGGGATTGTATTCGTGCTAAGTCACTCAATTATAAAAATATTATTAACAACTTGGTAAATAGAAATGCAATTTGATTTGGAAGTATTGATTAAAATTATGCAAAATTAATCTAGATGCAATGATCCCTAATGTAATTTATCCTAACATGCAATTATATGAATGAAATAGATTTTAGCAGAATTAACACAATAAGCAACAATTATAACATAAATAAGCTAGGACAATTACTTTAACTAAACTCAAATTATTATCAACATGCTTATCAATATTCAAAAAACATTCCATGGCAACTCGATCTTTCATGAGTTTGGAAACCACATTAGGTCTTTTTGGAATCCTTTACTTAGTAAATACGCATTTTGATCCTTATTTACTAAGTGTTTCTTAGTATTCGTGCGAGGTAATAGTGACGTGTTATGTTTGAAACAGTTTAATCACATAAATCTAAAAACTATGCAGATAATAGAGCCTGGTTAGGGTTGTTATGTAACCTACAATTTAGTCGGGTTAGGATCTAAATTGAGTATGCACATTTCAATTATGTGTCCATTAGCCATCGTCTGGTTAGGATCGCTTAGCTAATTCAGGTGCATTCCAATCATGTATGAACGAAATACAAACTTGATTTTAATTGAAAACATGATCGATTGAGGCACAAACATTATAAGCATGAATCAAATAATTATTATTTAATCAAAGCAACCATCCAAACTTAAATAAAATTAAGCTATCATTTTTGTAAATAAGAACAGTGAACACATAGCAAACATTCTTAAATTAAGTTAAAGAAAAGAAAGATTAAACCCAAATCAAAGCGGCTGTCACCCAAGACTCTGACTGACGAGGGCTCCTTCATTCCTTCGCTTTGCTCCTTTACTGATGGCTCTCCGAGGTAACCAACCAAGGGATCTTTAATAGGCTAATTTGCTAAAAATCCTTATGAAAAGATGATGATAGGCATGAGGGGGAAAGAAAGCTAAGAGAGTTGAGAGAGGAGAGAATGATAAATGAGTGAGCGATGAGTGATAAGTGAGGGTCTTATTTATAGGTGAGGCAAGGGAGCTAGTTTACTAAAAATAGGAGTGTTCATCATTTGAAACTTCATCCAATGGTGGTCGGGCATGATTTGTGGAAGTGTGGTTGATTTTTGCTTGATTTAAGTACTACAACATCATCAGGATCAGGACTCGGTCAATTACAAATCTCCTGGTAAATCTTCGATTTCTTCAACTCTTCAAGGACCTTGTGTAATTAAACCAAAATTTTATTTATGAACATCCACATGCAGCCAAATTTTGGCTTGACTTGGTCCTTCATTTGGATGGTTTTGTAATCAACATAAAGCTCTCAGACCTATCCAACAATAGTAGATAATTTAGAGGACCAAAGAATATAATTTAGAGGACCAAAGAATATAATTTAACCACTTTAATTAATCAATTTTCTTAATTAATTAAAACCCAAATTATTAATGAAATATATTAAAATAAATTATTAAATATAACTTTATATTTTATTATTTAATTTAAGCATGCATGGCCCACTTTATAGCTTGAAAATATAATATGCTCAAATTGATATAAAAGAAGCTATTTTCTGCATGAAAACTATATAATAAAGCATAAAATCACATTTTAATAATTTTTATGTCCCAATTTCATATTTTCATATATTTCATTAACTTATTAAACAATTAATTGGTTTTAACAACAAATTTAAGTAAAAAGGTGATGAATTATATAGGAAAAATCCTATATATTTTTCAGTTTACAGTCATAAATTCTGAAATTTTTATGGTAAAAAGATATTTGAGTCTAGTTTCAAAAACATCAAGCAGATCTTAATTTTGAATCCTGTAGCTCAAGATGTCAATAATTTAGTGACTATGACTCAAGTGGACAGCTTTAATATGAACACATAAGTAAATAGTGAAATTATAGATAATGTTACATATAAGCATGTTATATACTAAAATTTAAAGATTCTAACAAATATATACATAAAGGATGTGGAATGGAGAGGAGGAGGAGGAGGAGGAAAAAAATATATGAATATATATATAGTAGATGAATTTAAAATGTTTCGAAATGGTTGTAAGTGATGGAATGATTAATACATGTGAGTATGTTTAAACGAATTGATAAAATAATAAGTGAATAATTATTAATTGATATGATATTAAATTCTTTGTTAAAATTTTATGAAGAATTAAATTGATTAGCACAATTTAGAAATAAATAGGAAATATACGTAAAGTGGGTAAACCACTTTTAAAAGTGCAAGTCCTCCAACGGTCTTATTTGTAAAACTTTAATATTTGTGTCAATTTTATATACTTTGTTATTTTTGATTGAATATCATGTTTTTATGAGGACTTGATATTAGAAATAGATGTAAGCGAATGATATGTGAAATGAAGTGGCGGTTATGACATCTGAATATATATTTAGGTAATGATATATAAAAATAAATAAATAAAAATAAAGCGTAGAACTTGTAACAAAATGGAGACGACGTCATGATGACAAGTTTGCCATGTCATGATGTGGAAACCCCAACACCGTGATGACAATTCAAAAAATTTTATGAACTTTACAGTTTGGCCTTTGATCCATTGTGGGTGTTTTAATGAGCTACTTTAACTCATTATTAGTTTTATCATAAATTCAATTATTACTAAAATGAGTTAATGATCTACATTAATTAAATAATATGATAAATTGATCTGAAATTTTCAGTAGTTGCTTCGGCAACGAATGTGACATCCTGATGCCTTGACTCGACGATCGGGTCGAGTATGAGGGTGTTACATCAATATTTAGAATACTCCATAGATTTCTATTGTAACACTACAAATATTACAACTTGACCTGTCACATCTGCAACATATCGCTAGATATTTAATTTTAATTGTGTTGATTCATAGCCTCGGTGCACATATGCCAGGGTGTGGTCAAGTTATTGCACTGTTGTCGAGGAGTTTGTGAGTGATTGAGTTGATTTGTGTGATTGTTTCTTTCTTTTCTAGAAAGATAGTTGGCCAAAGCTAGAGTTATAGATACGATGCTTTATTTTATTTTAATGGTTTCCTTAATTTTTCCTTGTTGATAATTGATTGATAGTAATGTTTAATAATGACTATAAGTGGCCAGAAGACTCATTCATGTTTGATACGAATGGTATTTCAACATCTAGCTAGAGGTATGATGGCGACTATGGGAGACAAGGTTATGAGTATCTTTATGATTCTCATGGTTACACGCACGGATGGTTAGGTAGTAACTCAATATATGATCTATATTCTCGTATTCTTATCAAGATTAGGGTATGTATGGTGAAGAGTCTAATAAAGATAAATATTTAACCACTAGGGTTGTCATACTTGAGGATGGTGTGTCTGAATTTCATGATACCCTGAAGACCATGTAGAATAAATTAGAGTCATTGTTAGAAGTCGTCCAACATTGAGCCAAGGGGCATGTTCCGGTGTAGGAGTGTGTAGTGTCGGATAATTTTAAACTTGAGGAGGAGGACCCCTATAAAATTGTTGAACATGAAGAGTCAAAGATTGATTGTCAGATAATTGAGTGAAGTGTTGAGTATTATTGTTGAAATCTCTGATTTTATTGACATAGGTGTAAAGGCAGGCATAGAAGTAGTTTTAGAAGAAGAGACATTGAGCTTGAAAAGTACAAGTGAAAATGTGAAGGAGCCACTACATTTTCCAAATACACTAGAAGAAATCTCATGACAAGGACCAGCCAAAGATATGCTCCAACAAAGTTATGCTCAAATGGTGATGGAAGATAAGGTTCGGGTACTTCATCCTTCGAAAGAAATTAAGTTTGTTGTTCTTCAATTGATGATTCCTTGAAATGTGTCATAGAGTGGGATTGATTTTAGTGAGAAGTGGTTCATAACGTTGATCTTCCATGGTCGACCATGTTATTTGTATCCCTTTTCATATAATTTTAACTTGTTTAATAGTAAAATTAAGTCACTTTAGTAATAAGTTATGTTTTTACAGTTTAAGTAGTTAAATCATTATTTCTAGTAGCTTTTATAGTATTTGATATCTAAATAAGGTTATGTGGTCATGTAGGATGGATCGAGAGCTAAAAATTCAACTTTTGGACAAAACTGCTACCAATGTCGTGACATTAGGCCATGGAAGTTGCGACATTGAAGACTGACACAAGAACAAACTCTTGAGATGAAACTGCAGTGAATGTTGCACCATTGAGGCCTGAAAGTTGCAACATTGGCTCCACGTCACGACCAGCAAGTACTCCATGTCGTGACGTTTCTCTATGCGTGGCAATTGCGATTTCAAAGGAAATTTAGGGTCTTTTCTAATTTAAAGCCCTAATTGCTATATTAATGGAAAGGCATTTTAGTCTTCGAACTATTACATATATAATCAACTTTGTAATCAGAATTAGGGGATTTTTTCAAACTTCAATTTTAGTTTTTCGTTATATTAGGTTTTTACTATGTTTTCTTAATATGAATCTCTCTATTCCGAAGTTAAGATGTTGTAAGCGAAGAATGTCTCGAATACGTGTTTTCATCTTGATTTATCAATGAACATTCTCTTATTTAATCTCTTTATTGTGTATCTTGTTTATTAATTTATTAATCGAATGTCTATGTAAATATGAGAATAAATTTAGTTCTATAATTAATATTTTGCATAATTTATTGATTATTTGATTAAGTGATTATTTTTCTAAAATTGATTGTTTATTCGAGTTTGCTAAATTTCCTAGTATACTAGGACTGACGACCCTAGTAGATTATTTAGACATATGAGACTGAAGGAGTATTATGTTGTATAAGAATTGAGTAAACAAGTGTTGAGCAGTGAGATCGAAAGGGTATCCATATGTCCAGGGGAGACTAAAAGGGTAACTTAGGTAGTAACTTTTCGCGAGAATGAGACCGAAAGGGTATTCTTAGTTAGGAGTGGTAAACAAATCAATTAAAGTAAATATGAGTTTAATTGATAATTAGTAAATCAACCAATTTTAGGTAATTAGCTCGCATCATTTAAACAACAAATAGAAAGTTCCAATGGTCTTCTATATATTAACCCTAAGTTTAGTTTTAATTTAATTAGTCTTATTGAAATTTCAATCTTAGATTTGCACTACTAATTCGTAACTCGACTAGACTAGTAATTGTTTTCGGAATAATTAATTTATTAATAACTTTCACCAACTTAACAATCCTTTGGGTACGATCCTCGGAATACTTCTGGTATTTTCTTGTAAATTTACTATATTAAAATTTGACATGTACATTTGCAGACACCGCACTTCACTTATTTAATTAATTGCATTTTTCAAAGCCTTGGTGCATGCACGTCAGGGCACGATCAAATGTGCATGTCAACACGGTCTATGATAAGGCAAGATCGATATGTTCATTTTCTGAATGAGGTCCTTATCCATTCGGTTATGTACAAAAGTCGAGTCAAAGGCTCTAGGACCTTATGGAAGTTTCACTTTGGGGACGTAACGGATCGCCCAGGAACCACTCTTTAACCTTTCCATTAGAAATCGACCATTTTTTTTAGTTTTTTAACTTATTTTATATTTATGACTAAGACTTAGTGTAAGATTTTTGTGTCCAATGGAATTTGGAGTTGAAAAAATATAAAACTTCTGTGCATGCTATAGTGGTGTCGTGAAATTTTATTGTCAATGTCATGACATCATGGGCAATTTCGAGGGGGCAAAATATTTTCAGTGTCGTAACACGTAAACATGAAAAAAAAAATTTGGTTTCAAAATATGCAAGGATGTCACTGTTGGATCTGGTGCACTAAATGTAATATATTCATTTGTAAACTTGTAATTTTTTTTAATTAGATTGGTTAATAAAATAATTAATGGATTACATTAATATACTTTGTATTATTTTAAGCTTAATAGTTAGTTTTCTTTTCATCTTTTAGGGTTTAGTTCATTAACTTGTCTAATTTTGGTTGGTGTAGTTGGTAGTTTAGTTAGTTTTTACTATAGCTTTTCTATTATTTGCACTTTGGTATTTAAACTTTGCTTTGTATTTTGATTTTCATCCAAATCCTTTAATATATTTCAGTTTCATTTGCTTTTCAAAGTTTAAAAATCTAAACTTTACTTGTATTTTCACCTCCATTGTTGATGTCATCATCTTTTACAAGCAATCATCAAAGAAATTCTTAAGCTTTATCTTACCTTACTCTTTTGTTTATTTTAATAAATGATTTGAGTATGTGTTGGACCGTTGTTTGCATGAAAATGATGTTAGGTAACTAAATCTATGGTGGTTAGTTGATGGAAATGTTGTTTGGTTAGTTTTTGGTACAATGGGACTAAATTGTAAAAATTGGACTAAAGCAAATAGACTTCAAAACATAGAATTGACACCTCTAGGTGAACATTTAGATAGGTGAAACTAAAAGGAGATCCTATTGAGCATCAATTTGGTTATCCCGAGTTAGTTTGGTGAGGTTGAGAGATAAGCTAGTATAAATCGTCTAATTTGGTAAAATAGTGACCGAGAGGTATATTTGAGCCAATTAGGAGTTTAAGTCTTTTAGATCCCCAATCCAAAGACTAATCTACAACATGGAAGTCAACCAACCGCTTGTGTTTCTTATATTATTGATTGTGTAATTTTGATTGTTTACAATTTGGTCATAGTGTTAAATAGTTGATTAGTGTAATTACCCTTGATTATGATTTGTCGTAATATAATACTTAGTGAGTAATTAGTTAGACTTCCTTCTTGCATGATTATTTTACATTAGTTGCCTGGTCCCTGAAATCTCTTGGGTTCGATCCTTAGAATACTCCATAGTGTTCCATTGTAATACTACAAGTATTACAAGTTGACATGTCACACTTACAGCATACTGCTAGATATTTAATTTTAATTGTATTGATTCGGAGACCCGATGCACATACGCCGAGGCACAGTCGCCTTGTATATTCTCACATATGTTTATAATTTAACATTTGTAATAACTTTGATTCATTTTACTTAAGTCAAAGAAAAATAATAAGAATAAGAATAATTAAATTCTATGGTTTCTTGATACATTATTCAAGTAGCATTTAAACTATATTATTACTATGTGGAGGGATGCACTTGCACCGGTGTAAAGCTTAAATGGTTTTACAACCTTTCGTAACTATTTATATGACTAATATTTTAACAATCCAACAGTCATATTTTATACCCCATTCATGTAGATCATACATGTCAAGTTTAGCATAAATTAAATTTTTTTAACTATTCATTTTATGTAATATATATTAATATGGATAATATTTTGAATTAGTATGATAGAGTAATTGAATTGATTTAAAATGTTATATGCATGATAAGTACAAATATCTTGATAAATTCAAAAAATCACTTAAATTTTACACTAGTATAAGTGGATCATTCCCCTATTATTATTATTATTATTATTATTATTATTATTATTATTATTATTATTATGAATAAATTGAATGGGCTTTTATTAATAAAACCAAATAAACTAATACCCAAAGTATTGGGCTCAGGTCTACTAAGATATACAAATAAATAGATATGGGCTTCACTATTTATTTTTAGTGAGTAGCCCGGTACTAAAAACTAACCAAAAGAAGAAATAGAAAAATTAATTCAATAAAGAAAGAATTAATAAAAGGAAACCTAATGCTTTTTTCCAGTCACATCGAACAGCCTGGACACCATTTATCTTATCGTCTTGTCATGTCAACAGTCGCGTCTGTTTAGCAAATAACTTTTCCCCAAAAATTTTCTTTTACCTGCTATCTTCTACTTCATTTCTTCCCATAAACGATCTCAGTCTGGCCTTATTCTCCATCTTCTTTCCGGAGCAAGATCACTATGGTTCAGCGCTTCCCTCACCAGGTACGCTTCTTCCCCTTTTTCTAATGCTTCTTTTGCTAGTTTATGGGCACGAGCGTTCTCTGATTTGTGGATAAACTGGAAATAAATTTCTTGAAGACTAGTTCTTTTACTCTAAATGTCTCTAATAATTGCTCCAATAACTGATTTATCCTCTTTTTTCGATTGGCATTTCTTGATGACTATTTTCAAATCTCCCATTATTTTTGATGAAGTTAAACCCATTAAGGATTCTAACTTGATGGCTTGTAAACCTGCATGAGCTTCTGCTGCGAAACGAGGATGAGACATTATAATGAAGAGTCATTTTTTAGGCTTTAAACTCACCCATCTGATCTCGAACCACTAAACCCAAAGCCGATCTAGAATTTCTTTTCTCAAAAGCTACATCAAACTAAATCGTCACGCTCGTTGTCTCCCCTATTTGGTTGTGAACTCTTTCAGTATTAAAGGTAAGATTTTTTTCTCGTACCCTTTTTTTTCTCTAGGATAGATCCTTACCTGAAATGGTTTTTCTTTCATGAACATACTAATTCTGTGAGCTCCAGATAGACCATAAAGCACAACAAAAAGTTTGAAACTGTTCCTTAGTACCTTTTTTGAAAACCCAGGCTAGCCATTCCCAGATATTATGATTTATATGAGTTATAGACCAAGAGAGATTAAGATTTTGCCATATTGTTATGATTGTAGGGCATTTTCGAAAGACATGGTGGCTATCCTCTTCTCTGGAACAACAACGAGGACATCTAACAATTGTCTTGTGTCTAAGGTTGACTAGTGTAGGGATATAATTCCATGGGATCCGCCATACTGATAGTGTAATTTTTTATGGTAGTTGTAAATCCCATAATTTTCTGTAGAAGTCTTTTATTTTGGCATGTATTAAATAACTATTAGGAATCAAGCTAGCATCTCGTAATAGTTTATAGGCGCTTTGTACTGAATATTCTCCAGAAAGTTCTCCTTTCCACACTTGAAAATCTTCATGATCTGCTTCTGCAAGAGGGACCTGCAAGATCTTTTAGGCAGTGTCCGTTTGGAAGGTATTGTTGATTAATTTTGTTTTCCATGTCTTGTTTGTGCTATCAATTAGATCCACTACTAATTGGAAATCTTCCTTGTCTTCTCTGTTTTACCAACCATCTGTTTCAATCCCTGGGATCCAGCAATAATTCCATATAGAAATTTCATTCCCTCTTCCAACTCTCCAGCATAGCTCATTCTGAAGAAGACCTTTTGCTGCCCAAATGCTCTTCCAGGTAAATGAAGGTAAATTTCTCAACTGTGCATTTAGAAAATTCGAATGCGAATAATATTTTACTTTAAGAACTCTGACTAATAAATAATTTGGGTAATTAAAAAGGCACCAGCCCTACTTGGCTAATAACGCAATATTGGATTTGCAACATCTCGAAATAGGGCCTAGTCGAAAAAGTGGTTTCGAGACCACAAATCTGACATCAAAATATTTATTTTATAATTATTATGAGACCTAGAATATGATATTATGCATGTGTTAAAGTTTCATGAAGAAATTTCTTGAGTAAGGTGTCCAATTGAAAATTAGGGACTAAATTGAATAATTTGCAAAACTTGGATTCTAGAAGCAATTTGTATGAAATTGATTTAGATTATAAATTAGAAGCTCTTAAATAGAAAGTTTCCCAATTTCTAAGTTTTTGGACAAAAATGGGCTTGCATGGATGAAATTTCAAAGAAATGGCATAAGGGCATTTTGGTCATTTAGCTTTTTAATGAAATAAAATGGGAAAAATCAAGCCAAAATCAGCCATCTTCTTCCCCATAGCTGCCGAAATTATCTTGTGACCATAGCTAAGGTTTTAAAACATTTCAAGCTCAATAGTAAGTGCTCCCAAGCCCCGTTTTTAATGTTCTTTGTATTTTTGAAATCCCGGTAGCTTGATCTTTCAATTTCTACCCATATTTCATGCTAGGGTTCATGTTTAAAAATTTACCCATGCATGATTTGCTTGTATTTTGGTGTATTATGGAGGGGTATGAAAGTTGAAGGTGTGTTAAACATCTTTTCTTAGGTGATTTTCATGAAAAACCCTTAAAAGGACCTTTTTGCAAAAGTTGTTAAATATGTGGTAGAAATGTGAAAATAATGGAAAATGTGGGCTGCCATAAGAGAGAAAAGTGTTCGGATAGGCTTGGGTAAGATAGAAATTGCATGTGTTTCATTATACGAGCCTAAGGACTAAATCGTAAATATGTCAAAGGTTAGGGGCAAAACGGTCATTTGGACCGGGGGTAGAAATTAAACTTGAAAAGTGTAATGTAGTGAATTAATGATATAATTTTGTTGTTATAGACCCCGAGGAACAAATTTCGGAGGTCGATCGAGGTAAACGCAAGGTTTGAATAACAAAACACACGACTCAAAACGAATACCGTAAGTTCGGATAACTCGAAGTAAACCTATAACATGCATATTTGTATATTTTGTGAATGTATGATAATTGCATTGTTGATGGCATGAAAATGCATGAATTGCATCTTTAATAATGAATTGTTGGATAATGTCTTGGTTGAGGTTAGAAAGGGAATTCGATGGATAAATCCTAATTTACATGAGACTTGAGATCCTGCATGTGTTGCAGAAAAGGATTTAGCCTGGACTAGTAATCCTAAGATCTCAAGTGTAAAAAGGATCTAGCCTGGACTCGTGTTCATTGAGTGATCGAGCCTCCCGAAGAATATGTGTGTATTGTGGATTTAGCCCGGACGGGTAATCTGATTAGGGTCTGAATTTAGCCTGGACTGGTAATTCAAATTCGAGCTCATTAAAGGTGTTTTTTGGGTAAGGGATTTAGCCTGGACTGGTAATCCCGACATCACCTTATGAGTTTATATTGCAGGGGATTTAGCCTGGACTGGTGATCCCGCCGTAAGATGTGAGGTTCGCGGGAGTGCATACTAAAACGATCATTCGTACGAATTGATGGTAAATGGATAATCCATCGAGATTTCCTAGAAACTCAACGGGACTATCACAACGAATATATATAGATGATATGTTAAATGATGAGCTCATCTAAGATGAATTACATGGTACATTGTTGTGTAACTAACTTGATGATTGAGTATATGTGTTAGGGAAACCATTTCATGCTTGTTGGTTTCATTGCCTTATATGGTTGCATGCTAAATAATCGGTAAGTTTACTTTCTAGTTACACGGGCTTACTAAGCATGTAAATGTTTACCCCTCTCTTTTCCCTACTTTTCAGAGCTCAAGGACTCATAAGGATTGGAAGACAATTGGAGAGTCAACACACTATCAACTAGACAAGCTTAGTATAAAAACATTTTTATTTTGTCCAATGGCACGTATAGGATTTTTGAGTATTTTGTTATATATGTCATTTGATTTTCCTAGTGAAGGCATGTAAAATATGTTTATCTTTCTTTGTATATGGCCATGGGAATTGGCTCATTTTGAAGTAGGCTATGCCCTACAAATCTATGCATGTTTATATTCATATGCGATGACTTAGTTATAATTGGCAATGAGTTATAATAACGAGCCAATCTTAATATGTCAAGCAGACATATAAATCATTAAATGCAAGATAAGAATTAACTTAGCATATATGAAACAATGACATGAGGTTTACATGCAATGAGGTTAATCAAAGTTTCATATTGGCAATGGATAATTTGACCCAAATATGTACTATAGTAATCTATAAGTGTAATTGGCTAGTAGAGGGTGACTTAAGGCTTGGAAAATGGCCTAGCAAGGTCCACATGGGTAGACACACAGGTGTGTATCTAGGCCGTGTGTGACACATGGGCTACTCCCGTGGGTGTGTGCTATGACCGTGTGTCCCCTGCACCTGAAATTTTAAGTCAGCATAGAGCACGGGATAAGCACACGGGTGTGTGCCTTGGCCATGTCTATTTAACAGAATGGTGAGGCTGAAGTCAGTGTAGCATACGGGCTAAGCCCATGGGCGTGTGCCTTGGCCGGGTTGCATACTAGAAAAAGGACACGGGCGTGTTCTATGCCCCACGGGCGTGTTACACTTCAACTAAGGGAAAATTTCCTAAAGTGCCCCAAGTCTATCGGACAATTTTGGTTTTGTTCCATCGCGCTCTAGAGTGTTTTTAGGCCTCGGAGGCCTGTATAAGAGACAAAGTGCACACGTTTGAAAAGTTTTAAATTACGAACGACTTCAGTGACCCGATTGTATAAGTTTGTAAAGGTAAATTACTGGTAACGCCTCAAACCCTATCTCGGCGTCGGATACGGGCGACGGGTGTTACAGGATTGGCTAAAATTTTGAAAACCCAAACCTCCATTTTCTATTAAAATTCAAATATTTTTCAAGAGCACCAGTGAATTCCCTTCTTCCCACGTCCCTTTTGCCACAAAAAATTAGCAATAATACCTTCCAGTTTATCACATAATGATTTTGGTAATAAGAAGCAAACCATTGAATATGTCGGTATGGCTTGTAAAACAGCCTTTATGAAAACTTCTTTTCCACCCTGAGACAAATATCTAATACTCCAGTTATCAATGCGCTATTTTAGTCTATCTTTTAAAACTTGAAAAGATTCCTTTTTTCTTCTACCAACTATATTTAGCAACCCTAGGTAACGTTTCGGATCACTTGAGCTTCGTACTCCCAAAAAATTAACAACCAATTGTCTATCATCCTCTGTTGTATTTTTGTCAAAAAATACGGTTGATTTGTCAAAGTTTACACACCGGCCCGAACAATTTTTGTACTCATATAGAATCTCCTTGATTTTTCTTTCCTCCCCAAATAATATGCAATCATCTATAAATAATAAGCGTGACACCTATGGGTCGCTTCTACTAACCTTGACACCTTTTAAGAATCCTTCTCTTGTTGCTAGTCTCGTTAGATATGATAAACCCTCTCCATATATTAAGAATAAAAATGGGCTCAAGGGATCACCTTGTCGAAGTCCCCTGGTTGGGCAAAAAAATTCTCCAATATTTCCATTCACCACTACTGAACAAGAAACAGTAGACATACATTTCATAATAGAATCAATCCATTTTTGAGCAAATCCCCTTCATATCATTATGTTCCTAACAAAATTCCATTCAACCCTATCATATGCCTTACTCATATCTAATTTGACAACCATAAAACCTTTTTCCCCCAATCTCTTTTGTTTTAGCGTATGTAGAATTCCATAGGCTAGCAATACATTATCTGATATTAATCTTCCTGACACAAAAGCACTATGCTCCTCATCAATGTATTTATCAATAACTCCTCTAAATCTATTTGCTATAGCCTTTGCCAATATTTTATAAATAATATTACATAAGCTAATAGGTTAAAAATGTGTCATAATAGAAGGGTTGGTGATTTTTGGAATAAGCACAATATGTGTTAAATTTATTGGACTAACCTCCATATCTCCATTCAAAAGTGGAAGACAAAAAGAAACGACTTCTTCCCCAATGATATACCAGCATTTTTGATAAAATAGAGCTGTGAATCCATCTTCCCCCGGTGCCTTTGTAGATCCCATTTCGAACAGTGCCTCTCTAATCTCCTCTTTAGTATTCTGTGCTATAAGCTTTCTATTATCCTCCTCGTAGATACAACGATCAAGTAAATGTTCATAATTGTCCTTATTCCCTGCTGTGAATAAGTTCTAAAAATAAGCTCGTGCAATACCCTCCATTTCCTAAAAGTCTTCCGTTTCCCATCCACTTTCATTTTATAGCTTATTAATTAGATTCCTTCGTCGCCTCTGTGTTGCTTGGCTATGAAAAAATGTTGTATTTCTATCGCCAAATTTCAATAGATTCAGTCTAGCCCTTTCTTCCCAGTAATATTCATCCTTTTCAATTTCAAAGTACAACTGGATCTTTTTATCAATCATCTCAGCCAAATTCCTATCATCCCTTTCAGCTTCAACCAGTTCTGATAATTTTGCTGTCAAGAACTCCTTTCTCCTCTTCCTTTTCATTCATATTCGCCCAGCCCATTTTTTTAAGCCAGTTTTTAAGAATTCCAACTTTTGTAATAAGTCTTCTGATGCCATTACCCATATATGTTTGACTTCATCAACAAAAAAGTCTTCCAACATCCATCAAGCTTCAAATTTGAAAATATTTCCTTTTCGTTGTTCTTCTTCCCTTTTTGTAACAACTAAAAGTGGACAATGATTAAAAAAAGAATGTACCAGGTGTTGAATTTTTGCCTCGAAAACCATTAGCATCCATTTCGCATTGGCCACTCCCCTATCCAATTGTTCTTGTATGTTTGTCTCTAGTAAATTTCCTTTGTCTCAAGTAAACCAGCTACCAAAAAACTCTACATCAATCAATTGACATTCCTCCAATGTTTTTCGAAATAGTTCCATTCTTCTTTTATCTCTAGGCAGACCTCCCTTTTTTTCAAACCCATACATAATGGGATTTTTTCATCATTATAGAGATTTTTCAAAATAGCCCATGAGTCTTCTCTATCTTGAGCATACGGGGTTCCATAAAAACTTGTAAATCACCATTTATCATTTATTTCATTATCTTTCACTATCACATCAATATGTCTTTTAGAAAAATTTTGAAGCGTGATAATAGTGTCATTTCTCCATGCCAAACACAGTCCTCTAGTACTCTCTGATCCAATTTTGATACCATTTGCAAAACCACAACTTCGTCGAACTCTTTCCATCGGAACTCTATAAAGTTTAATCTCCATAAAGAAGACTATTTTGGGATTATAAATCTTCAACGAATGCTGAAGTCATCGAACTATCCGTGAACTCCTCAATCCGCGGACATTCCAGGTTAAGAAATTCATTACACCCGGTCGGCTTGCCTCTTGGCAGCCACCGATGATAAATGATTAAATTCCACCATTCTCCTATTCCTTGGTATTACATTGTTGATCTCATCTTTCCCTGTTAAGTCATCAATTTCCCCTCTAGATCTCTTATTCCCTTTCTCTCCTATTATTATTGCATCTTCTAAATCATGATCCATCGTAGTATGGGCTGATCTACCAATGCATTTTCCATCTGTTTACCGAAAGGTGATGATCCCCTTTCCAAATTAAAACCAATAACTGAATCCACATTCTTCCCATATCTCATTTTATTTTTCATCTTCCACTGACCATTCCCTAATCTTCTATTATTTTCACAAATTCCTCCCAATTCCCCCTCTCCTTCCTCACATAGCCAGATACTATTCATAGCTAAAGCTCTTCGAGACTGAGCCCACAAAGATAAACCCCAACCCATTTCAGCAACTTCCACTCCAAGTGTCATCTTTGCTTCACAAAAGGGATCGCTATGGCCCAATCTATCACAGTAGAAACAGAATAATGATAATCTCTCATATTTAAACCTGACATATGAACGTCTCCTACAAAACATAATATGTTTCTTTCTTTTTAAAGGATACCTTACATCAATTTGGACTCTAATTCTCATGAAATTTCTATTCTCTTTTTCCAAATTCGATCCATCATATTCCAAAAAATCCCCTAAAAAACTACCATATTGCACTGCCAAAATCTCAGAAAACAGACTAATAGGAACATCATGGATCTGTACCCAGAAAGGTGTCATGACTAAAGGCACTTGTAATGGATCCTCCCCTATTGCAGTTTATAAAGAACCAACAAATGGTTATTAAAGGTCCAAGGGGAACCTTTTATAACCCTTTCCATATCCATAACGTGAAAAAATTGAATACCTTTTCTCCCCTAGATCTCAAATTTGAACACACCGAACAGGATGCCATAGATTCGCCATAGTACTCTTCATTGCTGGAAAGTGAATTATGCTGGCTGTTAAGAAATAACCCACTAGTTGAAAAACCTCCCCCGCTCTTTACATGTTCAGATCTATTTGTATTTGAATAACTTCTTCTTCTTCATTAATCGTCAATTGAGCTAAATGGTTTTCCATTGATGCAAGTGCAGCTCATGATCGTGACTGTCTTTCTTCAAATTGTAGAAGAAAATTGTGCATGAGGCGCAGCCTTCAAGAGACAATTCCAAAGAACTGAAAAATTATTATTATTATTATTATTATTATTATTATTATTATTATTATTATTATTATTATTATTATTATTATTATTATTATTATAAATTGACAAATAACATGTTTTAGTAGATAAAATGAAGTATTTTTCTTCTTTCCTTTTTTTTTTACTTTTATTTTTATCAAAGTAACAAAAACATAAACCCTACTTAATGTTCCTCCCTAATTTTAATTTATCTATTTCCAAAATGTTACATAAAATTAATTTACTAATCAAGGAAAAAATGTTAAAAGCTTCAAGTGTTAAACTTTTGTGTGGTAAATAATAAAAAAGAAGCAAATTATACTAGAACAATTTAATAAAATGTACTTTTAGTAATCTTACACCATTAAACAATCAACAAAATCTATATATATTTCAATGATTATACAAACAAAGATGATCTTAAAGTGAAATAATACTCCCTCACTTTTAATGACTCTAATCCATTTTTGTTAAACCAAATGAAATAAAAATACACTAATGAATCTAACTTTCTAATTTTTTTTAACATTTCCTCTCAAGTTTCAATTATATTTATTTATTGATTAAAAGAGAATTTTATCTATTATTATAATTAGAGGTGTCATGGCGTGAGCTAGGCCAAGGCTTGATTCTAAATAATTATTTAGGCCTAATTCTGAGCTTAATCTAGTTAATTCACCCATATTACCGATTTACTATTTAAAAAATAATAAAAATTTAAAAGTATACATTAATATTTATAAATTTTTATAACATTTTTAAAAAAAATAGAAATTATTTAATTTTAATTTGGGTGATATAGGTCTAAAGTCAAAAAATATTTGCATAAGCTCAAACCCAGAATGAGTCAGGCCAATCAAGTCGTCCGACCCATTAGTAGGTCTAAATATTATTATCACCTTATTTTTTAATTGATTATTATTATAAATGGATTTTCTCTTTTATATAATTGGGGGTGAAGAATTGGGTTGTTTGGAGTTAAACTCAAATTCTTATGCCTACAATATAATACTATTGTCACTAGGCCAAAAGGTTGTTGACTATAAGTGAGTTTTTCCATTACTAATTATTAGTTAGTAAAGAGTCATCTAGAGGACATTCAATAAGATTTATTAATTGAAAAAAATAATATTTTTTATATTTTTATTGTCATAACATCTTTTAAATTTGTAGGGTGTGCCTCGTATTTTCAAAGAAACAGATGGTGACGTCGCGACAAGGAGGATCATAACATCGCGACGACGCGACTCTAGACATCACGGTGAGGCGAAAACAATGTCACCACGTGTTCTCCTATTTGGCAATTGTGTTTTAAACTTTAAGCAGGACTTCTTCTCCTAGTTAGGCTCCAATTATTCCAGGGATGTTTTAGTATAATTAGAACTCTAATCTTAGCCTATTTAAAGGGGCCATTGTATCCTTGTTTTGAGAGGCTAATAAAAAAATGGGTTTTTCTTTGGGGGCGACAAGATGTAGTCGCATATGATTTTTTGTGAGAGTTTCGTGGTAATTAGGAGAGTATTTTATACTCTTTTGTAAGTGCCCTATGAGAACTAGGGTTTTGTTTACCAGTTTGCTCTTTGAGATTTTGAGCTTTGTATTCGAGGTTTTAGGTAATGTACGTTTAGGTTATTTTCTCCAAATTGTGCTCTCATTTGTTTACTCATTTAATGAAAAGCCTAAGCCTCATTTGCCCAAGGTTTTTCCCTTTTTGAGGGTTTTCCAGGTAAAATATTTGTGTTCGTTCTTCTCCACTTTTACTATCCCGTTGTTTATATGGGTCGATCCCCAACAAAATAGTATCAAAGCCTGGTTCAGCTTCCATAGATTGACTCATTCGGTGACACAACAACAATTTTAGATATCGAGAAGATTCGACAGATCACAAATTTCATTTTCTAGTAGTTTCGAATAATTACAGAGGTAACTGATGTGGTCGAGGACAAGGGTGATGATTCATTGCTCTTCACAAAATCCAATTGATGATGGAGTCATGTCAAATGTAAGGCATATGTCTAATTTAGTGAAGAATCTTATTTCCTTTTGGTTTTAAGGACTTGAATGGTTCGCAAAATATGTAAGGCAAGTTTGATCATAGAGGTTTACAGTAAAGGTAGAGAGAGTTAATATTTTCTCTCTTGTTCGGGTATTATTAGCCCTTGTTGCATTATACAACTTTTGATTTGAAGACTGAGAGTCTTTCAGTTTCCAAGTTAGAGCACGATTTAGATTAGGTTGATATTTTGCAAAATTTGAGTTTGGCCCATGACGAGGCATGGAAAAGGAGGCATGATAAATACCAGTCAAAGTGGAGATTTATGTGGCGTGCCTTATATTTTCAGAGAAACAGATGGCGGCCTCGCAACAAGGAGGATCACAACGTCGCAATGACACGACTCAGGACGCCATGATGAGTCGAAAATGACGTCACGACATGTTCTCCTATTTGGCAGCTGCATTTTAGATTTCAAGCAAGACTTCTCCTCCTAGTTAGACACTAATTATTCCAGGGATATTTTAGTATGGGTAAACCTCTAATCTTAGCTTATTTAAAGGGATCATTATATCCATGTTTTGAAATGCTAATAAGAAAATGGCATTTTCTTTAGGGGCGACAAGATGTAGTTGCATATGAGTTTTGAAATGTATAACTTTTTTTAACAAAAACATAAAAGGTTATTTTTTTTAATTTAAAAAATATGAGAATCATTACCGATCTTTTTATTTATTTAAATGTTATTTGCCACCTATGAAATTTGCCATTTTAATAAAATTTAAAATCAATTAAAATTTATTAAAACAAGTTTTTGGGTTTGTGAATATAAGAATCGAGTTTGAGAGCTAGGGAAGGTTATAGCACCCATAAGAAGTTGAAATTTTGTACATGTATTCTCTTAAATATGGAAGATACAAGTTGAAATTTCAGTGTTTAAATATGATCTTGTAAAAAATAGAATATGCATGAATTTTATTATTTGAGTGAATCAAACTTTAACACTTTGAAAAGTTGTCAAACACAAATTTTTTTATTATGAAATGAAATTTAAGTTGATAAAAACTACATGTAAATATTTGTTTATTTAGACAAACATATAAGTGAAAAAAAAGTTGTACCTACTTATTTTATCACAAATTTATTGGTGAAATTTAATATAAAATTTAAAAGAAAGTATTGTATTAAAACTACTTTAATCTAATATAATTTTTTAAAAAATAAAATTTAAAATTATTACAAATTTTATTATATTAAAATAATTTTCATATCAATAGATTGATGATAAAATAATAAAGATAAAAAATTTTGTTTCTCTTAACTTATTTGTTTAACAAATAATTTTTATGTAATTTTATCAATATAAATTCTATGGCATCAAGCAATAACAATTAACTAAAACGATAGTCTTTTATGAATATGTATTAAAAGAATGAGCTTAATTAGGTAATAAAAACTAAGACAACTTATTTAAATAAGAGATTGTAATTTAATGGCTTATTCAATAACTAAGCATTTTTTTTATTTCTCAAAAGAATAATAATATAATGACATAAATTAAGATATATCATGAAAACAATATAGAATAATTAAAAACATGACATAACATGAAAACAATACAAATATATAATTGTGTCAATATATATATATATATATATAAATTATTAACATGGAAAAAAAACACAAATGCGATGTGAATATATGATTTTTCTTTAAATTTAATCACTATTAAAAATTACATAAATAAGAAATAAATTTAAATTTGATCACAAATTATTCTCTAAATAGAATATTTATGATAGCCTATGCAAAACACAATGTAAAAAAAAAAAAAAAAAAAAAAAAAAAAAAACCATAAACATGACATGCTTTAAAAATTACATCAAAATATGTATAAAACAAATTATTCACGATATATGCTTATGATAATCTAGTCCACAAATATAAACATACATGATAAAAACGACACTATTACAATAACTCACATTATTTTCGTGTTAGTTTTTCTTTATTAATTTTTTTTGTCAATAATTATAGTCATATTCAATATGTATTATATTTAATAAAAATTTTGACATAGTAATAATTTTTTATGTAGGTTTCAACAAATTTGTTTATATATATATATATATATATATATATATATATATATATGCATATATATATATATTGGGATCAACCTGATTAAGCAACGAACAAGTAAAAAATAACGGAAGAAATTGAGAAATTAAACACACAAATTTAATGTAGAAAAATCTCTCCAAAGAGGATAAAAAATCACAGGTAAAAATAATTTTACTATAATGGCAAAAGAACGAAAAGTATAAAAGATGGAGATAAAAACTAAACCCCAAAACCCGAAAATAAAAAACCCTCAAAACATAAACACAAAATTCTCCAAAAGTGTTATGAGTTCTAATCTTTTAATGGGTGTATTTTCTAAAGTTGTAAAATAGCCTATTTATAGGTTAAATTTATAGGTCAAATAATAATAAAATAATCTAGACTAATCAGAGTTCAACTGAAATAAATAAACAGAGTTTAACTAGGAGATTATCTCTCAAATTTGACTGAAATATTAAGGGTACTCAACAAATCTCCACATTGACTCGTATTTCCACAACGCCATATTTGCCAAAGCCCGCCACAAGCCTATCTTGAACTATGCAGGGAATTAACTAAGTCGAATCTATGCTTAGAAGCTGGAAGACTTCTAGCCTTCAACTTGTGCACTGCCAAATCAAAACTAACTCAGGTATGATTTTCACGAACACGATGCCCTAACTTTCAAAACCTGCATCCAAAAGAGAACCTCTCTTCAACGAAACCATTATACCTATTTTCCCCTATAACCAAGTAGGCTCCGCTCCAAACGAGTTGACTTCGACTCCGTAACAGACGAGGGATGTCCAGCTTCATCGATCACTATAGAACCTTCTAGAATATAAAGACTGTCGGTCCTTTTACCTTTTAACAAAATGAGAGCCCCACGAGACACCTTAATGTCACTCGACTCAATGATGATTCTGTAACCTTTTGAGTCTAAAATATTCAAGGAAATGAGATTCTTTCGTAAATCAGGTACATAACTGACATTTGAGAGTGTCCTAATCATCCCATCATGCATCCTAATTTTAACAGTACCAATACCAATTACCTTACTGGATGAATCGCTTCCCATGGGCACAACTCCACCTTCAATTGAACTGTACATGAAGAACCATTCTCTATTGGGACACATCTGGAAAGAACATCCTAAATCTAGGATCCACTCAGATGTAAGCTCGGAGCTATCGCTTGTTGGCACTAACAAGAAATCATCACCTCTTTTGTCGGCTAAATTAGCACCAACTACATCTTCCTCGTTACTCTCAGCAACCCTTTTATTTCGCAGTTTATAATAATCTACTTTGATGTGACCTAACTTCTTACAATAGTGACACCTTTTGTCTCATTTTTTTGATACTACTAAAGCAGAAGCTTGCTTATATGCCTTGCTATCCGAACCAAACTCATTTTCGAGTTTTTTTTTACTCAACAAATTACCCTTCACATCCTTGAACAAGAGTTTGTCTCTACCATAAATCAAGGTCTCCTTGAAAGACTTGTATAAAGAGGGTAAAGAGCACAATAATAACATAGCATAATCTTCATCGTCAATCTTAACCTCAACATTCTTTAAATCATTCAAAAAAAAGTAATAAATTGACTAATGTGATCTCTAAGAAGCTCACCTTCATTCATGCAAAACGTAAATAGATATTATTCCAACACTAAATGATTAGCTAGAGACTTAGTCGCATAAAGAGTTTCTAACATTTTTCACAAGGCGGATGAGGTTTTCTCCATCAATACCTCCTGCAATACCCTATTCGCAAGACTCAACTGGATGACAAACATGGGCTTTTCATCAAGCTCTTCCCATTCTGTGTAATTTAGATTCTCAGAATTTTTCCCGATAACGAGCTTTTTTAGGTTAGTCTAAACTAGAATTGTCATCATTCGAACTTGCCACATATTGAAATTTGTGACACCATCGAACTTCTCAATGTCAAACCTTGTTGCTACCATCTTTGAATGGGCTGATCTACGAAAATTGAACTAGCTCTAATACCACTTGTTGGGGATCGACCCGATTAAGCAACAAACAAGTAAAAAATAGTGGAAGAAATTGAGAAATTGAACACATAAATTTAACGTGGAAAACTCCTCCAAAGAGGATAAAAAACCACGGGCAAAGATAATTTCACTATAATGGGAAAAGAACGAATAGTACAGAAGATGGAGATAAAAACTAAATCTTGAAACTCGAAAATAAAGAACCCTCAAAACGTAAATGCAAAATTCTCCAAAAGTGTTATGAGTTTTAATATTTTAATGGGTGTATTTTTTAAGGTTGTAAAAGAGTCTATTTATAGGATAAATTCGTAGGTCATAAAATAATAAAACAATCTAGACTAATCAAAGTTCGACTAAAAAAAATAAATAGAGTTTAACTGGGAGATTATCTCTCAAATTTGACTGAAATATGAGGCATACTCAACAATATATTATTTTTCGTGCCATTTCATATCAAACATTTAGATTGTTTTATTCATTTTTCATCTTTTAAGAGCAATTAAAATATGATAATATACCTAAAACAAAATGCGAGATTTATATGAATATATATAAATAGATACACCCTTAAGCTATTTAATCATATATTAATGCAGGAAGCCCATGTGTGAAACTTGCAAAATGGCCAACAACCTCTTGACCTAATGGCAAAATTATTATGTTGTAGGCATTAGAACTTGGATTCGATCCCAAAAAACCTCATTCCCCATTCCCAATTATAAAAAAAAAATACTTACAAAATGCAAGAATGAATTTCTTCGAAATTAGTGAACACATGCATCAGCCATACATATGGCATCATATTCTACACATTTTCAACAACGTTTACTAGGGAGAACCGTGTGAACCTATTCACCAATTGAAACATGCAACAAACCCTCCATAGGCTCTCATATTTTACACAAAAACATGCATGCTTCCCAATCTCACGCCAAGGGCAGCAATTCATTAAACTTATTTGCATTCAAGGAAGCAAAAACCTCTTTTGCTTTCCTTTTTCCCCTACTTGTTCCATTCTAGCTTTTCTTCTTTCTCCTTCACTCTTTACTTATGAATAAACACAATTTAATTAGTAAAATAAGCTTTTGGATAATTTTATATGTTGTCCATCAGATAGTGAAATTTTATATTTCATCCAAATAAACCAATCAGATTAATGTAATATACACTAGAACTTTATATTATGAGTTCTAAAGCAATTTAATCTCTTTACAATATATAAAATTATAAATGATGACAAGGTTGAATGTCAAAAAAATTATTCGCTTAACATTTTGATTTTTTTTTTCATGTCACTAACATGACATCAAAATTAATTTTTAAAAAATTCTCATTGTAAAAAGAAACCCTAATTTACTCTACAATCCAAATTTAACCTAATAAAAAAAACACAACAAAGGTATGGCAAATAAGTAGAGTTTGGAATCCACTTTTGTTTGCTAATAAACTTAAAATAAAAAGGTTGAAGCAGTTTCAAGCTTGAAAAGTTATTGGGTGAATAGTGGTTTTCAGTTTTATGAGTGCCCAACTTTAAGAAATAAGAACTACAATGGTCCATACAAATACAAAATAACCTGTCTATGAAATATTCAATAAGGTCTGAAGTCAGTCATACTAAGTTGGGCCACAGCTTACAAGGTAATGTCTATTCCTAACCCTAAAGTCATTTTTCATTGATAATGCCTCATCTTTCATTCTTCATCTACACCTCATAGCTGCCAATTGCTAGCAACTAGGGTGGTTAAGATATTTATAACCTATTACATTTACCTTTTCACTTAGGACACTTTTAAACATACAATTTTTTTTGGATAGAAACTGTACAAAATGAACAAATTGATATTTATACCTTTAGTGCTTTGGAAGATTAGTTTTTTCCTCATTGTTTTCTCCCCCTTAGTTTCTTCTCATTTATGCAATTATTGTTATATGTTCCTAATGTGAATTATCGTTCACCTGGATACTCAATTAAGTTTCACTATCAACAATCGTAAGTAGTTTTGCTATTTGCATTTAAAATAAAGAGTAAGATAACTAGTTATGAAAATAATTAGCAGGCATAGGAAAATTTACATTACTTCATCTTCTACCATTTCTCTATTTTGTTCATAGTAATTCTGATTTTTCATTCAAAATTATCAAAGATTAAAAAGTTTTCAAGAGAAAGCTTTGTTGAAGAAATGAAAATTCCAAAGGAGACACAAAATTCTTATATAGTCAAATGTAGAATGAGCTAATTCGTGGATTTAATAACTAGAAAGTCATCACCATAACCAAAACAGTGATGTCACTGAAACCCTGAATAATTTTTTTGGGTTCTATAATGATAATAATTTATTAAACAGATAAGGAAGAAATGAAAATTCATCTAATGGGGGCTTTGATTCAAACACAAGTGATGCAAGTTCTATTCAATGTGAAGAACTTGATGATCGATATGTTGATGTTCGGGGGTCTTATGATACCAACATAAGAGGTTCCAATGATGGTAATAAGATAAAGGTTGATGATGATAAGGAATTAGCAGCTGGTCCAATCGAAGGAATGAGATTTAGAAGTTTTGATGAATTGTTCAGCTTTTACCAATCACATGCGTAGTTGAAAGAGTTTAGTGTGGTGAAGAGAGCAATGAGTAGGAAAAATTCTGATGTCCCTAATTATTCTTGTTCAGCTTGTGATAAAGGTGAAAATTTGATAAGTCTAAATTATATAAACTTATTTAGCATCTTTTTCTTTAATCTTTGAGCAAATTTCGAGTATATTGTTAGCAAATTATATGAATTTAATTCATATTAAGACATTGAGCATGATTTTAACAAGTTTGTAATTTTATTAATTTTTAGAGTTAATTTTGCATAAAATTAAGTTATATTGTTACATGTTTAATAAAGTGCTTAATATATTGCAGTGGGACCATGGCATTAAATGTCACATATGAACAAGTCATATGGACAGCTAAAGCATGATTAGGTTCAAAAAATTTACCTTGGTCCAATTGAAGTTGGTTGCTAAAAAGAAATCTAATTGTGTCTTAAATTGGGTCACAAAATCGTCTATCATGGAGAAGAGAAGCCCGAATTCGAAAAGCATCATGTGCAACCCAAAAATTTTGAGGTCCTTGCACTTAGGAAAGAATCAGAAACCAACTCCCAAATATTTCCCAAGAAACCATCTAACCCTTAGCACAAAGCTAGAATCAAGGGAAAAAATCAGCCACTTTCCACATTTTATGGCCAGCCAAGAGAGGGAGCATTTCAAGAGATCCCTCAAGCTATTTTTACCAAACTCTCAAGCTCTCCATCCACTATAAATACCACCCTTCACCCCTCACTAAACTCATCCCCTATCACTCACTAATCCATTAACACACATTCCTCTCATTCTTCTTCCATCCCTTCCACACATAAGCCTTCTCATTTCCCCTTTTCTCTTTAGCTAGCATTTTCCCTTGAGGAAAACCTCTTTAGGCCGGCCACCTTGAGGAGCATTTTACGAAAAAGTAATCACGAGAATAGGAGAAAGCCACCACGACCAATCTTCGAAGAACTACCAAAATCATCAAGAGTTTCTTCTTCCTTAAATCTTATTGTGTTTATTCAATATGTTTGCAATTTGTTTTGAGGTTTCCCATTGACAATGATGACTTAATTTTGTTTAGCTAGAATGATTACATTAATTTGATAAAGTTCATTTTGATTCATACTTGTGATGTTTTGTGCATCAATCATTCATGCTTCCAATTAAAAACATGTATGTATTTCATGCATTAAAATATGTTTGAATGCATGTGAATTAGTTAAACGATCCTGACCAGATGACAATTAATGGACGCAATAATTGGAAGGTGCATACTTAATTTAGATCTTGATCTGATTAAATTAAAGGTTCGTAATAACTCGGGAGAGCTCTATTACCTTGCATAACTTTAGGTTTGTGTGACTAAATTGTTTCAAACCTGATCCGTACTTGTTACTTCACATGAATTCTAAGGAATCCTTAGTTAAATTATGACATTGGTTTATGCATATTTTTTCTAAGTATGAGATTCGGTTGAACTTATATGAGATTCTCAGTTAATGAAAGATCAAATTGCCATGGAATATTTTTCGAACATTCTTAAGCATGATGAAAAATGAATTAAGTCGAATGTTGTAATTATTCTAGCTTATTCATGTTATTGTTGTTAACTCGGAAAAATCGTTGCTAAACCATCACCTTGCATTTCATTTCATTTGCATTTAGATCAACTTGCATTTAATTAAATTAATTTAACACCTATCACACAAAATTATTGTGTTTTTCTTAACCAATTTGTGAATAATAATTTTTACAAGTGTCGATTTAAATATAGTCCCTGTAGAGATGATAGCTCTTATATTTACTTATTACTTGATAACGATTGTGTATACTTGCACAAACCTACGCATTACACAAATCTAATTAGAGGAAGAAGAGCAAAAGAATATCTTAACTTGCAAGGGTGAATGTTGTTTTAGAATGTGGTAGTATGTGGAGTGTTAGTAGCGTAATCACAATTTATTCACATGAACTCATGCCTGACATGTCAATGCTAATGTTTGGACATAGGCATATTTCTAATCAATTAAAGAGGACCTTTGATTTTCCAATTTGCAAAAACATTAAATTGCTACAAGTTGAATTAAGTAGACCAAATCAAATGGAGTGTTTATTAGAGGATTGTATAAATTATATCTATAACAACAGGAGGTTCATCATGCAAGAGGAGGATGCTAAGTATTTGAGATTTATTTTCTGTAAAATACAAAATAAAAATAGAGATTTCTTCCACCAATTTGAATTTGATGGTTTTGGAAGGTTGAAGAATATTTTTTGGATTCGTTCTCAAAATAAAGCTGAAAATTTTAACGTAAGGAGACTCAAGGTGAAGTCAGTAAATATTGGTCGTGAACTAGGATAAAAATATAAATTGTTAAGGGAGGACGAAGCTTAATTTTTTATTTTTTTTGAATTGTTAATTTTAAGGGATTAAAGTGTAAATTTATTATCATACAATTGGTGAATATTGAATATGCCATTATATTTTGTTTTCATTGATATTTGTCATTTTATTTTGAAAAATATGAATAAATTTGTCATGTAATTAAATTTTACTACTAAACTTTAAATATTATTAAAATTTTCTGCCAACGTATTGTTTTTTAATTAAAAGTTACCACTTTATATGAATTTTGATGATTTGAAAACATAATTTAATAAGAAATTTCTTTTAATAAATATTTAATAATAATTTAACTTATAAATATTAAAAATTAATAAACTAAATTAGAATTTCTATTTAATGAAACAAAACTTGAAAAATAAAAAAAACATATATTATAAAAAAATTAAGTTTATTTTATAAAATATCCATTTTTATTTATTTTTAGTTTTGTATTAATTAACTTATTGCTGTTAAATATTAAAAGCAAAATAAAAATATTTTATATTAAATTTTGTCTTTTCAAGTTATTTTAAACTTAAATTGAATAGCAAAATTCAATAAAAAAAATTAACAGTAATGTAAAAATCAATCAAATAAAAGTAAAGCAATAAAATTGAAAATAGAATTAAAAGTATAGTGATGAATTTATCTTTAGTTTGTAAAGAAATTGACAAATAGTATAATAGTAAATTTTAATTTGAACTTATATACATATTAACCCAAATTTTAAAAGGACCAAAAATCAAAATATAATTATTGAGCCAACATGCAAAATTCCAATTTTAAATTTAAGAAAAAAATCTCACTCAAAATTTTGTACACCATTACTTTTTTTATTTCCTTTACTATGATCATGCAAATATCATACCGCAATTTAAAGTTATATACATTTTTCATTGTATAAAAGATTATCATTTACAAAAATCAAAAGAGTAATTATTTTTTTCTTTTGGTATGTCTAATGCAAATATAGTTCTAGTTTGTGCCTTCAGCTTTTGCCCCCAGGCACCCAATTTGCTTTGCTCTAAATACAACCATCAAATTGCTTTCTGAAATCCCCCGGAAAACGAAAACGGAGGTGGTTGGTTCGGCAACTCTGTGATCACCGGGTCTTCTCTCGCCATGGTTGTCAACCGATGTGGTGGCGAACCAGGTGGCGATGTGTATAGGACGGTGGTTTCAAGTACCTGTTGGCGAACCAGTTGCTGTTGTTGGAACAACTTTTGGGCATGTAATGCAGTCAAGTAGAGGCCAGCCGCCAAGAAAACAGTCATCAATGTCAACACACCAGCCGCACAAAACAAGCCTTCTCTGATTATGAGACAGCTTTCTCTCGGTTTCGACCAGTTTTTCAAATGTCCCGATTCCACACTTAGCCCTATCAGCAACAAAATCTCCGCCACCGCAAAGCAAAGCCTGAAATTGAAATCAATGAAAACTTCAGCTGCTTTGCTTTTATAATTGAATTAATCTCACCAAAAGTCCTCAAATTATCGGAAATTTTAAAATTGATCCTGAAACTTTAAAATCATCTTTAAAGTATCATTTTAGTCGTGATTGTGGGTTATATTCAAGATACAAGAACCGAATTATAAACATGTGTGTACCAACCGCATAAAGAGTTTGAATTAAATACGATAAACAACAGAGATGTGATGATGTTAATAAAATTTAAAATGACTATTTTTAAGCTTAAATGATAAATAAAATAAAAAAAAGTTCAAAATTAATAATCAATTCGATCTCTAGCGGAAAAAAAAAACACCTAATTGAGTCCTTAGTCAAAAATTAATTTAAAAATTTTGATAGCTTAATTGATTGCTAATTTTCTATTAAACCCTCGTTTAATTGATTATTTATTTATTTAAATAAGTTAAGCCTTGTTATCTATAAAGTAAATATATGCATCTACAAAACCGTAGTCAAAGGTAGCCAAGTTATTTAATGTTTAAGCTAATGTTTTAAGGGCCCAATGAAAACTTCTAAAGTATAAGTTCGAATTTAGAATTTGTATCATAGTTTGATGTAAGATACAATTAACCTTAATAGTTTAAAGAAAAGGGTAATCGAAATTCATAAGCAGCATAGGAAAGAAAAAAAAAAATTGGAAAAAGGGCACGAAAATGAAGCAATGCAATTGAAGAGGGCGGTGAAACCCAGAATGAAGGCTGATAGTGTATGTTTGAGAATGTTACCAAGTGGTGACAAAGAAAAATCCAGCCTGCCAGGTGAGAGTCTTGAACTGAGTGGAATCAGGATCCCATGAAAGCAGAACCGGCGGCGGTGATTTACTCACCGCAATCAACATGTACATATGTTCCACCAACATCACCACTGCAAGTCCAACAAATGCCACTGCTGAACACAACAATGCCATCTTCCCGCTTCCACTGTATATGCATTCATATTTCACGTCTTTCCCACCTTCTCCACTCTCCACCCATTTTTCCTACGCCAAATCATGTGTATATCAACGAACTGAAGCGAGGACATAAAGGGAAATTGGGGGGGGGGAGTCAAGTACCTGGGAACGAGTGGCTTCGGCTACGAGGCAAAGTACGAAGCAGAAGAGACCACATATGATGGTGACAACTATGAAAGCAACACCGGTTTTGCTGCCTAATTCGGTGCTTCGACGACTTGGGGCGAGATCAGCATGTGTGACACCTACTGTTTTAGGCATTTTCGGGCAACAAAAACGGAATTCATGCAAGGAGTTGATGGGCGGGCGGGGAATTAAATGGTTTGCGCTACCAAAACTGAAGGAATTATCGAATAGCTTGGAGCAAAGGTTGCTTAAAGCCCAAAGATTCCAATGATTCTGGCCTTTACTGTGAAGTTATTCACATTGATTGTGGCTTTTTCTATATATTTTTTAAAGATGAAGGCCACAATGGGGGTTGCTTCACCATAGACACGTGTAAAAAATTAGAGACTTCACCATCTTCCACCGTCTTTTATCTCAAAGTGCATTTCCCATCCTTTCTTTTTCTTTACCTTTGCCTCAAAGTGGAATTTGTTAGCCATTGCAATTGTAATAGAAAAATAGTCTCCTGATACCAATGTTACTGTTTCAGCTCACATTATGATTTTTTTTTTTATATTCTCTATGTCACATTAAATTTTGATTTAAGTTAGATTGTAATTTTTAAATTAAAACCTTAAAAAAAAAATCAAGATATGAATGATATTTTTTTAAGAAGTTAAATAACAATTTTATCAAGTACATGGTCAAAGGTTCTTATCTGTATCCTCACTAAATATGAATAAACTTTCCCATTACTGTTTTTTCCATTAAGATGTCACTTAACTTAGCATTGGATCCGACAAACATTCGGAATTAGATTGGTACATTAAATTAATTAGATCAAAAATTAATTGATTGATTAGTTCAAACAAAAGGATTAAATTAATTAGATTATGAACTCTCTGAATTGATTAAATTAAGAAAAAATTTTGATAAGTCTATAGTTGAATGCATTTTATGATTTTTTTTATTTTTTATAATTTATTTAATTGAAGCTGAATCGATGATTAAACCAATCAATTTAAAAATTAATATCTTGACTAATTCGATGGACATTTTAACAAAATTTTGAAGTTTAGAGATTGAATTACTATAAAAATGAAACTAAACAGGTTTGGCTTTCAATGTTGACCAAACAAAACATAAAGTTCCTAGATGCCTAAAGTTTCAATTGTTGAGATTTGCCAACTTTAGAGAAAGGAATAATAACCCAACAAAGTGATATCCCCCTGAAAGAACAAATGCAACAGTGACTTAAGAATATTGATGTCGGTTTGCTGCATTGCCTTCTAATCTTCTCTGGTTTATTCCAAGAATATATTACAATTATATAATTAATTCATCTTTCTGCATAAACTTCAAATTTTATGTTCCACAAAGTTGTTACTTATACAGTAGAATAATTTTAAAAAAAAATAAACTATCTTTAAATGATGGTATTTAGCGACTTTAAAGGTCGGAATCTGACATTTGTAATCCTAAGACAGATCTTTATATTTGGATTTATGGGATTCTTTTTTTCCATCTAAAATTTGGAAGAGTAACTAACAATAACATCAAGCATTTGTTGTTTGTAAACCTACTAATGGCTTCTAATGCTTCAACTTAAATATATCCTAATGCATCTCCATTCAAATTGTCCCCTTCCATCATTGGACAATCTGATGAATCATGTTCGAAATGCCCACAGCAAGAATCGGAATAATGTCTTCGTTTTCGAGTTATATCGATCCCATCTCTTGGCCTTCTATCCTTCAGCTTTCCTGAAGTGAGAGGTTCATGAGAAGTCCCCATTGTGAAGCTTTGAACAATTCCATCTGTATCTTCTACCTCTGGTAAGATCAAATCAGATGGACAATTGTATACGATATCATTTGCACTTTGTGTCGTCCTAGGAAGGTCCTTGATGCGGGAAAGAACCATGGCAGTTTGCTCACAAGCAACATCGAGGCGTTCTTTTGTTTCGATTGACTCTGCTATGAGTGCTGAAGTCAAGGACTCTAACAACTGAATCTTTTCGGAGTGCTCTCTCGTTGCATTGCTTAATGGGTTTATGGAAGCCGAACTATTCAAACGCCAACGGCTGGGCAGGTATGGGTCTGGAATATGGAAACAGTTATTACTAGATAGAACACGAAGAACATGCCTGCAAAGAATACCTGAAAACTCAAAATGATGGCAACTACAACTAATCTGCTCTTCACACAGAACGCAGATCACTTTACACCCTCCATCCATTTGGGTATGGTGTTTGACCTCGAAGCAGCCTTCATCAACCACAAAGGATGCATATTGTGGAGCCAATAAAAGCTCTTCTTGGAGCTTACCAAAGGCATACGGTGTAAGAACAGTAGCCGCATGAGATTCAATTGGTGAGCCTGTTTTAAGGCAGACTTTCTGCGATTTCCTTGGCTGCTTTTGCTTAGAACCACGGTCATTGAATTCAACAACCTCAGCCACCTACAAAAGAAAAAAAATGTTCAATAAGATTTGGCATAGTATCAACAAAATACGGGAGGAGGAAAAAAAAAATTGCGCACTTGTTCTACAAAACGATCTAGTCGGGACTGTGCACTCAAAATCCGTTGGATGAAAGTAGTAGTGGTCTCTGATTGACATAAACTTGTCAAACCTGCAAAGAAGTAAGGCCTCAAGAATGGCAAAGCCCAAAATGTCCGCAATGCATATAAGCTGATAATGTGCTTATTATCATGGAGTCCGTATTTATCAATCATTTCTCTCCATTCTTCTACAAATTCTTCTAACAGCTCCAGACCATAAAGCCGATAAAAATCAGATTTCCAGTCATCATATCGTGACCCAAGCAAAACAGAGAACCAATCTGAGAACTTTGAGATAATGTGGCAAATACTAAAAGCATGCTTCGTTTCAGGCATTTCAATAGCAATTGCCTCTTTCAGCCACATATTTTGGTCAGTTAGTAGGGTTTGTGGAGCCTTTCCTTTCATGAAGCCCAAAAATGTCTGCATAAATATTGGGAACATCAAGAATCAGAAAGACGTGCAATCAGAGAACTAAAAAAAAAACACAAAAAGGAAAATGAGATCAACATAAGGACTAGAAACTTAAAGAATCAAATATGCATCAATTGCACTTTAAAACTCCATTCACCTTAATGTTTTTAACTTCGAGATTAAATTACTCCATGTACATATTTACATCCCATAATCTATACTTTAACAGCATCGAAACTCTAGAATGAATTAGGAGAAACCGAAGTGTGTGAAGTTAATTATCCCAAAAACAGGTGCAAAGTCTGGGGCAGGAGCCCCATCGCCAAGGTGAATTGCATATCTGTAGTATACTAAGAGTAAAATGTATGGCTATAGGTTTTCTACCTTCAATCCCCATGAGAAAGATTGTATGTTTTCATCTCGTAAAAGGACACATCCAAAAAAAGTGGTCATTCCATGATTGTCTACTCCAACCCATACACCTAATAGCATGTCATAGGCATCCAGGCGGTGCGTCGTATCGAAAACCACAGCATCTCCAAATGACACGTATAACTGAACAGATGAAGCATAAGTCCATGCAATATGTTCCAGCCTGTTATGGCCATCTAATTTGAAATCATATTGAAAGTTGGGATTTTCATCCTTTAGTTTTTTGCACATTGCAATAAGATCAATAGGATCATTATCGCGATTGACATTTCTAAAAGACTGCAGCAGGTTCCTCACATCTATTTCTGTAAACGGTAAACAGCCTAATTTAACTCCTTTCTCTAGCTCCATCAATCTTAACATTTGTCTCACTGACATTCCAGCTTTTGCAAACATGCAAATCCGTGCTTTGTCATCTGGAGTAATGGTACAGTAGGCAGGAAGAAGACATACTTCATTTGCTTTTAAGAGTTCATGGTTGTGGATGTTGCTAAAGGCAGTAACACGCCATTCAGGAACATTGAAATCTGCACGCTTGACAATGCGCATGAATGCTCGACAACCGCAACGCGATGATTTGCGATTCCTCTGCATCTTCCCATCTTCAGATAACTTCATCTGCGGATAGCCGCCTCGATGGCAAGTAAAATCCCTTCTCGTGACACCTCGACCAATCCCATCTTTCCCTCGGGTTCGATGGCGTCTGATCGAGAAACCACATTGTTTGGCAAAACTGCAATAAAATTCATAAGCAGCATCCTGTGATACAAACCTCTGGCCGATAAATGGAACAAGATTCACAGAAGTTTGTTGCGACAATATCGTGTCTTCGGGCATTTCCACAATAGTTCCATTATCATCTTGAGATAAATCAGTGCCATTTTCAGAAGATTCCATCACCATACTTGTCCCTTCTGACATTCTTTACAGAAAAGAAAAATAAAATCTCAATTATACACAATATAACAACAACAAGTAATAGTTAAATAAAATTTGCAAATACAGTGAAGCCATATGAAATAATACTATGAAAGCAAAAGAGCTAGTGACTGCAATCATAACATAAAAATAAGATCAAAGAACTACATTGTATGCAGTAAAGAAACTAGCTAATCTTCTCCTTCGATACTCTTCTTCATGCCAGCTAATTTCTTTTATCATTTCCTCGGAAGATCCATTAATAACTAATAAGTGATCACTTAAAATTAGCATTAACAGAACTAATTCTTCAATTAACCCAATGTGTAGACTAACATTTCAAATCAAAGGGAACTTGAAAATTCCACTATATTTCGATAAAATAAAGCCAGATCAAAACAATAAAAAAAACACAGAATATAGCTTAAATTTGGAGAAAAAAGAACTCACTCGATAGCTAAATTTCTCAATGCAAGCTTGATTTCTTAGCCATTTGATACCCTCTGGAAAATGACCCTACACCCAGAAAAGGGAAATCATTACAATTTAAAAAAGATCAATTTAAAAAGGAACTCGCTTATTTACATTTTGAGTAACTTGCTTAGTAAATTTGCAAAAATGAACTCCTTAAATTTGAATTAATTAATATTCGATTGATTGGACTTGTAAATTTAATTTTGGGCTTGTTCATAATTTTGTCGAATTTAATTTGAACTTAAAGTGGATTTGAGCTCTTTTTATAATTTGGATAATTTTGGCTCATTAATGTTTGGCATATATAAGTATTTTTCTGTAATTTTGAATTACAAAAATACAAAAAATACCAAAAGGGGGAATGGAAAATTTACAAGAAGGTCCCCCTGGTTTTGCAAATTTTATAATCTGGTCCGCAGGACCCTGCACTCGCTCCACCACACCACTCGTGAACCACCGTCCAACCCCAACTCAGCAAATCAACCACCATAATTTAAAAAAAAAAACAAAGGAAAACTTCTTTTTTTACGAAATCCCAGCTTGAACCTGAAAATAAGCAGAGAAATCAGAAGAAGAAAAAGTAAGAAACCAGTTTCACCCAAGGATTCATCGGAGCCGTTTGGGTTCTCCGTTCATCGATCCGGACGGTCGAAAGTCAGCCACCTACGAGAGGAGCCCCATATCTGGGAATCGTGCTGGATCAACGGTAAAAGGCGGAGATCAGGTCAGGAGAAGTTCAAGAGGTTTTCGGGTCCTAAAGTTTTTGTTTGGTTTCGATTTTGGAATATCGGAACCAGTAGAAGCGAAGGGGGAAGAAAATCGATCTTTTCGTGGCCTCCGATCAACGTAAAAGGCGGCACCGGTGGCGGTTAAAGAAGGCGGCAGTTAAGAATATCTCGCTAAGAAAAGGAAAGGGAAAAAATGAGATGAAAGGAGGAAAGAAACGACGGATCAGATGGCGCTGGAGAAGACCGCCGGAGAACCAGGCCGTGGCGGCAAGGGAGGGAAAGCTAGGGTTTGCTAAAGAGAGAAGAAGAAAAGAAGATAAGAAGAGAAAGGAGAACAAAAGAATCGAGAAAATGGGAAAGAAAAAGGAAAAACGAGAAATTGAAAAAACAGAAGCAAAAAATACAATCACTTATTATTTATTTTTTTTATGGTTTTTATCCTAATAATAAAAAAATTTATTATCTCAAATGGTATACACCTAATATTATTTATCAAAATAGTATCTTTACAATAGTTATCATGGGTGGTTCCTTACAAGTGACACTATCATTTCTCTTTTTCTATAATTATCATGCCATCATTAGGTCATAATACGATGGCGCCAATATTACTTGTCTAAATACGGGTTAGAGAAGTGGAAAAAATTTGTCAAGCGACACTCAAGTAGACGGAATCTGTCAGGCGACACCAACATTACCTGTTAATACAAACTCTTCTCTCAAAAATACTAAATTGTTTATTCACAAAAAAAAACATTATTATAAAAATAAAATTAATATTTTATTATTCATACCAAAAATACTAAACTGTTTTATTCCAAAAAAAATTATAATTATAAAAATAAAATTATTATTTTATTATATATATCAAAAAATAACATCACATAATAAATTTTCAACACAAAAAATATTTAAAAATTAAAATGTTAATGCTGAAAATCTTAAACAAATAATAATCACATAAAAGCCCTGAAAATTAGAAATTAATTTTTAATATTAATTAAGTAAAAAATAAATAAATATTTTTTTTTTAGTTTTCTTTTATAGTGGTGTCACAACTTTCACCTTTCACCCCTTAAATTTTTTTAAACTCGCATATAGTTATACTAGTATCGTCGTATAGGTTAGCACCACTAATAAAAAATAATTTTTTAAATTCTATTATGGCTTAATGATTGTGGGAAAAAAAGTGGTGGTTCCAACTTGTAACGCACTATCTATGGTCGTTGTTTCAAACGTATCATTTTAGTAAATAATTTCATGAGCACAATATTTGAGATAATAATTTCTTTTGTATTATTGGGAAAAAACTTTTTTTATTAAGTTATTTATTTTTGTAATTTAATTTAATTTTTTTTGTATTTATTTTTAACATAATGTTAAATATTCAGAATACAACATTCACTATCACATCGAACATTTTAAAAAATATAAGTATCACATTAAATATTTTTTAAACATAAATATTTTAAACATTTTATGAAAATATAAATATTAAATGTGAAATTATTCTTAAAAATCTTCACTTGAGAAAGGGAAATATATGAAAAAGAGAAATTTGTTAAAAATAAATATGAATGTCCATATTTTAACCCCCTCATTTATGAGGTAAAATCTCTCATTCATTATGCAATGTTTAATATATGAGTTAATGAATCAATTAAATAAGCTTCATTTATGGTATTGCATTGAATGTTAATTATAAATTATAAATAAAATCCTTACCTGAGTGAAATAAAAAAAAAAGATGAGAAAAATTTTCTTGTATTTTCATTCACTTTTATTTATTGTTTTATTAATTTTTCTATAACACTTTATCAACACGAGCTTCTACGAGTTCATAGTAAAGTTCACGTCATTTCGACTTTATATAATTTACCCGTATAACTCCCGTTAAACTATATATGGTATACGTACTTTCATAATTCTTTTATTTTATTTTCTAGATGAAATATTTGCTTTGGGTAACATTTGCACATTTATTTTTACAACTAAAATCTAATAATGATAATTATATATACATGTTTTTTTTAAAGAAATTTCAATTAATTTAATTTGTGTTAAGTTATTATTATGGCTATTCCTTGTTATGCCAATCTTTGACATACATATTATTATTTAGCAAATTTGGTATATATAATTGAATTATTTTATGATTGAGAATACTTATTATTTTAATATTTTTTAATTCAAGTGATTATAATGTCAAATCTTGCCAAACTTGAATTTGTGGCCTTAGACATCTTAGGCAAGAATTATTTGTCATGGGTGTTAGATGCTGAAATTCACCTAGATGCAAAGGTCTAGAAAATACTATATTAGCAGATAAAGAAGCATCTAATCAAGACAAGGCAAAAATAATGATTTTCATCCTTCATCATCTGCATGAAGGATTAAAAGTGGAATATCTCACTGTGAAAGACCCTCTTGAGTTGTGGAAAAATTTGAAAGAACGATTTGACCATCAGAAAACTGTGATACTTCCTAAAGCTCGTTATGATTGGATGCACTTACAGTTGCAAGATTTTAAGATTGTAAGTGAATACAATTCAGTACTTTTCAAAATTTGTTCTCAACTAAAATTATGTGGAGAAAACATAACTGATGAAGACTTGTTAGAGAAAACATTTTCAACATTTCACACTACTAATGTGCTCCTGCAGCAACAATACCGTGAAAAAGGTTTTAAAAGGTATTCTGAATTGATTTCATGCCTTTTGGTGGCTGAACAAAATAATGAGCTATTGATGAAAAATCATGGAATTCGTCCCACTGGTTCTGTACCATTCCCTGAAGTGAATGTAGCAGTACACAATAATTATGAAAAAAAAATATAGAAGTCGCAAGTGTGGTCGTGGATGTAGTGGGGGACGTGGTCGAGGACGTATTAGTAATCGTTATCATGGTGGTCATAACAATGATACTTCTAACCACCAGAAAAAGAATAACAATGAAATATAAGAAAGAAGTGGTCAAAATAATCCTTCAAAGATTGTTGAGAATATATGCTACCGATGTGGTATGAAGTGGCATTGGTCACGTACCTGTCGTACGCCTGAACATTTAGTGAAACTTTATCAAGCATCCATTAAAAGGAAGGGAAAGCATATGGAGATAAATTTTATATCCCAAAATGATGAAATAGAGGCAAAAGATGAAGATATTCACTATAATACTAAAATTGACCATGCCTACCAGGGTGATAAATTTAATGACCTTAATAATATAACTCATCTAGATGTGACAGATTTCTTTGAGAATCTTAGAAAAATTAATGTTATTTTGACATTTTTATGTTGTTTTAAGTATATTTTATTTTCTTGCATAAAGAATAATTTATATTTTTAATAAATATTTGTAATGTTTCTCATATTATATTTTGTTTGTTTTTATAAAGAATATGAATATTCAACAAAATTTCGATGGACCCAAAATCAATGGAGACATGTGTCTTGCAGATAGTGCTACAACACATACGATACTCAAAGATAAAAAATATTTTTCTCATTTGACAATGAGTAATGCCCATGTTAATACAATATCGGGTAGTTCAAAATTTATTGAAGGCTCTGGAAGAGCTATTATATTATTACCTAAAGGTACAAAATTTATCATTGATGATACTTTATATTCCACTAAGTCTCAAAGAAATTTATTGAATTTTAAAGATATTCGTCTTAATGGATATCTTATTGAGACTATGAATGAAAAAAATGTTGAATATCTATATATTACAAATGTTGAATATGGAAAGAAATATGTTTTGGAGAGGCTACCTGCTTTTTCATCAGGTTTATATTATACACATATTAGTGCAATTGAGTCACATGTTACTACAAACCAGAAGTTTGTAGAACCACATACTTTTACTATTTGGCATGACCGATTAGGCCATCCCGGATCTATTATGATGCGAAGAATCATCGAGAATTCAATTGGACACCCATTAAAGAACCAAAAGATTCTTGAATTCAAGGATTTATCTTGTGTCACTTTTTCTCAAGGAAAATTGATTATTAGACCATCACCAACTAAAGTTGGGATTGAATCTCCCAAATTTCTGAAACGCATTCAAGGTGATATATGTGGGCCCATTCATCCACCATGTGGACCATTCAGATATTTTGTGGTATTAATAGATGCATCTAGTAGGTGATCACATGTGTGTTTATTATCGACTTGCAACCTGGCGTTTGTGAGACTACTTACTTAAATAATTTGATTAAGAGCACAATTTTTAGATTATGCAATCAAAACTATTTGTCTTGATAATGCTGGTGAGTTTACATCCCAAGCTTTTAATGATTATTGTATGTCAATTGGGATAAAAGTTGAACATCCTGTAGCTCATGTTCATACACAAAACAGTTTAGCTAAATCGTTTATCAAACACCTCTAACTAATAGCTCGGCCATTACTCATGAGAACAAAACTCCCTGTTACAGCTTGGGGATATGTTATTTTGCATGCAGCAGCACTTGTGCGCTTAAGGCCAACAAGTTATAATAAGTACTCCCCATTACAATTGGCTTTTGGTCAAGAGCCAAATATTTCCCATCTTAGAATTTTTGGATGTGCAGTATATGTTCCAATTGCTCCACCACAATGCACAAAGATGGGTCCTCAAAGGAGGTTGGGAATATATGTTGGTTATGAATCTCTTTCTATAATTAAATATGTTGAACCATTAACTGAAGATTTATTTACTGCACGATTTATTGATTGTCATTTTGAAGAAACAACATTCCCAACATTAGGGGAAGAGAAAATATAACTGGTAAAAGAAATTACATGGAATGGATCATCATTATCTCAATTAGATCTTCATACAAGTCAATGTGAACAAGAAGTTCAAAGGATTATACATTTGTAAAACATTGCCAATCAACTGCCAGATTCATTTACTGACCTAAAGAGAATTACAAAATCTCACATACCAGCTGAAAATGCTCCAATACGAATTGATATCCCAATAAGGCAAATTATTAGTGCAAAAGAAAGTAATCCATGCCTGAAGCGTGGAAAGCCAATCGGTTCTAAAGATAAAAATCCTCGTAAAAGGAAAGGAGCAATTATTCAAGATGATAATATTGTGGAGGCAATTGCCCCATAAGAGGCCAAAGATATAACTAACAAAAAACCCCAGAAGAGGTTCAGGTACCTGAAAATGGTGATAACGAAGAAATCTCAATAAATTATATTACTTCAGGAAAAAGATGAAACCGAAAAAGTATAATTGCCGACAACAATTTTGCTTATAATGTTGCTATTGAAATAGCAAAAGAAAATGAGGATCCTGAGCCTAAATCTATTGAGGAATGTAGAAATAGAAAAGATTGGCCAAAATGGAAAGATGCAATTCAAGCAAAATTAAATTCACTTTCTAAACTTGAGGTTTTTGGACCTATAGTCCAAACCCCTAAATATGTAAAGCCAGTAGGATATAAATGGATATTTGTATGAAAAAGAAAAGAAAAATAAAGTCGTAACATATAAATCATGACTTGTAGTACAAGGATTTTCGCAAAGACCCTGCATTGATTATGAAGAGACATATTCTCCTGTGATGGATGCAATCAAGTTTAGATACCTTATTAGTCTAACAATATGTGAAAAACTTGACATACGTCTAATGGATGTTATTACAGCCTATTTGTATGGTACACTTGATAGTGAAATTTATATGAAAATCCTAGAAGGATTTAAAATCCCTAAAGTATATAGAGTTTCCTGGGAAAATTGCTCAATCAGATTAAAGAAAAGTTTATATGGATTAAAACAATCTGGATGTATGTCGTACAATCATCTTAGTGAATATTTGTTAAAAGAAGGTTATAAAAACGATCCAATCTGCCCATGTGTTTTTATAAAAAGGTCTGAACCAAACTTTATGATAATTGCTATTTATGTTGATGATCTAAATATTATTGGAACTCCTGAAGAGCTTTAAGATGCAGTAAATTATTTAAAGAAAGAATATGAGATGAAAGATCTAAGAAAAATAAAATTTTGTCTTGGCCTGCAGATCGAGCATTTAAAAGATGGAATTCATGTCCATCAGTCAACTTATACAAAAAAGATCTTAAATAAATTTTATATGGATAAAGCACATTCATTGAGTACCCTGATGGTTGTACGATCATTAGATGTGAATAAAGAACAATTTCATCTTTGTGAGAATGATAAAGAGTTTCTTGGTCCTGAAGTACCATATCCAAGTGCCATAGGAGCATTGATGTATCTTGCAAATAACACAAGACCTGATATAACTTTTGCTGTAAACCTGTTAACAAGATTTAGTTCTTATCCAACATGTAGACATTGGAATGGAATTAAACATGTATTTAGATATCTTAGAGGGACCATTGATATGGGGTTATTTTATTCAAATGATTTAAAATCCCTATTAGTTGGTTATGCTGATGCTGGATATTTATCAAATCCACATAAAGGTCGATCTCAAACTGGATATTTATTTACATGTGGAGGTACTGCCATATCATGGGGTTCAACAAAGTAACCATTAGCTGCTACCTCTTCAAATCATGCTGAAATAATTGCAATGCATGAGGCAAGCCGAGAGTGTGTTTGGCTAAGGTTATTAACCCAACATATCCAGAAGATATGTAATTTGCCTTTACAGGAAAATATGCCAACTATCTTATACGAAGATAATGCAACATGTATAACTCAATTAAAGGGTGGTTATATCAAAGGTGACAGAACGGAACATATTTCACCAAAATTATTCTTCACTCATGATCTTGAGAAGAAAGGTGACATAAAAGTTCAACAAATTTGTTCTAGTGATAATTTAGTAGATCTTTTTACCAAGGCATTGCCAACTTCAACATTTGAAAGACTACGAAACAAGACTGGAATGGGTCGACTCAAAGATATAATGTGATGTCGTCATTGGGGGGAGTCTAAAACACGTTGTACTCTTTTTCTTTAACCAAGGTTTTGTCCACTGAGTTTTCCTGGTAAAGGTTTTTAACGAGGCAACTTGTAATATGAGATTGTGTACTCTTTTTCCTTCATTAGGTTTTTATCCCACAGAGTTTTTCCTAATAAAGGTTTTAATGAAGCACTGTTTTCTTTAGTGGACATCTAAGGGGGAGTGTTATAAATAAATGTGAATGTCCATATTCTAACCCCCCCTATTTATGAGGTAAAACCTCTCATTCATTATGCAATGTTTAATATATGAGTTAATGAAGCACTTAAGTAAGCTTCATTTATGGTATTGCATTGAATGTTAATTATAAATTATAAATAGAATCCTTACCTGAGTGAAATAAAAAAAGACGAGAAAAATTCTCTTGTCTTTTCATCCACTTTTATTTATTGTTTTATTAAATTTTCTATAACAAAATTGTTGTTGCAAGTATGATTATTATGAATTTTGTGTTTGAAAAAAATATATATTGCATTCACATAGCACCCAAAAGTCTTTATAAACACTTTGGCGTGTTTAAGGGTTAGATTTATTTGTTTTAAATGTTTAATAAGATTGAGAAAATATTTTTAAACAAAATCTACTAGTGAAGTAAAGGAAGAATAACAAGAAAAAAAATATTATACATTAAATTATATAACTTTTATAAATATTTTAATTTTTAAAAAATTATCCACAATCCAAATTTTCTAGCTGTACCCTAGATAGAATGGTGTAAGTTTTAATATAATTTCTAACTATTTTAATTTTCTAATGTTGCATTTAATTTAGTTTGAAGAAATTAAAATTATTTTAAAACAAAAAAACCGTTATTGTGGCTACAATTCGTGTCTTGGGGCACTTCTACAATAGTTTCATTCAGAGACAAATCCAGGATTTTACTTCAAGAGGGGCAAAACTTCTAAATCTGAACGATTTTTTTTTATAACGTAAAAAAGTATTCATTCTTCTTGAATTTTTTTATCAAACAAATCAATTTAATATTTTTCAAAAAGTATGAACGTTTTAACTGTAAAAAAATTAAAAGAAAAAATCACACTGTATAAAATTAAAATTTTCTTTCCAATATGTAAAAAAAAAAACTAATAATATAATAAAAGTTTCATAAATATCATTATAATTCCAAAAATTAAATTTAAAAAACTTGACATTAGTCATATTTCTCAATACTAGGCATCCTAAATTGTACCATCTACTTTTTCATAAGATCGAACTCATTAATGATAGAATTTATTGAAAATTCTCGAGCTATCTCTTTTTCAATGTATGCCACCAAGTAAGTTGAAAGAAAATCACCCCCCATTCTATTGCGAAGCCTTGTCTTCACAATTTTCATGGCTAAAAATGTTCATTTGGTTGTTGCAGTAGACACAGGAAGAATTAGTACAAGACGAATAATTCTATCAAGAAGAGGATAAATACTTGACCTATTTGTTTTAGCTAGCACTTGACACAACTCGGCAACTGTAGAAGTTTTCTACAACTCTATGCTTTAATGAGCATCAAGTTGAGAATACTCTAGTTGAATTTTCATGTGTAGCTTTTCTTGCTCCGTAAAATCGTCCGGATAAAAATTATTCATAAGCTTGCAGATATCTTTCACCCAGAAAGCTTTGCAATTACCTCGTGGATCCAAAGCGGAGCTAAGAACAAGTAATTCTAATGGAGTTAAATCAATTAATTCTGGAATTTGTCTGTAAAGTCCATATTGAGCCTCTAAGTTTAGTTTTTCAAGACCCATCATACATTAATATTTGATTATTTTTATTAAAGTTATATAATTAAAAACTAAAAAATATATTGTTAATATAAAGTCTAACCTTATGTCTGAAGGGGGCGAATTATATAAAATATAATTTGACCAAGGGAACAAATGTTATATAATATGAACACTAAATCTAAAAAACATGATGATTTATATAAAAAAATTCAAAAATCGACCGTAACCGCACCCCTGGATACATCCCTGGTTACATTCAGTTATACACAATCTAACAAAAACAAGTAATAGTTAACCAAAATTTGCAAATACAATGAAACCATATGAAATAATAGCATGAAAGCAAAAGTTTTGGTTGGAGGTCAAGAGTGCTCTCTTAGATTTTTCGAAGAAACAGAAAATACTGTGGTTGGAAAGAAGACGAGTGGTGACTTCAAAAAAGATGGATGAAAGGAGCGAAGTGGCTCTTCTTGAAGAAGAATTAATCAGACTGACGGTGAAAAGCTCTCTAGTCATTCCGTCGAAGAGTCCGACGTTAATATGCTCGGTATGGACAAAGAAAACATATAATCCAGACAGTTTAAGAGCGTAGCTACGAAGTATCTGGAAAACAAAAAAGAAGTTCGAGATTCTCATTACTGGACAAAATCTGTTTACGATCTCGTTCGAAGATGAAGAAGACTTAGAACAAATACTGGAAGGTCGGCCATGGCTTTTTCGTAAACAACTAATTATTTTTGATAGGTTGACAAAATCGATAGAGAGGAGCAAGATAAAATTAGTTTGTTCTCCGTGCTGGGTAAAAGCTAGTCCGTGCCCTCTTGAATGTGATAAGAAGGATCTGATGCATGCTATTGGATCCACTTTTGGGGGAGTAATCAGATTTGAGATAAAAGGGGAATTTTGTCTAATCAAAGTCAACCTAGACGTTCAAAAACAATTAAGGAGGGGATTTTTTGTTTCTCCAAGTGACAAGGAGAAGATATGGCTACCTTTTAAATATGAAAACCTCCCAACTTTTTGCTTTGGTTGTGGGAGAATGGGTCATGGAGTTAAGGAGTGTTTGACAATTTACTAGGAAGACGGTACTAAAGCAGATGACGAGCAACCTTTCTTGCTAACACTCAAAGCAGAATCTTTCATGGTGGGAAATAAAGTTTAATTCTTGGGGCAATAAGGAAAAAATCAAAGGAGCAATACCTGTACATAGGAAGCGAAGCGGTGGAAAACGATGATGATCCTTCATCGGAGAAGTCAAACCGGTCCCGACGGTCGAAGCAGGAGTTTATCACAAAAAAGAACTCTAAAAGACAGATACCGGAGGAAAATTTGGAACAACTGAGAAATTAAGAACCGAAAATTTTGCCTCAAGACTTGGCGAGGAAAGGGAAGGAAGAGTTACACAAAAGAAAGGGCACTGGAGAAGATAATTAAAGTGCAAACTCTAAATAGGCGGGCCCTATGATAGAGACTGAGAAGATAGGCATTAATTGGTGTAGTACTGTGGATTTTTCTGGCATAAATCCAAAGGATATTGGGCTTAATCTCTTTGATGAAAGCACTCAAATGGGCCACAAGAAAAAGAGATGGCGTCGACTAGGCCACAGAAAACAGTTGCGACCTTAATATGACTGAAGCAAAACTTGGCAAACGAAAAATTCAACTTTGAGGAGGAGATTGCTTCGGGACCAGATGATGTAGAATGAATAAAAAAAGTAAAAGCTATGGAGGGGAATTGGGGAGAACAGATGATAATAGATTTGATGTGATCTAATATAGAAGAAGGAGAAGCTTTTCAACAAAATATATCGGCGATGGCAAATGGCCAGCTGACCGAGATCAATGAAAATCCTAAGCTGGAATGTCCGAGGACTAGGGAACCCTCGGGCAATCAAGAGGCTTCAACATCTCGTTAAAGTTATATAAACCCCGATAGTCTTCTTAATGGAGACAAAACTGAATGATGCTCAAATGGAAAGGCTTGGAAACGATGTGGTTTTCAAAATAGAATTGATATTTCAGCGAATGGTTCATATGGGGACTAAGTCTTTCTTGGAATGGAAACGACTTAGTGCAAGTGTATAGTTTTTCAAGCAACCATATTGACGTGGAGATCAATGAGATAGAAAATTCGAAGATATGAAGCTTCACTGGTTTTTATGGTAACCCAAATTAGTCTCAGTAGGCAGGAGTCATGGAACTTACCCCATCATTTGAACAACAACCACTCAATGCCATGGTGCGTATGTGGCGATTTCAATGAAATTATGTACGTACATGAAAAAAAAATAGAGGAGCAGTACGGGACGAAAGGCAAATGGAGAAATTTCGGAAGATTCTTGAAGAATGTGAACTGTCAGACATAGGATATCGTGAACAAAAAATTACTTGGAAAAGGGGAAACTTTGCGAAAACAAACATAAGGGAACGTTTGGACAGGGGAGTAGCAAACCGGGAATGGCTAAATTTATTTCCAAATTTTTTGCTACAACACTTACCCCACTCCTTCTCTGATCACTACCAAATTACCATCCAAACAATGCCAAATGTACCAGTATATAGGTCATTCCTTTTAAATTCGAATCATGGTGGATAACGGAACCTTCCTATGAAGAGGTTATTCAGAAATTGTGGCAAGAAAAGACTGGTAATGCCTTTGATAAACTTGAGCATACACGGGATGGACTATAAAAATAGGGGAAAAACATTAAAAGAGAACGTATCAAGAGGTCAAATTTTCTTAGAGAAAGACTGACAGAACTTGAAGAAATGGATCGGTACGACGAGATCATAACAGAGATGATTGATGTGAAACTAGAATTAAATTGGGAGATAGAAAATGAGGAAATGTATTGGGAAAAAGAGCAAGAACAAATTGGTTGCGGCAAGGGGATAAAAATACAGCTTTCCTCCATAGCTAAGCATAAAAAAGATGGGGAATAAACAAAATCCAAGAGATGGAAGACAAGGAAGGTACTCTAAAAACTGAAGGCGAAGAAATAGAAGAGATTATAAGAGAATACTTCGCGAAGCTATTTGAAACAATTGGAGTTGGAGACACAAATCACCTCCTTTCGGTGTCAAACGAAGTATTCTCGAAAGCATGAATCAGATGTTGACAGATAGCTACAAAGAAGAGGAAATAAAGGAGGCATTGAATAGTATTGGGGTGACAAAAGCCCCTGGACCAGATGGATTTCCAACCATTTTCTTTCAAAAATACTGCACATCATGTGGTGTGAGGTTAGTGAATTTTGTTTAGATGTTCTCAATAAAGGAAAATCTTTTGACTGTCAAAATCACACGAATATAGTCTTAATACCCAAGAACTCTCACCCGAAAAAACCATCAGAATTTAGACCAATTAGTCTATGTTAGTTTTATACAAGATAATTTCAAAATCTATAGCCAACAGATTCCAAAAAGTACTGGAACACTGCATCGACCAAGCGCAAAGTGCTTTTATCCCAGGAAGGTTAATTACTGACAATGTCCTTCTCGCCTATGAAATTCTTCATTCTATGCGGAACAAAAGAACATGAAAAAATGGTTTAATGGCATTCAAGATTGATATGAGTAAAGCATATGATCGGGTGGAATGGGATTTTTTGAATCAAATGATGGCCAGAATAGGGTTCGATGATTCTTGGATACAGCTCATCAAGAAGTGCATCAGTACCGTCTCATATTCTGTGGTGTTAAACGGAATACCAGGGAAAGTCTTTATCCCAACGCGAGACTTGCGTCAAGGGGATCTATTGAGTCCATTGTTGTTCCTCATTTGCAGTGAAGGGCTATCTACACTACTTAGACTTGCAAAAGAGGAAGGAGTTTTATGGGGGAATTAAGGCAAGTAGGAGAAGCCCACAGATCGCTCACCTCCTCTTCGCGGATGATTGTGTTTTATTTGGGAAAGCAACTGGAAAAGGAGCAAAAGCTTTTGAAAAGGTCATCAAAGAATATGAAATCTGTTCAGGGCAATGCATCAATTACAGAAAGTCAACGGTTTTCTTTAGCAACAATACCTCGGATATAAGTCGGCTATCTATTTCAAATAGGTTGGGGTTGAATGGTCAAATAATTGTGAAAAATACCTGGGTTTGCCGAATATGCTTGGGAGGAAAAAAACATCTGTGTTTCAACATCTCAAAGATCGTATAAAAATGAAAATAGATAGCTGGAGTACACGGTTTTTGTCTAAGGGAGGAAAAGCAGTTTTTATTAAAGCCGTTTTGCAAGCTATTCCAACATATACAATGGGGTGTTTTCTATTACCAAAATCAGTTTGTGAGGATATGGAACAAATTATAGCCAAATTTTGGTGGCAAAAGGGCAAAGGAAAGAGGGGAATACATTGGTGTGCATGAAGCAATCTTTGTGAATTAAAGGAGTTCGGTGGTGTGGGATTTCGTAATTTTGCTAAATTTAATTTGGCACTCCTTGATAAGCAAGGATGAAGATTAATTGAAAACCCAAAATCTCTTTTAGCACAAACTTTAAGAGCAAAATATTTCCCAAATTCTGATTTTTTAAATTCAGAGCTAGGAAACTCACCCTCTTATACCTGGAAAAGCATTTGGGCAGCAAAAGGGCTTTTGAAATCAGGATTAGTTTGGAGGGTTGGTAACGGGCATAACATTAGAATTGAAGCTGATGTGTGGGTTCCAAATGCCGACAGTCTGCATATAAATCACCGAGTTAGAGGAAAAATCTGGTGATGGTAGCTAATTTAATCAACAGCAATACTAGCCCATGGAAGGCAGAGTTGATTAAAAGCACCTTTTTCTGAAGAAGATGCAAAAAAAAATCCTCTAAATTTCGCTTGCAAATACTACACACGAGGAATTTTTGGCATGGAGAGGCGAACATACAGGCGAGTATACAGTGAGGAGTGGCTACAAACTACTATTACACGGCAATTTTGCTAATAGCTACAACCAAATGGAAGAGAGGAAATGCTTTAAAAAGATGTGGATGAGTGACCTCCCTTCAAAAATAATTATTACAGCCTAGAGAGTCATCTCAAACTATTTACCTACACTAGCTAATCTAAAAATTAAAAGATTGACGAATGAAGCTGCTTGTCCCCGATGTACGGAAGGATTAAAGAACAGAGAACATGCCTTTCTGGACTGTATTGTTACAAAAGAGACTTGGAATCACTTAAGCGTTACATGGCCAGAAAATATATCTCATGCAGAGTTTACAGACTAGTTTACCTAGATTGTTCTCGCTAGTAATGCTGCAGACTGTCAAAAATTTCTCTGTGCCATATGGGCTATTTGGACTGCTAGAAACAAATGGGTTCACGAAAGGAAAAAGCAATCAGGAAAAGAGGTAGCAAAATTTACTCTACAGTATCTACAAGAGCTAAAGGACATCAAGCAAGCACAGGTTATCCCAACAACGAGTAATAGCATCTGGAGACCCCTAGAAAAAGGCTACCACAAAATTAATTTTGATGCAGCAGTTGATCACAAAACAAACAAATCATGTTCAGGAATCATTGTCTGTGATTATAGAGGAAATGAGATAGCAATAAGTTCTACAATCCATGAGAATATACCTTCAGGATTCGAAGAAGAAGCCATTGCATGCTTACAAGCGGTCATTTTGGGCAGAGATCTGGGACTAAAATTTGTTGACATTGAAGGAGATTCCTTAACAGTGATAAAGAAACCTAAAAGCGCAAAAAGGGATAAATCAGTTCTTGGGTCCTATATTCGAGATATCAAAGAAATAAGCAAGTTCTTCCACAAAAGTAATTTTCAGCATATCGGTAGATCTGCAAATGAAAGAGCGCACAACTTGGCGTCAAAAGGATTGAAAACAGGGGAAAACGCTTACCTTGATCGAAGATTGACAGATAAGAGATTACAGAAGCAGAGATTGACAGAGGATGGCGAGGAAGGATGTGAGCTGTATAAGTGAAAATGAATGAAGAATCAGATTGACGAAAAGAGTCTTGAGATTTGGAAAAGAAATGGTAGAAGAAACTAGAAGATATTTTGAAACTGTCTACCAATTAAAACTAGCATAAGGATCTGAAAAAGCAATTTTTAAGTGAGACCAGCTATCAAAATTGACTGGAGTAAATGTTTAGTTTTTCTATGTTTCATGTATTGAATTAGGGCTATTTTTGCTTTTCTTTAGGTTTTTTTATTTTATAATTTTGTCTTCAGTTTATTTAAGCAATAAAATCCAGTCAGTTTATCTCAAAGAAAAAATAATAGCATGAAAGCAATTTTTTCGGAGTTCAAGAAAACATCAATCATATCGATAAAAAAAAAATTAAATAGTTAGCTATATATATATGCCTTGTAAATTTATTATTCTCATATGAATTGCTATCCAAGCATAAACTAAATGGATACAAGGAAAGTAGTTTTGGATCTTTCTACTTTTTACTATACAATCTAGAAACTGTTCCAATGCAAAATTTTACAGAAATTGGGCAACCAAATAATAACAATAGCTAATTAGATAATTTGAGTATAAATGTGGAGTGGCAACCTCCCAAAATAAATGTTATCTGCAGAGTAAGCAACCCATTGTGTGGACTAACCTTTCAAATTGAAGGATACTTGAAAATTCCACTACTTTCCTCTTTTGTTTTTATTTCATCACTTCTTTTTTCTTTTCTTTAGAAACTCATCAATCATTATTTCAATGCATTTTTATATTAATTTATTTAATTTATTTAATTTTAATTATATTTGTAATAAATTTTAATTATTTTCTTTTGTATCCTTTCTCTTTTGTTTTATATTCACGCTCCTTTCATGGGTGAATTACTCAAAAATACTAATCTTTTACAAAAATTATCGGATTAGGTTAGTTTTTTTTAAATTTATCGGATTAAGCTGATTTTAGAGAGAGAAGGAAAACACATCTAGCTGAACATGTTTTTAGAGATTTGGCAGGAAAACACTTCTAGCTGGATACGCTTTCCTACTCAGTCAACAAAGTGAATCTAGCTGGACAAGTTATCCTTCTCTCTCCTCGGTTTTCACTTAAGGTTTTTAAGGGTTTTTTTAAGGTTAAGATTTAATGTTCTGTTAAGGGTTTTTGTTTAGGGTTTGTAAGGATTTTTGGAGTTTAGGGTATAAGGTTTAGGTCCCAAAAATATTATTTTTGGAAACTTTTTTTATTTTTAAAATTTTTATATATTCCTTAAATTTTTTATAATATTTATATTTGCTGGAAAATATAAATTTTAGAATTGTTATAAGTATTTTGAGTTCTAAAAAAATATTTTTTTAAAAATTTTGAAATTATTCTGAACTTTTTTGTCATTATTTTGTGATCAATTTGGTAATTTTCAAAATTGATAGGTACCAAAAGGGTATTTACACCAATTTGTTATTTGAATTATTCGAATTGTAAAATTTAACTCGATTTGAAATCGAAACTCGAATTACTCGATTGGATTAACTAGAAGTTCATATTTTTTCTATTTTTTTTGAATTGAATAGAGTTTTGGTCACCCGTAATTTACGGTAGCTGGAGGTTGACCCCAAATGTTCAGGAAATATTATCCCAGGATTCCTGGATATCTGACGAGTGATTGGCAACTTTGCAGGGGTTGAAATTGGAAAAATGAAAACGCTACCTTCAAGGCACGTTTTCAGTGACATGCCACGAAAAAGCACTGAAAGCGTGTTATGGCGTAGCAGATTAAATTAGTTTTCGCACTTGAAGAGCTTGAATACAAGGATTTTCATTATGCTTTAGTTAAGTTTTCATAATTTAGTTTAGATTTAATAAAAAGTGTATTTTGAGTCTTTTATTAACCTTAGGAGTCGAATGAGGCCTAAAGGTGAGCAAATGTACTTAGTAAGTGTGCAGGAAACCATCCGAGAGCGTATAAACTCAATACTGATCGTTGTGTTACAACATGGGAAGTTTAATGTTGCAACATAGGGAGTAGAATTCAAGAATCTCGAGACTGCCTTCAGTGTCGCGACACACCCCTTAAACTACCCTGAAGATAGGCATACTGCCTTTGATGTCGCAATACAGGCACTAGGGTGTCGCCACATCAGTCTTGTACAGGAAATACTTACGAGCCAGGGGCATATTGGTTCACACAATCAAAAGTTAAACACGAAAGCGTCAGCTGACCTGGGGTTGAAGACGATGGCAACTCTAACTCTTTAAATAAGCTCTTAAACACTTGTTAAAGGACAACTTTTATATTCTTAATTTTTCTTTGTAATTTTAGTTTTAGTTTTTCCTTTCTTTTAGGCTTTAGGTTTATTTCAGTTCTTCATATTCATGTTATTTGGAGAAGTTGCTTTGTAAACTCGGAACAAATCTTGTGGATTCTGTGTTTACAATCAATTAAATACAATTTAGGATTCTCTAAATCTTTCTTTTGATTTATTATTTATGCATATCTTATTTGCCAAGATTATTATTTTCATAAGATCCATGAGGAACTAATCCTCTTATGGGGGATTAGCGAGTGGAAGTGTGATTAACTAATTACTATGTAGGTTTTCTTAACGGATCAACTGTTTGGGAGAGGAAGAACTTAAATCCTAGGCTTGACGACCTTAGAAAGTCATTTAGATGAGAATTAACCCAAATTTAGTATGGCCGATCCGTGAACACCTTATCCCCAAATCGGTTTAGACTATGAGGTCGAGAGATAAAAAGTTCCTGCCAACTCATTAGTTTAGTAGAAGATCGAGAGATCCTGCTAGGTTAATGACTAGTTGATTGGATAAAAACCCGAAATAGGAATTAGTTATGACCATTAAAGCAAGCTAATCTCCCATAGATAGATTTGATATAGTTTACAAATCAGTTTTCCAAACTTTTTTTTATTTATGCTATTTTAGTTATTAAATTATAAAAAAAAAACCCCAAAAATCTCTCATTTATGCTTTATTGTACTATGATTTATTTAAAATACTAATTATTATTTGTGTTTAGGTTAGGTTTAATTTAGTGTTCGCCTCCCTTGGGTACGATCCTCAGAGTACTTGCCTACTTCGTTGTAACTATATTACAACCTGACGCGTATACTTGCGGACACCGTTTTATTCTATATCTTTTGTGCAGTATTTTCACTCTGGACCTTAGTATGTCCGGAGACGATCAAGTTGTTGGGAGGCAACGCCACTAAATTATTTTTTATCTTTGCATTTAATTGGATAAATAAGAAATTAATAAATTATAGATACGACTTTTCAACTTCAGATTTATTAACATTTTTTTATTTCCTATTTCCAAGGTGTAGGGAAACATTCATAAAGATACTTATGTGTCCAAGAAGGCTAACAACTAAGTACTGTTGGTAATACAGGGAGCAACTTACAAGGGAATAACATTTTCTTTCTGCAATCTGATAAGTAACTTTTAATAACATGATGCAAGCATTAGGAACATTTTTCCACTTACATTGGTTGAACTTAGTATTACCCGTTCCATTATTCATAGTCATCATTTTGAATTGAACCCCTCATTATTATCATGGATTTATAATAATATCAGGTTTGATGACTATAAAAAAAAGATGATCTCATAGCCTTTCTCTACCAGTTTGAACATGTATGCAGCATTGTCACATATGTTGGTGTCTCGACAGAAGCTGTGAAATTATTATCAATTCCATTCGTGTTAGATATGTAACGCCCCAAAAATCTCGAAATCCAAAAATCTCGAAATCTCAAATTTTCTTTATTTTCGATTTTGATGAAAATTGTGTTTAATATTCTTATCCAAGCAATAATTTTAGTAGTTCTTAGCTAAGGTTGAGTTCGAATTAAGGGGTAGAAGAAATTATAATTTAATTATTAAAAGAACCAGGGTTGGCTAGTAGTTGGGCTCTTGAATAAATGAAGAAACAATTGGACACAAAAAGAGCTTGTGGTAGAGTGGCTAAGTGACGCCACATAAGGTGTAGTAAGGTGGCATTAGTAGCTAGCAAGGGGGTCCAAGGTTCGAATCCTAGCTTAGTATTTTTAGAAGTTAATTTTGGCCTTCTAGAAGGATGGAAGTGGCGTGAAGATGGACTCCAAGGGGAGTGTTCAAAAGAGAAAATTAAGGAAAGGATCAAGGGGTTATCAGGGAGAAAAATGAGGAGATGAGAAGTGAGGAGTAAGTGGAGCTGAATTGGGAACTTGGGCTTGAAGAATTCGGATATAGGGCTATAAATAGGTGCCAAATGGGAGGGTTGAAAAGTTAATGACGAATTTCCCTTCACTTTGCGCCAGAAACACTTTTCTCTTCAAAATCCAAAAAGCTGAAAACCCTCTATTTTACTTTCTTTTCTTTCTGTCGATTTCTATTCTCCTCTACACAATCTTCTTTGCCGATTTCTTCTACTACTCTTCTTCTTTAATCTGTACCAAATAAACCTTATTCACCATATTTAGTTTGAAAAGCCGAAAAACTGAATCTTCTAAGGGCCGAATACTTTTTGACCAAATCTAGTGTAAGTGTTGCTCTTCCAATCGATTTTTCTTTGTTTAGTATCGATTATTGTCCCTCACTCTTTCTAATCAACTTTGGTAGGGAATTAGTATCGGATCTTGGTTTTTAGCTCTCTGTCGAATTACTTTTTGAGGTGTTGCGATTTTGGTAAGTAATCTTTTCCCATTGGCTAAGGTGGTCGAATGGTCATAGTTATGGTAAAGAGACTTGTGTTGGATACGAGTCACCTATTATTCGGGTTTTAATAGTTAAGATTTGTACAGATCTAGGAAATACTTGATCAAGGAAAAAGCGATTAAGGATTGGGCTCAAGGTAAGGTTAAGGTGAGGTTTTGGTTTTTGAGTAAATAAGTATTAAGCATGCGATTAATTGGAGGGTGATATCAATTGTAGATTTGGGCTAAGGAGATCGCATCACGCTTGCTTACCAGGTGTGTACATACACTGCACACACACAATGATTCGGCAAAAGTCGAAAAGCTAAAAAGTCGAAAAGTCGAAATGACGAAAAGCCGAAAGCTTGGGTATGGTAGTCTTGCGAGTGTGCGAAAACTCGTAAGAGAGAAACCGATAGGTTACCTAAGGCCCTCGGGCGATTCTGTGGACTTAGGTTGTGATTTGGCCATATGGCCCAGATGGGCTAAATGGGCCCGATGGGCTGTTGGACCCATAATAGGCAAAAACTGAATATTGATGCTATGTGATAGGAATTTGTATGTGAGCATGAATATGGATGTGACTGGGCCTAACGGGCCATATAAATGTGATTTGGGCCTAATGGGCCATATACAGGTGATTTGGGCCTAATGGGCTATATGAATATGATTGGGCTTAATGGGTCAGATCCAGATATGTGAATTTGATTGGGCTTTGTAAGGGGTTTTAGGCCTAGTATATGATATCCAAATAAGACTTAATTAATATATTGCGACCGTAGACAAGTCAAAGGGTTAAGGTGTGGCAACGGGTATATGCATGTCTAGGATTGGATCTAGGGAGAGCTTGGTACTTAAGCGGTCCTAATGACCCACCTCCTCTTCTCTAAAATCCTACCTGGTGCATAGTATTCATTCATCTTAGTTCACGGGACTTGTTAACGGGCCAAGATAAGTGAAAACCGTAATTAAGAGAAAATTACCGAAATGCCTCTAAGGGCGAAAATAACCAAAATACCTCTAGGTGTTGAATGTAAGTTTTGTGGATGCGACATGCATACATATGATATTCTGCTTAGGTTGCATATGGGTTAGGAATTATGGAACAGAGGAAGTATATGAGGATCACATGGTTGCTTGACAATCGTGGATCCACCGACGGCTTTTAAAGTCCAATATATAAATAAAGGTAGTTCTGTAACCGGGCTACCATGGTGTGTGGGTTGGGTGGGTCGATATTTATATCCCCATATGGTGTGACGGGGGACAGAGCCGGTGTGTAGTGGATGGATAATTGGATGGGATTGCATTGCATGAATAATGAACGATGAATGATTTTTTTTTGAATGCTTGTTTTCTTCGAGAGTTGTACACACTGAGTTTGCGAAAACTCACCCCCTCTTTTATTTTATTTTCAGGTGATGCTCAGTAGAAGGTTCGATGTTTGGAAGGACTCTGGGTGGCCAGCTAGCAAGATGATTTGGACTTGGGTTTTTTTTTCAAGCATTTAAGTTTTTATTTCTTTTTAAGTATGTTGCAAACCAGATTGTAATAAGGCTTTCATTGTGTTATTATTACTTGAATTATTATTATTTTCAATGTAATTACAAGAAGTTGAACATGGGTTTTCTAAATTATAGTATGTTTTCTACGTTTCAGCAATTAAATTTTTAAATGATAAATTTTCTTAAATCAAATGTTTCAACAAGGTTTTTGCAACTAAAAGGTGTGTTTTTTTAAAGTTAATTAAGGTTTTTTTTATTTTAAGAAGGGTTTTCAATGAAAACACGGTTTTCGCTAAAACACTTCAATGTGACACACCAAATTCGACCATAACGTCTGGGCCGGGTTTGGGGTGTTACAAGATAGAAAGGCAAAAGCTTGGTTAGATGCACTCCCACCTGATACCATTACTATATGGACTGACTCTGTGCAGTTATTCCTTCGTCGAGTCTTGCCTATGACTCAAGTAATCAACACTTATGAGAAATTATTTAAACTAAACAACATGTTGCTGAAACATTAGGGCAAGCTTGGGAAAGATTTAAAACAATTCTTAGGTCAGTGCTGGGAGGAGGCATACATTTTGCAGTTTGAGTCCAACTTTTTTATGATGGATTGGATAGTCAGAACAGGTGAAAATTTGACATCATAACTGGGGGAAGTATTTAGAAGAAAACTGGAAAGGAAGTTATCGAAATATTGGAAATATTAAATGAAAATGAATTTACTTGAAGCATAAATCGAGAATTAAAAATTTTGGTGATCTCTAGGCTAAAAGAGCAAGGGTATAATAAACTGGAGCCAATCATGGCAAAGTTGGCTGAGTACGATAAATATTCATCAGAAAAGGAAAACATGCATCAAAAAAAGGAAATTTTACATGTCCTTTTGGCACGTTTGCTTTTAAACAAATGCCATTTGGATTATGTAATGCCTCAGCAACATTTATGAGATGCATGATTGCCATTTTTGTTGATATGCTGGAAGAGGTATTCATGGATGATTTCACAATATACGAAGATTCTTTTCATGAATGTTTAGATAACCTTGAGAAAGTCTTCCAAAGATATAAAGAAACCAATCTGGCACTTAAGTGGGAAAAATGTCATTTCATGGTGAAAGATGGATTAGCGTTAGGACATCGAATATCAAGAAAATGTTTGGAAGTGGACAAAGCAAAAATTGAATTTATCAAGAATCTGTCTAATCCTACAACAATTCGGGAGTGAGAAATTTCTTGGGACATGCTGGGTTTTACTTGCAGTTCATAAAAGATTTCGCTCACATCTCTAAATCATTGAATCAACTTTTTCAGAAAGAAACACCTTTTATATTTGATCTAGACTGCACCAAAGCTTTCAAGGTAATAAAAGAAAAACTTATCTTTGCACCTATAATTATTACTCCTAACTGGTCAGGACCCTTTATTATAATGTGCAATGCTAGTGATTATGTTGTAGGGGCAGTGTTAGAACAAAAGAGAAACAACGTATTTGTCATTATTTATTATGCAAGTAAGACACTCAACTCAGTGCAGTGCAATTATACTATCATTGAAAAAGAAATGCTTGCTATTGTGTTTGCTTGTGAAAAATTTCACCCTTATTTAATGGCAAATAGAGTTTATGTCTTCATTGATCACTCTACATTGAAATATGTTATGAAAAAGAAATAAACAAAAGCTAGACTAATGAGGTGGTGTATTGCTTCAAGAATTCGACCTATGGATAATGGATAAAAAAGGAACGGAGAATCAAAATGCAGACCATTTGTCCAAAATAGAAAATGAATTTGAGGAGCAAAACTCTGAAGAAATCAAAGAAACCTTTATTGATGAGCAGCTATTCAGGGTAGACATACACCAGGCTGGGTACAGAAATGATAAAGCCTCATGGTATGCAGATTATGTGAATTACATTGTCAAAATAGTTTTTCCCACCAAAAGCATCATTGCAGCAGAAGAAAAGGATCATGTATGAATCAAAACATTACATTTAGGAAAACCCGTATGTATTCCGATAGTGCACAGATAAGCTAGTTCGAAGAATGCCATACATCACCATGTGGGGGGACATTTAGGTGGAAAGAGAATGACTCAAAAAATATTGCATTCAGGATTTTATTAGCCAACTATGAACAGAGATGCTTATGAACTTGTACAGGGATGTGATAGATGTCAAATGTGTAACAGCCTATTTTTCAGTGGTGTTAGAAACTGTGGTTTCGGGCCACCAAATTTGACGAGTAAGTTCATAAATATTATTATTTAATATTTACAAGTCAAATATGGTTTTAAATTTTTTTTTGATATGATAATTTATGATATTCGAATGATTAATTAAGTTCAAGTGGTTCTAGAAAATAAAGTATCGGGACCTTGTTTCTATAAACCAAGCTGTAAATATTTTTATAAATATTTACGGAGTATTATTAATTTGGTATTAAAGTTTCGTTGAAAAATTTTAATGTTTCGATAGTTAATTAATTAAAAAGAACTAAATTGTAAAAGATGTAAAATTTAATCACTATTTGACTTAAGTGATTAAATGGTTAATTGAATAAAGGAAAAGGGACTTAAATGGTAATTAAACCATGGTCAAAGTATCCAAGCGGTGGTGTTATGATTGAATCCACTAGCTTTTGGATTAATTGTTCTTTTAGTCCTAATTAGTTTGGGATTAAATTGTGAATAAGTTTATTGAGTTAGAATTTAATTAAATTGAAGAACCAATTGTGAAATTAAACCTTCATTTGATGGTAATTATGCCATATATTTATGTGATGGACAAATATGGACATGACTTTGGTGTTTTATTTATTTATTTAACCAAGAGCAAAATGGTAATTTGATAATTAAATTAAATTAAATTAAAATCAAAATGTTTTATATTCATTTTGGTGTCTTCTTCTTCACGAATGAAAAAGAAGAAAGAGACCATGGAAGCTTCAAGTTTTGGCCATTCTTTTGATGGTGCATGTAAGTTCAATTTAGCTCCGTTTTCAATAATTTTTATGTTTTTGAGATCATTACAAATAGGTCTAGCTAGTCCGTACTTTCGATTTTGAAACTGTTAAAGATTGTAAATGTTGCCATTGATGAATCTATATGATTTTAGTTATTAAATTATGAATTTGAGATGTTGGTTGATATTTAAAAGCATTTTGTTAAGTAATTTTGATGAATTTTCCGATTAGGGACTAAATTGTTGAAATAGTAAAAATACAAGGTTTTGTTGTGAAATTATTGCAAAAATGGGCTGTAATGAATGCCATGAATATTTTACTAGCATGGATTTGCATTAAAAATGTTAATTTGTATGTTTTAGGCTCAACGACTAAATTGAATAAAAGTCAAATGTTAGGGGCAATTTTGTAAAATTGTAAAAAATACTAAATTTCATAAAATAAATTGCTTTACTATCTGAATTAATAAATTGAATGAAATTATTAATTTAGATCAAGGTCGAGTAGAAAATCGAGGAGAATGGAAAATTACCAAAATGCCCTTATACTGACATTTTTGCAATTTAGCCAAGTAAGTTCGTACGGTTAGAATTTAACATCAATATGAATTTTTGAGTAGATTAACATGGTAAAAATTTTATTTTTTTATAATTAATGGTAATTTGAGATATAACATTTGATAGTTGATTGAAATGGAATGAATAGGTATATAAATTATGAATGTGTTGATTATTTGAATTAAAATGAATATATATATGTGTAAATGCGATAATATGCAAATATGATAATTGGATATTGGTTGTATTTGGAAGTGAATTGGAACCCTATTAATTGTACCAGGCTGAGTCGGATATAGATGGCATGCCATAGGATAGGAAAAGTTTAGGGATTTCTTCGACTTCGAGTCGATGAGGCACTGGGTGCCAATTTACTTCGGTTTAACCGATGAGACACTGGGTGTCAATTTATATAGCGCTGAGTGCAGTTACTATTTCAGATTTATCCGATAAAGCACTGGGTGCCAAACTGGTGTGTTGGTTGGATCCGTGTATCCGTCCAAGTCCGAGTCGTGTTAATAAGAGTAACTAAATAAAATAGTACTATGATTGATATTGGATGATATTGTATGAGAATTGAAAATGGGATAGTGATTTGAAAATGAAAATGAGTTATATACATAAATACACTAACTTGTGTATTGATGATGGTGATTAAGCTTATGTCAAGCTTGAGGTTATGATTGATGTATATGATTATGTCTGGTATTATACAAATGAAACGGTAAGTTCATAATTGAAATGTGATATGATGAAAAAGGGATTGATGAGTTGAATAATGTACTTATGTATAAGAAATTACATATGTTATGGTTGAACTTACCTATGTTATGAATAAATATATTAATTAGTTAATTGATGTTGTTATTTAAGTTTATGTTTAGTAAATGGAATAGAAAGTAAGTAAAGGAAGTTATTCATAGTTTTATGAAAATGTTAATGATGGTGTAAAATGTTTTATAAAATCTTATTATGTTAGGAATGAACAGATATATGATGTTGATAGACTTACTCATTTATGAGTTAATGGTTATGTAGTTGATAAATCTTGAGGCATTGGTATAGATTTATATTTATCATATAAAGTTTATTATTGAATTGAAATATTATGTTTAAAGTTTGCACGAGCTTACTAAGCATTCATTGCTTACGTAGTTGTTTATCCTTTACTTTACAGATTATCGGAAGCTCAATTAGGTTGGAAGCTCATCGAAGATCTATCACACTATCCAGCGATTATATCGGTAGATTTTGATATCTTGGTTAAGGTTATAATGACATGTATAGGTGGATTATGTCTAATGTTTAATTGATGAGTTTGGTATATACATATATATGTTATTTTGGTTGATAATTATGGCATGAAATGTTGCCTTGAATTTGAGGTACTTAAGGTACTATTGATATCTTATTGGTTATGGTTAATATGGTCAATTTGATACATGTTTAGAAATAACCAAAGTTGGTATATGTTGTATCGATCTGAATATGGCCAAGACATGGTATGTTTTGGAAAAGTCTTGAATAGATGTGCATGATTGAAATATGGAATGCCTAATATGATAAAGTTGGTATGTGTCAATTGTGTTATGTATTGGTATGGAAACAAGCCAGTTGGTAAATGGTATAAATGTGGTCAAATGTAGTGAGATTATTTTTTATATAGCATGGAAATAGTATTGAGATTAATTAGATATGTATGGTTAAGGTTTGAACAAATGTGCTCATGTATATATATATAAGTTGATGCTTGATGATTGAGGTGCTTTTTGGCATCTTGGTTGTATGAACATTTGGTATTGAGATTAGTCATTCTTTGCATAATTTGTGTTTGTTTAAAGGCCTTGTATACATGTACAAATTTCTTGTAGGTTTATGCTTGAAAGGGTGAAAGAAATAACTCGGAAGTGGTCATTTTCTTGTCCACACGACCTAAGACACAGGCGTTGTCTCAGCTGTGTGTCATGACACGACCATGTGACCCCTATAGCTTTGAAATTTTCTGTGTTTTTAAAAAAAAATTGAGTTTTCAATTTTGTCCCGACTTGTTTCTAATGCATATTTAAGGCCTTAAGGGCTCGTATAAGGGACAATATATATGATTTTGATTGGTTTTATTATGAATATTGATATGTTATGAAACATTTGAAATTTTTATCTACTTGATCCATAAACCTTGGTAATGCTCCGTAACCCTATTCCGATGACAAATATGGGTTAGGAGTGTTACAAAAGGACTAGAAGTATATTAAAATGAGATGAAATGCCACAAAAAGGTATTTGATGTTTGGGGAATTGACTTCATGAGACCTTTTCCAAGTTCTTTTGGGAATTAATACATGTTGTTGGCTGTTGATTATGTCTTTAAATGGGTTGAAGCTATGGCATTACTTGCAAACGACACAAAAGAGTAGTTAGATTCTTGAGAAAAAACATCTTCGCTAGATTTGGAACACCTTGTACATTAGTGGGTGATGAATGATCTCATATCTACAGTAAACAGTTCGAAGCCACTCTAGCTAAATATAATGTAAGACATTAGATGACAATAGCATACCATCCGCAAGCTAATGGCAAAGCAGAGATGTCTAATCGGGAGATTAAGCGAATATTGGGAAAAAAGGTAAATCCAAATAGGAAAAATTGGGCAGCAAGACTATATGATGCACTGTAGGCTTATAGAAAACTGACAGAACTCCTTTAGGCATGTCCCCTTACAAACCAATTTACGGAAAAATTTGTCATTTGCCGATTAAATTGGAAAGAAAAGCATACTGGGCAATTAAAGAGTTAAACTTAAACCCAGAGTTAGCCAAAAAAAAAATATTATTCCAACTGTAAGAATTGGAAGAATTTTGTTTTATGGCTTATGAAAACACTAAATTGTATAAAGAGAGAAGCAAACTTCAGTATGATGTTAAAATACGAACATGAGAATTCTTGCCCGGACAAAAAGTCTTCTTGTTTAATTCAAGGTTGAAATTATTTCCTGACAGGTTAAAATCAAGGTGGACCGACCCATACACCATAAATTAAGAGATACCTCATGGGGAAATAAAATTCATCGAAAAAGGAGGGCAACCTTTTCTCGTAAATGTACAGAGAATAAAACATTATTTTGGGGGAACAACTAAAGAAGTAATTGACATTCAAGTCTTACAATGCAAAGCTTTATGGAGTCAATATGGAAGTAAAGCAATCATGGGAAAGGACTAGGAAACAAATCAAGAAAATGAAATAAATATGGATCTTGAGGAGGAGAAAAATACGATAGAAATTGCTTTCGATGTCGCGACAGCAGCTTCGTATATCATGATATCGAATGAAATACAGCACAGGTAAACTGCCTTCGATGTCGCGATAACCATAGAAGATTTCCCGACACCCCTACGTAACCAGCAGTCCAAATTTACTAACTTTTGATGTGTTCATAGTAGAATTTTATTAGATTTAAAATTATTTAACTCCTCACTAATTATGAATAACACACCTAACATAATTTTAAATTCTCATTCTTATTATCATCTTCTTTTAAGAATTAACAGGCCACATAAACCACTTTATTAACTTCCAACATTATGAAACTAACAAGATTTCTATATCATTATTCGAGAAGTTTGACAATCCCGAAACAAAAGATTACAGCAAATTCATATTTGAGTAATTACAAATTTGTGTATAAACATAATGAATACATATGCTGAATTCCAGGAAAACAATATAGATAAATACCTACAATTGTTGTAGCCCTATACATTCGTCCAAGAATAGGGATTTGACTCGTTAATGAGGAACTGTAAAGGAGTTTGGGAAATTGCAACAGAATGAGAATGGACTTACTTCTACCTACCACCTGAAGAACCAATAATAATACCTATTGTGTAGGAGTTTTACCTCACATTAAAAGAAAGAAAAGTGACAAGACCATACTATAAGATGCAGACATATGTCAAAGTCAGAGGGGTCAATGTGTTGGTAACCGGAAGAAGTATTTGTTAATTTTATGATACTCCATATTATTACTGTGATTACTTATTCAAAACAGATCTCAAAAAATTTAAAAATGTAGATATGGAAGAGGTTTTAAGATTTTTAACATAAGAGAAATAAGTTTGGACATATTAAACAGGAACAGAAATACATGAGACATTCAATCAAGTGCTAATGACTCCAAGAGAAAAAATATGGATGAAGTCCGTATGTTCAAGAATTTGGCCCACAGCAGGCATTTCCAATATCAGCCCGGTATAGGCCATTCTAGTATATGCGATTTTGCAAAATAAGTAGATATGTTTTGGTATTTGGAACTATCAGAATATGATTAAGTATGTATGAAATCAATCAAAAGGAACATTCTTTCCACACCTGATAACGAAATTATGTAAAAAAGCAGTAGTACTTATGAAGCAACTAGACAAAGAGATAAATCCTCCAAAGAAATTACTAGGAGATTACTTACAGAAACAATTTGTAATACTGCACGAAAGACAAAGGAAGAGAGAAGAAAACAAGGACTCAAGGAAGGATATGAATAAAAAAAATCTTTTAGGAGGGAGATACATATATATGTTAGGATAATTTTTATGTTTGATTTATTTTACGTTAGGAATGTTTATTGATTTCTTTTAGGATATTGTAATTAGTAAAATTTATGGAAATATTAGAATTATATAAGTATACATTTATAAATTTTGTGTAAAATCCCCACATGATAGAAACACAACAATTCAGAGCTTTCAATGAAAAAAGGGAAATGAGCAGCCATTAATAGATTACAGAACTACCACGATCAATCATGTAACTTCTTTCCTTATCCGTTCAAGACTGCACATTGAAGATAATGTGTTATCTAAAGTGTGGGGGGTAACATAAGAAATTTGCTTGAATTTTTATGCATTTCTTTTAATTTTTGTTGTCAATTGTGTGTTTGAGCTTGTAGAAATACTAGTGATTGGTTAGGAGCATGTATATAGGATGATTGTATTTACTATATGCTTGGCATGATAGTAGATTGTTTTAAATTTTTACTATTAAGCTACTAAGTTCTATATGTTACATTGTAAGTAGGCATTGAGCAATTGAATGTACCAAAGGATATAGAAAATATAAGGAAACGAGCATGCTAGTATGTATTATAGATTGTTGAATTTTTTAATTTTTGATTGATTAAATTTGTGAATACTGAAATACCTAGGGACCTAAGGCATTGTTTGGTATACGGCTAGAACCAAAATGCTAACATTATTTATTTATCCTTAGTACCTATTTTTGAGTCAAAAAATATTTCTTGATGAACCTTCATACAAAACTCGAGCCAAAATATCAATTTTTACTTACCCTTTTTCTTTGGTCCTAAATTGCATGACTATAGATGTCTAACCATATGTATTGAGGATTAAGTAGTTACATCAAAGCGAATTTTTTAAAAACAAAGTGAAATAGGAAGAAACAGTGTGATATAGTAATTATAGGTTAGCCAATATGTGCAAAACAAAAGAAATTTAAAAAAGAACATCAAAACGAGTAGAAAAAGTACTTGAAAAGTAAAAGCATTTGTGAGTGAGATGTATTGAAAAAGGAAAAAAATGTGACAACGTCAGAAAAATAAAAGAACTCTTTCATTAATGCACAAAAACTCATTAGCTAGTCGTAGTTGCTATATTTTGTTGTAACTTCTTATATGAAGAAATAAATAAGGTGAGAGAAGGAGAAATAAGGCGGTGAGCGAGTAAGGGTCACTAAGCGGGGAGAATAAGGAGACGATGTGTAAACTATTTTCGTACTTGAAACTATTTTGATGCTTACTGTTCTTAAATTTCATACATGTTCTAAGCCTTAGAACGTTACAAGTTAAAAAGTCCTATGTGATCTAGGTAGACTTATTTATGAATTGACATCATATTAAACAATTGTATTTTCGACTGTTTGTATTCTGCTAGGATAATCAAATTACCTATGTGATTTATTGATGGACTCATACGTTTGAAAACCTTAATGTTTGTATACCTCGTAACATACTGAACCTAGGTGTTTGATATCAAAAGTTGTAAATCAGCTATATATCATGTCAAGATTATGTGTAAATATGAAATGCCTAGTTATGCACCCTGAAACCAACATTTTTACTATACTTGTTCAAGGGTCGTCTTTTAATTTGTTATTTTTGTTACTTTTCTTGAGGACAAGCAATAACTTAAGTGTAGGGGAGTTTGATCTGCCGTAATACGATGTAGTAGATTAAACTAGTTTTTACACTTGAGAAGCTTGAATACAAGCATTTTCATTATGCTTTAGTTAAGTTTTCATAATTTAGTTTAGATTTAATAAAAAGTGTATTTTGAGTCTTTTATTGACCTTGGGGGCCGAATGAGACCTATAAGCAAGCTAATATACTTAGTGAGTATGCAAGAGACCATTCGAGGGCGTATAAACTCAACATTGATCGTTGTGTTGCAACACGAAAAGTTCGATGCCGCAACATATGGAGCAGAATACAAGAATCTCGAGTCTACCTTTAGTGTCACGACACAACGATGAGATGTCGCGACACACCCCTAAAGTTACCCTGAACATGGGCATACTGCCTTCGATGTCGTGACACAGGCACTAGGGTGTCGCGACATCAGTCCTGTACAGGAAGTACTTACAAGCTAGAGGTGTTTTGGTCCACACAATCAAAAGTTAAACATAAGAGCATTAGGTGACCTGGGGTTGAGGACAACGGCAACCCTAACTCTATAAATAGGCTCTTAAACACTTGTTAAAGGGACATCTTTTATATTCTTAAGTTTTCTTTGTAATTTTAGTTTTAGTTTTCCTTTCTTTTAGGCTTTAGGTTTATTTCAGTTCTTCGTATTCATGTTACTTAGAGAAGTTGCTTTGTAGGCTTAGAATAAATCTTGTAGATTCTGTGCTTACAATCAATTAAATACAATTCAGGATTCTTTAAACCTTTTTTCTTGATTTATTATTTATGCATATCTTATTTATCATGATTATTGTTTTCATAAGATCCATGAAGAACTAATCCTCTTATGGGGGATTAGTGAGTGGAGGTGTGATTAATTAATTACTATGTAGGTTTTCTTAACGAATCAGCTGTTTGGGAGAGGAAGAACTTAAACCTAGGCTTGACGACCTTAGGAAGTCATTTAGGTGAGAATTAGCCCAAAATTGGTATGGTCTATCTATGAACCCCTTATCCCTAAACCAATCTAGACTGTGAGGTCAAGAGATAAGTAGTTATTCCTGACTCATTAGTTTAGTGGAGGATCGAGAGATCCTGCTAGGTTAATGACTAGTTAATTGAATAGGAACCCAAAATATGAATTAGTTATGACCACCAAAGTAAGCTAATCACTCATAGTTAAATTTGATACAGTTTACAAATTAGTTTTTCAAAGTTTCTTTATTTATACTATTTTAGTTATTAAATTATAAAAAACCCAAAAATTTCTCATTTATGTTTTATTGAACTATGATTTATTTAAAGTACTAATTAGGTCTATTTGTGTTTAGGTTAGGATTAATTTAGTGTTCACCTTCATTGGGTACTATCCTTAAAGTACTTGCCTACTTCATTGTAACTAAATTTCAACCTAACCCATATACTTGCGAACACCACTTTATTCTATATCTTTTGTGCAGTATTTTCACTATGGATGTTAGTACGTTTGAAACAGGTCACTTGCCCAACTGGAGGCGTTTTCAGCTGACATGGCACTGAAAACACCTCTAACTGGGCTCGCCTTATAGGTAGTTTTTCACTATCCCAATTTCAACCCCTACAAAATTGCAAATCACCCGACATATATTTCATGAATGCCAAGATAATAATTTTTGAACCATTTTGTCATTCACCATTGCTATATAAATCGATCATTTTCAGCATTCAGTGCCATAAGCCAATTTCAAGCATACTAAATCGCACGAAGAGGAACTTCACAAAACATTTCGGAAGGTATAATTTTGAGAAAACACGTAATTACATCAAGTAAGGTTTGATTTTTATTGTTTATATATAATTATAACTCTATTTTTCTACATAATTTTTTTGTTTCCCACATCTGAAATAGGTTATTTCGTTGAAATGAGTGGATGAGTTAATGTTGTTTATTACGAAAGTAAAACTTGTGACACTAACATTGGGGTTGTTTTTTCATCAGAGAACACAACATGATTGGTTTTCAACCTGAACATATAATTTTTGGAGTTTTGTAAAAGAATTAGGTGGAAAATTATCGGATCCACCCAGATGAGAGCATCGCCATTGAAATATTGATATTTTACTTCGATCGACCCCGTCAAATATGAGGATTTCAATATCAGAGGCACAAGAGGGATGGAGGCGATGGTCCAGACGTATATTGCTAGTGGATCACCAATACTCGAGTTATATGTAGAGTTTGCAAGCACAGATGAAGGCGGTCAGAGGTCGACATCTATTCTAATTTTGCAAGCCGGAATGGAAGAGGAAGCTGAGAGTCTAATGACACGATTGTGCGGTAGCTTCACGACTTTGTTAGAAAGTTCTTATTATGATATCCTAAAATCATTAATGGGAAGACACTTATCGACTTCAGCCCTAGATTTCAACCATGGAAGGAAGAACATTCAGCAATCGGGGTTTGGCAATAGCTTAGAATTCGACACCCTGATATGACACTCAGTTAGTAGTTTTGATTTTAACTTTAGTCAATTGGTTTTTGATGTCAGGAACACTTACAGGGGTATGACATCAAGTTCCAATGGTGGGAAATTTATAGGTGATTTTTGTTGTTCTGACAACTATACAAGAAGAGATGATGTACTCCTTACAACTTTCACTAGTGAGGAGACATCCAACCCTGGACATACTGGGGTGTTGAGATTGAAGAGGGCATTGAATCCGATAACGATCCAATCCGGGAGTCTAAGCTGGATGGTTTGGAAATTGCATTATTTTCTAAACTTGAGTCGGTTCCAACTAAACCAGAAGATAGAGGTTCAGATGGTGAAGTTCTAGAAGAAGATGTCAAACAAGATCCACGGTTTAGAGTATACTCACTTTCGACCTATATGCATAATGTGGACCTTTTAGCACAATGTGGGTTTTAATTTTCAGAACTCCCACACAGAAGATCGAGCCATGCGAGTTTTTCATTGGATGCTGGTGATTTAGAAGCGGAGAAGAAGTTTTCCCCTAAAGATGCTTTTGTCGTAGTATTAAAGCGATACAACATAAATAATAGGGTAAACTTATACATTGTTAAATATCGTTAGGAGAAATACAAGGCGAAATGCGCAATGCGAGACAATAGATGTCCATGGAAAATCATGGCTTCTGTAAAGAAAAAGATAGGGTTGTGGACTATTAAGAAATATACCACTCCACATACGTGTGTTGTCACAAATACTGTGTCAAGACTGTCTGATATTTGTGGTATTGAATTCCTAATTTTGAAATACTCGTGTTATTGCAAGTATTAGACAAGATTATCTGAAGTTTGATTCGAAGATGATTGCGAACATAATATTACTTATGATAAAATCAAGCCTTAGGATTCCTGTGTGTAACACCCCTCACCCGAACCTGAAGCCGGGACAGGGTTTGAGGCGTTATCGGTAATTCACCTTTACAAACTTACTAAATCGGGTCACCAATTTTGCCCAAATTTAAAACTTTTCAAACATGTACACTTTGTCCCTTACACAGGCCTTCGAGCCCTAAAACACACCTAGGGGCAGTACGGGACACAACCGAAAACATTCGATAAACTTTTGGCACTTTAGAAAATTTTTCCTTACTTTGAAGTGTGACACGCCCTTGTGATGGGGCCATATGGTCACACACGCTCGTGTGGCTTGGGACACACCCGTGTCCTCTACCCGTATGCAACACTAACTTCAACCTCAACATTCTGTTAAAAGCACAGGACCAAGACACACGCCCGTGTACTTAGCCCGTGTTCTATACTGACTTAAAATTTCAGGTGCAGGGGACACACGGCTATACCACACACCCATGGGGATGAACTGTGTGTCACACACGGCCTAGACACACGCCTGTGTATCTACCCGTGTGGACTTTACTAGGCCATTTTCCAAGCCTTTGATCACCCTCCATGCTTATAGATTACTTTTACACATAATAAGGCTGCATTATACACTTATATAAATAAGACTTTAATTAACCTCATTGCATGTAAACCTCATGCCATTGGTTTCATACGTGCTAAGTTAATTCTCATCTTGTATTTAAGGATTTCCATGTCTACTTGACATATTTAAGATTGGCTCATTTTTATAACTCATTGCCAATTATAACCAAGCCATCACATGTGAATACAAACATGCATAGATTTGTAGGTCATAGCCTACTTCAAACAAGCCAATTTCCATGGCCATATACAAAAAGATAAGTATAATTTTACATGCCTTCATCTTGGTAAATCAAATGACACATATAACAAAATACACAAAAGCTCCATGCCATTGAACAAAACATAAGAGTCTATATACCAAAGCTAGACTAGTTGATAGTGTGTAGACTCTCCAACTGTCTTCCAATCTTTACAAGTCCTCGAGCTCTGAAAACGGGGAAAAAGATAGGGGTAAGCATTTATATGCCTAATAAGCTCGAATAACTGGAAAGTAAACTTACCGATTATTTAGCATACATCCTTATTAGATAATGAAACCAACAAATATGAAAGTGGTTTCCCTATCACATGCACTCAATCAATGAGTTAGCCATATAACAAAACATCATGTAATACATATATTAGATGAGCTCATCATTCAACATGTCATTTATACATATACTTTGTTTTAGTCCCGTTGAGTTTCTAGGAAATCTCGATGGATTATCCAATCACCGTCAATTCATACGAATGATCATTTCATTACGCACTTCCGTGAACCTCACATCTTACGGCGGGATTACCAGTCCAGGCTAAATCCCTTATAACGACAAACACCCTTAATGAGCTTGGATCTGAATTACCAGTCCAGGCTAAATTCAGACCCTAGTCGGATTACTCGTTCGAGCTAAATCCATAATGCACACATATTCTTCGGGAGGCTCGATCACTCAAGGAACACCCGTCCGGGCTAGATCCTTTCTATATTTGAGATCAACGGATTACCTATCCGGGCTAAATCCTTTTTGCAACATATGCAGGATCTCAAGTCACATGTCAATCATGGTTTATCCATTGAATTCCCTTTTTAACCTCAACCGAGACATTATCCATCGAATCATTATCAAAGATGCATTCCATGCAACTTCATGCCATCAACAATGCAATTATCACGCATTCATACAGCATACAATTATGCATATTATGAGTTTACTTTAGGTTATCCGAACTTACCTGGTACTCGTTTCGGTATTGTGTTTCGGTTATTTCGAAACCTTTCGTTTTCCTCGGTCGACCTCCGAAATTTGTTCCTCGGGGTCTATAACAATAAAATTAAACCATTAAAACCTTAAATTGTACTATATAAGCTTAAATTTCACCCCCGGTCCAAATGACCATTTTGCCCCTAACCTTTCACATTTTTACGATTTAGTCCCTAGGCTCGTATAATGAAACACATGCAATTTATATCTTAACAAAGCCTAGCAGAACACTTTTCCCTCTTATAGCAGCCCACATTTTTCATTATTTTCACATTTTTACCACATATTTAACAATTTTTGCAAAAAGGTCCCTTTAGGAGTTTTTCACGAAAATCATCTAGGAAAAGATGTTTAACACACTTCTAACTTTCATACCCCTCCATAAATCATGAAAATACAAGTAACTCATGCATGGTTAAATTTTTAAACATGAACCCTAGCATGAAATATGGGTAGAAATGGAGAGAGTAAGCTACCGGGATTTCAAAAATACAAAGAACATTAAAAAGGGGGCTTGAGAGCACTTACTATTGAGCTTAAAAATGTTGAAAACCTTAGCTATGGAGTCCCTTGAAGTTTCGGCAGCATGGAGAAGAAAATGAGCTGATTTTGGTTCATTTTTCCCATTTTATTTCATTAAAATGCCAAATGACCAAAATGCCCTTAAGCCCTTTCTTTAAAATTTCATCCATGCAAGCCTATTTTTGTCCAAAAATATAGAAATTAGGAAAATTTCTCTCTAACACCTTCTAATTTATAATCTAAAGCAATTTCATACAAACTGCTTCTAGAATCCAAGTTTTGCAGTTTATTCAATTTAGTCCCTAATTTCCAATTGGACACCTTACTCAAAGAATTTCTTCATGAAATCTTAACACATGCATATTATCATATTCTAGAACTCATAATAATCATAAAATGAATATTTTGACGTCAGATTTGTGGTCCTGAAACCATTATTCCGACTAAGCCCTATTTCAGGATGTTACACTATGCCAATATAATTGCAAATATTTGTAGCTAATACAAATACGCACCATCATACCACAAGGTGTGGATCACAAAGAAGAAAGCCTTGGAGAATATTCATAATGGGTGGGACATGTCGTACAATAATTTGTGGTTGTGGTGTCAAGCATTGGATCAGTACGTACCATGTTACGTAATTGATCTGCAAACGGAGCCTGCGTACTATAACAGGATGCCGAGTGTTCCATCATTTCTTTTGGACTTTCGACCAATGGCGAGAAGCATTCTGGTACTATAAGACATTGGTACAGATCAACGGTACCTTTATGTATAAAAGATATCAACATCAGTTGTTGTTGGCTATAATAGCCTTTGTAATAACACCAAGAGAAAATGCAGATGATTGAGATTTCTTCCTGTCTAGGTTGAGAAGGTATGTTGTCCCCTAACTCGATATATGCGTCATATCCAAAATAGGACTTGAAATACTGGTCACAATTGAACGATAGGGAAGCTTTTGGGATCGTACATATTATAGGTATTGTATAAGACATATGGTAGCGAACTACTACAGACAACACGGTTCTAAAATTCAATGCGCACAAGTGATTAACATGGGTATGTATTTGCCACAATTTCAACTGTCTGATATTTAACTGATTGCTAGATATTGAGATTAATGGATAAACTATTTACTTTCCTCGATAGGGGACGAGTTCGTTAAACACCATTTCTATGAAATGTTGGAAAACCTGTAGACCATTAACAATCATGGTGTAAGATACCTTGCTAACATACCTTTTAACCAATGGACACAATCGTATGATGGGTGTCTACAATACGAGTACATGACGATAAATCTGGTAGAATGTATCAATTCCGTGTTGAAAGGGACGCATCATTTGCCGCTAACCTCAGTTATGAAAGAAACATATTTCTGCTTGGCAGCTCTATTTCCAAAGCGAGCGAAAAAATGTATTGGATGATGAAGGGCAGTCATGTTTGGTGTGAAGACATTATGAAAGAAATTAGAAAGGCTACAACAAGAGCAAATTATTTGCATTTAGTGTGTACTCACACGAAAACCTATCATTTTAGGTTACAGAGTTCGACAGACCTGACCAAGGTATTGTCGGGGGAGTGTACCATGTCAACTTGATATGGCGACCTACGACTACAGGATATTTGACGCGCTTCATTTTTCATGCGCTCATGCAATTGTAGCATATTCCTCAGTATGTTTGGATCACGTGAGCTTTGTGGATGAAGTATACATAATACAAAACATGTATAACACGTGGAAATATGAATTCCCACCAGTTCTAGATGAAAGTATGTGACCGTCAATATCGAGCGATCCATTCAAGTTGTTACCGAATAGTTCATTGCGTCGTAAACAGAAAGGCCTACTGAATTCTACTCGAATATGCAAAAACACAGATATTTAGGAAAGGGCAAACCAATCGAGGTTATCAGTTATTGTAGGAACCCAAGGCATACAAGGTCGTCATGTCTACACTTGGAGGACATTATGATGACAAGACCTCGTTAATCGATTTATTGATTTTTTAACTACTATTTGTTGATTTTTTCATTCATTTTCATTTTTTTTTGTAATTTGCAAATATCAGTTTATTATACTATAGAGAATAATACAATATACAACTTTGTTCCATTTTTCTTGTAGAAATTGGATCCCTGTCCAAGTTTGTAATATTCGTATAAAATGAAAGAATAAAACTTGGCTTAACAATATAAAATGACAATGACAACCAATTTTGATTCAAAAATAATATTTATTTAAAAAATTCATATCCAATATCTGTACAATCTTATCTACTAAAACTCAGCTAAACAATTAAGATTTATGATCGTGATTTTGTGATAGGTTTTAAATATTTATAATTATCGTTCTTGAAACTAACTATTATCACGATGTAGGCAAGTGTACCTATCGAACAGTAGTATAGTTTTAGCAAGACCGGATTGTCGAACCCAGAGGAACTAAAAGTACTAGTAATGACTGTCTTTTTATTATCTAGCCTAAGAATAAGAGGGTTTGTTTTCAGTAACTAATTAACTAAACTAAGAATTCATAGAAAATAGAATTGGGGGATTACTTTTGGAAAACGATTGAATTAAGACAATACCTAAGGAAAAATCCACCTAGACTTTACTTGTTATTCTGACTCTAAATCGGACGATTTATTCATTTAACTTGTTCCGTAGAGATCCCTAAGTTATGTTATTATCCCTATTCAAGACTAATAACGTCTAATCCCTAGATTGAATAACTGAGACTTTTCTCTAATTATCACCCTAGGGTCGCATTAACTCGATTTATGGATCCCCTTATTAGGTTTCACCCTAATCCGGTAAAATCTTGTCACCCTATCTTTAGGAGTGCAATCAACTCCGCTTAATTATGACAATTATACTCTTAGACAGGGCCTATTCCTCCTCTGAATAAGAGCGTAACTTGAATCAATATCTTGGAATATCAAAACAAGAATTAAGAACACATAAGTAAGAACAAGTCAAATATTTATCATACAATTCAGAAAATAATAACAAGATTCGTCTTAGGTTTCATCCCCCTTATGTATTTAGGGGATTTAATTCATAACTAAAAAGGAAAACATCTCAGAAGAATAATGAATACAAAACATAAAGAAAACCCAAAACTCCTGAAGGAAAATTGAGGGGAGATCTTCAGTCTTGAGGATGAATCTGGCTTCTGAGATGGATCAACTGGGTTTCTTCGAGTAATTCCTTTCTTCCTCCCTGTGTCTCCTCATTTTCTCCTCTTAGGGCGTATTTATAGGCTTTGGAATGCCTAAGAGCCATCAAAATTAGCCTTTTTCGAATTGGACTCAACTTGGGCTCGGTAAGGACACGCTCGTGTGTGATTACTTCAGGCCGTATTCGAGCCTGTTAGAATGGCACGGCCGTGTGGTCTGCTAGTCTGAGGAAGTCCAAGCCGTGTTGATTTCATACGTTGGTCCATTTTCTCCGTTTTTGGCCCGTTTCTCGTTCCTTTCGCTCTTCTAAGCTCACCTAAGCATAAAACATGAAATTAAGGCATTAGGAGCATCGAATTCACCAATTCTAAGGAAAAATCATCCATAAAATGCGCAAAGCATGGGGTAAAAATATGTATAAATGACGGTTTATCAATTTACATGACAAGTATAAAAAAAATCATCTGTGTCATCTAGTAGAATGTGTGCCACAATAGGGTGGTCATCGGTTGTGAGACGAATTTTTTTTTCTTTAAAGCTGTAGTTTCGGCTACTCCTCTTATTTGCCTTTATCATTACCTCTACCCTCGGGTAAATGTTTTGGTTCCAACCCTTCCTCTTTTTTGCCTTCATTCGTAGTTGATTAGGGTGTGCTCCTTAATTACTATTGTGTCTCCTCCGTTCTACGAACAGGTGGTTACGAAGATGGTCCACCTTGGTAGAACAATGATTCGGGGGTGTTTGCGACACCATTGATGTATAAGTACATTATGTCCCATACATCAATGGCAGAAAATACAGACTTCTTGTCGATGTCGCAAACATAGTCAGCGCATACGTCGTTATCAGAATTATCGTCGTCTGATACGTTGATGACATCGGTATGTAATATGGCGGGAACAGAGGTGGTAGTGCAAAAAAAAAATGAAGACGGTGTAAAAACATAGAAATATGGTGCAAGATGTGGTACTTGCGTAAAAAGGACGGGGTTAGTGAAAGTACCAAATAAGTTGAGTTATACTGACTGAGGGGTAGTGTGGCCATTAGTACCTCTTCTTGCATTGGTGTTGATAATGGACCTGTCTTGGCAGCTTCTCTAGACCTTGGATTCTTAGGCGCTCGTTGTGGCCTTCTCTTATGATGTTGCTTACCCCTCGCCTCCTCCGATAGTAGATATGACTTGCCATGGTATATAAACCATGGCATGTACTTTGGATTGCAAGTTAATTCTCGAGTGATAATGGGTTCGCGATTAGGTATAAAGCCGTACCTATGGTTTCAAATGTTGATATATTGCGCATAGAACGTGTCTTAATTTTTATCAGTTCTCTCCCGTGAGTCGATATTTGTGCTGATCTTTGGTGTCTTGGGGTACCAGCGAAATTATTTATCTAAATCTGAACTACCGCATAACTCAATCAGATTCATGCATCTCCACCGTAACGTACACTACCACAAGTGCCTTCGTATGCCATATGTTGGGATTCGCCAAGAATTCGGGCAGAATGTATGCTTGAATTGTCAAATCGGAGTATGACATCCATTCAAACTATAGTACAATAATAATTTTAATTATATATTTACTATTAATTTTTAAATCAACTACGTTAATATTATATAATTGAAATTTTAAAAATACATACCTCTATTTCCGATTGTTGATCTAAGAGTAACCGTATATCTTTGAGCACCTCCGGTAGTCCCATGTAACTCAGCCCATGGCTCCACCTATTCAAATACTATGTTAATACAAAATTTTAAAATTTTAATTATAAATGGTATATTATTAAATGAATTTTACCTTGTTACAAGTGGGAATGTATAAGGGTAGTCATCTTGAGGATGTAAAAAAGGAAATCAATACCGCGCCCATGATTGCAACAATAGCATGCAACCACCTATTTTAATTTTGTGCAGTTGCGTAGCCCGACACATCTCCCTACACACTGTCGCCAACATAATTGACCCCCAACTGAGTCAACCATTTCTCTAAAGTTCACGAGTTTTAGCAGTCATCTTAAATGGACAAGATTTTGCGATTTATCGGGCATTATGAGACCCCTGATGATCCTAATGATGTACTCCCGAGCGTGTTCTTCTCTCTCAACTTCACTTGATTTCGCATCGATCCCAACAAAATTTCTTTTCAACCAATTTATATTTATCTGACCTCCAAAAATTGTGTTCGGAACCCTCCCTAAAAGTTGCTCACATACATCTCTCTAATTGGCAACAACAACTAACCCATCCGCTGGTAACCTTAGCTGTAATTGCACGTCCTCGAGTGTGATAGTAACTCGTTACATGAAAGATGGAATGTGTATGTCTTGGTCTCCATCTTTTCACCAATATGCTTATAAGTGTGGGGCCCAATTTACAACCCCTACCCATACAGCACGTGTAAAAGTCTCGCACCTCTCAAGTTTGGTTCAATTAAAGACGATGGAGGAGCAGATAGATCGCGAATATACGTCTCCAAAATTCGATATTCCGACTAATTATAAAAAATACAAAATCTTAAATGTCAATATAACAACAGAATAATTAAATTAAATTATATTTAAAAAATAATTTTTTTTACCATTTACAATTGAATGGCCGAAATGTGCTTGCCACCCAAACGAATAAGAGAATTTGCCATTAATAATTTCAATAAATACGAATAAAAATCGTAATACAAAATTAATTAAAAAACTTAATCCAATTTTAATAAAAAAAATGAGAGTGAACTTAGAGAATTGAGTTGAGTGAGAATTAAGAAAGAATTGAGAGAGGATTGAGAATGAATTGAGAGAAAGTTGAGAGTGAATTGAAAAAGTGAAAAATTTGAGATTTAAATAGAAAAAATAAAGTTGGGGGAGGGGAGTTGTTGGAATTCGATTGTTGGGGGTAGCTGTTAGGGAAAACGCGTCCAGCTGGACGCATTTTCCTTTTCGATCTAAAATCAACCTAATCCGATAAATTTCGAAAAAATCGACCTAATCTGATAATTTTTTTTTTATAAAAATTAGCATTTTTGGGTAATTCACCCCTCCTTTCATATTTATGTTTTCATTGTTTATTTATTTTGTCAAAAAAATTTCTCATTGTTTTATTTTACTCTTTTTATATGTTAAATAATTTTATTAATTTAATTTTTAGTAAACTAATATATATCTATAATTTAATATACTAGTAATTTAAAATGATTATAAAATGAATGATTAAAATATTTATAAAAAATTATGATAAATTTTATTATTTTATTAAATAAAATTATAATTTCACATATTTTAAGAATTTTGTAAAATAATATAATTTACTTTTATTATGTATCATTTGCAATAATAAAAAAATAACATTTATTATTTTTAATTTAATGTGCTTAATAAAGTTTAAATTCAAATACATATCTTATCATTACAATACCAAATTTCATACTTACCGCTATTTTTAACATCATAATAGCAAATCACATCAGTTATCCAAAGAAGTTACTTGAGAGTTAAAATTCTCGATGCAATCTTGATCTCTTAGCCATTCATAGCCGTTGGACTAAAACTAGGGGTGATTGGTTTTGGTGGGCCCATTTCACCGACATTTGTGGGGGAGATGTAGGCAAAAGTATTCAAATACATGGTCACACGCGAAGGAGGAGGGTGGAACGCAAAACTGTTCTCAAGGGCAACACGTGTGTCGCTTGTGGATCGCGTGAGCCGTTTATGCTGATTTGCCAGCCTTATTGGAGCCACCCCCTGCCCTGATGTGTGAGGTTTGTGCCTAAATCTATGACGAACGAATTGTGTGTTAAGTTTAATCCAACGCTCATAATATTTTACTTCTTGAAAGTGTTTATCAGTTGGGCAAATCCAATAGGCTTAAATGACAATATAATCTCTTTTTATTTTTACATTTAAATAGGTGAAATTATTTGAGAAATCCATGAATTATAGAGATTATATCAAATTAAACTATCTATTATTAAATGAATCAAATTAGTCATTTTACTATTAAAAAGAATCAACTAAGATCAAATTGATATAGAGTTGACATTTGTTGTCCAAAAGAGTTACTATTTTTAGTTATTTTGGTTTTATAAATGAACTTTTTTTGTTTAGAATTAAATTATAAATGAAAAAAATTTAAGATATTTCTTATACAATAAATGTTATCTTTGATATAATTTGAATTTATTAGATTCTTTTTAATAATATATAAACTAAATTAATCTATTTAATAATAAAGAGACCAATTTAATACAATCTCTATAATACAAGGATCTTCCAACTACTTTAGAATTAAAGTGACTATTTAAAACTAAAACACCCAGCTCCAACTTTGAAAACCTTATTCAAGGGTAAAACTATTTCAAATTGGACTATGATGAATGAATGTGTAAAAAGGAGAAACAAAGATGAGATACAGGGATGTATGATTTGGTTTAGCTTAATAAAATAATAATAAGCATGGAGTATGTCTAAGCTTTGTTGGACAGAAATGAGCAAAATTATGGGGGGCATGTCTTCGGTAGTAGTGATAGCAGCACCCTTCAATTGTTTTGGATTATTGTCAGTCGGAAGAATACCCTGTTTTTGGATAGGTTTCCTAAATCAACACCCGGATACTTTTCTAGTGTACCTTTGCCTTGATGTTAAGAATTCCATTGAACCATCTTCAATAATTAGGTCTACACGACGGGCTAAGGAATTTTGAACACTTCATAGAAATGATTCAAAATGTTCTTGATGGTTCTGCATGACCACACAGTAGCTTTGAAGAAGAGAAAGCAATCATCAAGGAGAAGCAAGTGACATATAGCTAGGCCATTAAAGATAATTTTAACTCCATTCCTCCTCGGCTTTCATGAGCATGCAAGAGACAACATTTTGACAAATGAACACAAAGATAGGGTGAGATAATATTCTTATGATTAGTGGTGATAATGGGTCGGGTTAGGTTTCAGTCGGATTCATGTAAAGTATTTAAATTAATTTTTCAAGTCCGAATCTGATTTGACCCGAAAAATAAGTTTATTTTTTTGTCCAAGCCCGACCTAATTTAAAAAAAGTAAACCCGAGTCATACCCAGCTAACCCATATTTGATTTTTTTAGATTAGTTTTATTTAAAAATATTTTTTTAAAATATAATATATTAAATGCACAAAAATCGTTAAAATAAAAGTTTATTAACACATTAAAAATTATTTATATTAAAAAACACTACCATAAGTATAATGAATGTTTTATTATATTAAAGAACACAAACAAATATAATAAATATTTTATTGTATTAAATATAATTTTTAAAATTTTATATTTTGGGTTGAGTTATTTAGTTGGATAAATATTTTTTTTTTTTAGGTTTTGAGTAATGGATTTAATTGTTATTGAGTTAGTGAATTAATACAAGTATAAATATAAATATATATGTCGATTAAATCTTAGCTCGATTTATATAGGTATTGTTGTTAACGTAAGAGGATGTGGGTTTGAGTATATTGAAGTGCATTATCTTTCAATTTATGGGTTGTGGAAGAATTATGGGTAGTTTAAGCATTGTATTAAAAAAAAAAGATATAATCAAAACCTATAATGAGATTAACTCAACTTGTCCAAGGTATGAATAATTTGAAACTAGTATTTTTTAGTTAGACCGAAATTGGTAATATAGAAATTGTATTAATACAATACACATACCTAATTTGAATTTAAACTATTCTGACTCATGAATATTTTTATCATCGAGGAGCAGTTTTCTTTTTAAAAATTGAAAATGAATTGTTACAACTACTTTTGTGAACTACAACCTAGACCTAGACGGGAAGCAATTATTTCCGGTATAACTAGAGGTGTAAATGAGATATTGATATTTGTAAGCTATTTGAGTTCGTCTAGCGAGTCTTATCAAACTTTTCATATTTTTATGAAATAAATGCATCAAACTTAAACAACCAAAATAATAATAATAACACTGCTTTCAACTAAGGAGCTATATATATATATGTATCATGTGCACTACAAAAATTCTTCAGCTGTGCTCAAATCATTCAATATCTCATTCTTAATCTCTTCTGGCAATGGAGCAGAGGGACCTGCCTTTGAGTAGAAACTGGCCAGTGCTCTAATCGCCTTTTCCAGTTCCATATATGATTCCTATGATGCAGATGTTTATAAAGAGTATCAGTGAAATCTAATGCTTTTAAACCATTCATCAGTCAAGGACAGTAGAAGATACATGCATACCTCACCAGCCACCTTCTCTTGCCCCCTCCAATTACTCAAATAATCTCGGATCGACTCCTTTGCCGAATCTGCCGTTCGTCTAAATTTAGCGACATCCTTGGGATCCTCCTTCAGCGATTCGCGCAGCGTTTTCACGACTTCTCTTGCCGACTTTACATAAGCCTTCGGCAACACTTTACCTGACTTTGTTTTCTCATTAGGATCAAACAACGATTTAATAGCCCCTGCAACACCTTGGTCCTCGTCCGATTCGGCCCGTACTGGTAATGGAGTCGAAATGCAGTTGAAGGTCAGAACAGCCAACAATGTAGCAGTGGTAGTACGTGCTATTATTCGGCGACGGCTCGAAAAAGATGGTTCAACTACATAACACCTAAATTGCAGTTTACCAACTGTGGTTCAACAAATAATTGAGATTGATGAGCAACAAAACGGTCAATCTGGAAGCATTTGATGTAAATACTAATACAAGGAATGTAGCTAACTGTTAAAAGCATATATTATAAGGCAAATCATAGTTTGTAGTAAAATTCGAACCCTATTGTTTGCCTCAACCGAGCATAAATAGAAATCATGAATTATTTAAAAAAGGAAGGTAGAAAAGTAAAAGAAATTTGTGGCTTACATTTAGTTTGAGGTCTCTCCATGGAGTTGATATTAGGGACAGAAATCTTTGGGGCAAGATTAAGAGCCATTGTTGGTTGAATCTGAAGCAATAAATTAGAGTCCGCCCAAAGTGGGGGGTTACCTTGATGGCAAACAATCCAGAGTTAGTCAAATTCTTTGTCATGTTCATTGCAAATACAGGTTTTTTTTTTATTTATTGAAAACTGAAATATGATTTTGAGTACCTTTCTTGCCCAGTAACTATATGCTGCCCCGAGAATGCTAATAATTACTGCAAAAAATTCAGGGGAAACCCCATCATAGATGTTAAGAAATAGATAAAAAAAGGAGAGTTCAAAAAAGAAATTTCCATAGCTTGAAGAAATTGGGTACCTTCTGCAAAACCCCCCACCTTTTAGCAAATTTCGACCCAGACGATTTTTATCCAAAATGGAGATGGGAAGCTGTTTGAACAAAGATTGAGGGATTAGTTGGTCATTTCACTTGCTTTTTCCATTTTTATTTGGTTAAACTACAACCATAGTCACTAAATTATTAATAGATTTACACTTTAATCACTTTACTTTAAAATGTTACACAACATAGTCCCTTAACTATTAAAAAGTTCTCATCAAATTACGAGGCGTTGAGTTCTAACAGAAGTCTGATGTGAAATTTTCTAATTCCACGTAATATCCACGTATTTCAAATAAAAAACCTATGTTATATATTAATATTTTTCATTTTCAATTTATAAAAAAAACCCCTAAAATGTTAAAACCTAATTTCACTTCTTCATTTCGTTGAACAACAACAAAAACTTCTCTTCTTTCAATTTATAAGAATTGAAGTAATTATGTAGATAACTACACCCATATTCAATTTAAAAAAATTATTTTTATGCATGTTTAAGTTATAAATTATTATATTATAAGCAAGAAAGTAACAACCCACTCAGCATAAATCATGCCGATTTGTTGTTCGTGTATAATTAAGTAAGCCATAGTAGTAATGGGATGAATTATCAGTTAAAATGTTGGGTTGCTGTGTTGCTGAATTTATTAGTACACCCTTGTGAGGGATGTCTTGTCGCAATTCGCCATTTGACGAACTCTAAGGTTGGCGAACTCTAGGGTTTGGCGAATTCTTTTATGAGATGATACGCCAACCCAAGATATTCTGGGTGAACTTGTTAGTTCGCAGAGCGGCACGATTGCTTTATGTGGAAACGATAACTCAATCGATATCTGTAACAGCTTGTTTTCAGTGAAATCAAAATAATGGTTTCGGGACCACAAATCCAAGTTCGAAAGAAAATTTATTTTAATATTATTTTATGGTCTACAATATGATAGGAATATCGTATGAAAATTTCGTTAAAAAATTTTATTGATTTTGTGTTTAATCTGATAAAAAAGGACCAAATTGTATAAAGTGTAAAAGTTGAATTCTAGTAGTTAAAGGGATCAAATAGCTATGGAATTCAAAATTTGAGGTCCTTATATGATAAATAGACCATTAAGAGGAGTTAGTAGATAAGTATGATGATTCATCCATGGAAAATTAAATAAAAAAATGACTAAATTGGAAATAGAAATAATTAAAGATGATAAAAATCTAATATCATCTTATTTCATCATCTTTCCCAAATTAAAAAGATGAAAACCCTAGACATGGAGAATTGAAGAAAGAGAAACTTATTTGGCCTAATTAGGCAAGCATTCTTGTCCCGTTTTTAGTAATTTTTATATTTTCGAGATTGTAATAACTTAATCTAGCTATCTTGGGGGTTAATTTGCAAAGTTATCAAAGTATTAAAATTTTTCCATGGATGAGTATGCTGAAATTTTGAATTTTATGGTAGAAAATGAAAGGTTTTTGAAAGATAAATAACTTTTGTAAAGGAAAATTTGATGAAATTATGATTTAGGGACTAAATTGAAAAGATGTAAAATTCAAGGAAAAATTTTGAATTTTTTAAAATACATGGGCTTCAAAATTTTAAATTTTTTAAAATACATGGGCTTCAAATGTTATATGTAAAAATTAGCTAGGCTGGAATAAGGATTAAATTTCATGAATTTCATTTTCCGAGCCTAGGGACGAAATCAGAATTAAATAAAAGTGTAGGGGCAAAATGGTACTTTTGCCTAAGATGTGAATTGGATTGAATTGAGTATGAATTATATTAAATTAATAATAAATTCATTCATATAGATCCAGATAGATCAAAAACGGAGTTAGACCGTGGAAAAGAAAAAGTATCGGATAAATAGATTTTGCTTACACGAATAATTGTCGAGGTAAGTTCGTGTAACTAAATTGTGTATATTTATATATTTGAATTGGATGTTATATATGTGAATTGTATAAATGTCGTATGTATGAAATTGATCACATATCCGATAATACATGAGAAATAATAAGTCATGTTTGATTAAATGAGATTCGATGGATACATGGTTTCTGAATTGGTTGTGCTCTAGCATATGTTGCGGACACACCACATCTCAAAAAAATGTCCCATTATTAGCTCTCATGAGCATCCCAATAAATGGCCCTCTTGAGCTTCTCGTTATATGGTTCTTGCAAGCTTCCCATTAATAGCTCTTCGGAGCATCCCAATTGGTTGTGAATCTGCATGTGTTGTAGACACGCCACAACTCTTATGAGTGTCCCGATATATGGCTCTTCGTGAGCTTTCCGATTAAAGGCTCTTTGTAGGCTTCTTGATTAATGGCTCTCTAGAGCTTCATGATATTGGCTCGCTTAAACTTCCCGATATATGGCTATTCGGAGCTACCCGTTATTGGTTCGCATAAGCTTCCTGATTATGGCTCTTATAAGCTTCCTAATTATGACTCTTATGAGCTTCCCGTTATACAGCCCGAATAAGCTTCCCTTTATACAGTTCACATGAGCTTCCTGTTATATGGCTCGAGAGAAAGTTTCCCGTTTATGTGCTCGTATGAGCATTCTCGAATATTGATAATCTTAATGATATAGAATCAGATGATTATTAACTCAACCAAGGACCAACATTTGATGAAAAAGATCTTATGTTAAATATTAAAGAGACAACAACCCATCAAATATGGAACACTAGAACAATTAGATAAAATTGCATATGATGTTTATTTTCTTATTATTTTTATTAGTAATCATATTATCAACTGCCTTCTTAGACTAACATAATACATATGATGATTTGATTTTAATTTTTGTTACTTTTTTTAATTTTTGTATCGCACTAATGATTTTTTATAGTAATTAATATTTTTTAAAAATATAAATTGTGTAACCATGTAATTACAATTTGTACTACCAAACATGACATAGGAAATTACATTTTGTCAACCAAACATGTCTAGAGAATTACAATTCTTTATAATTACAAGAGAGTGTAAGTGTCATGGGACTAAAACTTTAGTCTAGTAAATCACACAACCTTAGATGATTTCTTTGCTTCAAATTCGTCTAAGTCAACCTAGCTCTCAAAAGATAAGAATTCTCCCAAATATTCTCTAAGGCACCGAAACAAAGTGGAAGCAACTTAAAAGAGAAAGAAACTCGAATTGAATAGAAAAACCACCAAAAAGCAATGCACACAAGGTGTTTAAGTAAATGCTCTCAAATATATTCTTCAACTCAAGAATGAAGTGATTACAAATGAAGGAGGAAGACTCTATTTATAGTTGAGCTTCCTCAGATCCAGCAATATATATTGAATTATATCAATGGATGAGATTAGTGCTTATCTACAATATGAGAGTCCTAAAGGATTTAAACTCTATACAATATTTACCATGGTAATTCTAGTTTTACTAGAATGTTCTATTAAGTCACTAAGGCTTCAAGTAGTTGAGTTTCTCCATGTGTTCCACAAATCAGGCTAGTTCAAATGGGTCAAATGAGTCACATTTAATTAATTGACCTCCATAGGATGCTCTGTATGCATTAGTCATGGGCTTTGATCCATGGCTCGTAACATTCTCCCCTACGCATTCTCACGATGTCCTCGTCATGTCCTCGGAATGAAACTGGTCCAACTCGTTTTGAAACTGCCATGACACCTCAGCTGATTCCCAACCATTCTCTATGTTGGGTAGTTTTGCCCCTCGAAACATTTGGTTCGACTTCAATCTCTATTGTTGCCTAAGTCAAATTGTATTTCTTATTGTACATCTTGATTATAAGAGGTCACCACTCTTACCTGTCTCTATTTTGACTTGCCTTAATTGAGATCCTCTTGATCCTCAAAAATAGGCTTTAACACACCTAAATTGAATAGCGAGTTAATCTTAAGTATTGTCACCAACTTTGGTTTATAAGCCCCTTGGCTTACTCGCTTGAGAACTTTGAAAGGGCGTTTGTGTTTTTGCCAAGTTAACAGTAGGTTATAATGTAAAACACTAGATAAGTGTTTAAGATGTACCTCGCTCATAGCATTTACTCAATTTAACTGTCTAGTTTGCATCACTACTTTTCCCACAAAGTCCGATGCACAACCCACCTCTCTTATAGGTGGTAGCGCAACTGATAACTCAACAAGCTTCATATCAATTTCCTATACCTCTAGCATTTCCAAGAGGGTTTTTGTAGCCATCTGATCTACCAAGTCAATGTTCTTGCCAAAATAAACATCCTTAGCTATCTAGATTGTTGACAATACCTTGGTTCCACCTTACTTATCACGATTCACTAGCGTAACGAATTATCATTGACGAGTATCCAAGATACATATGCAATCAGCAAAAAGGAACCAAAAGAGAATTAATCTTGTCAAGGAAATTCAATCTAAAAACAAAGTCATAATCATCTAAATGAATTACCTCGAAGTCTTTCTTGCCTTTTCACTCACCGATTTGTATCCTAACTCTTTGTGCTACTCCCATAGGACCTCTTTGGAATTTGCAATCTCGATCTTCTTAATCGATTTGTTAACTAAGAAACCAAATTTACCCATGACTTTATCCGATATGAACAAATATGATGCCCCCTTATCAACAAGAGTACTTGACCTGCGATGTTGATGTCCACAAACATCAATTCTTTATGCTTATGATCTCTCTTCGCTTTAGAAGAATTAAGTATCATTTACCCAAGCTTTAAAGCCTCACTTTTTGGCTCTTTTTTCTCTTCTTTACTGATCGCATACAACTTGAATTATTGTAGGCAGTTTCATACCCTATACGAAACATAACATAAGAAGCATTTCACTGGTTCTTTAAATTTGTTTTTGGGCTTCAACTTCCCATTATATGGTTTCCCATTACCACCATTGTCATTTTAAACCTATCATTCTATATCTCCACCATTGCCCTTATCTTTAGGCTTGGAAAACTCAAACTTGTCTTTCCTTAGAATAATCTCAATTAAGGACTTTACTATAGTCATGACTTTGGTAAGTTCTTTTACCCCTTGACGTTATAACTCTTGCTTCGTCTAAGGCTTATCCAATTCATAAAGGAGAAAAATGCCTCATTTTTACCCAAATCAAAAATTCAGAGCATCAGTTCACTCTTTTTTATACTCTCTAATTATGCCTTGTTGTATAAGTACACAAAACTTAGCCCAAGCCTCATCCTTGGCATACTCTGGATAAAATTGCACCTTGAATTTACTCTGGAACTCTTCCTAAGTCCTAAGAGTGGTACCACCTCATATCTCATTTGTGGACTTACGTCGCCACAATAAAATAGCGACATTAGTGAAATACATAGCAACAATATTTACCTTAGTAACATCATAATATGCTTTTGACATGAAATATTGCTCCATTCTCCACAAGAAGTTGTCCACATCCTTTACGGACCTCGTCACATTAAATTATTTTAGCTTAGGGACATTAACCACTAGTTAGGTTTCGCAGCCAACACCCCATTACCCAAATCAACTTTGTAGATAACAAGCTCCACTTTGAGCTCCTTAATCTGTTCTTTCAAGGTTGACACTACAGCCTCGAGAGAATCATTCCTTATTGTCAACTTATATATTATGGAATTGAGAACCCCTTGCTTCGCTTCCACATTGGAACCAAGAGACTCCACCATATATTCCCTAAGCTACTCTCTCATCGAGTTTAGCTCACTAGCGTGTCTCTCCACTACCTTGAGTGTTTCCTTCATATCACCCCACAAATTCTTCGAACATGGTCACCCGACCTTCCAAAGCCAACAACATATCCCTCGATCTGCTAGTTTTCCTTCCCCCCATCATGGGTCTCTCTAGGCTTAACCTACTTGTCTATTCCTTTCGTCATCTCAATTAGTGCCTTTGAACCTTAATTATGATACAATCTATCATGGGGCTAAAACTTTGTCTAGCAAACCGGGTGGCCTTAGGCGATTTCTTTGCTTCAAATTCGCCTAAGTCAGCCTAACTTTTGAAATATGAGAACTTTCTCGAAAATTCTCTAAGGCACCAAAATAAAGCGGAAGCAATTCAAAAGAGAAATGAACTCAAATTGAATGGAAAAACCATAAGAAAGAAATCTAAACAAGATGTTTGAGTAAATGGTCTCAAATATATTCTTTAACTCAAGAATGAAGTGATTACAATGAAGGGGAAAGACTCTATTTGTAGTTGAACTCCCCCAGATCCAATGGCACAAATTGAATTATATCAATGGTTGAGATTAGTGCCTATCTACAAGCTGAGAGTCCTACGGGATTTAAACTCTATACAATCTTATCCCTTAGGATTTATAAAATTGACCATGGTAACTCTAGTTTTACTATAATATTCCACTGGGTGATTAAGGCTTGAAGTAGATGAGCTTTTCCATATGTTCCATAAACTGAGCCAACTTAAGTGGGTCCAATGAGCCCTATTTAATTAATTAACTTCCATGGGATGATCTGTGTGCATTCATCACGGGCTTTGAGCCACGACCAGTGGCATAAGTACTACCCTAGTATTACACTTTCATTTAGTTACTCTATGCTTTCCAAACAGACCCTAATAAAGAAGAACCTAATAGTATCTAATAAAAAAGGTGTGAAAATATATTAAATTTTAATTTTTTTATGATTTTTTGAATTTTTTTTTATAAATTTTAGTACTTTTTAATTTTTTATGTATTTTAATTTTAAAAATTATTTTAAATTTTTAATTTTTAAAATTAAGACTAAATTAAAAAAAATGTATAAATACTGAGCCAAAATTTGTTGAAAATTTTCAAAATCAGGACTAAATTAACAAAATAGGTAAACATTAAAGACTAAATTTGCTATTATACCAATCTACGTTAGCTTTCCATCTGGTGACCAAACACATTTTAGAAATGGAGTGACTAAAATGAAAAATTAACTTAACAAGAGAGACTAAATTAACAAAAAAGAATTGGTGACTGAAAAAGAAGCATGTTAAAACTTGGATCACTATTTGAGTAGTTTAACCCTATATTAAATTATATAGGTTAAACAGTAATTTAACAGCCAAATAAGCAAATAATTAGTAACTTAACGATTAATTCAGTAATTATTTAGAGTACAAACTCATTAATACTCTAATAACTGACTACTGTCTACTGTCTACTGTCTACTGTCTACAGATACAGAGAAAATTTCATTTTTGGGCGGTTAAGATTTAAGAAAATCATTTCATTAAACCATGCTGAGTAGAAAATAGATGGAAATGGCCCAAAGATGTTAATAACTTAAAACAAGCAACAAAGTAGGCTATGGGCCTGCTTTCTTCTAACATTCATTAATCTTATGATTTGAAAACTGGACTTTAAAGTCCATCTAGTTAAATTTTTTATTTTTAGTTCTGCCGTTTAATATATTACTAAAAACCTTATCACATACTTATTTTGTGAAAATCATATATTTAAATAATACATGAAATATATATGATATTAAAAAATTAGATTGAATTGTAAGTAAAATAAAATTTAAAACACATGGATACATCATGCTAAAATTACTAAATGAATATAATTATTTATCATGGTGTTGTCATCAATCCTAAGTTGATGTTGGGTTAATTTATGACACCATCTCAATCAACAACATTATTAATATATACAATTGATGAAGGTAATAAAGTGTGTATAATAAAATTAAAAGTATTAGGGAAGCCCCTATACTTAGAGTTAGATTGCATTTCTGCCCCTTTACTAAAAAAAAAAAAAGGCAATTAGCCCTTATAAATTTCGAAACGTGCAAATTAAATCATCTGTTAAATAATGACGTGAAACATGTTGAAATTTTTTACGGACAATCTATAAAAATGGTCACCCAACTATGCTTTTCGATATATTTTGGTCACCTAACTATTAATTTTTTAGATTTAGTCATTAAACTTTTCAAACTTAAATATTTTAGTCATTCTGAGCTGATGTGGACTTTTTAATTGGTCTAGTAACAACATTAGCCCTCTAATATTTACACGTTCTATCAATTTAATCCTAAATATAAAAAAATTCAACAAATTTAACCCTCAATGTTGACAAAATTTGTCATTTTAGTGGTAATTCTAAAAAATTCAATAAATTTAGCCCTCAATATTTACAAATTCTATCAATTTAGTCCTAACTCTAAAAAATTAAAAAGTATTTCTTTTCAAAAAAAAATCATTTTTAGCCCTTTTATAACCCATCAGCTAACTAGTGATGGCAACGAGGTGGGGTGAGGCGGTTTTTTGCCCACCCCGCCCTAACTCGATTTTTTACCGCCATTCTCTGACCTTAACCCGGTCTTGACTTTAAAAAATTTAACTCGCTTTGAGCTTGAAAATTAATTATATACTTGACTCCGATTCATTTTGACCTGAGTTTAATTTTTTATTTTTATGTTTTTGTAAAATTGTGATTTTTTTTAAATGAAAGGTTTTGACACCATTTCTTATTAGATTTGCTTAATGATTTATCTCTGAAGTTGTGTGCTAATGTATATTTACACACATGCTGTGATTATAGATCAGAAGAAAAAAGAAGGAACATATATTCCTTTAATAAATTAATAAATAAAGAAGATAGAAAATGGGCAAAATAACATTACAGGGTGAAAAGGGACTAGTAAAGAGGCGATAGAATGAGACTAGTAGTGATAAATTTTAAGAAAATTTATTTAATTAATATTAAATATGTATAAAGGAAAATTTTGTAAATCTCTTAGGGTGGAGGTGGGTAGTTTCATTAAACCCGACCTTGACCTTATAAAAACTCAATTTTTAGTGGTATTAGAAAATGAGGTTTTGAGACCTCATTTTCATAAATCGAGTCAGTAAATATTAAATAGGGATATATACAGAGTTAGTGTATAAATGAATTGAAATTCGGTTAAGTAATTTAGCCAAAATTGTGGTTAATTAAGGCCGAGGGACTAAGTTGTAAAAATTCAATCAGTATAGATTTTTAATTAGAAAATGACCTGGGGACTTAGGTAGCAATTATCCAGTCACTATAAATGAATTGAAATTCGATTAAGTAATTTCCAATCTCTACAGACAAATCGCATGTGATATCTCCCGACGAGGTTGAATTACAACCTAATTTATCGTATGGTGAAGAACTGATAAAGATTTTAGCTCGAGAAGTGAAAGAACTTATAAAAAAACGAATATTGTAAGTGAAACTATTATGGCATTGACATGGTATCAAGGAAGCTATGTAGGAACCTGAAGAAACCATGAAATCTCAATACTCTAATATATTTTCAGGTAAAATTTTTTAGGACGAAATTTCCTAAGGGAGAAGAGTTGTAACAACCCGTTTTTTAGTGGTGCGGGAAATGGAGGTTTTGAAACCTCATTTTCTGATGATCGAGTCAGTATATGTTATTCAATATTTACGAGTCTATTTTAGTATTATACTAAATTTTGGTGCAGTAATTTTATCGAAACGATAGTTAATTGTGGTACAAAGACTAAATCGTAAAAGTAGTAAATATTAATTGCTATACATTTTTAGTGACTAAAAAGCTTAGTGAATTGATATTAGGGGTTTAAAATATCAATTAATCCATTTTAAACTAGTGGTAGATGGTTGGAACCAATTTATTAAGTAAATAAGTATTAAAATTTATAATTTAATTAAGTATAATAAAATAAAACATAACCAAAAGAAAATGAATTGTTGTCTTCATCTTATTTTCTTCCCAAAACTGATTTCACCATTGAAGAAATACCAAAGGTTCATCCAAGCTTTTTTATTCAATTGGTAAGTCAATTTTTGTCCATTTCTTGTAATTTTTATGTTTTTGAAATCTCGAGAGCTTGATTTAGCTAGCCCGGGGACTATTTCATGAAGCTATTAAAGTTTATAAAAGTTGACATTGTCGAATCTTGAAGCTTTTGGTACTAAATTGATAGATTTTGATCTTAGATATGAAGAATGACTGATTTGTAAATTGAAAGTTGTTAGTTTTAAACATAAGGACAAATGTAAATGTAACACCCCTTACTCGGTCTAGTTGCCGAAACTCGAGTAATAAGATTTTACAAACTGATACCAAACAATTACAAGCAATTCATTTATCAAATCTCGACTATTTATCAACATATCACATATAATCAAATCTAACATGTAATTCAATCAATTTCGGGTTTATATTGAACTTACGAAAGCTTAAAATCAACCTGGCATCGAATAGGGATCGGTTTGAAATAAAAACAAAAATTCAGGAAAAATATGCAAATAGGGTTCACATGGTTGTGTGAAAGACTAAGGCTGTGTGGGGTGGATCACATAGCCATGCGGGCAAGTCATGTAATAGCCTAGTGCCGTGTAGGACTGGAGTCACACGACCATGCGAACAAATTGTGTAACTCATTGATGTTGAGTCGGTCAAAAGTTTAAATATTCAAAAATATGTCACAAGGCCGTGTGCACTTAAAGTCGTCCAAAACCCACAGACCACATAGTTGTGTCTTGTGCCATGTAAGTCACACGACCGTGTGTACCTGTAAATACCTTTCAATATAAGTTTTCTAACCTTAAATCACTTAGGTAACAAGTAACCATTTAAACCACATCTCAACCAATTCACAAGCATCAAAATCATACCAAAATCATTACTTATAACAACCATCCTAAGTGTCTAACCAATATGCTAAAATAGGCACCTCAATCCATAATTTAAAATCAATCAGTTGATCACATTTAACCATACCAATATGTCTTCAAAGGAAACTCAATATGTTCATCAAGCATACATCATTTAACTCTTTTAAAACATAATGAAACAACTCAACTTCAACCACAAAACATGCACCAAAACTTATCATTCATTCTAAGATCAACACAAGCATACCAACCAAACATATCACCTAGCATATTATTTACTCAATCATTAATCGATTAACCATATAAGCCAACTATTTGAGCAAGACAAACAACATGACTATTCTTAACACATACATATACATTTATATACATAATCTTCAAAATGCTAAAATGAACATTATAACCATAAGACATCCTAGGTACATGTCGAGACCAAAATAAAAGCATCACTAACACTTGAATTTGGGATTGTCGTTGGATGCTGAGTCGATGATCGAATCATAAAGTACCTAACCTGCCACAGAAAACAAAATTGTACGTTAAGTATAACTCAGTGGTATTTCTATAATCCAAACATTAAAATAAAACATAATACATTTAAAATGCTCAAGTTAAAATTGGATGATGTTATGCAATTAACAGGTCAAATGTGCAAATTCATATATTCATTGATTACTTTTAATAAAATTTACTAATGTTGAATCATGGAAAATCTACTTCACAAATCATTTGATATCTCAATTCATACGATGATATATTCCATTAAAATTTCCAAATTCATAATTTCAATGAACATTTCTCTCAATATTTTTCATTTCTCATTCATTTTCCATTTCAATATCAAGTATTTTATTTTTACGATTTATTTCCCTATTAACACGACTCGGACTCAGATGAATACACGTATCCAACCAACACACCAGTTTGGCACCCAGTGCCTCATTGAATAAATCCAAAGCAAATAATTCGCCCAACACTAACAATAAGTTTGACACCTAGTGTCTCATTGGTATAATCGAAGAAAATTGGCACCTAGTGCCTCATCGACTCGTAGTCGAAGTAACCCTGAACTCTTCTTATCCTATGGCATTCCAACTATATCCGACTCTATCCGAACAATTAATAAGGTATTCATTACATATTTCATTCTCAACTAATATCTCAATTCACATCAATTTTTATCATGAATTCATTTAGTCAAACATATGGCAGCATCAATCAACTCAACATGTATTCAATTTCTTATTTATATAAACATACGCATTTTTCACATCTATTCAATTTAGTCCTCATGAACATCAATCAATTCAAATAAATTCAGTACATCTCATAATCACAAAGTGTCTCACCTTATGTTCTTACCATGCACAAACAGTTCAATATGCTTCAATTTACAAGCAGTTCGGATTATAGAAACCAATCGTAAACTCCGAGCTATTCGTCTACGATTTTGTCTTTTCCTTTCATTTTTAAGGAATCCGGGTTGACGTTAGCTACAGATTAAAACAAAAAATAAATTTCATCAATATTCAACCATTTTCACGTTGAATTTCTAAATTATGTATCTTTTACATTTTTTCAATTTAGTCCCTAAAACAGGGACTAATTTAACTTTCAAATTTAACCTCCAGTTTTTATACCGATTTCACTCTAGGCCTAATTTAACTTCCTATTTCTCATTTCTACCACAAATTTCAAATTTTGTGCAATTTAGTCCCTATTGCATAAAATCATCAATTGACTTTATAATATAGTCATTTCTCATTACGAAATTGGTCCCTAAAACTTCAACTATTCAATAATGGTAACATCTTCAAACCTTAACATGTAACAACCCGATAGTCAGGGGTGTCAGAAAGTGCATTCTTGAGACTCCGTTCCCGTAAATCAGACTCGTAAGTATTTATTATAAATATTTACGAAGCTAGTTGTGTAGTTAATTAGATTTTGGTTAAGTGAATTTGCATGAAGAAAATTGAATTATAGATTAAAGAAAAATTAAAGGGACTAAATAAGCAATTATGCCATTATTTTTAGTAAGGCGGCATAAGATGTGAATTTATTATCACATATATTATAATAAATAAAGTTAAAATATATATTATAATATGTTTACTTAATATTTAAGTATATATGTATATTATATAATAAAACAAAAATGAAATAAAAAGAAAGAAAGAGAGAAAGTAAAACGAAAAAGAAAGGAAATAAAGAAAAAGAAAAAGAAAAAGAGAAAGAAGAAAGAAACAAATGCGAAAGCTTAGGGGTTTAAAAGTTCCAAGTTCAATTGCTAAAATTGTACTGGAATCCTCGACTAAAAAGGAGAAAGATAAAGTCGACATCGAATAGCTCAAAATTTATGGTTTGTATTTCTATAATTCGAAACTAGTAATTAATTGTTGTATTTTTTATTTAATACATATGCTAAGTGTTAAGGTGAGTATTTGACACTTTGAAATTGAATTGAATTAAAGTTGATTGAATGGATTGAATTGATATCTATAATATGAATGTATTGATTATTGAATTGAAATGAATATATATATGTGCAAATATGATAATTGAATTTTGGTTGTATTTGGAAAGTGAAATTAAACCCTATTAACTGTATTGGGCTGAGTCGAATATAGATGGCATGCCATAGGATTGGATGATTTTAGGGACTTCTTCGACTTCGAGTCGATGAGACACTGGGTGTCAATCTATCACTTTGGATTTATTCGATAAGGCACTGGGTGCCAATTTACTTCGGTTTAACCGGTGAGACATTGGGTGTCAATTTACTACTTCGAATTATCCGATGAGGCACTGGGTGCAAAATTGGTGTGTTTGGTTGGATCTGTGTATCCGTTCGAGTCCAAGTAGTGTTAATAAGGGTAAGTAAATAATAAAGTTCTATAATTGATATTGAAATGGCATGGTATGAGAAATGGAAGTGATATATTGAATTGAAAATAAAATGTGAAATATGTTGGCAATACATGGAATATATGAGTTATATACTCATGAATTGAGTATGGTATGAAATGATGTATTCATGAATTGAGTATTGCAGGACTAATGCCATTGTACAAATAAATATGGTTTGATATGTGAATAACCATTTATATAGTAATTGTGTGAAATAGGATATTGTTTAATAAATGAAAAATGATAGTCATGATACTAGACATTAATATGTTCTTATAATTCAATTGTGCATATTATATTTGTAGCAACCTCTAACCCCAAACCGTTCTCGAAACAGGGTTACGGAGCATTACCGGACCTATTGAATATTTACAATTAATATACACATAAATACCAACACAACCAGATACACTCATAATTTGCCAAATTTAAACATTTACATATTATCCAATTTTTAATTCTATTATATATCATAATCAAACCTAAATCTATTTATTTCATTCTTACATTTAAAATTTCAAAATGACACACACATAAGACATCCTAGGTACATGCCATTACTAATAATTAACACACTTTACCTTATTGAATTCAGGATCGGCCTAGGATGCTGATTCAACGTTCTATCTTTACTCAACCTGCGCACGGAAACAAACCGTACGCTGAGTATAGGTATACCCAGTGGTATTTCTATAATCCGAACATTTAATAATATAACAAATACTTAAGATCATAATAACAATTACAATTATTTAATTATTTATTTCATTGATAAATTTCAACTACTTACTATATAAATTCTATATAAATCATATAATAAACACAATAACATAATTGTTCAATTCTTAAATAAATTCATTATTATTTATTCCATTCTTTTCATTTACTAAACTATATAGCTTTCCACGATTTATTCACAAGTCATTAAACAATTATAATATTCACTTTTATCCAATCCAGAGCTACATGATTCATTTGTCTCAATCATACTTTAATTCACTGTTTAATTCCAATAAACTATATTCAACTATTCACTTTTCAATCAATGTACTGTATATATCCATTTCAATAACAATCATTACCATTCATATCAAATCGACTTGCTATCCCGAGATAGCTTTCATCAGATAATACGATTCGTGTGTTTCACCACATTTCAATTCTTCATTTAATACCAATCGATCATCATTATATTTAATAACCTCTATTAATATGACTCGGACTCGACGGATACACTGGATCCAACCAAACACACCGTAATATCCAACCCAAACACACCCGAATATTATAAATCCTCCATAACACGCCAAGATAATATATCCTCCCAAACACACCAATAAGACATTAAATGCCTCTTCGAATAAACCAAGTATATAATAATCAAACATCTTCTCGACCAACTACAAATCTCCTCATCACATCACAAATCCAATGGCATGCCATTTGTATCCAATCTAGTCCGACAAGTTAATAAGGTATTATTTTACTTTTCCAATTTCAATAATTCTTTCATCAATATACCATTCTAATAATCACATATATTCACACATTTTCATAATTTCATACATTTTCATTCAATTCAACAAATATATTTCAATTATTCATATTAATTCATAATTCAACACAATTCAATTTACTTTTCAATATCAAATATTCAAATATCACAAATCTCATATATTCATATCAATTTCTTCATATTTCCAATCAATATATTTTTCAATATAACATTCATTCAATATTCAAATTTTTACATAATCATATTTATTATATAATTCAATCAATATAAATTCAATAGATTCATCGCATACCAAAATCAATCCATTTTAATTTTAAAACATCATAATTCTAACACTAACAATTGCCATATGTATATATATATATAACAAATAATGACTAAGTTCGGATTATAGAAATACAAACCGTATTCTCTCGAGCTAACCCCTGTTGTCTTTGCCATTTTCCTTGCTTAGCCGAGATTTCCCGAGACAACATTAGCTACGGGAATTAAAACAATTCATATTTGTTAATTCACTACTAATTTATATCTAATTAATACAATTTCTATTTAATTTCTACTTTAATTTCAATTTAATATTAACTAAATTCACTTACTTTTTCTATCTCAAATCATACTGCATTTCTATTCAAATTTTGTCCAAACTCATACTTAACTATTAAATTTCCAGCATATTTTCCTAATTTCGAAATTTCATCAATTCAGTCCCTACAATATAAAACTTATGAATTACTTTACAATTCAATCCTTATTTCATTTCTAACTTGAATTCCTATCAATCTAACCCCTAATTCATCTTTTTATTCAATATGAACAATATTTAGAAATCTAATAACTTTCAAAATATTAATTTAGTTTCATCAAAACCTTATTTCAAAGCTTCCAAAACATCAAAATTAAGTAAAAAGGGCTAAATTGACTTACCTATTAAACTTCCAAGCTTCAAACCTTAAATTTTCTCTTTTCTTCTTTCTTTTCTCTTTTTCTTTCTTTCCTTTCCCCTCTCTCTGTTTCGTTTGCTTTGGTTCTTCATTTCTATTTTTTTTTATTTTCTTTATATATATATATATATATATATATATATAATAACTTATTAAATATCTATTTAATAATGAATATATTTATTACAATTATAATATTACTTATATTTACACATGTAACATATCATCATCATATATTTGTCTTGTTTTAATTTATTTATTACATAAAAATCTTATAATATAATTATTTAATTTATAAATATCTTTTATAATTAATAAATATCTATTAATAATTAAATACATATATTACAAATGTATGTATTTTTATTTATACACTTGTATCAAATCATATCTACACATTTGTCTTTATTTAATTTATTCATTATATAATATCAATTTAATAATAATAAATACATTAATATTTACTTCAATAATAAGTAAATACATACATGTATTACAAATGTATGTATAATATTTATTACACTTGTACCAAATCATTTTTATACACTTGTCTTTCTTTCTTTTATTTATTTTATTTATTTCATATAAAAATCTATTTAAATAGAAAGCAATTAAATAAAATATACTACAATTGTACAAATATATGTATTACACTTGTATATTTTATTTACCATATATTTATCTTTATTTAATTTATTTCATAATATAATATCAATTTAATAATAACAATAACATTAATTATTTACTTAAATAATAAGTAAATACATACATATATTACAAATGTATGTATAATATTTATTACACATGTATTTTATTTTTATCACACACTTGTCACAATTTAATTTATTTATCATATAATTATCTTGTAATATAATTATAATAAATTAATTTAATATCATTTATTATTAATAAATATATATATTTTATAATTAAAATCTAAGTAGAAATTTTAGATTTTTACTTTATATGCCGCCTCACTTATGCTAAATGGTATAATTGTCATTTTGGTCCTTTTTATTTTCTTTTAATCTATAATTAAACTTTCACACTTATTCAATTTAATCCTTTTATCTAATTATCCTTAATTAAGCTAAATTCACTTAATTAAACTCTAATTAACCACTCGACTAACTTCATAAATATTTTTAATAATTATTTACTAATCTATTTTTTAGAAACGGAGACCCGAAAATATATTTTTCATTTTTCTGATAACCTTAAAATTCGGGTTGTTACAATATTATCTTGTCTTTAAATATTCGGATTATAGAAATAGCACTAAGTTTTACTCAGCATACGATTTTATTTTCCGTGCACAGATTAGGTACAGTGATTTTGAAAAGTTGTAATTGAGGTTGTGAGAATCCATCTCATAGCATCTCCAAGTGCCAAGAGGGTATGTTTCAAAAATTTTGAATAGAATGACATGTACTCAGGAAGATCAACTGTGTTCCAAGTAGTAGGACTAAAATATAAGTTATGACAATTTATTTTTTTAATGTTCAAATATATTAGTGTTTAGCCAAAATCACTTTGGCACCAAATGTAATATCCCTATATTAGGTTCCTTGGGTCGAATCGGGTATATGGGTGTTACATAATAGTACCAAAAAGTACAACATAGGTCAGCTAGCTTAAGCTTTCGGGATTTCGAAAACATAAAAATTACAAAAAAAAGAGACTAAATTAAACTAACCAAATTATGCTTGAAACTTTATAACCCTAGGCCTTGTGTTGAGGTTTCTTTTCTCCTTTGGTTTCAGTTTGTTGAAGAAAAGTAGACCAAAAAAATTTGGTGTTTCCACTATATTTATTTTATTACAAGATATGTTTTATTTTATTTATTAACTTTTATAATTTTTAACATTTTTAACACTTAACCAATATACTATCGTCCACTAATAATCTTATAGTGGTTTAATTGCTATAAAAGTCCCTTAGTCTTGTTATGATTAAAGATTCTTTAAAAAATTAAACTTTTGACACTTTTATGATTAAGTCCATGCATCCTAATTAAGCACTATTTCGACAAAATTACTTGACCGAGATTCAATCCACTTCTAATATAACTCCATAAAAAATAATAAAAATATTAACGGGTTCGATTTACAAAAACGAGGTTTCAACAACCTCACTTTTCGATACCATTGACTCTAGGTCATTATAATTCTCCCTCCTTCAGAAATTTCACCCCCGAAATTTATCTGAAAATATGTGGGGATATTGAGATCTCATCCCCTCTTCCGATTCCCAAGTTTCTTCCTCGACACTATGGCTACGCCACAAAACTTTCACAAGTGGAACGCGTTTATTTCGTAATTCTTACACCTCGTGAGTTAAAATTTTGACTGTTTTTCCTTGTATGCAAGTCGGGCTGAATTTTAATTTCTTCCACTGAAATAAAGTGAGACGAATCAAATCAGTATCTCCTGAGCATCAACATGTGAAAAACATCGTGTATTTTCTGTAACTATGCCAATAATGCCAACCGATATGTAACTGGTCCAACTCTTTTGATGATTTTGTACTATCTGATAAATCGAGGGCTTGGCTTTCCCTTTCGACCGAACACATAATTTTCTTCCACGAAGAAACCTTTAAAAATACTTTATCACCCATAGAAAACTCAATATCTCAACGTTTCATATCCGCATATGATTTTTGTCTACCAAAAGTTGTTTTCCAATCTATCTCAGATCACCTTGACTATATCTTTTATTTCCTGAATCAATTTCAACCTAACAACTTTTCTTTCACATAAATCCGACCAGCAAACATGTGTTTGACACCTACAGCCATATAATACTTCATACGGAGCTATTTGACTGCTTAACTGGAAATTGTTATTGTACACAAATTTGACCAAAGGTAAATAATGTTCCTAGCCTGATTCAAAATCAATTACATAGGCTCGAAGCATATCTTCCAAAATCTAAATAACACATTCCGATTTTTCGTTTGTTTGTGGGTGAAAGGTAGTGTTGAAGTCAATCTCGTACCTAAATATTCTTGTAATTATTTTCAGAATCTCGAAGTGAACCGGGGATCCCAATCAGAGATAATTGACATAGGTACGTCGTGCAATCTAACAATTTCCCTATTGTATACCTCAGCTAGCTTCGAAAGTGACCAATTGTAACACCCTATATCCTATTCGATCGCCAAACCTGAGCTATAGAACGTCACATTATCCACCTAAGTGACTCTTCTTAACACCCAACCTAACCTCCACACACCACAAGATAAAATAAAACATCATGTATAGATTTAAGAAAGCACAAGCTCGCGAACTCACTTCACTTGCTTAATGCTATGCAGTAGTAAAAACATGTGAACCTACTTCGCTTGCAGGGGCTTGTCTTGCTCTTTTCCTAAAGTTGCAAATATTTGAAGAAAGGAATTTAAGAACATGTGAACCCTAAGTTTTGTAAACTAATGTACAAAACAACTCATCTATCTGACATTGGGGTTCGCACCCCTACATAGCTCGTACATTCTAAGTCTTTTATGGGGTAAGTTCCTTTAAACAAGGTAGGTTTCGCGAACTACACGTTAGGAAAGGCAAGACTAAGGTCTCTAGGCCATCACAAGTGGAAAGGAAGAGAACCAAAAAGCCTAAAGACTTATCTAAGTCTAAATGCTTCTTTTACAACAAGAAAGGGCACTTCAAGGCAAACTGTAAAGAGTAGAAAGAATATCTAGCTACCAAAGGCAAAAGTATGAAACTCTTAATGGTAGAAACTTGTTTAGTAGAAGACTCAATAGACCATTGTGTCATTGATTCGAGAGCCACTAATCATGTTTGTGTTTTTCTGCAGGGGTTTAAGGAGGCAAAAGATCATAGAAATAAGAGCTTATCGTTGTGGACCGGGAATGAGACAAGTGTGGCAACTGAAGTAGTTGGAGATGTATATATTTACTTTGATAATTTTAGGAAGATTATTTTAATAGATGTTTTCTATGTACCAAGTTTCAAAAGAAACTTAATTTCCGTTGCATGTTTATATAAAGACAGCTTGACCGCGACATTTAATAATGGAATTACAATATTTAGAAATTCCCAATCTTTTCTGTAATGGATGGATGCAAAATAATCTCTATTTTATCAAACTAAATATGTACACGCTACTTGAGACTGAAATATCAAATAAAAGACTTAAAACTTCTCACTCTAATAAGGCGTACCTTTGGTATTTGAGACTTGGTCATATTAACCGAGAAAGAATCACTAGACTTGTGAAAGACGGGATATTAAGCTCGCTTAAATAATTTGATCTTCCATAATCTGAATCTTGCTTGGAAGGTAAGATGACTAAGCAATCTTTTAATGTAAAAGGAACAAAGGCTGAAAAACCCCAAGAACTTGTGCATACTGACGTATGTGGCCCCATGAGCGTTAGTGCAAGAGGTGGTTACAAGTACTATGTAACCTTTATTGATGACTATTCCAGATATGAGTATGTATACCTAATGCACTACAAAAGTGAAACCTTTGATAAATCAAAGAGTTTCGTGTGGAAGTGGAGAAACAATTAGATTTACCCATAAAGGCACTTCGGTTGATCGAGGTGGGGAATATTTATTTGATGAGTTCTTAGGGTACCTCATAAAAAATGATATTCTATCCCAGTTAACCACGTCAGACACTCCACAACAGAATGGCGTGGCAGAGAGAAGAAATTGAACATTGTTAGACATGGTACGTTCAATGTTAAGTTATTTGAAGCTACCAATCTTTTTTTGGAGATACGTTGTAGAAACTGCTTGCTATATTCTGAATGATGTGCCAACTAAGGCAGCATAAAAAATCACATATGAATTATGGCATGGCAGGAAATTGAATCTTAATCATTTTAGGATTTGAGGATGCCCGGCCCACATATTGGATAAAGATGTGAGGAAGTTGGACTCACGAACAGAATTGTACATGTTTTTAGGATATCCAAAGAGAAAAAAGGGTGGTCTGTTTTATAATTCAAAAGAGCAAATTGTTATAGTCTCAACTCATGCCATTTTCCTTGAAGAAATTTACATATAAGAGCAAACTATTATAGTTTCGTAAACCTGAGTTCTTCTAAGCTGGCGGAAGTGTTTTTATCACTGAGTCTACCAAACAGGAAAATTATGACTCACTCACATATGACGAAGAGATACAAAGTGCTGAGTCCAAGCTCCGGGAAATAGCTATGAAAGTTGAGATGAACTTTATGTATTCCAACTCAGTATGGGAACGTGTAGACTTACCGGAAAGGATAAACCAATAGGGTGTAAGTGGATCTACAAGAGAAAAAGAAATGCGGATGGAAAAGTGAAAAGTTATAAGGCCAGACTTGTAGCAAAAGGTTATACTAAAAAAGAATGTATCGGTTACGAAGAAACCTCCTCTTTGGTTGCATGCTCAAGTCAATTCGCATATTACTATCCATTGCGACGACTCTCGATTACAAGGTCTAGCAAATGGATGCCAAGATATAATTTTTGAATGGCTATCTTGAAAAGAGCATCTACATTATGCAACCCACCAGATATATAGCTAAAGCAAAATAGTTTAAAGTTCGCCAACTACTTAGATCCATATATAGACTTAAGCAAGCATCCTGCTTATAGAATCAAAGATTTGATCAGGTGATCAAGACTTTTAGATTTGAGAAAAAATTTAGATGAATCTTGTGTTTACAAACGTTTGAAGAATGGAAATGTGGTATTTCTCGTTCTATATGTCAATAACATTCTACTCATTGGATTTCGTCTTTCTTTAGAGGACTATCCTAAGACAGCAAAAGAAAGAGAGAACATGAGAAAGGTTCCTTATGCTTCGGCAATAGAAAGTCACATGTATGTTATGCTATGCACACGCCCAGATATTTATTTTGCAATGAAGTTGATAAGTTGATATTAGGCGACTCTAGGACCAAGGCACTGGTAAGCAGTTAAGCATATATTCAAGTATTTACGGAGAATAGGGGATTATATGCTTGTGTATTCCGGAGGAGACCTTACTCTTATCAAATATACTAATCTAACTTCCAAACATGTTAGGATTCGAGGAAATCGACATCGTGCTATGTTTTTGTCTTAGGCAACAGGTCCATTGTGTAGAGAAGTGTAAAGCAAACTTGTACCGTTAACTCTACTATAGAGGTTGAATATGTGCCTGCTTATGAGGCTACCAAAGAAGCAATATAGCTTCGAAAGTTCCTCATGGATCTTGAAGTCATTCTTGGTATGAAAAAAGCTATCATACTGTATTGCGATATTTCTTTGATTTTTAAACCTTAAAATGCAACCTTGAAAATCAGGTTAAGCGTGCAAGTAAGGTTCTTGAATCACTATGTTTTTGTTAACAAAATGTATGTTTTCCTATATGAATTTTAGCATATGATCTATTTTGAGAACTGTAAACTGTAAACTTAGATCCTAGACCCAAACTTAAACCCTAAACCGTAGGCCCAAAGCCCTAAGCCCTAGATACTAAACAATTTTTAAAATTTCTTTTCATAGGTTTTTAACAGATTTGGGCAACTAAATTTTAGGCATTGTAAAGCCATCTATTATTGCTCATTCTAATCGAACTGTAGGTGATTTATATATTGGGTATGTGTCTTGAACCACTATGTTTATGTTAACAAAATGTATGATTTCCTATCCAAATCTTATTATATGATCTATTTCGAGAATAGTAAACCATAAACCTTAAACCTCAACCTTAAACCCTGAGCTCTAGACACTAAATGTTTTATTACAGATTTTTCACATTTTTAACACTAGAAAACTTTGTTGACCAAAAAAAGAAATAGAGAGTAAACATGATGGTTGTTAGAACCAAATTGGATTGAACAGTTAAATCAATTGAATCAAGAATCGGTGGTTTAACAAATTTAACCGATGCTAAAAAAAATAGAGGAAGATTGAACTAGCACAAAACCAGTTGGATTGGGTTTAAATTAATTTAAATATTTAATCTAATTTTTATAAAATGAATGTTTGTGTTTCTATTATAATTTATTTTGTATTTATTAAAATTTTCTTTTTTTTTCCTACATATTTTTGAATATTTATGACTTTTGTAGAAATTATAAGGCCATGAGTCAATCTAGTATGTTCAATATTTGAAATTCAACAAATAAGAATAATTGAAGCAACATTAACTAAAAAGAAAAATTAAATGCAATTATGAAAAATATGATCACATTTAAATAGACAATTTGTTCAAATTATTAAAAATGAAAAACTAGAAAAAAATATTCATAAAAATTATAAAATATGTTAAATTTTCAAAAAGAAGCTACTAATTACTTTCAAAATTTTGAAAAAAAAATTCTAATCAAGTTTTTTAAAACTTTATATAAACTCAAACATTAAAAAAGAAAAACAGAAAAAGTTCTTTAAATAACCTTTTGTGAACACTCCAAAATTATGAAAATATTATAATGTTTTGAATTTTTCCCTTTTTCTAATTTCTTCAACTTGACAAAATATTTTTCACAACCATATTTATCTTCAATTCTTCAACTTATACAAATATAAATAACTTCTCTTGTTTGCTATTTTTTTCAATAATATAAAAACCAAATTCATCAATTTACTTTAGATAATAATTTATTAACAGAAATAATTAATGCTGTTATTCATTATTTTTTTTACTCACTAATTTTCTTATAGTAAATTGCTCCTAACCTTGAGTATTTATTCTAATTTACTAACAAGTAGATGAGTTTTTTTGATAGAGGGCTGAATGTCTCCGTAAAAATATACTGTCATCAACAATGGACCAAATCTGTAAAAAGAAAATAAGTAAACTGGGAATTTAATACACATTTATATATCTTAAGACCAAATGCAGAATGTACAAAATACCAGCCAAGATTATGGAGCTATAGCTAATCCTATATTAAGACCAGATGCATTCATATATAACAATCACATTTCAGGTAGTTCTACTAAAGAACAATCATCTTTCTTCTGCCTTTATTGACCATCATCTCACAAATATTAATAAAAGCATGTTAACATCCGACCGCCGATGTGATAGAATGACACGTCCAAGTTAATCGTATACCTCCCCTCAACACAATACACAATATCATACAAATGCATTGAATTGAAATCATAAGCAACTGTAATTTCCATAAATTTCACTTGTCGAAGCTCACAAATGAAGTCAGCCGGAAGATCAGTCACTTTTCACAAAGTGATTGTTGTACTTGAACAAAACATCCCAAGCCTAACACACACAAAATATAAATTGATTTATGGCCTACAGGGATCCACCTACCTCTACATTCAAATGAAAATAGGATGAAAGGTAACATAAGGTTCAAAAGAAATTATTTTAACAAGTCAAATGTGCAAACCATGTAAAAAGACCTGATAAACGATGACCAAGCTTGTTTCTTGATCCGCTTAGCGGAACAGCCTTTGCACTGATCTCTTAGGCACTTTGCCTTCAAGCTTCAATCTTCTATAAGCTTCTCTAATGTGGCAAGGCCTGATTGGTCCGGATTCTTTTCTCTCTGTCATGACTATTCTAGCTGCAAACCACCAAAATAATGTTAAAATAAACTCAAAAGCTTAAAGTCTTGATAAATGAACTTCTTAGCACCAAGCCATATATATTTGATCATAATATTTGGTGCATTTACAAGCTTTCCTCCATATGCAAGGTTTCATTGGTAAAAGTACCATGGAAGCCCTTGTACTAGGAAACAGATTACATTTCACCCCATTTACTCAAAAAAAAAAAAAAGTAAATTAGTCCTTATACATTAGATTAAGGAGCAAACCAGTCCTTTCTATTAAAAATTTCATCCAATTTTACTATTAAAAATTGACATGGCTGATAAAATAACCAAACAATTACAGGTGACATGCCATTTGTATCTCATTCTAACATACAAGCACCAGTTTTTAACAATAGAAATTTGCTTTTTGATCTAATGTACAGGGACGAATTTGCCCCTCTTTTAATAGAGGGGGCACGATGCAATCTGACTCTTAATACAAGGGTTTCCATGATACTTATACCAGTTTCACTCTTTTTGTTTTCTCTTCAATCAAACTGATTTGCTTTCTGGAAATGAAATCTCAACACTACTGCTATAAGAGGAAAGTGCATGTACCTTTCTCAACGAGTTCACCGACGAACATTTTCGCTATACCACACACGACAATGGTCATTGGTAAAGAAATTTTCTGGCTGCCAGTTATGCTTACCAACAACTGCATATTACCCAGAACAAACTTAAAGTCGATGTATTATCAAATCATGTTTTGCAAAACTGAAATGCATAAATGGGTTGGAGCTGTAGTGACAGTACATATGCACCAAAGAATCTCAAGTATATTCATCAATAATACACAATTTTGAGTTAACTATCACTCCCATGCAGATGAAATTAAAACAAGTCAAAGAGGCAACAAATAATTATAAATCCACTATATATATAATAATATTTCTAGAGAAAGACTACCCAAAAAAGCTGTCCAAGAAGCTCACCCTTCTCATGTTAGACCTTTGAAGCGCAGATCTCCTAAATGATTCATATCTACTCATCTGATCCTCTGTGAATTGTGATAAAATGGCTCTGCAAAGAAGAAAAAAATTTAACAGCTCTAGGCAGATACCTCCTATATTAGAGAAAGGCAATAGATGTATAGAGCAAGGGATCATATTTTGAAATATGGTTAAATTCTGCCATTAGTTCCTGTACTTTGTGGAAGTTGTAAATTTAATCCCTGTATTTTTTAAAATTTAAAATTTCAATCCTCACCCAAACGATAACTAATAAATTCATTAAGTTTTGCTATTTCCCAAATTTGATGCAGTAAACATTACCATCTTTTCACATATTACTCATTAAAAAGGCAGTTAATGGATTAATGACAATCTTTTGCATTATGATTGAAATTTTAAATTTTGATAAATATAAAGACTTAGAATGATCCAATTGAAAAATATGGACTAAATCTATAATTGTACGCATAGTACACGACTAGTAATTGAATTTAACGAAATAGATTTAACTACTACTGTTAGGGCTAGGACTAAAATTTAAAATTTCAAATTTCAAAAAGTACAGAGACTAAATTTGGTCAAATTAAAGTACAGGAACTAAATATACAACTTTCGCAAAGTACAAGGACTAATAGCAAAATTTAACCTTGAAATATTTATACTCGATCCTTTAAAACACTAAAAACATGGCATTTCACCTAATACATAAATATCTGAAAATTAAAACAAAAAAGAAGGAAAGAGAAGGTTAAAAAAAAAGAAACTCACTGCATCTTGACCATTTTAGTAGGGTCAGCACTAGAAGGGAACTTGCTAAGCTCAACTTCCACGTTTTCCTCCTCTTCGTCATCATCGTATTCTTTGTTCTTGGTGGTGGCTCCAGTAGCAACATTAGCATTAAAACTTGTAGAGTGCAACTTAGAAGTTGAAGTTGATGATGGATGAGAGGAATTTTTTACGTTGGGACCAATTTCATCGTAATCATCATCGTCTACAAGCAAATTGTGTCCAACATTGGTTTGGTTCTGGGGTTCATTTGGAGTTTGGCTGTTCAGCTCATCCTCACCAACTGGGGAATTAGGTGGCGATTCCTCTTGCTCCTCCAATGCTGCTTCGAATGGATCCTTTGATTGCTTCATTCTTTTAGGATGATTTTGATCAAATTCTATCTAACAGATCATACAAAGGAACAGGTCACTGAGGTCCTAGGATACATCTAATTTTCGAATCCTAAACCCAAACCCCTACACCCCTACACCCGAACCCAAAACCCAAATGATTCACCACTAACCACCATGCAAAAAAAGAAAAAGAACACATGGATATAAAGAGAGAGAGACTTTCACAAAGCCACTTACACTGCGTTTGTAAACAGGCTCAGTTTTAGACTGCCTTCCATCATTCCATAGAACCTCCGTATCAGTACCAGCACGAATTACAAATTGATATCGTGCCTTTTCATCAGCAAGGCACTTTTTAAGATTTTGCAATGACAACAAAAAATTTAAGTAATTAACATATAAGCACTAAGAACCATAGATAGAGCAGAGCTTTGTGTCATAAAAAACAATTAAGATTCGAGTTTATCTTTGTTATAAATATTTATAAAGTTCTTATAAACACAATTAATAGCATTAAAATATCATAATAGCACTCAAAGAAGAATCTATGATTAACTTCACTAAAACCTTAATGCAAAGTAAACTGATATATAAAAAAAAAAGAAAAAAAAAAAAGAACTACTCAACACTAATCCTGTCCTCAATCAAAGGACATCTTTTACATATTCAAAAAGCTCGAATAAGGTATAAAAACATTTTATTCAAACTCCAAAAGCATCCATTATAAGTAGCTTATTATCAATGTTCGAACCAGAAAATAGTATGTATTTGAGAACAAACAACAAATCAACAGTTTTACTTCCAATGTGTGTTTATAGCCATTGCAAGGAAGACAGACATCAAATTCATTAACTATGAAAACAAAGGAAAGAAAGTTGATTTAACAATATATTAATATTACCCCTGGTGTGTAGGGTTTAATATCAGGTGGAGCCCATTCATCCGGAAACTTTCATGTACTTATCGAAATCATAAACCCCAACCACCAAACCCAACCAGTATTTTGCTAAGCTACGATTTAAAACAAATTGAACATAACGCAAAAGCTATAATGTTAAACAGAGGGAAACAAACAATTCAAAAAATAAAAGAACATACAGTAGACGATAAACAAACAAAAAGAACAACCAGACCGAGATCCATAGATTTGAATGACGGAACGAAACAGTGATTTCTAAAGCTGAAAAACAAAAACTGAAAACCAAAAAACCCACTGAAAATACAAGTAAAGAAGCATAAATCTGAAACTACAACAGACATGAAAAGGCAAAGACAAACTTGTTCTAAAGCTGAAAACCAAAAAATTCACTGAAATACAAATAAAGAAGCTTAGATCTAAAACTAAAACAGAGATGAAAAGGGAAAAAAAAAACAAAGTTCAAGTAAAGATTCACACCTGAAATAAGTCTCCGATGAAGCAGGGCATTTCAAAAAAAAAAACAGAAACGACAAAGAAAACTTAGCGTTTCTCTCTCACGAAAACTCTCTTCTGAAACGGCAAAGAAAACAAAAGAGAAAGATGAAACTAAAGGGAAGAAACAAAGGGGAAAAGAGGATAGAATGAAGGGGGAAAACAAACGTGAGGGAGAAACGAGGAAAATATTAGAAAAAGAGGAGAGAATAAAAGGGCTTTTCTTCAAAAATAACCCTAAAAAAATTATTATTTCTGAAAATAACCCAAGTTCAAAATTTATAACAAAAGTGACCTGAAATCTCTAGTGTTGTGGAAGTTTCACTTTAACCTAATTTAATTTTTTTTAAAATGAACTCTTTGAGCAATGACGGTGGTGGCGAATCTCATTTTTTCGAGGATCGAAACACTAAGAAAGTTAGGTTTAAGGAAGGCCAAAATGAGGCGGAGGTCAATATGAGTATGGAATTTGAATCACCTCCAATGATATCTTGGAAGGAGAAACTCTTAGGGGTTGGATCAGTCGATTCTATCAAAGACCATTTGGCTACTGGAGATGGTAAAGATAGAGATTTAGTCTTATTAGAGGGAGATGTGATAAGATCTACCATTAACGGGATTTCGAGAATTGATTTTTCTGATAGAATCAAGCAGATCCTTTACAAGGGAATGGAGACAACTGTAGTTTTGAAACTCTTGGGTCGAAGTGTTGGATACAATGCTCTTCACAATAGGATTAGTAGCCTTTGGAAGCTGTTAAAACCATTTCAGCTCATGGATTTTGAAAATGGCTATTACTTGGTTAAGTTTCAATGTTTTGACGACTATGAGAAAGTTCTAACGTAAGGGCCATGGAGTATATATGACTAATACCCTGCGGTTTAGCCATGGACCAAAGATTTCTCCCACTACAACCATACCCGAGCATGGTTATGGCTTAGATCCGACTGTCGGGTCTTTCAGGATTTATGTACAAGAAGGGGATCTTTGAAGCGATTAGAGGCTTGATATGCAAAGTTGCAAAATTTGATTTTAAAACTGATAGTAGAACTCGAGGTCACTTTGCCAGAATGGAGGTAGTCATCAACCTCAATAAGCCGTGGAATACGAATCCCTCCCGACGATATGCTTCTCTTGCGGCAAGTACAGGCATGTTAAAGAGCTTTTCTTGTTGCATCTCATTGATCCAATCTATGAAAGGGGAAAAGAGGAAGCTATTGTTAAGCTAAAAAAGGCTGGAACAGGAGAAGTGGGAGAGGTTGGAACATCGTATGGACCATGGATGATGGTGGAGCAAAAATTCAAGCGTGGAAGGAGTGATTTACGGGGTGCCAAGGATAAGACGATTGGAACGACATCCACAGGTTCAAGATCTTCAACCCAAAGTTTTAACCCCAAACTGAAACTAAAATTAAAACCTCAATCCAAAACCAAATATAAAACCCCAAATCAAAACCCTAAACTAAAACTAAAATCATAACCCCAAAGTTAAGGCTTTCAATAGATTTGGGTAACTCAATTTAAGGATTTTTAAAATCATCTATTAATGCTCATTCTAGTAGAAATTTAAATGATTTCTATTGTATGAAATGTGATCTTTCCATTGGTATGCTTTTCTAGACAAATTGAATTCTGTGTTAAAAGAACAAGGCTCCTAAAACAAAAAAAAAAAAAAAACTTAGAAAGTTTGGGCAAGTTGTAACTATTTTCAATGTCTTGAGCTCCAAAATTTGAAGCTTTTGGTTACTCTTTTTGATGAACCAAAATTTATTGTTTTAGAATGACATTTGAATTTTAAATTCATATTCTTAAAAACATCGAATTTTTGAAAGAGCAAAAAGTTTTGATGGCTTAAAATAAGCCAAAAAGTCATGCAAATTCCTAAATGTAGAATACAATTTTTTTTTTATTTCATTACAATATTATTGTTGGCCAAATTATATTTTATTAAGTTAAACATAATATTTAATTAATTTTCAAAATTTTTTGTTGAATATTTATATTTATATATATTACAAAATTGTAGATTTACAATACTTATTAGTTACTTGAGAGGTTATTGCACAACCAAAATTTTTTAGAATCAAAATCCCAAATTAAAACTAAAATTGAAATTAAAATCGAAATCGAAACCCCAAACCATAATTGAATCTAAAACCCAAAACTAAAACCCTAAACTAAAACCAAAATCGAAACCCCAAACTTAAAACTTTCAACAAATTTGGGTAATTCAATTTAAGGATTTTTAAAACCATCTATTTTTGCTCATTCTATTCGAACTTTAGATGATTTCTATTGTATGAAATGTGATCTTTTCATCGGTATGTTTTCTACACAAATTGACTTATGTGTTAAAAGAACTAGGCTCCCAAAAAAGCTTACTTGAAACAAAAAACTTAGAAAGTTTGGGCAAGTTGTGATGATTTCAATGTTTTGAGCCCTAACATCTTTTAGGCTTTTGGTTACTCTTTTTGGTCAAACAAAATTTATTGTTTTAGAATTACATTTGAGCTTTAAATTAATATTCTTAAAAGCATCAAATTTTTGAAGAGCAACGAGTTTTGATAGCTTAAAATGAGTCAAAAAGTCATGGAAATTCTGAAATGTAGAATATAAAATTTTTTATTTCATTTTAATACTATTGTTAGCAAAATTATGTTTTATTAAGTTAAACATCATATTTAATTAATTTTAAAAAATGTTGAATTTGTATATTTGTATATATTACAAAATTGTAGAATTATCATACTTGTTAGTTACTCAAAAGGTTATCGCATAACTGAAATGTCTTGGAATCAAAACTGTAACACCCATAACTCGTATCCGTTGCTGAAATAGGGTTATGGAGCATTACCATAAAATTGTAACTTAAAACATTCAATTCTAAACATTTCATAAATCATAGCATAATTCATTAAAACACATGCAAATCGTCCCTTATTCAAGCCTTCGAAGCCACAGAAACACTTTAGAAATAATTCGGGACTAAATCAGAAACATTTAGAACTTCATGGAAAAAAGATAAAAAATTTCATACTACAGGGGTCACACGGCCGTGTGACTCACATGACTGAGACAAATGACCGTGTCTTAGGCCGTGTGGACATTTAAAGTAGGGACACATGGCCGTGTCCCAGCCAGGGTCCGTGCCTGTGTAACTCTTTGACTTGGGTCACATGGCCAAGCCACACGCTCGTGTGCTAGGCCGTGGAACTCTCGAAATGGTCTCACACACCCGTGTGCCAGGATGTGTGCTGGGCCATGTAACTGCTTGACTTGAATGCCTTTAAAACCTACAGGGGACACACGGCCGTGCTGAATGACACACGACAAAGACACATGCTCGTGTCTTAGGACGTGTAACACCCCTTAACCCTTATCTGTCACCGGAACAGGGTAACGGAGCATTACCGAAAAATTAAGATCAATTAAGAATATTAAATAAATTACATTGCCTACATGTGATGAATTAATCATAGTCCCTTTTACGGGTCCTCGAGGCACAATATATGTATTTAAAACGAATCGAGACTTAATTGGAAGCTCAAAGAATTTTTTGAGAAATTTCAAAATTTCTCTTAGGTGCAGGGCTCACAGCCCGTGTGGTTTAGGGACACGCCCGTGTGACCCTATAACATGCCCATACTTCAGGCCGTGTCCTACCCCGTGTAACTCTCTGACTTACCTCACACGGCCAAGCCACACGCCCGTGTGCTAGGTCGTGTACCTTGCACGGCTGAGACACACGCTCGTGTCTCTGCTTGTGTGGCAATACCTGAGCATTCTGTTTCTAAAATTTTAAGTTGCAGGGGACACACGGCCTAACCACATGCCATGTGTAAGCTGTGTGTCTCACACGGTCTGGTCAAATGCCCATGTTCCAGGCCATGTGGACTCAAAATGAGCCTTATACAACAAGTTTACCAACCTTGCAAACCTTGAATGACAAGCAATTTAAAATCCAATCTTTTAACCAGTCAAAAACATGATTAAATACATCTAAAACATGTCAGAACTATCAATATAAAGATTTAACTCATGCATGTTCATAGATATCTAACATAAGTTATCTAATCAATTCATTTAAATACCATTCAACCAATTCAAACTAAAACCATATAAATGGCTATATTATAAAACATATGTTTATATATATAAATAAACCAATATCATTTTTATACACCATTAATATTCACATCTCAAAATGACATCAAAAGACAATCCAGGTACATGTCATTCTTAAAAGAGAAAATACTTCACCATGTGTTTGAGTTCGGGATCGACTTTGGATGTTGATTCAATGATTGGACTTTGCCTAACTTGTGCACGAAAACAAACCGTATGCTGAGTATACATTCAGTAATATTTCTATAATCTGAATACTTATTAAACTAAAAATTATAATATTTTTATACATAATCATACATAATAATAATCATTCAATAAATAATCAATTTCATAAACTCATCATCCATATCACTTTCAATCATCATATTTCTATTTCAATCTCACAATTGCTATTCAATAGCATTTCACAATAAATTTCTCAATTTCAATTTTAATATCAATATTCATTTCTTATTCAATATCATTCATATATCCCTATTAACACGACTCGGACTTCGACTGATACGTGGATCCAACCCAAACACACTAGTACGACACTCAATGCCTCATCGGCCATGCTGAAGTAAAATAATATGGTACACGGTACCTCATCGAATTTATCCGAAGCAATAATAATACAACACATAGTGCCTCATCGACTCGAAGTCGAAGTATCCTTGAACACTTCTAATCCTATGGCATGCCAACTATATCCGACTTAGCCCGACATTGTTAATAGGGTATTTCAATACATAATTCAATTTCCAATCAATATACAATTTCAATCCATTCCAATTCAATACACTTTTCAATCATACACATACTTTCACAACATAATTCAATTCAATGTTAAGATATCAAACTCACCTCAATTTCACTTACCACACATAATAATAAATACAACAAATAATTTTAGTTTTTGGATTATAGAAATACAAACTGTATTTTCCGAGTTAATCCTCGTTGACATTCTCTTTTTTTTCCTAGTCGAGGCTTCCGGCTCAACATTAGCTACGGAATTAAAACAATTAAGATTTATCAATACACTACAATTTCAAATTGAACATTTCAATTTATACTCAACTCTTGCATAGTTTTCAATTTAATCAATAACCAATACTAACTTTATTTCTTTACAATTTATTATTTATTTTTCATTCAATTTATCACTTAAAACTAAATTTAACTCTCTAATTTCACCATAAAACCTTAATTTCAATTTTTTTCAATTTAGTCCCTATTATATAAAACTTATGATTTACTTTACAATTCAATCCTTTGCTCAATTCTAATTTGAAATTCTATCAATTCAAACCCTAATTCCTCAATTAATTCAACATAACCCACATATAAAAATCAACTAACTTTCAAAATTTTCACATAATCAAGTAGTATTTTGTTCTAGGATTCCAAAAACATCAAAATTACAAGAAAATGGGCTAAATTAACTTACCACTTAAGCTTGAGACATTAAAATCCCTATTTCCCCTTTCTTTCTTTCTTTTCTCTTTTTCTCCCCTATTCTTCTCTGTTTCGTCTCTTTACTTTCTCTTTTTCTATCTTTATTTCATTTATTTATTTATTATTTATTTTATGTTTATTTTATTAATATAATATTATATTAACATAATTATTATTTCTTAAATTATAAGTAAATACATACATGTATTTACAAATGTACAAACATGTTTATTACACATGTACCTTACTTTTACCATACATTTGTCTCAATTTGGTTTATTTATTTATTTGGTCCTTCAAATTTTCTTTAATCCATAATCAAACTTTCACTCCTTATTCAATTTAATCCTTATACCTAATTAAACTTAATTCTAACTAATTCACCTAACCAAATCCTAATTAACCTCACAACTAACTTTGTAAATATTTTTAATAAATATTTACTTAATGCATTTACTTAAAATGGATACCCTAAAATACACTTTTCGATGCAGTAAAACTTGGTCGTTCGTTCTTGTGATGTGTGGACATGAAATTGGCAAAATTCAAGCCATTTTCATCTCCAACTCAAATATGTACCTACAAGTATTTTGTTCCCACATTCAAGACCTCAAAACATACCAATTCATGCATGAAATAATCAATTCAATAGACCAAAAATTCATCCAACCAATATGCCCACAAGGCACCTCAATGTTGTGCAACCAAAAATCATCTAAACATGTCCAAAAACTTATCATAATTAAGCATCATAACTCATTTTAAACTAAACTAATACACACCACATATTTGAAGTATTCAAGCACTAACACTTTGCACCAAAAAGATTTGTACATTATCTATTTATATGTGGTCCAAAAGGTTTACCTAGTTATGCACACAAGTTGAAATGTCATTCACTATCAGCAAGCATAAACATATCAACTTTCAATATTTACATCTTCACAAAATATCAAAATACTAAAGACCTTTTCTAATACATGTCATTTAAACCAACTAGTAAGAACCAAAATGACTACCGAGATCATGATGATAGTGTGTGAGCTTCTAAGTCGATTCTAATCAAAGCAACGATTCCAAAAGTCCTACAAAAATTAAATCAAACTAATATATTAACCACAAATGTTTAATTTGATGTTAACTTTTAAGACATCGGCACAAAGCCTGCTAGGCACAGAGCCCGAATAACATTACACTTTTATTTCTTTAAAAATAGCTAAATGAAATTCAAAGATTATCCAATAATGAAATATTATTAAATATTCGATGCAGTTAATAATAATTACGAACTTACAGGACTAGATTGTAGAAATTACGAAACACAAGAACTATTCTGAAATCTTCCCTTTTTCCGCGATCATCAACCTGTTCGTGATCTAAAACAATAATTTCATTCAATTGAGTGCTTCTAGATATCAATTTAATCCATGATTCATTTATATGAGAAATTACTATTTTAGCCCTAGTATTTTAACTTTTCAAAATCTAATCCTTAGGCTTATAAGCTGAAAACTAAACATTCTAATCCTCCATTCAAACTAACAAGTTTATCAAGGACTTATATCAACTCAAAGAAACCCTTATTTCATAAATTTAACACATATTCTTTTCCATTTTTACAAATCAATCCCTAAATACAAATTTCATTAAAGTCCACTTTAGAAAACTTGTTTATTCCTCAACAAAGATTCATTATCAAACATAAAACATCAAAAATCACTCAAGAACAATCATGGCATAACCCTCAATCTATAAAAATTTTACGAATTGGTCTTCGGGCTAGCTAGATTAAGCTATAACGACTTCAAAAACATAGAAATCATTAAAAACAGGACAAAAACTACTTACATGCAAGCAATGAGATGTAACTGAATGTTCAAAGCTCAAAAATGATGTTTTTTCTTGTATTTTCGGTGGTGTTTTACAACAAAGAAGATATCATCTTCTTTTACATTATTTTACTTCATTTATTTATTAATTTACAAAATTAACCTTAGTAATTAACCTTTAAAATACCTAATAAGATGTCCATTTTTGTCCACTCATAATAATAATAATAATAATAATGGTTTATTTACCACATAAATCCCTCAACCAAATAATTTCATACCAATTTGGTACCTTTAACTAATAGAACTCTAGTTTTGCACCTTTTACGATTTAATCCTTTTCACCAAATTAAACATGCAAACAATAAAATTTCTTAATGAAATTTTTATACGACCTTGCTAATATTACTTAGACACTAAAATAGTAATAAAATATGTTGAAACCATTTTTTAAAAGGGGTTTTGAAAAATGGGGATCGACTTTTGAAAAACGAAAACGGGAGTCGCCACCAATCTTTTAAAGTGCGATTGGATCACTATATAAAACGTTTTGGCCTACGAAATTATGAGAAAATAGGTTCAGAGTCGGTTCACGCATTTAGGAAGGATTAGCACCCTCGTAACGCCCATAATTGGTACCAAATTGAGTAATTCTTGTCTTAGTGTCAGAAATTTGAAAGAATTTTAAAAAAAATGATATTTCCTTTAAACCATGATGTTTTGAGAGAAGAATCAAGATTCATTCGTTTTAAAAGAGTACAAACATCACATCCAGCATGATTGGACATGATATCTTTAATCTTTCGTAACTAAAATCATCTCATGATTTATAAAACTTGTTTAAAAGGATATTTTAAATATTTAGTCAAACGAGAAATTGCAACTCAGCATGTTAGGACACTATTTCTCGAATTTCTAAGTATTCAAAACATTGCCTTACTCTTTTTTAAAAAAATTTTCTTTTTAATTAAATAAGATATGACTTTTGGTTTTAAAAAAAATGATATGTTTTAAAATAACCTAATTTCAATATATATATGTTTTATCATTTCATGCAAATATAGTAAAACATATATATAACAACATTTTATGCAAATATATATACCTAAATTATCATAAATAACTAATTTTACGCAAATATATAAATATAAGAACAAAATGGTGTGTAAAATTTAACCTATTAAACTATATCCAAAATAAAAGAGAATTTAAAAATAAGCAAATTAAATGTATGAAATATAAAAATAAGAAATTTAGAAATATATTAAACGATGTAAGAACAGTAAAAGAAACCCCTTTTTTAAAAAAAAAATATGTATACATATATAAATTATATGATAAGGTATAATAACTTAATATATGAGAAAAATAGTATAATAGATGTTGTTTATTCTTTTTTAAAAATGTATATAATTAATAAGTAATGTATACTTTAGGATAAAATAAAGGTAGTAAAGAAATATAATAAAATATGATTTACAAATAAAAATAATATAAATCATATAGTAATAAAATATATAATATAATATAAGAAGAATGTATAAAATAATAATAATCTAGTAGGTATTTCATATAAAAATATAATAAAATAATTGATATATATATAGAAAATACATAGTATTTACTAACTTTATAAATAAATATGTAATAATATGAATAATATAATACATAATATATAAAATAACATGTGCTAAAACATATAATATAGATATAAATAATATATATATATATAATATAATAAAAATTAAACATATATAATAATATAATAGATAAAATATAGAAAAATAAATAATATATATAATGAAAATACATACAACATATAGTAAAATGCAAATATAAAAATAGCAATATATTGAATATATAAAAAATGATATATACTATTTAATATTAAAAATAAAAATAAAAAAATTAAATTCAATTGAAAATTCCGGGCTAATTGTAAAATAATAAAAACATTTGGACCTAATAAAAGAACAAGTCGAAGCAGAGGGACTCATTGGGTAATTAAACCCTAATCCCCAAAACGGCACTGCTTCCGAATGAATTTTAAAAAGGTGTTTGGACTAAATTAAAACAAATATAAAAGATTAAGACCAAATTAAAATAAAAATAAAATTCAATTGAAAAAATTTACAAAAATGTAAGATTAATTGGGAAATTTGCCCATTCTCCAAAAAGCGCGGATCCTCCCGGGTCATCGGGTCAACGCTACGATCCTCTTTGAAACGATGCCGTTTTAAAGCTTATTGTTTTAAGCTAAACGACATCGTTTTCATAAGGCTATATAAGCCAATTTTCAGTTAAAAAAAACTTTTAACCTGGTTTTAAAAAAAAATGAAAATCCTCTGAAAGAGGAATAGGAAAAGGCTCTCGCCTCAGTTGAGCTTAGTCTCGACCTCTTACGCTCCACGCGCTGCCACATATCTGGTGGCTCGTAAGGCTAAAAACCTTCATTCCTCTGGGTAAAATACAGGTAATCCCTTTCCCTTTTTACTATTCGTAATATATATTAAAAATATTCACCTTTGTACTCGATTGGCTACTGGTATTGTAAGTTGGTAATACTGTGCTCTGTTGAATCTGTTTGTATATTTTTTTTCTGGAAAACCGTGTGTTACAAAATCAGAAAAAGAGGGGTTTTTATAACCCTTTATGAGTGATTTACAATCTGGGAAAGAAATCTTTTGATTTCTTTCCATATTTTGCCTTTGTTTTCTGCTGTGGTTTTTTCATTTTGCAGATGTCTCGCGAGAAAATCAGTGAACCAGGATGATTAGGCCCTGATGGCGACGGTACTGGCGCTGATCTGCTTTCATTCGGCTTCAACTACGGCCAAATTTGAGGCCAGGAATCACGGCGTTGATGGTGGGTCACTGCGAGACGCACGGACGCGTCTGTTGGGGTGCTTGTCTTCTGGAGTCTTCCATTTGCAGCGCTTAGGGTTTCTGAAACCCTAGGGCTTTCCGTGTTCTATTTAACATTTGGGCCTCTTGGGCCCTGGGTGTAATGGGTCTGTAAGGCTTTTGGTAGTTGGGTCAAGTGTAAGCAGGTAATGGGTTAATAGGCTGTTGGGTTTTAATTTTTTTTTTGGGCTCTGTAAAAGGACTGTTAAAAAAACATTTATTTATTTCCAATTTTAAAGTCCGGGAAAATTTTGGTTATTACAGCTGCCCCTCTTTGCTCATTGTCATGTAACAGGAATAGAGCAAAGACTATAAAAGTAGACCAAATTTGCCTGGTCTTATCGGGTCCTAGTCTTCAATCTGCTACTTGCAAACTCATGACTGTCATGTTGATATCTTTGATCTGCTCTCCGTCGAACACAGAGACGCCAAATCTGCTTCTTCAATTTGTTTCCAGACAATACAGAGATGCCAAATCATCTTGGATCTGCTTCAGTGTAAACACCTGAAAGTCAGATCTGCTATGTCTTCGATTTGTTCCTTGTAAGCACAAGGATGCTAAACCATCTTGGATCTTGCTTCAGTATAAACATCTGAAGGTTAGATCTGCTATGTGTCTGCTCTCCGTCGAATATGGAGACGCCAAACTTCAATTTGTTCTCTGACAATACAGAGATGCCAAATCATCTTAGATTTGCTTCATCGTAAGCACGCGAAAGCCAAATCAGCTATATCTTCGATCTGCTCCCCGCCGAATACAGAGAGATAAGATCTCATCATCTTGGATCTGCCAGCGTAAACATCTCGAAGGTGAGATCTGCCATGTGTCTGCCTTCCATCAAAGTGGAAATGCCAGACTTCGATTTGTTCTCTGACAATACAGAGACGACAAATCATCTTAGATTTGCTTCATCGTAAACACGTGAAAGCCAAATCAGCTATATCTTCGATTTGTTCCTTGTAAGTACAAGGATGCCAAACCATCTTGGATCTTGCTTCAGTATAAACATCTGAAGGTTAGATCTGCTATGTGTCTGCTCTCCGTCGAATATGGAGATGCCAAACTTCGATTTGCTCTTTGACAATACAGAAATGCCAAATCATCTTAGATTTGCTTCATCGTAAGCACGTGAAAGCCAAATCAGCTATATCTTCGATTTGATCTTTGTAAGCACAAGGATGCCAAACCATCTTGGATCTTGCTTCAGTATAAACATCTGAAGGTTAGATCTGCTATGTCTTAGCCTGTTACCCTACTGCTTAGGGGGTTAAGGCGCATCAATCTTCATTGTCCCTTGATGGACATAACCTGTATAATGTGTATGAGTTCATGCCTAATGATTAGGATGCTATGATCGAAGTGAATCAAATACTCTTATTTAAACCTGTTATAATGCAAAATGTTTATAAACATGACCCCTATTCCAGACGTCACCATTCATTCTTTCGTCGAAGTTTATCCTTATTTCTCTCGAAATATCATTCTTACTCAGCCTGTGGGTTTGTACCATTCTTCAAATGCTATGACCCACCAAAAATGTCTGTAAGATGATCCTCTCTTAAGATTGAATCGTTTGATTTATCCAATCATCATTTTAGACTAAAGAAAGAATTTTCTCGAGTTCTTTCGAACCTCACTTATGTGAATTCTTCGAACAATATTATGTTTTAGTTTCTTGTATTATCTAGAAATTTCCAGAGTAATGAGCAAAACTTCATTTGTGAAAATTATTTAGTTCATCCATCATTATTTTAATGCAACATACTTTAAGAATAATGGAAGATGAATTTAATCTTGAGAATAATTAGATTGGAATGAATTTGTAAAAAAAATACAAAGAAAATTAATCTGAAAGCCTATCTTTGTGAAGAAAGAGAATCTAAAGATAGCAAACAGGACAAAAGTTAGATGCCCTAGATATCGCCGCTTGAGCGTTTATACGCCAGCTCTATGAAGACTTTCTTGAGTTCAACATGTGTTTAAAAGATCCAAAGTAGTTTGTTGATGCCTCGATATGTAACATACTTCACTTCTCGTTGAATCTGGTATAGCAAGGTCACTGCATGACTTTCCAAATTTGAGCTGCCCTTTCGGGTTTTCAACTCAAAACCCATTTGGTCACAAGGCGCCCTTTGCGGGTTTTCACCTTGGCCTCTCCATTTTTCTTTTTTCTTTTTTTTTCTTTTCTTTTTTTTTTATAAATAGAAGTCCCAAAGTGCCCTTTGCGAGTTTTCACCTTGGCTTCCCTTCTCCTTCAGATAAAGTATTTTTTCACTGAGTCTGAGTTCACTGGGTTGGGTAAACTTTTCCCATCCATTTCCGTTAAGATCAATGCACCACCAGAGAAAACTTTCTTCACGACATATGGCCCTTCCCAATTCGGCATCCATTTCCCCCTAAAGTCCTTTTGAATGGGAAGAATCTTTTTAGTACAAGGTCTCCCTCACGGAACTCTCTGGGTTGAACTTTCTAATTGTAAGCTCGCATCATTCGCTTCTGATACATCTGACCATGTCGAATGGCTCTTAGCCTTTTTCCTCAATCGAGTTCAATCCGTCATATCGGGATTGAACCCATTCAGCTTCATCTAACCTTATCTCTGTCAAAACTCGAAGAGAAGGTATTTCTACTTCAATAGGTAACACTGCTTCCATCCTATAAACTAACGAGAATGGGGTTGCCCCAGTAGAGGTTCTAACAGATGTTCGATAAGCCAGTAGTGCAAACGGTAACTTCTCATACCAATCTCTATAGGTTTCAGTCATCTTCCCTACTATTTTCTTAATGTTCTTGTTGGCGGCCTCCACTGCCCCATTCATTTTTGGACGATAGGGAGAAGAATTGTGATGTTTAATCTTGAATTGGTCGCAATCCTCTGCTATCGTTTTGTTGTTCAAGTTCAATGCATTATTGGATATAATCTTCTCAGGCATTCCATACCGACAAATGATCTCTTTCTTCAAGAATCGGCTCACAGCTGTCTTAGAAACATTCGCATAAGAAGCGGCCTCTACCCATTTTGTAAAGTAGTCAATTACCACGAAGATAAACCGATGTCCATTTGAAGCTTTCGGTGATATTGGTCCAATGACATCCATGCCCCACATGGAGAAGGGCCATGGAGAAGTCATGATATGCAAAGGTGAAGGTGGTATATGAATTTTGTCCCCATAAATCTGACACTTATGGCATTTCTTGGTATAGTTGATACAGTCTCCTTCTATAGTGGCCCAATAATAACCAAACCTCATAATTTGCCTTGCCATCATGAACCCATTTGCATGCGTCCCATATATACCTTCATGAACTTCTTCTAAAATTAGCCTAGCTTCGTCTCGTGGGAGATAATTGAAGGTGATGTCATCAAACTCCTCAAGTAACCCCAAAACTACATTTCGATAATTGATCAATTTAGGGTCCCTTGTCTTTCATTCGCCTCTAAGCTGATAAATTACCAACGCAGAATCTCCATATACTTTTAAGGTTTTTATACATCGCTCTATAGCTGCTTGAAGTCCCATAATGCATGCTTCATACTCAGCCATATTGTTTGTGCAATCAAAGTTCAACTTGCACGTAAAAGGGTAATGATCGCCATTCGGGGATACCAAAACTGCCCCAATTCCATTTCCAACTGCATTGGAAGCCCCATCAAAATTGAGCTTCCAAGAAGAATCTTCAGTTGTTGCTATACACATCAACTCTTCATTTGGAAAATCAAAGTTCAATGGCTCATAATCCTCTAGAGCCCTCATCACCCAAAAAATGCGCTACCGCACTTCCTTTTATGGCCTTCGAGTTATGTAGACTATATCAAATTCTGAAAGCAAAATTTGCCATCTCGCCATTCTCCCATTTAGAGCCGTTGACTCCATCATGTATTTCAACAGATCAAGCTTTGAGATGAGCCAAGTGGTATGGTATAGCATGTACTGTCTTAATCTCCGAGTAGTCCAAATCAGTGCACAACACAACTTTTCAATTGGTGAATATCTCATCTCACAGTTAGTGAATTTCTTACTGAGATAATAAATTGCCTTTTCCTTTTTCCCTGACTCGTCATGCTGACCAAGCACACATCCCATAGAATTACTGAACACTGACAAGTACAGTATTAATGGTTTATTTGGGCTAGGTGGAGATAATACTGGAGTATTTAACAAATATTGCTTGACCTTTTCAAAAGCATTTTGGCATTCCTCATCCCAAGTACCTTGATTATGCTTTCTGAGGAGGTGAAAGATGGGATCACATTTCTTGGTTAGTTGTGAAATGTAATTCAACCTTCCTAGGAATCCTCGAACTTCCTTCTGAGTACGTGGTGGAGGTAACTCTTGTATGGCTTTGACTTTGTCTGAGTCGACTTCAATTCCCTTTTCACTGACTACAAAGCCTAATAACTTTCCCGATCTGGCTCCAAAGGTACACTTTGCTGGATTGAGCTTCAACTGAAATTTTCTCAACCTCAAGAACAATCTTCTCAAGACCTCAATGTACTCTTTTTCTGTATGCGACTTGGCAATCATATCATCAACGTATACCTCAATATCCTTATGCATCATGTCATGGAATAAGTTTACCATAGCCCGTTGGTATGTTGCTCCTGCATTATTCAGTCCAAATGGCATTACTTTGTAGCAAAATGTACCCCATAAAGTTATGAAGGTGGTTTTATCCATGTCCTCTGGATGCATCTTTATCTGATTGTATCCCGAGAAGCCATCCATGAAGGAAAAGAACGAATATCCTGCTGTGTTGTCCACCAAAGTGTCTATGTGTGGCAGAGGGAAATTATCTTTAGGGCTAGCTTTATTTAAATCTCTATAATCAACACACATTCGTACCTTTTCGTCTTTCTTAGGAACTGGTACAATGTTATCTACCCATTCGGAGTATTTCACTTCTTGCAAGAATTCTGCATTGAACTGCTTCTTCACTTCATTCTTTATTTTCAAAATGATATCTGGCCTCATTCTTCGCAACTTCTGTTGGACTGGCTTACAATATTGTCTTATCGGAAGACGATGTACCACAATGTCAGTACTTAATCCAGGCATATCCTGATATGACCAGGCGAAGATATCCTTGAACTCTCGAAGCAACTCAACCAGATCATGCCTTGTGTCCTCACTAATTAGGGTTCCGATTTTCAACTCCTTCCCTTCCTCCAGGGTTATATTTTCTACTGCTTCTTTCTCATGAGGCATGATTTGTTTCTCTTCCTGCTTTACCATTCTTAACAAATCAAGAGATACATCACAATCTTGAACACCTTCAAAATCCTGAGGTTCTTCTAAACACATGTCTTGCTCGCAAGAGAAATCAAGAATTGCCGTATCAATGCTCATATCATTGATATTTAGGGATCTGAGAAGTATAAAGAATATACAAAGAATGAATGAATTTAAGAATAATTATTTATGTACTATGAATGAAAGAATAAGAATTGTCAAAAATTTGATGGAATATTGATTGATAAAAATGAAGCAATACTCGTTTGAATTAATAAAAGTTATGTCTTACTAAAAAAATGATAAATGATCATAAGCCTATTTCACAAATGTAATCTTATTACTCCTAGGCTTTAGAATAACAAGAATGTTTGAGAATTACTCTGAAAAATTCTTAAAGACTACAGGAAGTTCTTCCACAGTCCAATTGTTCATAGAGCTTCCCGATTCGTAAGGGTGAATGCCCTCAAGGTTCCTTTGTTCTAGTCCTTCATCATGCACAGCATTAATTTGATGACTCTCCTCTTCAAGTAATCCTCTTGATATGAAGGTTTTAGTTATAGGAGGGAATGTCATCGATTCCCACCCCACTTCTCTTCCATCTAAACGCGCCCTTCTCCTTTCTTGGTGTTTCTCAATGTCCTTCCTCCTTTGCTTATAGTCTGGTTTGAAGCCCAAACCAAAGCGGTCCTTTTTCTCAATTATCTTTAGGATCTGAATCCCTCATTGCAGATGCTTTCCTAAACCTCTTCCTGGTAAGGCTCCTCTTCCTGCCATCACTTGTAGAGCCATCTCTGTGGCTCTTGCCATCCTTGGCACCAGTAACTCACTTCCTTCTGAAATGAAGGTAGCATTTACAAACTCTAAAGAGTGAAATGAACACTCAATAGATTCTTCATTTGCCTTAACATAGGGGCCTTGCTAGTGACTGCTGCTGTAATATCCTCTTCCACATTAATGGTTATTAACCGTCCATCTGTCACCAACTTTAATTTTTGGTGCAATAAGGAAGGCACCGCTCCTGCTGAGTGTATCCATGGTCTCCCCAATAGACAATTATAGGAGGCCTTGATATCCATCACTAAGAAATCAACTTCATAGGTATTTGGCCCGATTTCCAAAGGGATATCAATTCGTCCCATCACTCTTCTTTCAGTCCCATCAAAGGCTCTTACCATATTGCAACATGTTTTCATATGTGAACTATCAATGGGTAATCTATTCAATATAGATAATGGAAGGACGTTCAAAGCCGACCCGTTATCAATGAGTACACTTGGAAGCGTATATCCCTTGCACCGAGTAGTGATGTGCAAGGCCTTGGTTGATCCTATACCCTCAGGTGGGATTTCATCATCATTGAAATAAATGAAATTGTCCGCGCTAATATTATTCACCAACCGATCCAGCTTGTTAACGGATATGTCATGGGTGACATATGTCTCATTAAGCACCTTCATCAATGCTTCCCTATGCACCTCAGAACTTAGAAGTAGAGCCAATACTGATATACGAGCCGATTGCTTGCGCAACTGTTCGACCACACTATACTCACTATGCTTGAGGAACTTCAGAAATTCCTTAGCTTCTTTCTCTGTTACCGGCTCTTTGACAGGCATTTCAACCTCTTTTTTCTTCTCCACACTAGCATTCTTTATTTTTGTGGACTCATTACTGATGCCTACCATATCATACCGCTTCCCACTCCGTGTATGGGAACCCTCAATTTGTACATCTTTGGACGCACTGGCTACATCTTCTTTTTCCTGTAACGACACATGGCAGTTATAACTCTAAGGTACCCTTTTGTTATCCTTATAAGAAAAGGATATAGGTTTATGGATTACAACCTTGGGCCTAGTTTGCGTCCCCGCTTCATTATTCCCCGGCAAGGAAATAATAATTCTTGGCCGGCTAATTTCTTGTTGTTTATCTTCCGACGCATTTATTTCTTTATTATCAATAAAGAGCTACCTTCAAAAACTTGCAGCTCTTTATTATCAATGAAGCCTTGCACCAAGGCTTTGAATTCTTCACAATTTTGGGTCTCATGACCCTCTTTTCCATGAAACTCGCAGTAGTTCCTCATTTCTTCTCTTTCTTTCTCAGAGGTTATCATCCCTCTCTTCACCATCTCTTTCCAAATTTCCCTCAAAGGCATTCTCACCTCAGCAACATTTTCCTTGATTATTCCTTCCCTAGTTTCATCAATGGCATTCACTCCTTGATTGCCATGATCTGGTAGCAGATTTTCAGCGTTAGGGGTACTGTCGAATCTCACCACCCCTATCTTGATAAGCCTCTCTACGGCCTTCTTGAATCTAGTGTAATTCTCAATTGAATGTCCTGGTATTCCCGCATGATATTCGCATTTAGCATTTGTATCATACCACTTGGGGTACGGTGGCTGTAACGGTTTCAAGTGAAATGGAGCAATAGCGTGTGCATCATATAAGCTTGATAAAGCTCACGATACATCACAGGGATAGGCGTGAATTGCATCCTCTCAAAATTTTGTCTTGATCCCGTTTCCTGTCTTTGAGTACTTTGTTGGCCACTCGTAGCCACTTTGGGCTGACTAACTGTGACTGCCTTTGAATTGAAGCTACTTGTGTTGTTCACTTCATTATATTTTCTTCTTGGGGCCGATCTTTTGGCTGCTTCCCCCTCAATTTTGCCACCCCTTATGGCATTCTCAATCATTTCTCCTGCCATAACTATGTCTGTAAAACTTTTGGTAGTGCTTCCAACCATGTGAGTAATGAATGGAGCCTTCAAAGTGCTAATGAACAACATGGTGGTTTCTTTCTCCAACAGTGGTGGTTGAACTTGCATTGCCACCTCTCTTCATCTCTGTGCGTATTGCCTAAAATTTTCATTAGGCTTCTTTTCCATGTTTTGCAGAGTGATCCTATCGTGGGTCATGTCGGTCCACATGATTGTACCTTGCATGAAGGCTTGTGCGAGGTCCTCCATGAACTTATTCTAGCCCGCTCAACCGATTGTACCACCGGTCGCGCTCTCTACTAAATCGTCACCCGAAACAATGGATCAACATCTGATCATTGTTTACGTACCCGGTCATTCTTCTACAGAACATCGTAATGTGAGCCACTGGGCAAGTAGTCCCGTTGTATTTTTCAAACTCCGGCATCTTGAATTTGTGAGGAAGCACCAAGTCTGGGACCAAACTTAGATCTTTGGCATCGACTCCCTGATGCCCTTCAGCATTTTCTAAGACCTTAAATTTCTCCTCCAGCCATCAGCAATGTTCTTCTAACTGTTTTGTAGCTTCGGCTCTCAAATCTTCCTTTTTAGCTATATCCAAATCGAGAATGAGAGAATTGGTAGGGTTATCGCCTAAATTGAATCCCGAGCCAATTGGGAAATTTATAGGAATCCCAGCATCAACTTGACCTTGTTGAGGCCTTATTGTGACAGACAGCCCACGAGGATATACCTCAGGTTGAGTTTGTATGTGAGGTGGAGTGAAACCAGGGGGAGGACCCTCATTCTCTTCTCCAGCAATTGCCATGAGAGCCTTTCCCTTATCAGTGGCCCTCAGTAGTTGAGCCATTTCGGCCATCATATTCCTCTGATCCTCTAGCATATGCTCTCTCATGTCAGTCTACATCTTGGCCAATTGTTCTTACAATTGGTCCTGCATGTCCTTCTGTAGCTGCTCAAATCTTTGGTCCATATTCTTCGATTTAGTGCGTGTACCGTAGGGATGTGTTGCTTCCAGATTTCTTTTTCTTACTCTCTTTCTTCCTTTATAATTTTAACTTAATTAGGGTCTTTCTATAAACTTGAATGCATATGATGTAATGAAATGCAAATGCATGAATGCCAAAAAGATGTCGATCCTGACTCAGTTTCATTTTAGAAAACGTTATTTAAGGAACAAAAATCTTTTCATAAAATAGATTACAAATACACTTTTGCCCTTAGGCCTAAAGTTTTAACCCTATCTAATAACAATGCTAACTCTCGTCCCTTGTCTAACGATGACTCATACATTATACTCAGCGTTCTAGCTTGTGTTGCCAACTCCTGCAAGTGTTCAGCGACCTCTCGAATCTGAACTAAGGCCTCTCCCATGATATGATCTCTATCTCCCACTTGACTCTAAAGATGGTGAAGTTCTCCCTTCCACTGTTCTTCTCTCGCCTCGAGCTGCTCAATCCGTGGCTCACAGCCCTATAGTGCTGCTTATAACTCTCCAATGTTATGCTTCATATTCTCAATCTTGTCCAAGCTTGCCTTTAACTCGATTGCAGAGTTACGACTTCGGTGATGATGAAGGGATCGTCCAAGCTCTGACACCTTAACTTTTAACCCTTGATTTTCCTTCTCTAGGGCCTGATTACGAGACTGCATTGCTTGGAACTTTTTCTCCCAATACTCGGCCTTGGCTCGCTCCTCTTGAATCTCCTGCTGCCACTGCTCTGAAGACCTCCCTAATCCAACCCTTTTCAAAGTTATCTGGGCCTTCTTATAATGCGTCTTTAGGTCATCTCGATCTTCCTCAACCTTTCTCTTTTCCTTTTTCATCTTCTCGACTTCTATTTTTTGAACATCAACATCGAGACTTAAGCACATTTTCTCCTCTTTAAGCTTCTCAATCCTCTTTTCTAGCTCTGAATTCTTCCTCTCGAACTCTTGCTTCATAACCTCCAACTCCGATGGGATCACTCGCAAGTTCTCCTCCAATGATCGAGCCTCTCCTAAAATCGGCCTAGGGATATTATCGTTGAATCTCTTACTAAACCAACCCTTATACTCGAGAGTTGACGTCGAACCTTCAGTGAAGATCTTCATACAGAAAGGCTTCTTCCAAGCCTCAGAAATCTCTCGCATCCTCTTCTTATAGTGATCTCCTTTGTAAGAGAAATCACTCTAAGCTAGACCCTGTGTAGCCGGTATGAACTGCCTTGCTTTATATTGCCTTAAAACAAGCAACGGTGTATATCCCACAATTCCCCAAATTCCTGGCAAAGGGACCCAATCAAAACTGCCGCATCGGTAAAGGACTTCACTAGGAACCAACCAAGGAGCCTTCCACATAACATCTTCCTCTCGAAGATTCTGAAGAATATCTAACCATCTCTCCTCCGAAATGTCATCTCTCCTAGGTACGTCCACTGCTTTCTTTAAGGGAGAATAACCCTCAAAGAAAACTCGGCAAGGAACCCTATCTAGCTTTCAAAAGTGACTATGAAACCAAACTAACAGCAACTGTACACATCCAATGAATCTTTCTTCACTAGCTCTTCGACATGTACTCAAGGACCTTATCGTTTCAGCTAAGATCGCAGGCACAAGAGTGTTCTGTTTACCAAGTTGATCAAATAAATCTGCGACCGACTCATCTATGTGCCCCAACGCCTTCGGGAAAATCACCATGCCATAAATGCTCAAAGCCAGGACGTTGACCCTCTTCACATCTAGATGCGTTAATATCAAATCCTTCAAAACGGCCCACGGGATGCATTTACTATCACCTTTTTACTGTACACGAGCCATAGCCCACTGCTCACTCATCCCAGTAATCATTACCAATTTCTTCGCAAAAGTTGGAAGGCTAGCAGGCCTGACATAAGCCTTGTAACCATGAATCCTTGAACAACACAGTAAAGTTGTATACTCCTCTAAAGTAGGTACAAGATCAACATCACCAAACATAAAGCAACTATAAGCAGGGTTCCAGAACTGTACCATAGCTTGAAACAAGTGTTTATCTACCTTGACGTCCAGCAAATAAGGGAGATCTCCATAACTCTGATAGAAAAGCTGCTTAGCATTATCATCCCACTGGGCCCAAATGTTTTTCAGCTCCTGCAACTCATTCTGCATCGAATTAACACGAGTGAAGTCTCGTAACTCTAACGTATACCCCTCGGTGACACTATCTCCTTTCTCTAACTAGGTTTTCTCTGACCAGGTACAAACAGAAGCATTGTCCTCTACTTTATTAAGGTATTCGTTCCTCATTATAAAACTTTCTAATCTAGAAATCGAGCCTTGAATCGACACCTTTAAATACGGAATGACATGCAATGACAACAAAATAAAACAGTAAGTTAGTATCATATATATATAGGAAAGCGATAAATAAATCCTTATAAGGGTAATTTTCTAAAGGTTATCACTATTATCCCTAGGATAAGCACTTAAAAGTTCACAATATGAGTTTTAGTTCTAAGGCCAGGATACCTGAACTAGCAGATTCCTCGGTCTTCACCCATATAGACCGAGTTCAGTTCAGGGGGACACTTTTCCCTATGGCCATACGAAGATGAAAATCTCACGAAGACATAGGTAGAGTATCCCGGAAGCAATCTGCTAGCTCATACGAAGGTGAAAACCTTACGAAAGCATAGCTTCTCACTCCCACTTAAAGGTATGACCACAACGGTCGTGCAAATGCAATGTAAAGCAATAAAGTAACAAACATATGCAGCAAACACATGTAAAAAGATTTAATTGTTCCAAACTTCTGACATTAAGAAAAAAATACTCAATTTCTTGGCTTGACTCTCTTAATGTCCCCAGTGGAGTCGCCAAGCTGTCGAAACTGTTTTTTAAAAGGGGTTTTGAAAAACGAGGATCGACTTTTGAAAAATGAAAACGGGAGTCGCCACCAATCTTTTAAAGTGTGATTGGATCACTATATAAAACGTTTTGGCCTACGAAATTATGAGAAAATAGGTTCGGAGTCGATTCGCATTTAGGAAGGATTAGTACCCTCATAACGCCCATAATTGGTACCAAATTGAGTAATTCTTGTCTTAGTGTCAGAAATTTGAAAGAATTTTAAAAAAATGATATTTCCTTTAAACCGTGATGTTTTGAGAGAAGAATCAAGATTCATTCGTTTTAAAAGAGTACAAACATCACATCTAGCATGATTGGACATGATATCTTTAATCTTTCGTAACTAAAATCATCTCATGATTTATAAAACTTGTTTAAAAGGATATTTTAAATATTTAGTCAAACGAGAAATTGCAACCCAGCATGTTAGGGCACTATTTCTCGAATTTCTAAGTATTCAAAACATTGCCTTACTCTTTTTTTTAAAAAAAGTTTCTTTTTAATTAAATAAGATATGACTTTTGGTTTTTAAAAAAAATGATATGTTTTAAAATAACATAATTTCAATATATATATGTATTATCATTTCATGCAAGTATAGTAAAACATATATATAACAACATTTTATGCAAATATATATACCTAAATTATTATAAATAACTAATTTTACGCAAATATATAAATATGAGAACAAAATGATGTGTAAAATTTAATCTATTAAACTATATCCAAAATAAAAGGGAATTTAAAAATAAGCAAATTAAAATTTAGAAATATATTAAACAATGTAAGAACAGTAAAAGAAACCCCTTTTTTTTTGAAAATATGTATACATATATAAATTATATGATAAGGTATAATAACTTAATATATGAGAAAAATAGTATAATAGATGTTGTTTATTCTTTTTAAAAATGTATATAATTAATAAGTAATGTATACTTTAGGATAAAATAAAGGTAGTAAAGAAATATAATAAAATATGATTTACAAATAAAAATAATATAAATCATATAGTAATAAAATATATAATATAATATAAGAAGAATGTATAAAATAATAATAATCTAGTAGGTATTTCATATAAAAATATAATAAAATAATTGATATATATATATATAGAAAATACATAGTATTTACTAACTTTATAAATAAATATGTAATAATATGAATAATATAATACATAATATATAAAATAACATGTGCTAAAACATATAATATAGATATAAATAATATATATATATAATATAATAAAAATTAAACATATATAATAATATAATAGATAAAATATAGAAAAGTAAATAATATATATATAATGAAAATACATACAACATATAGTAAAATGCAAATATAAAAATAGCAATATATTGAATATATAAAAAAAATGATATACACTATTTAATATTAAAAATAAAAAATAAAAAAATTTAAATTCAATTGAAAATTCCGGGGTTAATTGTAAAATAATAAAAACATTTGGACCTAATAAAAGAACAAGCTAGAACAGAGGGACTCATTGGGTAATTAAACCCTAATCCCCAAAACGGCACCGTTTCCAGAATGAATTTTAAAGGCTGTTTGGACTAAATTAAAACAAATATAAAAGATTAAGACCAAATTAAAATAAAAATAAAATTCAATTGAAAAATTTACAAAAATGCAGAAGGATTAATTGGGAAATTTGCCCATTCTCCAAAAAGCGCGATCCTCCCGGGTCATCGGGTCAACGCTACGGATCCTCCTTGAACGACGCCGCTTTAAAGCTTATTGTTTTAAGCTAAACGACATCGTTTTAATAAGGCTATATAAGCCAATTTTCAGCTAAAAAAAAACTTTTAACCTAGTTTTAAAAAAAATATATGAAAATCCTCTGAAAGAGGAATAGGGAAGAGGCTCTCGGTAACGTTGAGCTTCCCTGTCTCGACCTCTCACGCGCTCGCGCGCCACCACACACTGGTGGCTCGTAAGGCTAAAAACCTTCATTCCTCCGGGTAAAATACAGGTGATCCCTTTCCCTTTTTACTATTCGTAATATATATTAAAAATATTCACCTTTGTACTCGATTGGCTCTTGGGTATTGTAAGTTGGTATCACTGCTCTGTTGAATCTGTTTGTATATTTCTTTTACGGAAAATCGTGTGTTACAAAATCGAGAAAAGATGGGTTTTTATAACCCTTTGTGAGTGATTTACAATCGGAAAAGAAATCTTTTGATTTCTTTCCATATTTTGCCTCTGTTTTTTCTGCTGGGTTTTTCATTTTTTGCGATGTCTCGCGAGAAAATCGGTGAACCAGGATGATTAGGCCCTGATGGCGACGGTGCTGGCGCTGATCTGCTTTCATTCGGCTTCAACTACGGCCAAATTCGAGGCCAGGAATCATGGCGTTGATGGTGGGTCACTGCGAGACGCACGGACACGTCTGTTGGGGTGCTTGTCTTCTGGAGTCTTCCATTTGCGGCGCTTAGGGTTTCTGAAACCCTAGGGCTTTCCGTGTTTTGTTTAACATTTGGGCCTCTTAGGCCCCGGGTGTAATGGGTCTGTAAGGCTTTTGGTAGTTGGGTCATGTGTAAGCAGGTAATGGGTTAATAGGCTGTTGGGTTTTAATTTTTTTTTTTGGGCTTTGTAAAAGGACTGTTAAAAAAACATTTATTTATTTCCAATTTTAAAGTCCGGGCAAATTTTGGTTATTACAAAATAAATATTTTCGCATCAGGTTTGTGGTCCCAAAACCACTTTTTTGATTTTACTGAAAACAGGTTGTTACAAAAACCTCAAACCAAAATCGCAATCCCAAACCAAAATTGAAATTGAATCCCCAAATCAAAGTTGAATCTAAAACCCCAAATCAAAACCCTAAACTAAAACTAAAATTAAAACCCCAAACTTAAGGCTTTCAACAAATTTAGGTAACTCAATTTAAGGATTTTTAAACCTTCAATTGTTTCTTATCTAGTCAAAATTTAGATAATTTATATTGTATTGAATGTGATCTTTCCAATGATATGCTTTTCTAGACAAATTGAGTTCTGTGTTAAAAGAACTAGGTTCCCAAAGTATCCTACTTGAAACAGAAAATTTAGAAAGTTTGGGCAAGTTGTGACGATTTTCAATGTTTTGAGCTCCAAAATCTTAGGCTTTTGGTTACTCTTTTTGATGAACCAAAATTTCTTATTTTAGAATTTCTTTTAAACTTTAAATTAATATTCTTAAAACCATCAAATTTTTTATGGCTTAAAATTAGCCAAAAAGTTATGGAAATTTTGAAATGTAGAATACAAAATTTTATTTTATTTTATTTCATTTTTATATTATTATTAGTCAAATTATGTTTTATTAAGTTAAAAATCATATTTAATTAATTTTAAAAATTTGTTGAATTTTTATCTTTGTATATATCACAAAATTGTAAAATTATCATACTTGTTAGTTACTTGAGAGGTTATCACACCACCAAAATGTATTGGAATCAAAATCCCGAACCAAAACTGCAACCCCAAACCAAAACTGAAATAAAGACCCCAAACTAAAATCGAATCCAAAACCTCAAATCGAAATCCTAAACTAAAACCAAAACCAATGCCCCAAACTTGAAGCTTTCAACAGATTTGGGTAACTAAATTTAATGATTTTTAAAACCATCTATTTTTGCTCATTTTAGTCGAACTTTTGATTATTTCTATTGCATGAAATGTGATCTTTTTATTGGTATGTTTCTACACAAATTGAGTTATGTGTTAAAAGAACTAGGCTCCGAAAGTAGTTTACTTGAAACAGAAAACTTAAAAATTTTGGGCAAGTTATGACGATTTTCAATATTTTGAGCCCCAAAATCTTAGAATTTTGGTTACTCTTTCTGATGAAACAATTTTTTTATTTTATAATTACATTTGAACTTTCAATTAATATTCTTAAAACCATCAAACTTTTGAGCAAGGAATTTTGATGGTTTAGAATAAGCCAAAAAGTCATGGAAATTCTGAAATACAGAATACAGTTTTTATTTTATTTTATTTTATTTTAAAATTATTGTTAACCAAATTATGTTTTATTAAGTTAAACATCATATTTAATTAATTTTAAAAAAAAATTGTTGAATTTTTATATTTATATATATTACAAAATTGTAGAATTACCATCATTGTTTTGTTACTCGAGAGATTACTGCACAATTGAAATGCCTTTGAATTGAAACCACAAACCAAAACCAAAACTATAATTAAAACTTCAAATTGAAACCAAAATCAAAACCCCTAACTTAAGGCATTCAATAAATTTGGGTAACTAAATTTAAGTCTTTTTAAAAACTTCTATTGTTGTTGATGGTTGTTGTTTTGGCCTTGCACTGAAACTGTCTATTGTATCGTGACACTGACCCTAGGGTGTCACAATGCGACTCTAGAATACCCTAAATTTCTTAATCTTTCATCCCAAACACCTAACTACACAAAAATAAACCTAACAAGTCCTAAATCTACATATGCAATGAATTTAAAACCTAAGCTAAACAAAAGTATCCAAAGTGTTAGATCAAATAATTTAATTATTTACAAAAATAATTTAATCAACTCAAAAACAATTATAATGTGACGGGTTATTTGTAATAATTTTAGTACTACAATGGAACACAAGAGTATTACAAGGATCGAACCCAAGAGAGTCGGGACTAAGTGATATAATGGCATCAAGCATGAAAATAAGAAGTCTAGTGCTATTCGTTAAATACTGTATTACGACAATTCATAATCAAGATTAATTACACTAATGGGGCTATCTACCACTAAAAAGGATTAAATTGCAAAATAGTAAAAAAAATTACGATTAACAATTCAAGGCACACATGTGGCCGGTTGACTTCCGTGTTGCTGATTAGTATTTGTATAAGGGATCTAAAAAGCTTAAACTCCTAATTGGTTCAATTTTTCCTCTCGGTCATCACTTTACCAAATTAGACGATTTAGTTCGGTTTATTTTTAGATCTCACCAATCTACCTCGAGACAATCAAATTGGTGCTCAATAGGATCTCTTTTCGATCTCACCTATCTAGATATTCACCTCTAGGTGTCAATTCTAAGTTTTGAAGTCTATTTGATTTAGTCCAATTTTTACTATTTATTCCCTGTACTAAAAACTAACCAAGCAACATTTCTAACAACCAACGATCATATATTGTCACACCCGAAACTAAGGGCAAATTAGAGGTAAATTGAAAAAGACTATAAGCTGGCGGTCTCTATTTGAAGATGAGGAAAAGATGGTAATTGAAACTGAACAGTGTTGAGAACCAAGTTTGGTTTAGTTGGATTAAAACCAGTCCGTCTCTTAGTGGGAGGCACAATGATTGTTAATTGGTGGATTGTACACGGTTGAAAACTGTGTGGGAAAGGCTATAAATAGCTGAGAAATGAATCTTTAGAGGGTTCTTCTCAATTCTACTTCATTTTATCTTTTCTTCATCTTCATTGGGTTACTCCGAAGAAAAAATATTTATGGGATGCTCTACATGGAGTGGTAATTGTAAGGGTTGAGTCTTAACAATAAAGAATCCAGTAGGCTAGTAAGGTCCTGAATCCTTCAGTATACGTAAGATTTAGGAACCAAAGTCGAAGGTTTCCAGAACCATTTTAGGGGTTTTGCATGTTTCTGATAAATTGAGTTTTAAGATGAAAATGTAGAATTTAACTTATGACCTTGGTTGTCTTACTTAGCTGCCAAGAGGATGGAAGCTCCAACAACTAGAAAAGCGAAGCGGACAAGGCGAAGAAGCATCAGGTGAGTTTTCGCACACCACTTTGAAATGCTAACTATGTTGAAAGTTTGCATGGTTTATAAGTATTCGCCATCCTAGTTCAGTATGCATAATTTCATAAGGTAGAATTATAAATTCATTTTTTGCATATGGTATTATGAAAGGGGATTAATGACAGGTTAGATGAAGTTAGGAATGGGGAAAATATAGTGATTCTATAGATACCGCCATACGATATTACTGTGTACACCCGTGATGAGCAAAGCTTCGGGCATTGTGGAGGGGATACTGCGGTGTTCGAGCATCAAGGTATAGGACGGAGAACAGAGGAATGGATGAAAGACAATAGGAAATGAAATATCATGGCTAGGCAATGAGACCGATCAGAGGCTATATGCCTAAAATGAGTAAGACCATAGTTGAAAGATGCTATGACGTCATGACAAAGATGAGTAAGACCATAGCTAAAAGATGTTATGGCATCATGATAGAAATGAGTAAGACCGTAGATAAAAGACACTATGACATTAGGTGATAGCACACAAGAAATGGCTAAACAGGACTAAGACGATAGTTGAAAGACGTTACGACATCCTGGTAGTCCGCCAGGACGATAAACACATGGCTATATTAAGTAAGACCATAGGTGAAAAATGCTATGGCATCAAGAGATGATTTGACGATAAAATGAGTAAGAATGTAGCTAAAAGACACTATGACATCATAAATAGTCTGACAGGAAAATAAACACGAGATAGTTGACGAGACGTTAAACACAGGATAATCTGTTAGTGTAACACCCCTTGCTCGAGTCTGAGGCTAGGACAGGGTACGAGGCATTACCGGACTAAAACGTACACATACATGTAAAACCGAGTCATAAAATTTTGTTCAAAATAAAAACATTCATTCATGTTCATAATGTCCCTTATATGGGCTCACGAGGCCCAAAACATATATCGGGAATGGTTCGGGACTAAATCGGGAACTTACAAACCTTTTACAACACTTAAGAAATTTTCCATGTTTGGAGAGTCACACGTCCGTGTGACTTGGGACACGCCCGTGTCCTCAGCCCGTGTAACTCTCTGTTTATAACGTCAGCAACGGAATAGGGCCACACAGCCAAGTCACACATCCGTGTGCTAGACCGTGTCCTCTACACGAATGAGACACACGACTGTGTGTCTGCCCGTGTAGCCCAGAAAATGGCTATTTACCAAGGCATTTGGCACCCTCGTTAGCACTTACTTAAACATAGCTTCAATGGCACTTTTCGTGGCAACTTCATATCTATTTTTTCATGCAAAAGGAACCGTATTTTACCTAGTTTAAACTTATCAACTTCATACTATGATTATTGTTAACACATTCTTACACTTTATACTTATGCTAAGATCTATCCATAAGCCAATTTAGTCACTTTAAAATCATTAAGTAATCTAGGGCATATTCACAATTCATCCATACCAAACACACATGACCACACCATATGAAACCTTTAGCACATACATGCATATATGGATAGGTTTACAACCCAATAACCAATATGAGCCACGTCACATGGCCATATACAAAATGAATCATATTCCCATTATGAGCCAATACATTTGGCCAAATCAAATGACACATACCCAATTGACTAAGTCCCTATACATGCCATAAACTTAAAGTACTTGAAATCATTTATACCCTTCAATAGTTGGATAGTGTGATAGAATCTTTGACGATCTCCAACCCGAGCTAGCTTAGTGACCCTATAATATGAGGAAAAAGGAAGGGGTAAGCTATATAGCTTAGTAAGTCCATATGAAAATAATAAGAGATTTATTGACATGTTTTTTTCCATATTCTCACAACATGTTCTCAGGGTAACACAATCATAATTGCACATAATTCCACTATTTATTCATATTCCAGCCAAGCTGTCTACGCAAGTCATGGTCACTAAATTATTGATAACTTGAGATACAGAATTATAAATTAAGATCCATTAAAATTATTTGAAACTAGACTCATATATATTTCTACCATAAAATTTTCAGAATTTATGGATTAGCCAATAAGTATAGTTTATTCTTCAAAGTTACTCCTGTTTTGCTATTTGACAGTTTCGACCTTTCTTTACTAAAAATTAATTATCTCACAGTAACAGATTCGGATAATGTTCCCGTCTATTTCTCTTGAAAATAGAATCATTAAGGATTTATTCATATGAATTCTAACTCATAATTATTCTCATACAATTTTTAATGATTTTTCCAAATTTAAGACAAGGGAACCCAAAATCACTCTAACCCTGTCTCAGAGAAATCCAAATATCTCATAACTTTAAATTATTTTGCTTACATCGTTTCTTCTATGTGAAACTAGACTTGATAAGTTTTAATTTCATATTTTATTCAACCTTTAACTCAATTTCCACAATTTTTGGTGGATTTTCAAAGTCAGACTACTGCTGCTGTCCAAAGCTATTTTAGTGTAAAATAATGATAAGTAAGTTTATAACACCTTTACAAATCATTTCAACCATCATGGTAAAAATAAATATTTATACATCATAAGCATAGACCCATAATCACAAGGTCATCAAAAAATCATTCTCATGGGCATGACTTACTTATTTGCATCCTTACCAAAGGTGCATCATAAACCGAAATCATTTCTCATGAGTTTTGCACACATACCTGTACCACTTGCAACATAATCATAACTTTTCTCCATCATGACACAATCTTTAAATCACCCACTGAACCAGTTGGAATACTAAAGGATACTTGATAAACCTCATACAAAATGGGTAAAATGCTGATGCCATGTCCTGGACATGGTCTTACATTGGCTCTCATACATCGGTGCCGATGCCATGTCCTGGACATGGTCTTACATTGGCTCGCATATTGAGGCCAATGCCATGTCCCAGACATTGTCTTACATTGGCTCACATAACAATGTCGATGCCATGTTCCAAACATGGTTTTACATTGGCTCACATAATAATGTCGATGCCATGTTCCAAACATGGTCTTACACTGGCTCGCATATTGAGGCCGATACCATGTCCCAGACATGGTCTTATACTGGCTCACATAACAATGCTGATGCCATGTTCAAAACATGGTCTTACACTGGCTCGCACATTGAGGCCGATGCCATGTCCCAGTATGGTCTTACACTAGCTCACATAACAATACCGATGCCATGTTCCAAACATGGTCTTACACTGGCTCGCATATTGAGGCCGATGCCATGTCACAGCATGGTCTTACACTGGCTCACATAACAATGCCGATACCATGTTCCAAACATGGTCTTACACTAGCTCACTTATAACCCTAGTATCATGGCATGGATATCCGATCCATTCCTACGGTTCAACCGGGAGTTTTACCATATCAAATCTTGTCATGCATATTCCGTGTAATATCACTCTTTAACACCAAGTTGTCATTCATTACAATGTCATCAAACATCATAGACATATGTTTTAGGTCATTGCATATACATAGCATACAATAGAATTTCGTGAAGCATAACACCATCACATGCATAGTACCACAAACATATAATTCAACGCATCTGAATTATCATATCAATTCAGATTTCAATTACAAATCACAATAACATTATTGTCTTACCAATTTTATCATACAACTCGTTTGTTGATTCCTCGTCGAGTATATCCGTAACAAATCATACAAATTATATAATAATAATTAGGCATTTCAATTCAAATAAGACATTGCATTATTATTATCACACGAACTTACCTCGAATGCAAAAGCGGCTAATTATTCTCTTTTTGTCTTTAACCACTTACTTTCTCGATTTAAGCCCGAATCTCAATTTTCTTGATCTAATATTTCAAATATAACTTATTTATTACTCACAATATTCAAATTGACCCAAAAATATACTTTAGAAAATTTATAATTTTACCCCTAAACTTTCACTTATTTGCAAATTAGTCTCTAGGCTCGAAAAATAAAATTCATTCAATTTTATCCCAACCCAAGCCTAGCCAAATATTTATCTTACTTACAGCAGCCCACATATTTCACATATTCACACTTTTATCACACAATTTAACACATTTCTCAACTTAGTCCATAATCGACATTTTTTATTATCAAAAATCACTTTACAAATGTTGTTTATCTAACAACAAGGATGCATTTTCTATCATCAATTATCAAAATACACATTTTATCAACAACGGAAAAATTCACAAACTTTAATAGTTTTGAAAATAAAGGTATGAGATAGCTAAATTGAGTTACCACGAATTCGAAAATATAAAAATAATTAAAAACGAGACAAAAATCGTACCTAGATGAGCTATAGAAGCTTGGCCGAATATCATGATCATCCATGGTTGCCTATTTTTCTTCATTTCGGTGGAAGAAAGAAACATAAAGATGATAACTTTTGCATTTTTGTCTTATTATACCTTTTTAACTTAATTACCAATTTACCATTTTAATTTCTAACTAATTTCAATAATACCAAACGAATACCTTCCACTAACTTATTAATGGGCTAATTTCTACATAAGGGCTTCCACTAAAAATTCTATAGCTATTTAATACCTTTAGCTATTAGAATGCAACTTTCGCATTTTACGCAATTTAGTCCTTAAAGCCAAAAAACACTTCTCACATATAATTTCTTCATGAAAATTTTACACAATCATATAAACATATCATAGATCTTATAATAATTATAAAATAATTATTTCTAATTTGGATTTGTGGTCTCAAAACCACTATTTCGACTAGGCCCTAATTCAGGATGTTAAGTTGGGACACTAAACATGGGGTAGTTTGCCAAGACGATAAATATGGGATCGTAATGCGTAATACCATAGTTTGGTCGTGAAAACATAAAGTAGCACACTGGAATGATAAAAATAGTGGTCAATCAAGACAACAATAAAAGGAATTTTTGCAAACAAGGAAAAATAAGGCAGAAGAAATTGGAAGTATGGGCATACATTAGATAACCATCAAAGAGAAGGAAATCACTAATAAAAAGGTAAATACAAAGTGAAAAAGGACTACTGGAATAGCAATTATGAAAGTCAGCAAAGCATGTGAGAGGTAACCTAACAGGAATAGCCATAGAATGTGACGCATTGGCAGTACATGATGTAAGGGCAGGCGAAAGTGGTATAACAAGGATCGTAGGTAATGATTCGCCAATAAGAGCTGCTAGGGGTGCCCAGAGTAACCCTATACGCTATTGGGCTATCCTGGGAATGCAGGTTAGACCTTAAGGAAAAGAGAGGTTAGATAAGACCCATTGACGAAGAGGGATACATGAGACGAAAAATATGTATGTTAAGACTATTCCTCTTTAAGGGGAAACCATTGAGGAAGTATCAGCCAAGTGATGAGCCATGTGGGAATGGAAAATATGTCTATTGATACCTTTTTAGTCATACCAATAGATGGAAGGTAAGCAAGTTATATGGGATTAAGATAAAGAAAGAATTTGTTAATGACTAAATAGATTGAGAATACTCAGTAAGGGCCTTTTGGTGGGTAAGCTAGGAGGCCCTATTAGTAGGGGATAATGATGAGAAGAGGAAAACCACAATGGGATAAGTGGAAGAAAGAAGTTAAGTAAAAAAGAGGATAAAGTCCATAGATATGGCGAGACATTCAGTGGAATTGTCAAGGCTGATTGAAGGCTGATAGAATGGTCGGAAGGTAATCACTCAATTATCTAATCCACCATCGAATAATTTTGGAGATAAATAAGAACCCATCGAGTTGTATTGAGAGAGTATTCCCTAAATAAGCAATGAGTTTATTTAAAATTTAATATTATTTATTTGAACCTCGACAAGGTGGGGTATGTTTTGTGTAATGTAGAAACTCACTAAGTTCCTTCAAACTTATAAAGGTTTGACTTGTGGTTGTAGGATTCGTGGGATAAAAGACTCGATGAGCGATCAAGCTAGACCGTGTTGAGTTAAGGGGCATTCAAAGAAACTGTCATGGACACAAGAAGGGGAAACCTTTAGAGATTTCTCCAATAGGGCGAATATGTTGTAATAGATTAGTTTCATTAGGGACCAAAGTCGAGATAATAAATTTGTAAATTATAAATTTATAATCTCTGTTGTATAGGTTTTAAATAAATAGGTAATATAATTTGAATTTAAAAGTTAGTGAGTTCTAGGTATGTATATTAACCCGATTTAGAGGTGATGCCTGCACCCGGATCCAGTGATCAGGTCGAGTGAGGGTGTTACACATATTTAGTTACTTAACATCATCTCCATACAAACAACAACCTAATAAACATTCAAAGCATATATTAGATTAAGCACAAAAATAGGGTTTAAAAAATCTTAGTAGTTTCTTGATGGATGCTTAAAGGAGAAGATGTATGCAATAATGAAGGTTACATATACTATCAAAGATCATATTTTTATGCTTGTAAAGAAAATGAAGCTTAAATATATTAAGAGCTTGCGATGAAAATGAAAATAAAAGGTAAAGTTCGAGTACTAAACTATAAATAACACATAGTTATAATAACAAATAACTAACTAACAACTAACATCATAAAAAAAAATCTAAACTAAAACCCTAAAAATGAAGAAGATAACAACTACTTAGTTAAAAAGTGATAAAAGAAGTCCCTCTTTAATGTTAAAGATGGCTCTTTTAAAGTTATCAGCCAACAACTGAATACAATCCAAAATTTTGGACAAAAGTACCTTAAGACGCTGTATTATGATTGGTGTTGGACAAAACCTATCCCTATAACAAATTTTCTCCTTATTAGGCTCTAGTATCGCGATACCCAAGGTAGTATTGGACTTGGGAGTTTTGGGGGGTTTCAGTATCACGATACCCATCCTTGGTATCACGATACCACTGGAGTTGGCCTCAATTTCCTTCACTTCAATCTCTTTCAAAAATACAAACTATTGTCTGTACCAATGTGAAAATCTGAATATGGTGACTTTTCAATCTGTTCTTGTTTGGCAATTAATTCTAAGTAATTTTTCTAAGCATCACAGATCTGCTGTAAAAACATTGGTTTAGCTTTTAATTCAGCTAAAATAGAACCATCACCAACAACTGTCAACCGAGTATTCAAGGCTTTCAAAGTAAACAATGACTTTCAACGCAAAGCATCCGCAACAATATCAGCTTTTCCAAGGTGATAGTCGATAACTTGCTCGGATCCACTCTAGTGCCATCTGATGATACTACATGCCCCAAAAACCTGACTTTTCAAAGCCAAAACTCGCATTTACTAAATTTTGCAAATAATTGTTTATCATGCAAAATCTGTAATATAATTTTCAAATACTGGGCATGCTCAATCTCATATCAGGAATAAATCAAAATATCATCAATAAAGATAACCAAAAACTTGTCTAAATACGGACAAAATATTTTGTTCATCAAATTTATAAACACAACAGGAGCATTCATTAAATGAAAATGGCATATTAAAAATTCATAATGTTTGTACCTGGTCCTGAAAGTTGTTTTTGGAACATCTTAATCTTTGACCTAAAGTTGATAATATCTAGAGCGAAGATCAATCTTTGAAAATACTATCGCACATTTTAGCTGATCAAATAAATTACCAATACAAGGCAACAAGTACTTGTTCTTGATTGTGACTTTATTAAGTTTTCGATAATCAATACACAATCGCATCGACCCATCTTTTTTCTTAACAAATAATACAGATGCACCCTAGGGAGAAAAACTAGGCCGAACAAATCGTCTACCTGTCAACTCCTATAACTATGCTTTTAACTCTTTTAATTCAGCTAGTGCCGTTCTATACGAAGCAATCAATATTGGAGAAGTTCTCAATATTAATTCAATAGAAAATTCACCTCTCTGATTGGCGATAACCCTAACAACTCTTCTAAAAACACATCTGTGAAATCAGAAACAGTTGGAACTAATTCCAACTTCAGTTCTGAAGCTCTGGTATCTAATATATATGCTAGATACACCTCGCAACCTTTTTGAATACTCTGACTGTTTCACCATTTTGGCATTTCAACTCAATTTATTTCTGTCTAAAATTCACAAATTCATCGTGTAAATTCAACCAGTCCATACCAAGAATCACATCAAACTCATCAAATCAGCTGAAAAGTTACAATCCTGAATCTTCAGAGGACAATTTCTACGGACTTTGTCAACTAACACAAACTGACCTAACAGATTAGTTACTTTGACTACGAATTCAATTAACTCTACTGGTATTTTCTTATCTATTACTAGTGCAGTGCATATATATGAATTTTTTGATCTCAGGTCAATCAAAGCATGAACATTAACATCATAGAGAGAAATTGTACTGACGATCACATCAGGTGCTGAAGCATCTTCACGAGCTCGAATTGCATATGCCCTAACTAGTGCCCATACCTCTGACCGAACTGCAGAATCTTTCGTTCCACTTCGACTGATTCTTTTATTTCCATTGTTCTTAGATGGCATCCCTCTTGAAGGTGTATTTCCAGATCGTATATTCCAGGCTTTATCTTTGTCGGACCTATCTGGACAATTTTGTAGAAAATGGTCCAACAAACCACATTTAAAACACGAACTTTCTTTCAGTTGGCACTTCCCAAAATATCTTCTATTACATTACTGACACTTTGGTTTATTATTATGAGCACTACCTACACTAGCTATAGAGGTAGCCTGGGGTCTCGAACTAGCTTGCTTCCCTTTATCTCTCCCAGAAAACCCAGATGGAGCTGACATACGACTATAAGATTCTTTCACTTTCTTTGCTGGAGAAGAAAAAAATTTTCCCATTGGCATTTTTCTCGAGTCTCGAACCTCAGAATCTGCCTTTCTTTTTGCTTTGGTCAACTCTTCCGCCTTATGTGCTCGATCTACCAAAACAACAAATTCTTTCAACTCAAGTATTTCAATCAGTACTCGAATATCCTCATTCAAACCTTTTTCAAATCATGTACACATGACAACCTCTGATGGAATAATTCTCGAGCATATGTATTGAGCCGTACAAACTCCCTCTCATATTCAACTAATGTTTTACGACTCAGTTTCAGTTCTAGAAACTCTTTCTGCTTTTTATTGAGATATTGTTGACTAACATATTTCTTTCTAAATTCCGATTGGAAGAAGTCCCAATTCATGCAATCTTTTGGTACTATAATTATCAATGTACTCCACCATTGATACGCTTCACTTTTAGTAGAGAAATTACACATTTCAAACAATCGTTGAGGAACACGACAATTCATCAAACATTCTGCTAGTATTCTCTAACCGTAACTCAACCTTTTTTGGATCATCTTTAACTTTACCGCGAAATTCTTTATCCCTATATTTACGAATCTTATCAACTAGAGGCTTATTTACACATACATATTCTGAACCTTAAAGAATAAAGGGGAGTTGGTTGGGGTACGGGAGGGGGCGGAGGTTATTGAGCAATTGGATTTGTTTCAATAAAATTGGTAAACCATTCAGACATCATGTGGAAGATGGCTTCTCGTGCCTCGCTTCCTCAACCCTAAAAAAAAGGGCTCCCTGTTAACTACCTATTGAACGGAGGCCTGAGCATTACACTATATGAAAAACAAAATCAATTTAAGTCAGGAGATATCACACTATCACAAGTTATAAAATGGCATGTATTTCCAAACTTTATACACGCTACGTTTAATCTGAGAACCGACTTACTGTAGCTCTGATACCATTAAAAGTAACACCCTTAACCCATTTCCATCGTCAAATTAAGGTTACGGATCATTACCGTTCAAATCCTAATAAATAATGACCTTTAGAAACAATTAATCAATTTAAGTAATAACATTCAAACTAATACCTATCATAAACATGGTTATAGACCTTAATTCGAGCTTACGAGGTCATAAAAATAGGTTGGGAACATCTAGGGACTAATTTGAAACAAATCAGGAAATTTGGAAAAAAATTAAAAAATTTAAAACAGGGTCACACGGGCGTATGGCTAGGTCGTGTAACATAGACTAAGCCGTGTAAGTGTTCGAAGTATGGGATACACAGCTGTGTCCTAGCCCGTATGTTTGTCCGTATGAGTATTCAAAATAGGGTCACACGACTATGTTACCAGGTCGTGTAACTCTCTGTGATCGTGTGGTTCAAGTCACACGACCGTGTTGCCAGGCCATGTAACTCTCTGTGACCGTGTGGTTCATCCTACACCTAAAATTTAAATGACACACGACCATGTGGGGTGGCCATGTGTGGAACACGACCATGTGACATCCCGTGTGCTTCATAAATTACCCCTAAAACAAGCCAAATCAAGCACCATTTCTTGAAGACTAAGACACACCATATCTAACTTATTTTACATGATTAAAAATACATTCAAAGAACTAAGAACATGTCAAATATTCATTCATCCTATGTCTAACCAATATGCCATAAAAAGGCACCACAATTTCAGACACCAATTCAATTCATTCAAAGCCACAATCCATATTTTAAACATATATCACACACACCCACACACAATGATCTACTTTATTCAAATTTACAAGGCATTCAAAAGTGACCTAAAGACTTGTATTTACCTATACATTTACAAGTAAAAAACAAAACATATACACAAGAAGCATAAAACCATATCACATTGGCCAAATAGCATAATTAAACTCCTATTACATGCTATTTATAACCATTACACAAAATAACCAAAAACTATCAATATGATGATTGGATAGTGTGATCGTACTCTGATGCAATTCCAATCGAACAAGCTTCCGATAAACTACAAAACAAGGGAAATCAACTATATAAGCAACTACTGCTTAGTAAGCTCGTATAAAGGAAACTTAAACTTACCAAACATAAAATGATTAAATCATTCAAATATTGTTCATTAGATCACAAAGATACATTCCTTTCCTATCCACAATACTTCACATTGTTAGTAGATATACTTAAGAACATATCAACCAATGAAACATGGAACATATCATGAAATGAATTTCAATATACAAACCATCCATCACATATTCAATTAGTTCCATTTTTAATCCAATTATATATATCATACTTTCCATTTCATATGCTTAATAACATAGCTCATTTCATATACGTACCTTTCTATTTTAAACCTTAATAACCCACTAAACTAAATAGAATACCATTATATACTCAGGAATGCTCACACAACGTATGCCTTTACATGTAAATGTAAACGATCTATAGTGCTCACACGAGCTGTGAAAAGGGTTGGGATGTTAGCTACATGATGCTGTTCACTTGAGTTGTGGGGTCAGGATGTTAGATACACGATGCTGCTCACATAAGCTGTGGAGAATCCGCATTAAATTCAGGACCTCAGACATCAGTAGGATATCCGAGACTAGCACTCGAAACCGTATAATATCTAATGATATGTCATTTGTATCCTAAGTATTCACAAGGTTCAAACATGATCATTAAACCATCCAATTTAATTAATATCGCAATTATCAAATTAAATTATACATAGAATAAGATTAATTAACATAAAATCCAAACATCGATTAATAAGTTTAATACTTATAAGAACTTACCTCGACAAAAAAATTTGTAAAAACGAAGCCAACGACTAATTCGACACTTTAACTTTTCCTCTATATAGATCTGTTTAGTTCGTTTCTTGATCTAAATAATAATTTCATTCAATTAAACAATTCAAATAGCTTCAAAAAATAATTTAAGCCTATAACCCATTTTAAAATGAATTTATGAAATTACCCCTAACATTTTAACTTTTGTGCAATTTGGTCTTCAAACCCAAAACTTACAAATTAACCACTTTTTACTAAAAACCATGCTAGCTGATTTTTAATAGGTTCACAAACATCTTATAAATTTCACCAATTCACCACATATTCATTGAATTTTACTACTTGAACAATTTAATCCTAAAACCTTAAAATCACTAAAAATCACTTAACAAAATGAGTTTATTCATCAACCAAGCTTAATATTCTATCAACCAAATTCAAAACACATTCACATCGTTCGTGGTAGGTCCCTTTAATTTTAACAATTTTATTAATTGACCCTCGGGCTAACTAAATTGAGACAATACGAACTCAAAAACACAAAATTCATTAAAAAGGGGTTAGGATTACATACTATGCAAGCCAACAGTGCTTGACTGAAAGCTTTTTACTTCTCTAATGGTGGTTTCGATTAGAACAAAGGGATTAGAGAAGATGATGGCATTTTGGTTAATTTGTTTAGGTATTTATTTATTTACCAATTTACCCTTAAAATTTCTTATAAAAAAAAGCAAAACAAAGCCTATAACAATCCAACATGCATTCTTATGGTATAATTACCACATAAAGCCTTTAAATTTGAATTCCATGACCAATTAACTATTATTACTAACTTTTACAACTTTTACGATTTTGCCATTTTTACTTAATTAACTATTTAAACCTTAAAATTTCTTAACGAAAATTTAATACGACCCTATACTAACTTGGTAAGCATTAAATAAATAATAAAATACTGACTCGCTTGTTGGAATCGTGGTCCCAAAACCACTATTTCTGAAACCACTAAAAACGAATTGTTACACAATGAGTGTGCTCATCACTTGAGAGAAGAAAGACAGTGAATTGCTCCTAATGTTGCAACACGGAGTTGGGATGTCGTAACACAGCAAGTAGAATACACAAGAAGTAATGATGTTGAGGATGTCATGACATAGGCCAAAAGGTGTCGCAACACAGCCCTGAAGACATGCCCAATGAAGTATATTGTTATAACACCCCAAAACTTAGCCTAGAAGTTTCAATCGGATCTTGGAGGTCACATTGGCCACTGGAGTTGCCCAACACAAAACATCGTTCAAACTTCTCAAGTTCTTCTTTAAAAACCACTTTTGTTCGCATTTTACTAAAACTGATAGTGAGCTCAACTTATGTTTTACAAACATTAATTTGATTGCTGTAAAAATTAGCATGAAGTGAAAATTAACAATTTGTATATTTTCTTAACAAACAAATTGGATTTAGGAATCTTGTAAACTGAAGTTTCAAAATCAAAGTAGAAGCGAAAAATCTGTCGTTTTACTTCGAATCGGAAAACCATAATTTATTACTTACAAAACGAGTGATTATTAAAGAAAGTAGTAGATCAGTTAACTTAAATCCATGTATGGAAACCACAATTTTAGTTCAAAACCAAAAACCCACAACTTTACAAGTCCAAAATAAAAATCCATACCACAGTTCATATAAACTTATTTACAATTCGATTAAAAATAATTTATTAAATCTTAGGAAAAACTTATTGAACCAAACCAAAAATGGGAAACTCTGAGACCTTCGATTCGTTGAGTTCAAGACCTAACCTTGCAAATTACTTGAAAAGGGAAAACTAAGGGGTGAGCTACGAGGCCTAGTGTGAGTTTAGAACAAATGTAATTAAGCAAAGTCGAGCAAAAGCAAACAAATGCAGTAACACAAGTTGGTCAAACTTACAAAAGCAAAATTTGAATCACAATCAAATATCATATCAGAGTAAAGCATCATAGTACTTTAACATTAATCAAGTGTGCAAATATCATATTCAAATTCAATATTGCGAAAAACTAGCCTATCCAACCGTTACACACTATAACACCCCTAACCCGTATCCATTGTCGGAATAGGGTTACAAAGCATTACCGAACTTATTTCATAAACAATCATACATTTCACATACAATTTTCATTTCCAAATAAAAATCATTCACATTTAATCGTATTGTCCCTAATACGAGCCTACCCAAAATCATGCATTAGAAATGGTTTGGGACTAAACTGATAACTTAGGAAATTTTTGGAAAACACAGAAAATTTCTTAAAATACAGGGGACACATGTCCGTGTGGCCCGACTGTGTGAGACACAGGGCCAAAGACACTGGTGTGTCACAGGCCGTGTCCTAGCCCGTGTTTGACCCCGTGAAACTCTCTAACTTGGGTCACACGGCCAACCACACGTCCGTGTGATTAGCCTGTGTACCCTTCAAAATGGCCTCACACGTCCATATGTCAGGCCGTGTGCTAGGCCGTGCCAAAACTGTAGGATATACTAGCTTATGCCATATGGCCAAGTCACACGCTTGTGTTCTGGGCCGTGTGGAGCATACTAAATTGTTTTCTAATTAAACAATAGGGGACACACGGCGGTGTCACCTGACCATGTGTCACACACAATGAGACACACACCGTTGTGGACAAAAATAGGCTATTTTCCAAGCCATCTTTCTCACCCAAACTTGCATTCACCTACACAAACCAAATTGTATATGACCATATCTTCAAATGGCATTTAAACTCATCTAAACCAAGTTCATTCATGCTATATCAATACCATCAACCACAAGACACACAAGTATCACAATTAGCCATTCAATTTCATATCAATTTCACATTCACAAGTCACCTATATGGTCACTCTCAATTATGCATTATTTTACCTAAAACCACAAGCATGCGAATCTCAAATTTCAACCATTTGATACTTAAAATACCAATCCACAAGCAAGCATTCACATAGCAATTACCAACCACCTAACAAAAGACCATTTGCACACATATATATACAACACCAAGTATACCAAAATGAGCCAAATCACAAGGCTATACACATAACCAAAACTTACAACATTTACAAGCCAAATCAATTGGCTAAATCCATTACCAACATATAGCCATATTAACCACAACTCTTATACATGCCATATAACCAAATACATAAGTTCAAAAGCACCAAAACTACAACTAGATAGTGTGATGAGATCTTCGACAACTCCCAATCCGAGCAAGCTTTGAAAATACTATAAAACACGAGAAAGTAAACAGTGTAAGCTATAAAGCTTAGTAAGCTCTTATAGTTAATAATTAAAACATACCATTCATTTACCATTCAAGTAATATAAACATAATATACCACAAAACCATTTAATCACAAAGTTAAAATTTATTCATTCACATAATTAATCATGAACTCATAATTTCATGGATTCAATGCTCATATGATTTTTGTACATACCTGTACTGATACGTATATATCTCTCACCATTTCATATCCTCGATATACCTATTGAACCATTTGGAATAATATCGGATACTCGTGAATCTCGCACCCTAAGTGCCAATACATAGCCGTAGCTATCTCAATCTCATATCTCATATAATGCTCACTCTTGAGCTATCAACGGGTCTGCTCACACAAGTTGACGATCAATGTAATAGCCCGATTTACACCCTAATCGGAATGGTAGTTTCGGGACCACAAATTTGAGTCAAAAAATATTTAAAAATTATTTTCTATGTTTATTATGTGTGAATTAATATATGTGAAATTTTTGTGATTTAATTTTGTCGTTTGAGTGTCTGATTTAATAAAAGGGCTTAATCGCGTAAAATAAAAATTTGATGGTTAAATGTGAAAGGGCCAAATTGTTGTTGTCTTTTTAAATTGAGGTATTTAAGTTGCAATATTACCATATTTAAATGTGATGGACGGTTGTGACATTATAACATAATGGTTTTATATTTTAGTTTAAAGGTTAATTTAGTAAAATATATAATAATATGTATATAATAAAACATAAAGTTAAAAGCCATTTGTTCATCTTCCTTATTATGACCGAATAAAAAAAATAAAGAAATAAAAACAAACCTTTAAGGGTTGGGCCAAAGACTAGCTTGATTAATGTATGTAACTAGCTCTATTTTTTATAACTTTTACGTTTTTGAGATCGCTGCAGTGTAATGTACAAAGCTCATGCTTGGATTTCTGATTTTGATGAATATTTTGAGTTATTCCATTGATGAATAATTGAGCTTTGTGATTTTAGTTGATGAATTATGAAAGATATGTTTTGGATTAATATGTTTTGTATTGGAATTTTTGATGAAATTGAGTAATTAGGGCTAAATTGAAAAAATAATAAATTAAGGGACTAAAATGTGAAATAAATGAAATGTATGGACTTATATGGACTTTTATTAACATGGGTAGTTTTCGGCCTAAGTACGGTATGCGCAAATTTTGCATATTTTGTGTTTTGAGCGATTTGGACTAAATTGTAAAAAATGTAAAATGTCAGGGGTAAAATGGTAATTTTCCTATTTATGTGTTTTTGGAATAAATTGAGTGAAAATATGTTTGAATGAGTTTAGTTTGAATATGTTTAGATCAAGAACCAAAGAAATCGAATTTGGATCGGGAGAAAACTAAAGTTGTCGATTAGCCGTCCCATTTTGATTACTGTTGTCCTAGGTAAGTTTATAAGCAAACAGATGTTGTTTATTTTATATAAATATGAGCTTATTATGCTGAAATGAATTATGTGAAGTATATATGTTGTTAGCCAAATGTGTTTATGCTAGGGAGCTATATTTACAAATTTCATTTCGACTGAGTTATGACGTCCTAAAGCTCTGTATGAACCGCAGGAATAGCTAGGATACATATGTCATGACATAGGATTCTGATATGTGACGTGTGAGTAAGACCACGTTTAATACGTTGGCATCGATATGTGATTCCATTATATGTGTGCGAGTAAGACCACGTTTAATACGTTGGAATCGATATGTGATCCTGTTATATGTGTGCGAGTAAGACCCTGTCTGGGACAGTGGCATCGATATGTGATTACATGTAAGACCACGTCTGGGACGTTGGCATTGCACGATATGTGTGATTATTCAAGTATCCTATTCAATTCCGAATGGTTCAACGGGGCAATATCGAGCTAAGATCGAATGTGAAATTGAGCTAAAATGTCAGGTATGTGTTAAGTTAAATGACTTGAAAGATAAGGTAAGTATATACTTAAGGTAAACATATGAAATATGCATTATGAAAGTAAGAATTATATATGCTTATGAACATATGTGTATTCAGCCAAGTTAATATAATTAGATATTGTTCATGTGATGGTATATGAGTTTCAAACATGAAAAATGTGTAATTGATTAAAGATTATTCGATTTGGTTTAATTAATTTAATACTAATGTTCATTTGATTATTATTGCTTATGACTTACTAAGCTATGATAACTTACTGTGTGTGTTTATGTTTGTCTCTGTTTTATAGATTTTGATGTCTAGTTATGAGCTTGGGGATCGTCTGCAAAGTCTATCACACTATTGACTGTTTCGGTATTTTTATAAAGTTGAACTTAAACCTATGGCATGTATAGACTAGCTTATGTTTATATATATATATATATATTTGATTTGGGTTATGTAATTATGAGCCATGCGAAAATGGCTTATTATTTTGTTAAGTTTGGATTTTATGTTTTGATCAAATTATGGTTATGTTTGGTTGTGGTTTTGGTGGTCAGGTTATGGTTTATACATAGATAAATATATGTGAATTTGTTGATATGTTTGGTTAAGGTTTTGCTATGGTATTTGGCTATATGGTTTGACTTGATTAATAGGTTAATTGATGATTTAGCAATTTGAAATGAAATGATTATGTTTTTGTAAATATGTTCCTTTGGTCTATATGTTTGTGATGTTTGTGATGTTTAGTTAAATAATTCGACAATAAAAATGGTAAGTATAAGGTATAATTGGTTTATTAGTTAGTTCATTTTGGAAGTATGAAATGTGGTATAATTTGGATGGTGAATGATGGTAAATTTTGGCTTAGTATTGAGATAAAATAATGGATGTATATTTGAATCAATATTCGCTTATTATGTTCGGGAGCTAAATAGCAAGTAATGAATATGTTATATTTTTGTTTTGATTGATTATATGTGGCATTGTTTATGTATATTCATTTATGTTTAGATCTAATGTGGGAATTATGTTTCATGGTATACTTGTGATGTTTTAATATGTAATTTTAAGCATAGTAATAAGCATATGAAATAAGTGTACATTTTGGTTGTTCTTTGTACCAAAATGGTTGATTTAATTATGTTAAGTTCAATTTTTAAGTTTGACTATACTGTGGATATACTCGATTTGTGGTTTGATGTTTTGACCATTATAAATGTTTATACGTGAGCCATGATTAATATATATATGTTAATGTTGATGAAATTATGCCAAAGTATATGTGTTTGGTATCATTAGTACGAAGTGAAATTGTGGTTGGATATTTTGTTGAGTGATATGTTTAATATATAAGTGGAATATATTAAGTAAACGATATGATTTGAAGTATGGATATTTGGTTATGTGATGAAGTAGATATGAATAATATTTGTATGTTTTTTATCACTGATTGTAAATATGATTTTAGGGGTAAAGAATAGCTTGTGAAATGACCATGATTTGATTTGGCAAATAGGTGAATTAATTTTCGATGAATGTTAGATAATTGGTGTGATAAATATTTGATATTAAAGTTGGATTATTTTGGTTATATGGATATATATATACTTAGCCGAATATGTGATTATTAAATTAGTTTTGAATATGACTTTTGTTATTTTGTTTGATAAGTGATAATAGCATGTTAAAATTCAGTTTTGGTATGCTAAAAATGTTGGATGAATAATTATTATGTATTGAACCTATATATATATATATATAATTGGTATGTTAGTATGAAAGTTATAATAATATGTTTGATTATTTGGTTTGGTTCTTGGAGATATTTTATGCGTATAAAGTGATAGAGCATATTGGAAGTTGATATTATATAAGGCATATGTATTTAGCATGTTATATATATACTCGGCTAATGTTTTAGTAAATGACCATATGAATAGTAACTTAGGTTTTTAATAAGTAAGTTGGTTTAGATAAAATTTATAATAAGGTTGCATGTATGTTTGGTCTTAAGTAATGAGTAATGAGATGTTTTAATCCATATGCTTATATCCGGCCATTTGATAGTGATTATGGTTGAATATTATTTAATTTATGTGTAACCTGTGATATTTGGTTTGATTTAGTATATGTTCAAATGTAGTGTATTAAATGATCAATTTCTTTGTGTATCCATGATTGTACGGATGTTGTGTTTCGTTTGATAATACCTCGTAACCCTTTTTCGGTGATGGATACGGGTTAGGGGTGTTACAGTCAAGACGTAACTACACGGTGCTACTCACACAAGCTAACGAGGATCTGCAACACATGCCAGATAACACAACCACCGATAGAACGTACAGACTAGCACCCAAAACACATAACCTCTAATGACATGTCATTTGTATCCTAATCTATTCTTAAGGTTCAACCAGGATTTCACAAGTAGCCAATTCTTTGTTGAACATTTCCATAAGGTCGTATTTATTAATAACACAATTATAAAGCATTTAAAATACAATTATATTAATGGTTGTTAACATACAAACTTACCTTGATCACAAAAATGTCAAAACAGGATTGACTAGTCTAATACTTTATTTTTCCCCCGATCTAGATCTGAACTTCACTTTTCTTGATCTATATATAATCAAATTTAACTTATTTAATTATCATTCTATTCAATTTAACCCAAATTTTCATATTATGGTAATTTTACACTTTTTCCCTAATATTTCAACTTCTTTACTATTTAGTCCCTAACTCATAAAAATGCAAATTCATGAAATTCAACTTATACCCATGCTAAATGAATTTCCCTTATTATCATAGGAGCCCAAAATTTTTATTATTTCACACATTTACCATACAATTTATCACATTTCTCAATTTAATCCCTAATTGACAATTTTATCAAAAATCATTTAACAAATGTTGTTTATCTAACAACAACCATTCATTTTCTTTCATCAAACATCAAAACACACACATATTCATCAATGGTAAAACCCTAAACCTTTAAAATTTTTACAAATTAGTCCCTGGGCTAGCTAGATTAAGCTACAACGATCTCAAAAACATAGAAATTATTAAAAACGAGACAAAAATTACTCACCAATTACACACACAAGCTTGGCCAAATGTTCAAACTCCCATGGATGCTTTTACTTTGAAATTTCAGTGGTGTGTTTTGTTTAGGAAGATGAGGTTTTAATTTTTTTTATTTAATTAACCTTTATTTATTAATTTCTAAATTAACCTTTAAAACACTTATTAATTACATTAGATACCAAGCCACTATCATCCACTAACTCATAAATGGGCTAATTACCACATAAGGATCTCAACTTTAAAGTTCTATAGCTATTATACACCTTTAGATATTAGAACCCAACTTTTACACTTTATGCAATTTAGTCCTTTTTATCGAATTGAGCATTCAAACAATAAAATTTCTTAATGAAATTTTCATACAATCATACTATCATGATGTAGACCTTAAAATAATTATAAAATAATTATTTTGACCTCAGATTTTTGGTTTTGAAACCACTGTTCCGGTTTGACTAAAAACAGGTTGTTACAGCTCTCCCCCCTTTGGAATTTTCATCCCAAAAATCTTACCAGAAAATAGGTTAGGGTACTGTTTTCTCATTGCTTCCTCGAGTTCCCACGTAGCTTCTTCGACGTCGTGATGCTGCCAAAGTACTTTGACTAAAGCTATGCTTTTGTTTCTTAACTCTTTAACCTCTCGAGCTAGAATTCTGATCGATTCTTCGCTATATGTCATATTAGGCTGAATTTCAATCTTTGTCGGAGAAATCATGTGTGACAGATCTGATTTATATCGGCATAACATCGACACATGAAATACATTGTGAATCTTTTCTAACTCTGATGGTAAAGCTAGTCGATATGCCACTGACTCTATTCTCTCACTAATCTCGTACAATGCATTAAATCGTGGACTCAATTTTCCTTTGCGACCAAATCGAAGAATCTTTTTCCACGGCGATACTTTCAAAAACACTCTGTCGCCGATTTGAAATTCAATGCCTTTACGTTTCAAATCTGTATATAATTTCTGTCGATCTGAAGCTGCTTTTAAAATGTCGCGAATTACTTTCACTTTATCTTCGGTCTCTCTGATCAAATCAACCCCGTGAATCTTTTTCTCACCAAGCTCGGTCCAATACAATGGAGTTCAGCATTTATGACCATATAAAGTTTCATACGGTGCTATCTTTACACTCGATTGAAAACTATTGTTATACGCAAATTCAACCAATGGTAAATATTTTTCCCAATTGCCTTCAAATTCTAAAACACAACAAAGAAACATATCTTCGAGAATCTGTATAATTCTCTCAGATTAACCATCTGTCTGAGGATGAAAGGCAGTACTAAAGTTCAACTGTGTACCCAAAGCTTTTTGCAATTTCTTCCAAAATCGCGACGTAAACCTCGGATCTCTATCCGAAATAATAGAAATTGACACCTCGTGCAATCTAACAATCTCAAAGATGTACAATTCAACTAATCTATCGAGCGAAAATTCTGTACGTACTGGAATGAAATGTGTCGATTTCATCAAACGATCAACAACAACCTAGATAGAATCCTTCTTTTTCAGAGATAGGGGTAACCTTGATACGAAATCCATCGTAACTCTATCTCATTTCCACTCTGGTATCATCACTGGCTGTAGTAGTCCCGAAGGTACTCAGCTTTAACTTTTGGACAAACCAAGCATTTCGACACAAATTCTGAAATGACTCATTTCATACCTGACCACCAGTACGACTGTTTCAAATCATTGAACATCTTAGTACTCCCTGGGTGAACGGACAAACTACCACTATGTACTTTGTGTAAAATTTTCTGAATAAGCTTAAAGTTTCTCGATACACAAATTCGACCTCCGAACATTAAATAATCATCAGATCTGATCTGATATTCTGAATCAGTAGTCGACTCACACTATACTCTTTTAGCTTGTAATTCATTATCATATTTTTGAGCTTCACAAATTTGCTGAAGAAATAATGGTTTAGCTTTTAACTCAGTTAAAATCGAACCATCATCAGACAAAGTTAATTGTGTGTTCATCGCTGGCAAAGCAAATAAAGATTTTCTACTCAGAGCATCCGCGACTACATTCACTTTCCCTAGATGATAATCAATCACTAACTCATAGTCTTTCAACAACTCGAGCCATCTTCGTTGTCACAAATTCAAATCTTTCTGAGACATTAGATACTTCAAACTCTTGTGGTCAGTAAAGTTGTGGCACTTCTCACCAAATAAATGAAGTCGCCAAATTTTCAATGCGAAAACAATAGTGGCCAGCTCTAAGTCGTGTTTTCGATAATTCTTTTCATGCGGTTTCAATTGTCTGGAAGCATAAGCTATCACTTTGCCTTCTTACTTCAAAAAAGATCCCAAACTGTTCAATGACGCATCACTGAAAATCACAAACTCTTTACCTAACTTAGGCTGAACTAAAACCGGTGCTTCTGTTAACAGTGCTTTCAACTTTTCAAAACTCTGTTGGCATTTCTCAAACCATTCAAACTCCACATCTTTCTATAACAATTGAGTCATCAGTGTAACAATCATTGAGAACCCTTTTACAAAACGTCAATAGTAGCCAGCTAATCCCAAAAAGCTTCTGACTTTGGATACTTTTCTTGGTGGTTTCCAGTCAACAACTGTTGAAATGTTACTCGGATCAACTCGAATGCCTTCCACTGAAACAGTATGTCCCAAAAATCCAACTTCTCGAAGCCAAAACTCACATTTACTGAATTTAGCAAACAGTTGCTTATCTCTCAATGTTTGTAACATAATCCTCAAGTGTTCAACATGCTCAGATTCATATCAGGAATAGATCAGAATGTCATCAATGAACACAACAACAAATCTATCCAAATATGGTCTAAAGATTCGATTCATCAAATCCATAAATACTGCAGGAGCGTTAGTTAATCCAAATGGCATAACAAGAAATTTATAATGCCCGTACCATGTTCTGAATGCAGTTTTCGGCACATCTGAATCTATAACTCACAACTGATAATAGCCAAATCGCAAATCAATCTTTGAAAATACTGTTGCTCCTTTCAACTGATCGAACAAATCATCAATTCTCGACAAAGGATACTTATTCTAAATTATAACCTTGTTAAGCTGATGATAATCGAAACACAATCACATCGATCCATCTTTCTTCTTTACAAATAGAACTGGTGCACCCTAGGACGAAAAACTACGTCGTGCAAAACCTCTGTCTGTTAATTCTTGCAACTGAGCTTTCAACTCTTTCAATTTTGTAGGAGTCATTCTATACGGAGTTATCAATATCAGTGATGTTCTCGGTATTAATTCAATAGTAAACTCAACTTCTTTGATCGGTGGCAACCCTGGTAATTCTTCTAGAAATACATCTAGATATTCACAAACTACTAGCACTGATTTAATCTTCGATTCAGACACTTTTGTATCCAGTACATACACAAGATAAGCATCACAACCTTTTCTTACATATTTCTGAGCTAGCGTCGTTGATATCACAGCAGGTAACCCACTGGAATTATTGGATTTAATTCGAAGAATTTCACTATTCTGACATTTCACTTCAATAGTCTTTCATCTACAATTCACAACAACATCATTCAAAGTCAACCAATCCTTACCCAAAATCACATCGAATTCATCAAACGGTAAAAGCATCATATTAGCCAGAAAATAGTAACCCCGAATTATCAAAGGACAATTCTTATAAACTTTATCAACTAGGACATATTTGCCTAAGGGGTTCGATACCTTAATCACAAATTCAGTTGACTTAACTGGCAAACTCTTACTAGACACTAGATTTATACAAACATATGAATGAGTCGATCCAAGATCAATCAAAGTAATTACATCAGTGTCATAGAGAGAAAATGTACCAGTGATAACATCTGGTGATGACGCATCTTCGCGAGCGCGAATAGCATAAGCTCTGGCTGGTGCTCGAGCCTCGGATCTTACAGTAGAATTCTTTGTCGCACCTCTTTTACTAGTCATATTCCCTCTAACAGCTATATTGCTCGGTCTTGTATTCAAATTTTTATCTTTCTCGGGTAATTTAGGACAATCCCTAATAAAATGATCTTGCGAGCCATATCAGAAACAAGCTTTGTTATTCATCCAGCAGTTTCCAAAATGTCGTCTTCCACATTGTTGACACTCAGGTTTGTTGATTCTGGCACTACCAACATTCGATACTGAGGCGGTTTGAGCTTTAGCACTCATGTATTGCTTCCCACGATCTCTATTAGAATACCCCAATTGAAGCATTCGAATGATTATACAAATCCCATGATTTCCTTGAAGAAGAGTGATAAGATTTACTCATTGGCCACTTTCTCGAATCTCTAGCCTCGAAATTATCTTTTCTATTTTCTTTGCCAAGTTCCTCGGCTTTGCAAGCTCTGTCGACTAACACAACAAATTTTTTCAATTCCAGAATCCCAACTAAAAGTCTAATGTCTTCGTTCAACCCATCTTGACTAAAAACGGGTTGTTACACACACCATCTCCATCTATCTCACACACACCAATAAGGGTGTACTACACCCTTTCCAACCTCTACATACCAATATTGGGTTATGGTGGATCCATTCAACCAAATCACACCTTGTCGTGGTCGTAAGCCACTTGTATGATATGCTGTCAAGCCGCTAACATTACTACGGTTTAACAACCAAATTAGATTAATGCAGTTTAACTGCCACAACAAACTTCCTTCTCTTCACAACCATATCCCAACCACAAATGCAAATGCAAATGGTATTATACATGCAGATATATAGAATCAGACATACTCATATTCAGTTACCAACAACTCTTAAACATACTAATAACCAATACTAATTAGTTGAATCATCAATATACATAAATTTTGATTAAAACTTCCAATCAATCTTATATTACAAAATTATTATAACAAGTCATAATAGCCACCTATATGACAACAATATCGTGCACAATTTATACGAATGTATATGTATATCCAATAGAAATACACTCATCATAGTCAGCCAACAATCAATATTCGTGTCCCATTCACTTTTACGGAGGCCTAAACGTGCAAGGGATCATTTAAGGACTAAAACAAATCAATTTGCAAAAAGTTGAAAAATATGCAAAAATAGGACCACAAGACCATGTGGTCAAGTTCAGACCGTGTGATAAGGGTACACGGCCGTGTGACTAAGAGATATGGCTGTGTGGCTAAGAGACAGGACCAAGTGACTGAAAAACACTTGTGTGACTGAGGTACATGGCCGTGTGGGCAAACCGTGTAACTCTCTGAACCCATATGACAAATTTCATAATAAGAAGCAGGGAAGACACGATCGTGTGTTAGGCCATGTGAAAACTCCCCAGGCCGTGTGCAATTGACATATTCCCTAAGAGAGGTTACACAGCCATGTGGCCAGCCCGTGTGTCTCACCATAGGCCATGTGAAAAGAAAATTAACCTAACTTTTAAAGCGACACACGGTCGTGTGGACCGCCTGTGTGGTCCAAAAAAACACACCAAATCCTACTACAGATCATGAAATTTAACCACAAAATCACACTAATTACGAGTGTTCAAGAAACACACCCTTAAACGCTCTTCTAAAGAACCAAGAAAATACCTCCACTAAACTGATCTAAAACTTAATACGAGTACCCACAAAACCTATAAGGATTTCAGTCGAAACCATATATAAAAGAATCAAAGAAACTAACGTAAAACACAAAACAATGACACTTACATTCACCCAATTCAACACTTGATTAAATGAAAAATAAGAGAACAAGCAAAGCCTTGAGAAACAACAATTGACAACAATCTTGGAATCAAATGGGCAGCTCAAAACTATTAAAAATTTGAAGTGTATCAACTATAAAACAAAGAGAAGAACAAAAATAAAAGAACCAATAATTATAATGGTAAAGAAAGAAAGAAATACCATAGCAAAAGAATCCCAAAACTCCTATTAGAAGAGTGTGAGAAAAGAGAGATTTACATGAGAGAGAGAGTAGGAACGTGAGAGAATTTTTTTAGGGATTTCTATCTTTTTTTCCAAAAATTAAAAATAATTAAAATACTATTAAGCCAAAAATCTTAACCAAATTAGATTTCCACTAACTCAACAGTGACAGAAATTAACAAAATAATTCTACCTTGCACACACAGAGGTTCGAACATAAGACCAAAGGGTAAGCTAACAAACACCTTACCACTAAACCAGCAAGCTCATTCTGACTTTAAAACACATAAAAAAACATAAAAGCCTATTTGTATCCACTGAATCATCCTACAAACCTTGATCCTTCTAACCCCAATTTCGAAATGTGACAATTGACATCAGTGCCGCGACACAGACCATAGGGTGTTGCAACACTAACGCAACATGGTCAATTAATTAAGCAAGGGTATTTTTGTCCGTACTATGTACTTTAAGGAAGATTAGTCAGTTGTTTTAGGTCAAGGATAAGTTGTTAACCCTTGCCATTAAATACTATTGCTCAAAACATTTGAGGGGACTTTTACCTCCCGTTTATTTTCATTTTCATTTTTTGTTTAAAGTTTTACTTATAGTTTTATTTTGTTCTATGGGAGATTCAAATTGCGGACTCTTCAGATTTGCTACAGATTGCTTTCGTGCTTTAATACATATATTAGGATCTTTCTCATCTTTGTCTTTAATTTTCCAAATTTCTATATTTCAATTCAAATATATTATTTGCATTAGATCCATAAGGAACTAATCTATTAGGGAGATTAATTAGTGGACATGGGATTAGTTAACAACTATGTAGGGTTTCTTAGTAGATCTATTGGTTGGGACATAAAGAAATTAAACCCTAGGATTGATGACCCTAAGAAGTCGTGTAGGTAGAAATTATCCTAAAATTGGTATGGTCTACCGTGAAAACCTTACCCCCAACCAAATGAGTATACTAAGAAAGGTATATTCTATGATAAGTGTAGGACGAATGAGTAAACCAAAGGAGCAAGATAAATGAAACATTGTGGAGTGGCATGACGGAGTGTGGATGAACTCGGATAGACAAACAAGCAAGGGAACGTCCATGAATAGACTCAATGAACTGTAGGATGAAGCTGGAAACAACAAGTGATAGACTTGCTGAAGAGATATTTATTTCTATTGTATATTATTGTAATATAACTATTTTTAATAAACTTAAACAATACTAATTAAGTAGGAGTAGGACGTAAATTAGGACTAAATTGGTAGATTAGGACTTATTTATGTTAGGGTAAGTAAAGAATGGGATATATATGTACCAAACACTTTGAAAAACAAGAAATAGGGCTATAAACAGAGCCAGTGTTGCAACATGAAACCTCCATCTTGCAACATCGGCAATAATGGCTAAACATTGAAAATTTTATCTCAGTGTTGCAACACTTTATGTCATGACATCGAGGACAGTGGATTAAAAATAAAAAATTTCAAGGTGTGTCGCGACAATGGTATTTGCTAGGGGTGCGTGACACAGAACCCTGTGTCGCGATATTGTTGCAAAAATCTGCAATTTTTTACCAGACTCGGTGTGTAACCCGATGGGCTAAACATTAGTGTTGCTTGATTTTAACCCTAAAATACACCCCTATTTAAACCTACTTAACCCCTAAGCACTAACATTAAGCCCTTTAAATCCAAAAAAATAACTTAAAACCCTCTTTAAACCCTTTACTTCTAAAACCCTTGTTTGTATTCTTTTCTTCCATTACTAGGAATTTCTCTATTCTTCCCTTTTGTTCTTCTTTTATGCAAGAGATAAGCTACATATTCATAGAGCATCCATAACAAAAGGCAACTAGTATAACAAGGTTAAGGTTTCCTTCTTATTTTACTATTACATTGCTTAATCTAGCAACTTAGCCTTCGAACATGTCTTCTAGCTTATCTAGAATCGTTTTAGCAGTCTTATAATTCTACAGTTGCTTATACAGATTAATGGTCACACTTGCCAGCATATAACAGCGAGTGATCTCATCTAACTCTTCTCAACGTTTTGTAACCTCAGTTTGAGTGGCCGGAGGGCATTTAGTATCAAGAATTATTTTAAGTTTCTCACAAGTTAAGAAAATTATCAGGTTCCTTTTCCATTACTTATTTTTGTTTCTGTTCAGTTTGTTTTTAGTGAGTATGTTCAATAAAGGAACTGGTGCCATTTTTGAACTGAAAATAAAACATTCATATATTAATATCTTTGTATTAGGCAAATGTTAGAAAATGTTTTGCAACATTACGATATGTGTCAAGATGATGCATGCATCTTACGTTAAACCTTGAAAACATGTGTAAGTCGTTGTAGTGATATTCCTACACCCATTGAATCAAGCCACCTTGGGCTGATCATGATCAATTAGTAAGAACATGAATTTCCATCCAATTAATACATGAACATAATTTATTAGGCATTCACATGTACTAATAATTGTGTAACGTTTGACCATCATTTTAACTTAAGCATAGCTCATTGGAGAGTTACTTAAGTAAATGATCTTGAGTGTATAACCATCAACTCAACACCTATCACATCATGTACCATAAATGAGTTATTTTGGGACAATCTCACCGAGTAGCATGCTGTGATTAGTTGTCTTCTTCGAAGACATAATTTCTTAATGCATCGCATGATAATACCTACCACAGGGGTCGATCCAACTATCATATGATCAAAAGAAAATTCTGTTTACTTTCAGAAAGTATCCTCAATGAAGTCCACATGACAACATCTACCTTGGGCGGGTCCATTTTATGCCATCACAAGATACCATTGATGGAGGTTATAGGTCTTGTTTAGGGACCTTCTCCACTCAATATTTTAAAAAATATGCAAGGCTTTTAAATTTTGGTTTCAATCATGCATGATCAATATATGCATGAAAAATACATGTGGCATTCTTTCCTAAACTATATGGCATGCTTATCTCATGTATACATGACATGCCATGTTAATTTTATAATATTCACATTCAATTATTCACAATGAGTCAATCAAACAATTTTGATTCTCCATAGTTTTTCTTTTAAGGGAGAAACTGAAGACGTGAATGTGAACTATGCACCAAGTAGGTTCCCAGGAAAGGGAGGTGAGTCATATTTGACCACTTAAAAACCAAGACTTTCCTTGCAAGATTCAATCCTAAACATGCACCTTCTTATTATCACACTTCTCGCAGTAATTAAATAACCTAAAGAAGTAAATGGAGCAATACAACACATGTATTTTCTCATTACCACACTTCTTATCTTTAATAGATCAATTGTGGATCATCTCATACATATATACCACAATTATATAAAAAATAATTATTAAAAAAATATATAAAGAGATGGGTAATAAAATAAAAATTGCCAACCAAGGTTTCTAAGGTTCTATTTCTAGAAAAAAAAAATGAAAAACCAAAACAAAATTACATAGTTTTTCATCAAAAGGCATTCCTTGTGCCTTCGACTGTCATCACTCTATCTTCTCCTCGTCATGGACTCATTTTTAGAAAAATTATATTTATGTCCTTTGCCAATTTCCAGCTCATAGGAATTTTTAAAATAAAAAATAATCCTACGTGGAGATTATAGTCCACAATCTATTTCCTAAGAACCACAACCTTGGTAAAAAATAATAATTATATAACAAATATATAATATTGCATTCATTCACATACATTCCCCTAAACATGCTAATAATTACAAGAATATCACATCTTATCAAATATTAATCAAACAAGATGTAGAGAGAGATTCGGTCTCGATTTACACCATAAACATAGCACAACTTGGCTCTTGATAGCAATTTTTAGAAAAAAAATCCGATTTGAAAATGGTTTTCTTGCACAGTGGAAAATTAAAATTTTAAAAACCGACTCGGTTTGTGATATTTATAGCAATACACCTTAGATCGAAATCATACCAATGTTTTTGGATAAGCGGATCCTTGATGTTTTCTAGCTTTCAACAAAATGATATTCTCTGCTATTCTCGTACCACGAACTGCTTCGAATGTGGGCTCGAACCAATTGAATTGAAACACAGAACTAGAAAAAGTCTTCTTTCATTTGGGGTGAAAACGAAAATTCTCTCTTCTTTAATAGAAACTGGTAGAATTGTTATTCTGGAAAATATATTTAATAGTTAAGAATAAATTCTCTCTATTTCGGCAAAGTAACAATCTCTAAATTTTGTGTAAATAGCCCTACTGGTGTTATCTATTTATAAGGAGAGAATGTAGAACCCTTGTTAAATTGTAGAGGTTTATTTCAAATAGAAAAACTTCCTAGTCCAACTAGAAGAAGGACATGGGATAATATGGTGTGCTTCCCATCATATGAATTATGATGGGGATTCCAGCATCTCATTGTATTGAGCCCAATTATATGTGATTTCGGTACTTTTAACCCAAGACTTTATAATTTAATCCAACTCAATACATATTTTTCTATTTTCCAAAATATTAATTTTCTAATTAAATAATTTTCTCATCCCAATTTTACCTACGATCAAATTTTGACGTTTTACTCCCGATAAAATTATGATGATTTTACCCCTGGTAAAATTTTGAGAAATTATATTTAATATTTCACACCTCAACATGTTCATTATGATCAAATGATTTATTTTCATTTTCTGGCTTCAAACAACTCAAAAAATCAAACTCATTCTTCCAATCATTTTTAAGTAATCCATATATAATTGCAAATAAATCATTTCAATTTCCATTTCCATTTTTAGACACCTACATTCATTTCCAAATGATTCTATTTCTTCATTTTGGAGAAAACCATAATTATTCTTGAATGTTTCTTATTTCTTGTTTTCTATTTATTCCACTCATTTCAATCCAAACACGTAATTCATTTCTGGTTTCAACGAGCTAGTAGAGAGACTGATTGGACATGTTTAGGTTCGTCTACTAATATAAGTTGTCTTATTGAATAATGATCTAACCACATAATACTGCTTAGTATTAGTTAAACATTAGATAACCAAATAGCAACATTTGCTTCTATTTTGCTTTGCATGAAAAAATAATTTAAAGATAATAATACAAAATATTAATGTAATTCATGAATAATTTTATTAACCAATCTGTTTGAAAAAAAATTACAAGTGTACTTAGACGAAAATACAACACTTAAGGCACCAGATCCAATAGAAAGTCTACCAAGGACTATCTTAAGTGGAAAGCCCGTAAGGACTAGTAAGTGAAGAGGATGTCCGTTAGGACTATCTAGTGTGGTGAAATTCATTAAGGATTATCTTATAAATGGGAAGTCCATCTTATACGATCTAATAAGGAGATAGTCTGTCGGGGATTTGTTGTTGCTGGGAATACCTATTCAAACTATCTGATGAGAGAAGGTCCAGTGGGGCTATCTTGTAAGAGCCATTCCACAAAGGGAGGGTGATGTCTAACTATCCACCAAATCTTTATTTGTAGACTACCTACAATGATGTATGTAAATGGGTATTTCCTCTACAAAGGTATCTGCACAAGTTAATTTATAAAGAAGTGGGTGTCGAGATAAAATGGTAAGTTAACATCTTGTTCGACATGAAATAAGGTAAGATTTTACCTTCTTGATGGAATACATGCAAGTATACCAAATCTAGTGGAGAATTTGTATGTCCGCATGCGTGGTTATCTTATGATGGGACAAACCAGTAGGGTAGAGTAAAAGTTTGAAATGAACCTTGACAAAGTTAAGCCTCAAACAAGAGCTGATAGAAAGAGTACAATCGTGTCTGAATCCACCACCAATTTATCCTTCAATCATTCATGAAAGAAGATAGTATTGTGAAAGCATACAAGAAACTCAAGGAGTTTACTTACACGCAATAATCCTTTATTCTTGTGATAACATGAGACATTAAATTATCATTAATGTAAGAAATCTCACTAAGTTCATTATCTCACTAAGTCACTAAGTTCATTTGAACTTATGGGTGGGTTACTTTAATTGTAGTATCAAATATTGTAATGGAATTGGTGTAAAGCGAGCAAGCCAAACCTCGCAAAAACCCGTGTAGGATTTTCTGATGCGGTATCATGCATATAAAGGGGCGCCCTTAGAGGCCATGCCTCGAGGATCGTTTAAGCATAGATAATAGAATTCAAGTTTGAGATGCTTATGGTACATATAGATATATATACTTATATTTGATAAATAGAACAACTGTAAAATCCAAAATTAACTTATTTTGTCAATCATATAATAAGAAATTTTATTTGAATGTTTATTCATAGATCATGATTAGTAGCTAAGAAATTGAAATAAGTTATATAGTAAATATGAATTAAATTGGTGATTGTTTAAATTTTTAATTAAGTCAAGTCAGAAGTGTCGTTAAGTATTATAGATTTATTATAACATTTGGTACCCAGACCCAACGATCGGTCAGGTAAGGGGTGTTAAAAAATGAAATAGTTTATTTTATACTACTTTGGAGACCCAAAATGGCCAAATGCACCGCCGATGACCTAATGGTTGGTCGGGTGTTGTAGAGAGTCATTGGAGGCCTGAACGTGAGCGAAAACATTCTTAGGCCTGAACGTGAGCGAAAACATCGCTTAGAAGAAAGGTATCACGATACCAAAACCTGAGAGTCATGATACCCTAGACAATGCTAAATTGAAAAGGTTCGAGGCCCTTCACAGTGGTATCGTGATACTAAACCATGTTTATTGTGATACCCAACTCCCAAGGAATCCCTCAATCTAAGACTGACGTGGGCATCGCGATACCAGACCATGGGTATCGCGATATCCCTGATAAGGATAGACAAAAAAATTGACTACAGGGGCAAACATTGTCCAACCCCAACACTAATCAAAGACACACTTAGGGGCATTTTTGGCATAAAAGTTGAGTCAAAACACTGCTAAAAAAGGCCAAATTTGGCTGAGAAAAGAGGACACTTCCATACATCCTTCATTTTTATACTTTTTTTCTCTTCATCATTTAGGGTTTAGTTCTTCTCCATAACTTCGATTTTATTTTCCTGTATAACTTCTTGTTTTCTTAGTTCTAATATTGGTAGTTAAATTAGTTATGACTATAGTTCGGTTTTATTTACTTAGTTAACTTTTCAAACTCTTAATCCTAGTTCAGTGTTATTTAGTTTTCTTTAATTTCCTCTGTTAGAAATTGTTTCTTTAGTGTTCTTGTTTATTGTTCTTGCTTCAATTGTTGTGCTATCCAAGCTTTTGTAAGAAAACTTAGGTTTTTATTGATTTTCTTAGGGTTTAAGTTAATGTTGCTTTCATTTGATGTCTTGTTGTTAATGGGTTTCAGTACAAGCATGAGTAGCTAAATACTAAGAGGTTGGTTGATGGAAATAATGGATAATTGATTTTTGGGTTTAAGGGCTAAATTGCAAAACTGAACTAAATCGAATAGAGTTAAAAACAAAGGATTGGCGCCCCTAAGGGAAAATTAAGATAAGTGAGACCAAGAGGAGACCTTATCGGGTATCAATTTTATAAGTCCTATGTTAGTTTGGTGAGAATGAGAGATAAATTGGACTAATTTGTTGAAATTGGTCAAATTAAGGCTGAGAGATGGAGTCGATTTAAGAGTAATAGCAGTTTGGATCCCTAATTCGAAAGTAAACCAACCAATGTTTGTTATCGTATTTATTGGTACTTGGCAATTTTATATTTTACTTTTTTTACAATTTAGTCCTTCATTATTTTTAGATAATTAATTAACGTAATTAAACGTGTGAATGGCCTGTCGTAATATAGCACCTAGTGAGTAGTTAGCTAGACTCCTTTAATTGCATGTTTACCATTTGGTGAAATTTTAATAATTTTTAAATATATATAATAATATTTTTCGTCTTTTTTAACTACATGACAATTTTTAATTGATTATTTAAAAAAAATAGACTTAATGGTTAAACTAACGGAAAAAGTACAACTTGGAGAAAATTGGTTTAAGTGCCAGTTGTGACCAAAAAAATATTTAGGTACCAAAATAGAAAAAAAATGACATAGTTTAGGTACCAATTTATGAGTTAAGCTTTTTTTTTAAAAAAAATAGGCTTAACGGTTTAACTAACTATTTGACTAACTGATGTAACAACTTGGGAAAAAAAAATAGTTTAGATACCACTTGTGAAAAAAAAATTCAAATACCAAGACAAAAAAGGGAACGTAATTTAAGTATCAATTTATGAATTAAGCCATAAAAGAAAAAAATCACCATTATCTAAAATTTCACCATTCACTCCTTTTCATACTTTAAATAAAAGGTAACAAAAAGAATATGATGCAACATTATTGCAATTTGCAACCAATGATTTTCTTTAACTAGAAAAAAGGTTGGATAAATTACATTCAAGGTCATTAAATTATTAGTAAGATTACGTTTTGGCCACTTAACTTCAAAAACTTACAAAATGGTCCTTGAACTATTAAAAAATTTTCATTGAAGTCACTGGTTAACATCCCTATTGTATGGCCTTCTCTGTTCACACTTCTTGCATCAATCAAAAGCTCTCCTTCTCATTTTCTTTTACTATTCAGTTTTTTTTTTATAAAACAACTTTGAACGTCAAGAATCTGCAAACCAAAATCCCAACAGTTTTCTTTTTTGATTTTTGACAGATTAACTTTGATGTAAGGTGTCGAAACCATTTTTTTGAAAACGGGAATCGACTATGTTTGAAAATAAAAATTAAAACGGGAGTCGCCACCGATCTTTATTTGGTGTGATCGGATCACCTTTGTTTTAATAAAACAATTTTAGTTTACTAAAACGGCATTTTGATCCACGAAATTCAAGAGAACAAGTTCGGGAGTCGGTTACGTGTGAGGAAGGATTAGCACCCTCGACACACCCAAAAATTGGTACCGAATTGATTAGTTAGTGTATTAATGTCGAAAATTGAAAATCGGGAATGGATTTGAAATACGATCTTTTTTATTAACATCGATTTTAAAATTCTTGAATTAGCTCAAAACGATTGCTTAAAGATTTTCTTATCCCGAGATATCAGAGTACCACATCCCGTAAGTTAGGACACAATACCATGAATTCCCGAGTGCAAGGTCGTCTTTACTTTAAATTAAAATCTCGTATATTTTAAAACTCGAAAAAGATATTTAACTATTTAGAAACAAAGAGAAAATCGAAACCCTGTAAATTAGGGCACAATTCCTCGATAGTTCAAAATGCAAAACATTGCCTTATTTGGAAATTTTCGTTTTTGAATAGTAGGGAATACAATATTTAAAAGACGTGTATTATTTATTTATGTTAAAATAAAGCGATTTGTTGGATAAATGTATTGGGGTTTAATTTATGATATGACTTAGACTAGATGAAACAAAATATAGCCTAGAGCATGGAATAATACAACATGAATACCATATTATACAAGCAAATGACAATAAAGAAAATGCGAATAAACTAAATCTAATACACACAATGGTAATAATCATATAACATATGTCACTTAAATTCTAATCTTAACAATCAAAAGATGAAATAAAATAAAATAACATGGAGCAATTTCAAGTAAATAATAGTTTCAAACAATGTATAAGAATAATTCAAAACGAATAAATAAGAAGAAATCTCAAATAAATAATATAGATAAACTTAAAGTAAATAATAGTAAAACAATTTGAAATAAACTATATATAAAACTTTGAATAAATAACATATAAAATAATTTTAACTACATGATATATAAAAATTTCAAATATATAAAACTTTAAAATACATGGTATATACATAAAAACATAAAATAAATAATATACAAGATAATTAAAAATGATATGTAATAAGACCGTTTAAAGTGTCTAATTAAGAAGATGTATATTCATAACCTAGAATAATGTACAATAAAACAATTTGAAAAGAATACCATAACTCAATTTTAAATAAATGATACATAGAATGTACTTTTTTAAGAACTAATATATATATATATATAAAAACAAAATAAATAAAATATATAATTGTTTAACAGAATACATGTTCTTCTAAAAAAATAAATAAGTAAAATATACAAAATAGTTTGATATTAGTAGGTTAGGGATTAAATTAAAAATAAAATACAACTAAAGTGATGAATTTTAAAAGAAAGAGGGTCCGAATGGAACGTATGCAGAGAAAGAGGGACTTATTAGGAGAATATCTCAGCCCTTATGCGCTTTATATCATGCAGGACCAAAATGCGACTAGCGTAAAATCCATGGGGCCAAATTAAAGCGCAAAATTAAGAACCAAAGGGGGATATTAAAAATGGGTAGCAAAACTGAAGGACCCATAGTGCAAATGACCCACTTTAGCCTTGAAAACAATGTTGTCGTTTCATGTTTTTTATTAAGGCCATTTTTTTCATTTCTGCATTCCCTTTTTTTAAAAAAAAACAAAGAGTTCTTTTTACTCTCTCCCTCTCCCTTTTCCTTTGGTCACCGAGGGTGTGATTCACCTCCGGACCGGCTGCCATAAGTGGTGGTCGGAGGTGCGATAATGGGCTCTTTAGCCCCTGTTTAAACACGCCTAAAGGCCCCCCTTTTAGCCCCGAAAATGTTGAGAAAAGAAGACTCCTCTCCCCCCTTTTTGGACTTGAGTCCGACAAAAGAGAAGGAGGCTCCGTTGGCACAATCACGGAGTAAATCGGGTAAGTTCCCCTTCCTTATTTTATTTTTGTCTATTTCGTATAAAAAAATAAATAACAAAAGAGAATCAATGAACTCAAAACATAAAATGAGAATGGAAATAAAATCAACCTCTTTGTTTTTTTGCTATTGTGATTGCTTAATGAGCGTAAAAAATTACAAAAGGTCATATTTCGATTTTTATAGTCGGATAGTAAACTGTTTGTTTGTATTTCTTTGTCGTTTCTGCGTTGTTTTCTTTCTTGTTGTCCTGCTATCGTTGTTGTCTCTTTGTTTGTTGTTTTCTTTTGTTTGCGTGTTGGTCTCACTTTACAGGTGACGTGAGCATGTGAGGCTGGTGGTTGGTGCCCCAAGCGGTGGTGGCGCACGTGGCAGAGGAGGCATGCGGTGGCTGAGGCTGAAGGAGGCTAGGGTTGCTGAAAAATCTTCAACAAATGGGCTATTATTTGGGCTAGGGTTTGATGTAAATGGGTTTGGGTGTTCTGGGCCAAAATTGGCTATTACAGTTGCCCCTCTTTGCTCATTGTCGTGTAACGAGAATGGAGCAAAGACTTTAAAAGATCCAATTTTGCCTAGTCAAGCTGAATCTCGACTTCTTTGGTGCTTCTTTTCTTCGAGTAACCTCGCTCCATCCCACTGCATCTTCAGGGGTATAGGAATTTGTTCTATGGTTTGCTCCAATGTAATTTCAGGGAGAAGAGACTTGTAGCTTTGATCTACTCCGCTGGAACTTCAAAGGGCTAAGACTTGATAATTCCAACCTGCTCCACTGCATCTTCAGAGAGATGAGGTTTGCGACTTCAATCTGCTCCACTGCAACTTCAGGGAGATAAGATTCGCCATGGTAATTTGATCCGACCTACTGTAACTTCAGAGGTATAGGATTTATAGCCTTGATCTGCTCTACTACGACTTCAGAGAGATAAGATTTGCTATCTTCAGTCTATTCCACTGCAACTTCAGGGAGATAAGACTTGGTAATTTCAAACCGCTCCATTGCATCTTCAGGGGGATAATGTTAATGGCTTTAATCTGCTATACTGCAACTTCAAAGAGATAAGATTTGCCATGGTAGATTTGATCCGACCCCCTGCATCTTTAGGGGCGTAGGATTTTGATTTCTTTGGTCCGTTACACCATTCTTTAGAGAACATGACCTATTGAATATATTTCATGGGCTTATTTATGCCAAATGATTAGGATGTTATGATCAGAATGAATCAGATGCTCCTAGCTAGATGTGTATGAATGATGAATGCAAAAATGTCATTTTTTAATGCTTGATTTGATATTACTCATTGTTCATCAAGGTTTTATCGTTGATGTACTACTCTTCCTTTTCCTTCGACTGGTATCTCTGGCAGAAAACCCGAAGAACAACCACAATTTGGGCTATTCTTTCCCCAACATTTCCAATCCTTGAATTTGGGTAATTCAAACTAATTAGTCCCGTTTCAGGTCCTTGTATTATTTAGAAGCATTTTAGAGCAATATGCAGAACTCTTTTTGAATATTATTAGTCCATTAATCATCATTTCAATAAAAGACTCTTGAAAAAGATTATCGTAATAGGCAAGATGGAATTATGTTGAGAGCAAAAGCTCAAAATGAACAGGGTAATCAAGATAGCACATTTACTAAGATACAAAATGAGAACCTATGAATTAATCAAGGTAGCACATTCTGCCAAAAAAATACAAAATGAATAAGATAAGAATAGGTGCCCCAGATATCGCAGTATAAGCTTCGTTGCACAAACTTCTCGAGGACCCTTTGAACTCGGTATGTGTTTGGAAAACCAAGAGTACTTTGTTGATGCCCCAAAATGTAGCATCCTTCCTTCTTGTTAATTCAGAAAAGACAATACTACTAGATGCCCCACTTCGATTTGAATAGCCCATTCCCGGGTTTTCAATTCAAAACCCCTTTGATCTCAAAGTGCCCTTTTACGGGTTTTCGCATTGGCCTTTCCCGTTTTATTTAGGTAAAGTACCTCTTGGCCGAATCCGAATTCACGGGATTGGACAGGCTTTTACCATCCATCTCGGTCAAAATCAGAGCCCCTCTAGAGAAAGCCTTCTTTACCACATAAGGTCCCTCCCAATTCGGCATCCATTTCCCTCTGAAGTCCTTTTGTATGGGAAGGATCTTTTTTAATACGAGATCTCCTTCATGGAATTCTCTAGGGTGAACCTTCTTATTATAAGTCTGCATCATTCTCTTTTGATACATTTGACCATGACGAATAGCCTTTAGTCTCTTTTCTTCAATTAAGTCCAAGTGGTCGTATCGAGACTAGATCCATTCTGCTTCATCTAATTTTAGTTCTGACAGCACGCGTAGAGAGGGAATCTCGACCTCAATAGGCAAAACTGTCTCCATTCCATAAACTAAAAAAAAAGGTGTTGCCCCAGTAGAGGTTCTGACTGACGTCCGGTAGGCATAAAGGGCAAAGGGTAATTTCTCGTGCCAATCTTTATAGGTCTTAGTCATTTTTCCTATGATCTTTTTAATGTTCTTATTGGCTACTTCCACTGCACCATTCATATTTGGATGATACAGTGACGAGTTATGATGTTTGATCTTGAATTGGCTATAGACTTCCGCTACCATGCTGTTGTTCAAATTCAATGCATTGTCTGATACGATCCTTTCAGGCATCCCATATCGACATATGATTTCTTTCTTTAAGAACTTACTGACTGCTGACTTTGTAATGTTAGCGTAAGAGGTGGCCTCTACCCATTTGGTGAAGTAATCTATGACCACAAAGATGAATCGATGTCCATTAGATACCTTTGGTGAGATCGGTCCAATGACATCCATGCCCCACATGGAGAAAGGCCATGGAGAAGTCATGACATGTAGGGGTGAAGGAGGTACATGAATTTTATCTCCATAAATTTGGCATTTATGGCACTTCTTGGCATAGTTGATGCAATCTCCTTCCATAGTGGACCAATAATATCTGAATCTCATGATCTGTCTGGCCATGGTGAAACCATTAGCATGTGTTCCGCAGACACCCTCATGAACCTCTTCCAGGATTTGCTTAGCCTCGACAGCGTCTACACATCTTAGGAGTACCTGATCCTTTCTTCTTTTGTATAGGATTTCTCCATCCAAGACATAGTCACTAGCCAGCCTTCTTAATGTCCTTTTATCATTCTCAGTCACTTGGTCTGGGTATTCACGACTTTTCACGTATCGTAAAATATCCTGATACCAAGGATGATCATCTTTCTCGTCTTCCTCTTCGATGTTGCAGCAATGAGCCGGAGCCTCATAAATACTCATTTGAATAGGATTCATATCCTCTTATTTATTCACTTTGATCATAGAAGCTAAGGTTGCCAAGGCATCAGCCATCTGATTTTCATCTCGTGGGAGGTACCAGAAAGTGACATCGTCAAACTCCTCAATTAACTCAAGAACCAACCTTCGGTAATTGATCAACTTGGGATCTCTTGTCTCTCATTCGCTCTTAAGTTGATAGATCACTAATGCAGAATCTCCGTATACCTCTAATACTTTAATCTTGCGTTCAATGGCTGCACGGATGCCCATGATACATGCTTCGTATTCTGCCATATTGTTTGTGCAATCAAAATCTAATTTGCTGGTGAAAGGATAATGATCTCCATTTAGAGATACCAAGACTGCCCCAATTCTGTTCCCCACAGCATTAGAAGCTCCGTCAAAATTCAGCTTCCAAGGGTGGCCTTCTTGAGAGTCTTTTTCCATGGTTGCAACGTACATTAGATCCTCATCCGGGAAGTCAAAGCTCAACGGCTCGTAATCTTCTAGAGCTCTACTGGCTAGAAAATCTGCTATTGCACTCCCCTTTACAGCATTTTGGTTCACGTAGACTATGTCAAACTTAGAAAGTAAAATTTGCCAACGAGCCATTCTTCCATTCAAAGCATTTAACTCAATCATGTACTTCAAAGGGTCTAGTTTTGAGATGAGCCAAGTTGTGTGGTACAACATGCACTGTCTTAGTCTTCGGGTTGTCCAAATCAAAGCACAACACAACTTCTCAATCGACGAATATCTGGTCTCGCATTCAGTGAATTTTTTGCTGAGATAATATATTGCCTTTTTTTTTTCTTCCTGTCTCGTTATGCTGGCCTAGTACGCACCCCATGGAGTTTTCGAACACTGCCAAGTATAGTATCAGTGGTTTATCTGGGCAAGGTGGCACTAGTACTGGGGCATTGGACAAATAATGTTTGACCTTATCAAAATTTTTCTGGCACTCCTCATCCCATACACTTGGATTGTGTTTCCTCAAGAGACAGAATATGGGGTTGTATTTTTTCGTCAATTGTGAAATGAATCGGGCAATGTAATTCAGTCTTCCCAGGAAACCTCGAACGTCTTTTTGAGTGCGTGGCGGTGGTAATTCCTGTATGGCATTGACTTTATCTGGGTCAATCTCAATCCCCTTTTCACTAATTACGAATCCCAACAGTTTTCCTGACTGGGCCCCAAAGGTACACTTTGCGGGATTAAGCTTTAGCTGGAACTTCCTCAACCTTAAAAATAATTTTCTCAGGACTTGCACATGCTCCTTTTCTGTTCTGGATTTTTCAATCATGTCGTCAACGTAAACTTCGATCTCCTTGTGTATCATGTCATGGAACAAAGTTACCATGGCTCTCTGATATGTCGCTCCTACGTTTTTCAGTCTGAATGGCATTACCTTATAACAAAACGTTCCCCACATGGTTACAAACGTCGTCTTTTCCATGTCTTCAGGATGCATTTTTATCTAGTTATACCCCAAGAAGCCGTCCATAAAGGAGAAAAGTGAGTAACCTGCCGTGTTATCCACTAACGTATCAATATGAGGCAACGGGAAGTTATCTTTTAGGCTGGCTTTGTTCAAATCCCGATAGTCCACGCACATTTGTACCTTCCCATCTTTCTTAGAAATTGGGACTATGTTGGCTACCCATTCTGAGTACTTGACCACTTGTAAGAAACTGGCGTTGAATTACTTCTTGACCTCTTCCTTTTATCTTTAACAAAACATCAGGTCTCATCCTCCGGAGTTTCTATTGAACCAGCCTACATTCTTCTTTTATGGGGAGTCGATGTACCACGATATCAGTATTCAATCCGGGCATGTCTTGATATGACCATGCGAAGACATCCTTGAATTCCCGGAGCAACTCGATGAGGTCTTGCTTTGTTTCTGCAAAGATACTAACTCCAATCTTTACCTCTTTTCCCTCTCCTAAGCTAACAATTTCCACCAACTCTTTGTGAGGTAGGATTTGTGTCTCCTCTTGTTCTACCATCCTTAACAAATCGGGAGATAGGTTACAATTTCGATCATCTTCAAAATCCTCAGTGTCCTCCATACACAAATCTTGCTCGAAAGGAGTCTCTGAGTCAGTGGCAACGTTGTTCATATCATTGATATCTGGAGACCTGTTATGGATGAAGAAAAGAATCCAAAGAACAAAAGGATCTAAGAATATTTGATTTGTGTAGTATGATTATGAATGAAGTAGAGAGAAAAAAAGAATATTTGCTTAAGATGATACACAAAAATGCATTTTTTTATTGAAATGACGATATTTGGACATATGCCTATTTCATAAAAGGATTCTTATTGCCCCTAGGCTTAGAGCAATAAGCTTTTTTTTAACATTACTCTGAGTTAATTTTAAAAGTTACAGGGATCTCCTCCGCGGTCCAATTGTTCAAAACACTTCCCGGGATGTAAGGGCGAATTCCAGATAAATTTTCTTCTTCGGTTCTTTCTTCGGATATGGCGTTAATGCTCAAACTTTCCAACATTTCTTCCGCCGCTTTCCTCATTGTCATCTCTTGTTTTGGGTGGATAGTTCCTCTGAACACAAACGATCGGGATAAATGAGGAAAGGTCATCGGTTCCCACTTGACCTCCTCACCGCGCAGACGCGCTCTTCTCATCTCTTGCCTTTTCTCCAGCTCTTTCTTCTTTTGCTTCGCGTCTGGCTTAAATTCTAAGCCAAAGTGGTCTCGTTTTTCTCTTAGCATTGGCACCTCGCTCCTTCCTTGGAGGCACCTTCCAAGTCCTCTTCCTAGTAGGGCTCCTTTGCCGACTGTCAATCGCAGGCCCATCCTCGTAGTTTTAGATATTTTGGGCATTGGGGTCTTGTTCCCTTTGACAATGAATGTAGCATTGACGAATTCTAGCGATCGAAAATAACATTCTACCGCCTCATCGTCCGTACCCACGTATGGTGCGTCACTGGTAACGGATGTAATGATGTCTTCCTCCGCGTTTATCGTTACCAACCTACTCTCAGTTACCAACTTCAACTTTTGGTGTAGGGACGACGGTACTGCCCCCGCCAAGTGAATCCACGGTCTCCCCAACAGGTAATTGTATGATGGCTTGATGTCCATTACCAAGAAGTCCACCTCGTATGTAATTGGGCCAATTAAGAGAGGTATCTCGATTCTTCCCATCACTTTTCTTTCTGTACCGTCGAATGCTCTCACGATGTTTTGACATGTCTTCATGTGTGAGCTATCCACTGGTAACCTATTTAGCGTGGACAAGGGCAGGACATTCAACGCTGATCTGTTATCAATCAGTACCCCCGGTAACGTGTGTCATTTACAACAAGTGGTGATATGCAGGGCCTTTGTAGATCCCATACCTCCCGGTGGTATTTCATCATCATTAAAGAAAATAAAATTATTAACGTTGATGTTATTGACCAGACGATCGATTTTGTTGACAGAGATATCATCCGCAACGTATGTTTCATTTAACACTTTCATTAATGCACTACGGTGTGTCTCTGAGCTTAAGAGCAAGGCTAGTACCGATATGCGAGCTAGTTGTTTGTGCAACTGTTCCACAACACTGTACTCGCTGTGTTTCAGGAATTTTAAGAATTCCTTAGCCTCTTTTTCAGTCATAGGCTCATTGACAGGTGATTCAGGTCTGGTTGTCTTTTCTTTTTCTTGTTCAACAACCACAGATTTTCCTTTAGCTGATTCTGCCTTTGTGTTTGGGGTATAACACCTTCCACTGCGTGTATAAAAACCCTCGTCTTGACCTTTCTCCGAAGTTCCAGCTGAGTTCTCCTCTCTCGGGATTGTTACGTTGCAGTCGTAATTCCAAGGAACTCTTTTGCTATCTTTATAAGGGAAAGCAATGGGCTTTTGGATTATGACCTTTGGCGCAATTGGTACTCCGACTTCACTAATTCTTGGTCGTGATATGATCACGACCGGGCGACTGACTCCATGGACTTTGTCGGTTTGCCCTTGCTGTGACGTGCACACATCTTCTCCTTTCGGGCCCTCGGTATACTCAAAGAATTCAACCTCCTTATTTTTCATCAGTTCTTGTACCAGTATCCTGAATTTATTGCACTCTTAGATCTCATGAACCTCTTCGTTATGAAATTCACAGTAGTACTTTACTCCTTCGGGCTTCTCCCCTAAATCTTGAGTGACTAAACCTTGTTCTATCATCTTCTTCCAAACCCATCTCAACGGAGTCTTCACCTCTGCTACGTCCATCTTGGTACTCTTCCCTTCATTTTTAACTATCGTGTTTACCCCTTTGTCTGAATGACTGGGTAACGGATTTCCCACCACATTAGGTCCTGTGGGATCATCGAACTTCACAATGCCCATCTTTATGAACCTTTCGACTAATTTCTTGAAGGTCATGCAGTTCTCAATTGTGTGTCCCACAATTCCTGCATGGTATTCGCATTGAGCGTTTGCGTTATACCACTTAGGGAATGGAGGTTGCATGGGTTTCAAGTAAAATGGAAACACCACATGCGCATCGAACAGATTCTGGTAAAGCTCCCTATACGTCATTGGTATTGGCGTGAACTGGACTCTTTCCGTGTTAGGTCTTGGGTTGGAATCTTGTCTTGCGGAGCCCTGATGGCTATCAGTCACTACCCTCGGCTGGCTCACTGTGACTGGCTTGGAATAACCTTTATTGTATATGCTTGCATTGTTCACCTCATTTTCTTTCTTTCTTGGAGCCGATCTCGTGGCACTTTCCCCCGCTTCAATTTTCCCACATCTTACCGCGTTTTCTATCATCTCCCCAGACATTACTATATCCGAGAAACTTTTAGTAACACTTCCCAACATGTGGTTAATGAATGGGGCCTTCAGGGTATTGATAAAAAGTATGGTTGTTTCCTTCTCCAAGAGGGGTGGTTGGACTTGCATCGCTATTTCCCTCCATCTTTGGGCATACTGTCTGAAGCTCTCACTCGGCTTCTTTTCCATGTTTTGCAATGTAATTCTGTCGGGTACTATGTCTGTTACGTGACCGTATTATTTCATGAAAGCTTGAGCCAAGTCCTTCCATGAACCAATTTGGGCACGGCTGAGCTGGTTATACCACTTGGCCGCAGATCCAATTAGACTGTCTTGGAAACAGTAGATCAATAGCTGATCATTGTTGACATACCCTATCATCCTTCGACAGAACATTGTAATATGAGCTTCAGGGCAGCTCATCCCATTATACTTTTCAAACTCTAGGGTTTTAAATTTTAGTGGGAGCACCAGATCTGGGACCAAACTTAAGTCCTTAGCGTCGATTCCGCCACGGTAGTCGGCAGTCTCCATTGCTTTGAACTTTTCTTCAAGCCATTTACATCAATCCTCGAGTTGTTTTTCCAGGTCTACTTTTCATTTCTCTATTTCTGCCACGTCATCAAGGTCTGGGACAAATGGATTAGCTGGATTATCCTCGGGATTAGAGCCCGAACCTATAAGAATATTCATTGGTGTCGAGGCATTGGCCTGGTATTGCTAGGGCCTGACAGTGACGGGTACCGTTCGTGGGTGCATCTCCGGTTGTGGTTGAGTGTTTACTGAAACAAATTCTGGAAGGTAGATAGGGTTTTCATTATCGTTCTCCATAGTGCTCTTCCCCTTTTCGTGTTCTCTGGCTAGCAACTGCGCCAACTGGCCTATCAGATTATTTTGGGATTCTTCCATTTTTTCCTTCATATCCTGTTGTATTTTGGCCAGTTGTTCTTGCATCTGCGCTTGTAATTGCTCTTGCATTTCCTTTTGCATTTGTTCTAACCTTTCTAATCTCTGATCCATTGCTTTGGTTTTACGGCGGGTACAGTAGCTGTGTTCGATTGATTGTTTCTTGTTGGTTTCCAAATTAACTGAAATAATTTTGTTTAATCAGGGTCTTTTCGTGAAATTTAATGCATATGATGAAATGTAATGTAAATGAATGAATGCAAAAAAGGCGCTGATTCTAATTCAATTTCATTAGAAGAACTTTACTAGAAGAAAATTTTCTTTACATAGAACGGATGATTACATATACGACTTTGCCCTAATGCCCAAAACCTTAACTTTCCTAAGAAGTCAAGCTAAGTTTTGGCCTTGATTTGATTTTGACTCGTACTTTAAGCTCAATACATCAGCCTGAACTGCCAAAGTTTGCAAGTGATCGGCTATCTCCCGAACCTGAGCCACAGCTTCGCCCATGACATAATCTCTATCTCTAATCTGGTTCTGAGAGTGGTGAAGTTGTTCCCTGCAAAGGCCATTGTTTGCCTCAAGAAGTTCCACTCGAATTTTGCTATCTCGTAGTGCAGTCTCGAGTTCTTCTACTTTTCCTTTCAACTCTTCGATCCTGCTCAGACTAGCCTTTAGCTCAATTGCGGAATTACGGCTACGATGTTGATGTAGTGATCTTTCCAATTCAGCCACCCGAGCTCGTAACTTCTCCTTTTCATTTTGGCTTTCTAACAAACTCTTTTTTAGAGTGTCCTCTCGTGTTCGGGCATCTTGAAACATTTTCTCCTAATGGTCGGCTCTAGTCTTCTCCTCTTTAATCTCTTGACGCCATTGCTCCGACGTTTTACCTAAACTGGCGGTTCTTATCGACATACGCAGCTTCTTGTAATCAGTTTTCAGACTATCCAAATCTTCCTCGGCCTTGTTTTTTCCTTTCCTTAACTTCTCAGCCTCTAGCTTGTAGATATCGACGTCTAATCACAACTTCATTTTCTCTTCGTCTAGCTACTCTATCTTCTTTCCCAACTCCGAGTTCCTTTTCTCAAAGTCTTGTTTAATGATCTCTAACTCGGATAGGATGACCCGTAAATACTCTTTTATCGGTTGAGTGTTCCCTTGATTCGGCCTCGAGATGTTGTCGTTGACTCTCCTACCCCACCACCATTCATACTCGGGGGTCGTCATTGGGCCTATGGTGAATCCTTTCATTTTTCGAGTTTGGTTCCAAGCATCTGATATCTCGCGAACCCTCCTCTTGTAATTATTGTCTTTATAGGGGAACTCACATTGTGCCAATCCTTGTGTTACCGGTATAAACTGCCTTGATCGATACTGCTTTAACACCATCAATGGAGCGTATCCAACGGCTCCCCATATTCCAGCCAGAGGGACCCAGTCAAAATCACCGCACCTATATAAGATCTGGTCAGGAATCAACCACGGAGCCCTCCATTCAACGTCTTCGGCCCGTAAATTTTGGAGAATAGTTATCCATTTCTCTTTTGAGATGTCGTCTCGCCCCGATGTGGCCACTAATTCTCTTAATGGGGAATAATCCTTAGAGAAAACCCGATAGGAGACCTTCTCCACCTTCCAAAAATGACTGTGGAACCAAGCCAAAAGAAGCTGTGCACAACCAATAAATCTTCCCTCGCCCGCTCTCCAACATACATTCAAGGATCTGAATGTTTCTGCTAGGATTACCGAGACGGGTGTGGTACCTTTATCAAGTCGATCGAATAGATCTGAGACGGCTTCATCTATGTGTCCTAGCGCCTTAAGAAAGATGATCAAACCGCAGAGGCTTAAGGCAAAAACGTCAACCCTTTTCTTCGAATCCGGGTGTGCAATGATTAAGTCCCTCAAATTCCTCCAAGGAATACACTTACTGTCTCCCTTTTGCTTGATGCGAGCTGCAACCCATTGTTCGCTCATCCCCGTGACATTCATCAATTTCTTCAAAAAGGGAGGGACGTTGACAGGTCTTGAATAGGCCCTATCAGCCTGGATCTTCGGGCAACTAAGTAACGCCATGTATTCCTCTACAGTAGGTACTAAATCGACTCCTCCGAAGGTGAAGCAACTGTAAGCGTGGTTCTAAAATTGTGCGAGGGTCCGGAACAAGTACTTATCCACCTTTACATCGAGCAAATAGGGTAAGTCACCGTAGTTACAGTAAAAGAGTTGCTTGACCTCGCTATTCCAACTATTCCATATATCCCTTAATTCTTGCAGGTCATTCTGAGTCACACTGATGCGAGTGAAATCCCACAACTCCGATTCATATCCCTCGGTCAAACTATCTCCTTTCTCTTGTTGCGTTCTCTCGGACCACACTCGGACGGCCGCATTATCCTCCACTCTATCAAGAAATCCTTTTTCCATGCTAAACTCTCCTATTTAGTAACCGAATGTAAATCAACACCCTTTTATGATGAGATGCCATGCGATAACAACAAAACACAACAAGTCAGTATTACATACAAAGAATAGAATTCAAAGCAAATAAGAGATAATTAAGTACCTAATCGGGTAACCACTAGGGTTTGGTGTAGTTCTACCTAGGGTAAGCTCTTAGGGCTCATTACATGCAGTTTGGTTCTAAAGTAAAGGTACCTAAACCAGCAGATTCCTTGATCCTCACCCATTATAGGCTCATACGGACCGAGTTCAATTCAAGGGAATACATTTCCCTACGGCTATACAGAGATGAAAACCTCACAAAGACGTAGGTACGGATGTATCCCTAAAGCGATCCACTATCCTATACGGAGGTGAAGACCTCACGAAGGAGTAGTTTCTCACTTCCACTTAAGAGGGTAAAATTGACCAATAATGCGATGCGATAGGCAAAGATACATCAAAGAATTAAACCACTTAAAGCAAGCATATTATGAAGAAAGCCACGAAAATAACAGACAACATGCAATGCAGTAAATTTAAAATCGATTTTCACTTTTTGACAAAAGACAAAAATTAATCAATTTGAGGCTTGACTCTCGAAGTCCCCAGTGGAGTCGCCAAGCTGTCGAAACCATTTTTTTGAAAACGGGAATCGACTATGTTTGAAAATAAAAATTAAAACGGGAGACGCCACCGATCTTTATTTGGTATGATCGGATCACCTTTGTTTTAATAAAACAATTTTAGTTTACTAAAACGACATTTTGGTCCACGAAATTCAATAGAACAAGTTCGGGAGTCGGTTACGTGTGAGGAAGGATTAGCACCCTCGACACGCCCAAAAATTGGTACCGAATTGATTAGTTAGTGTCTTAATGTCGAAAATTGAAAATCGGGAATGGATTTGAAATACGATCTTTTTTATTAACATCAATTTTAAAATTCTTGAATTAGCTCAAAACGATTGCTTAAAGATTTCCTTATCCCGAGATATCGGAGTATCACATCCCGTAAGTTAGGACAGAATACCATGAATTCCCGAGTGCAAGGTCGTCTTTAATTTAAATTAAAATCCCGTGTATTTTAAAACTCGAAAAGGATATTTAACTATTTAGAAACAACGAGAAAATTGAAACCCCGTAAGTTAGGGCACAATTCCTCGATAGTTCAAAATGCAAAACATTGCCTTATTTGAAAATTTTCGTTTTTGAATAGTAGCGAATACAATATTTAAAAGACGTGTATTATTTATTTAGGTTAAAATAAAGCGATTTGTTGGATAAATGTATTGGGGTTTAATTTATGATATGACTTAGACTAGATGAAACAAAATATAGCCTAGAGCATGGAATAATACAACATGAATACCATATTATACAAGCAAATGACAATAAAGAAAATGCGAATAAACTAAATCTAATACACACAATGGTAATCATATAACATATGTCACTTAAATTCTAATCTTAACAATCAAAAGATGAAATAAAATAAAATAACATAGAGCAATTTCAAGTAAATAATAGTTTCAAACAATGTATAAGAATAATTCAAAACGAATAAATAAGAAGAAATCTCAAATAAATAATATAGATAAACTTAAAGTAAATAATAGTAAAACAATTTGAAATAAACTATATATAAAACTTTGAATAAATAACATATAAAATAATTTTAACTACATGATATATAAAAATTTAAAATATATAAAACTTTAAAATACATGGTATATACATAAAAACATAAAATAAATAATATACAAGATAATTAAAAATGATATGTAATAAGACCGTTTAAAGTGTCTAATTAAGAAGATGTATATTCATAACCTAGAATAATGTACAATAAAATAATTTGAAAAGAATACCATAACTCAATTTTAAATAAATGATACATAGAATGTACTTTTTTAAGAACTAATATATATATATATATATAAACAAAATAAATAAAATATATAATTGTTTAACAGAATACATGTTCTTCTAAAAAAATAAATAAGTAAAATATACAAAATAGTTTGATATTAGTAGGTTAGGGATTAAATTAAAAATAAAATACAACTAAAGTGATGAATTTTAAAAGAAAGAGGATCCGAATGGAACGTATGCAGAGAAAGAGGGACTTATTAGGAGCAAATCCCAGCCCTTATGCGCTTTATATCATGCAGGACCAAAATGCGACTAGCGTAAAATCCATGGGGCCAAATTAAAGCGCAAAATTAAGAACCAAAGGGGGATATTGAAAACGGGCAGCAAAACTGAAGGACCCATAGTGCAAATGACCCACTTTAGCCTTGAAAACAATGCTGTCGTTTCATGTTTTTTGTTAAGGCCATTTTTTCATTTCTGCATTCCCTTTTTAAAAAAAAAAATAGAGAGTTCTTTTTACTCTCTCCCTCTCCCTTTTCCTTTGGTCACCGAGGGTGTGATTCACCTTCACACCGACCGCCATAAGCGGTGGTCGGATGTGCGATAATGGGCTCTTTAGCCCCTGTTTAAACACGCCTAAAGGCCCCCCTTTGAGCCCCGAAAATGTTGAGAAAAGAAGACTCCTCTCCCTCCTTTTTGGACTCGAGTCCGGCGAAAGAGAATGAGGCTCCGTTGGCGCGATCACGGAGTAAATCGGGTAAGTTCCCCTTCCTTATTTTATTTTTGTCTATTTCGTATAAAAAAAATAAATAACAAAAGAGAATCAATGAACTCAAAACATAAAACGAGAATGGAAATAAAATCCACCTCTTTGGTTTTTTGCTATTGTGATTGCTTAATGCGCATAAAAAATTACAAAAGGCCATATTTCAATTTTTATAGCCGGATAGTAAACTGTTTGTTTGTATTTCTTTCTCGTTTCTGCGTTGTTTTCTTTCTTGTTGTCCTGCTACCGTTTTTGTCTCTTTGTTTGTTGTTTTCTTTTGTTTGCGTGTTGGTCTCACTTTGCAGGTGACGTGAGCGTGTGAGGCTAGTGGTTGGTTCCCCAAGCGGTGGTGGCGCACGTGGCAGAGGAGGCATGCGGCAGCTGAGGCTGAAGGAGGCTAGGGTTGCTGAAAAATCTTAAGCAAATGGGCTATTATTTGGGCTAGGGTTTGATGTAAATGGGTTTGGGTGTTTTGGGCCAAAATTGGCTATTACATAAGGTATGTTTTTCTACTCATTAATAGGTACTAATCTACCATACCGATTTGTCGAATCATTGCTTGGAGCTCACTAGCTAGACTTTTTTTTCAAAGGAAAACTTAATAGCCCAGTAAGTTAAATAAAAATGGTTGAACAGTTTCAATGAATTTAAAGAGAATTTTCAAATATTTCAGTGACCATTTTATAACTTTTTAAAGTTGAGTTACCAAAATATAAACTTACTAATTTTAGTGATCTTGGGTGAAGTTTCCCGAAAAAAGTTTGTTTATTCAAAATGTTGGATTTCTTAATATTTGGTATAAATATTAAGTAATTACAATTTTTTCCCCAAAATTATTTTGGTTTTTTAATTATAAAAATAAAGTTACATTTTTTTGAAGGTAAATTCATTAATTCATTCAATGAATAGAACCATAAAATTTAAGGAAAAAAATAACAAACACTCGTCGTAGATGGTAAATGACAAGTTCCATTTACACAACAAAGGCTTTAGCCTTAGCATCAATAGAACATCATGACACGTTGACAATTGACTTTGTCACAACTCAAGCACGACATATCTGGAGTGACTGCAAGCACTTAATACGATAAGGAAATCAACCCCGGATGATCCAAAGTGACAAGCAAAAATCAACAAAAGAATCGAGCATTCACCAAACTAGAGAGGATGGCAACAAAACCATCCCTAAAATCACCTATAAAACTAAGGTTACATGCATAAACAAGACTAAAAAATATGCTACAAGAGCCGACAAAACTTCTAAAACTGAAAACTTATTAAACAATGGAAAAACAAACAAAAAACATATAACACTTAAAACAATATAAGTCCAAATCGACTCGTGAAATCATTTATTATTCTAAAATACTCTCAAAACAAAAACATATTAAGAAGCTAATGAAGACCCATCCACTTTCCATGAAAAATTACTGGTGACCGGTGGAGTTTTAGTGAACAACAAGTGTTGTCATCTATCCAACACAACTGGTGAAACAATAAAGATACCTACAAAATAGATTTACAAATTGAAAATGGAGAAGATATATGGAGTGAATGAGAAGAAAGAAAAAAAAAGGGTTGCTGAAAGGGAGAAAAAGGTGGGTGATAGCCCGGAAGGCTGACACCACTGTTGGGCAAAACCAAAAATAAAAATACATTTAAACAACAATAAAAAAGAAAAAAAAAAGAGTAAAACTCATATTGGGCCAATATTGGGCAGTAAAAACAAGATAAAAAACCATAACCCAATAAGATCATGACTCATAGTAGTTCACATGGAATCCATTCAAACACCGTTAAGCTTTTGGGACATGTTTTTATAGGTTTCACATTGCGTATTCAGTGAAAGGTGAAGGACCAAATGTGATATTAACCCAAATTCTTTATGATAGATGGTTGCGTGGACCCAGAACGATCCTTGCGGGAGAACTCCTGTCGCTTGTGAATCGAGTGACCACACTTTTGTTTCTCAATACAAAAATCTTTGGAACATTCAGTGAACCGAAGACAAATGCCTTATGAAATTTGTTAGTGCAAAATCCAAAAAGATTTGAAAGCCAAGTTAAAGAATATTGAGAATTTGTCCATATTGCATCTATGAAAATTTGAAAGATAAAAGATACAAAAGTTAATGTAATTTAGAAATTTATTATAAATAATTTATTTATTAAGTTGCAATATTAGTTTTATACATTCAATTAAGATTATTCTTCCACAAAAAACTTTCTTTAGTTACAAAATAATAACACAGATTGAATACATTACAAAATCCCTCACTAATGTTCTTTACAATAATAAATTGAGTTTTCTGTTAATCCTCGTCTCAAACAAAAATACCCCTCTTTAATATATAAACCTTTGTAGTAACATGGCCGATTTGATTGAATCATTAGAATTTTATTAATATAAAACATCTTTAAAAAAAATTATTTTTCTTGATCTGACCTATTATTTCGACTCAAACAATCATGACTCTAAATATTTATACTTTGTACATTTGGAATTTAATTTTCTTACAATTCATCTACATTTTAGATTTAAAAATCCGCTTTTAAATTATATATATGCACATGACATTTTAATTATAAATTTAAATTTAAATTTTAAAAATAAAATTATTGAAAAAAGGTACCACAAACTTTAAAAAAAAAAAATAGTTGATGAATAATAGAATATCTTGATTCTAAAATAAGTTTTGTTTTGTTGGTGTAGGTGTAGGTGTGTGTTGCTACAATCATATACTATCAAATTGATTTGATATGAAAAATAAAATGTAGGTAATATGTTTTCCAGAATCACTAATTATATGGAATAAAATCTAGTGTCACATGCAAATATACAGAGCTTTAGTAGGAAGAGAGATATAGCAACTGGATTTGGTGGTTGAGACCGAACAGCTTCTTCATCAGTACTTTGGTTGTCACACTTCCATCAAGGCATCTGCTAAGATACTTGGAAATTCCAGTTAAAATATTATTCTCTGTAGTAATTGAAAAATGGGAGGTTAAAACGGAACTAATTAATAATATTAAAGGTCCGACTCAAATAATTGTAACTTTAAGTCTCTATACTTTATATATTTGAAATTTTAATTTTTTTATTTTTATTTTAAAGAATTTAATTCATCTATTTTTTTAATTTAAAAACCTGCTTTCAAATTATATGTATTCACGTGACATTTTAATTAAAAAGTTAACTATATTAATTATTTAAACTAATTAATAATGTTAAAAAATATAAAAACATTAAAAATTAAATTATAATAATTAAATTTTAAATTTAAGCATATTAAACTAAAATTAAAAATTAATCATTTTTTTAAAATAAAAAAAAACATGGTGGGTGTGTGCCACGTGTTAGCATGAGGAAGATGGACCGTCCTTTGATATATATATAAATCTTAACCATATTCTAGGGTTAAAATTGACATAATACCATTATTTTAAAATTAAAAGAAAAAAAGAAAAGTTTTGTTTGGTTTTGCACAAGTGTCAAGAGAAGAAAAGCGTCGTCAACTTATAGAATAAAAATTTGAAGATTAAAATATATTCTAAATAAAGTTTTTAAAATTGGATTGGTAGTTGAATTAGTTAAATCATTAGTTCGTACCATTGAATTAAAGTAATCATTAAAAAAGTATAAAAACAAAAAATACTTTAAAAATAAAAATTAGTTCAACCAGTTCGTATCAATTTACTAATTACCCAGTCTGAAGCATTTCTCTAAATCGATACCTCAATTAGTTCCCGATCTGATTGGCCAGTCTGATTTAAACAATCATGATTCTAAGTCTCTACACTTCCTTCATTTGGAATTTAGTTCTCCTACTTTTATTTTCAAGAATTTAATTCGTCGACTTTTTAGATTTAAAAATTCGCTTTCAAATTATATATATCCATATAACATTTTAATTGAAAAGTTAATTATATTAACTATTTGAACTAGTTAATAATATTAAAAGACAATAAAAATTATATTATATTAAAAATTAAAATATAAAAATTAAATATAAATTTAAACATATTAAAAGGATGAAAACTAAAAATTATTCATTTTTAAAATGGAAAGAGAGAAGCATGATAAGTATATGCCGCGTATTAGCATGAGGAAGATTTTTTAGTACTATTATCACAAATACACAAGTTCGTTTGACAGAGAATGACCAAACGTGGCCATGCTGTCACGATGGCTTGTAGTGAAATGTACCACGCTTGAAGATTTTTTAGTACTTAGGAATTTTGTGATAGGTTAAAGGTAAAATTTTAAAAATTAGTTAAAAGTTTTACATTGAAATTATTTAAATTAAATTTTTAATGAGATAAATTTTAAATATGCATTAACTTTGATTTAATGTGAAATTATTTACTTGAATTTTAATTTTGTATAATTTTATACATAAATTTTTATTTTATCTAATATTTATAAATTAATATAATTATTGATATAACATCATTTGATATTTTGTTGGGGATCGACCCGTATAAACAACAAATAAGAAAAGTAGAGAAGATCGAACACAAATATTTTATGCGAAAAATTCCTTCAAAGACAATAAAATCACGGGTAAAGGAGGCTTCGACTTTTCACTAAATTAGTAAACAAACGAGCATACAATATGGAAAAAAACAAACCTAAATGTACTAAATGTACAAACCCAAACCTCAAAAATAAAGCCCTAACTCGGGAACAAAATTCTCTCTATAGTTACCATAAAACTCCCACCAAAACTCATATGCGACTACATCTTGTCACCATCAAGAAAAGCAAAGAAGATCGAACACAAATATTTTATGTGAAAAACTCCTCCAAAGAAGATAAAATCACGGGCAAAGGAGGCTTCAACTTTTCATTAAATTAGTAAACAAACGTGAATATAATATGAAGAAAACAAACATAAATGTACAAATCCAAGCTCCAAAAACAAAGCCCTAATTCGGGAACAAAATTTTTTCCATAGTTACCACGAAACTCTCACCAAAACTCATATGCGACTACATCTTAAAGCCATCAAGAAAAGCCCTTGTTGATTGGCATGTCTAAATCAGGGTTACAAAGGTCCTTTAAATAGGCTCAATACTAATAACCCTAAAGTATCAGAGTCTAATTGGGAGAAGAAACCCTATTGAGCTGTACAAAATGTGGCTGCATAACATCAGGAATCGGCGTGACGTGCCAGCTCTCCTCGTCACAATGTTGTTGCCACATCCATTGCCAAAAACCGTCGCGCGTCCCGACGTCGGGGACCTCCTTGTCCCGATGTCGAGCCTACTTTGTCCCTTATTCGGTTGCTTCATCGATTCTCGTCTAAGGTGCATGCAACATGTCCAATAAATGGGAGGCACGCCCCCACATATTTATATATTGCATACACAAATAATTACATTTATCAAATATACAAATAAATTGATGTATTTATTTATTCAAATGTATATTGAATCAAAATTAAAGTATTATGTATACATTTGAACCACAATCAAAGTTTCATACATATAATTGCACTACAAAATTTATGTATCAAATTGCAATTGAATCAAAATCCAATTTTTAACTTTTGAAAGAGACCAAATATGTTATTTTTATATGTAATAAAAAAACTAAAAAAAGATTAAATTAAAGTATTAATGTTTGAAAGGGATTAAAGTTGAATTTGTACCACAAAGTACGTCTGTTTGTACCTTGTGGACCCTTTAATCGGTTATTATGTGTATATAAAATTGGATTTAAAATAATAAAATGATTAAATGTTTTAAGCTTTTACATAATAAAATGTTTTTCCGTCCATATTAAGCTATATGGATAAGTACTAATGCTTTTGTAATTATTCCATCCTGTCCTGTAAGAAGAAAATTGTGTGTGTAATGATCCACGCTTCAAAATTATTGGAATCGGTTGGACTACCAAACGCCTAGACAGTGAGAACTGAGTGCCATCATTGACATGATATCGTTTCCATATAGACCGTGCACCAAAAGGGAAACCATAGTACTGTAGTATTTCATGTTATTTGGATGATGGATATATGCCTTTGGATATCTCATATAATTCATGCTGGAGGGGTCCTTACACATGTCGTAACCTAATGCGTTATTGTTGTTTATAAACTATGAGAGTGGGATATGTTATAAGGAGATGATGCAGAACCGCTGGTTAAAGTGAAAGGTTAGGACCTACTTTTTTCGCACGAGTGATTGTTGTCTATTCGAGGAATCCAATAGAAAAAGGTATCCACAGTGAACTCGACAACACTGCCTATTGTTTTGGATATGGTTCGCTCTTTGATATCGAACAAATAATTTATCCCTCTAAAGGGTATTTGCGTCAGTCTGCATGCATGGCAAATGATCCTTCCCCTATATTATAAATTCTATGGAGGATCCGAACGAATTAATACATCATGAGCAAAGCAGCCATTTCAATGAGTAGAAGTGCATCAGAAAACAATGGCGCCGGTGATGAGACCGGAAGGAAAAATCAATCTTCAAAGCTAAAGCTTTTCGGTTTCCCAGTTGCAGCAGCTGCTTGTGACAACAGGAGATTCGAGTGCCAATATTGTCACCGAGGATTTCCCAATTCTCAAGCTTTGGGTGGCCATCAGAACGCCCACAAAAGAGAGCGACGGGCAAAACTGGCCTCTTCCTTCACTACCCATCATCATCAACGGTTTCTGACCACTGGCCATGTTATCACTGCGCATTCATTTCGATCAAGGCCGTCGCTTTATGCCAGATCAGGGTTCACAAACTTGAGCCCAAGTGATGAACATGCGGTTGTCTTCCGGGGTCCCTCACCATCTTGTACGCCTATAATTCTAAGGGGTCCTCGTCCTTTGCACGTTGTCGTGGCGCCACCCAGTGAGGGACCTTTCCTAGTAGTACACACTGAAGTTGGCGTGGGGTCTACGTTGGATTCATTAGTAGCTGCGGATGTAAATGAAGAAGGTAACATCGATCTCCGTTTGCGGCTAGCACCATCTGGTACTGCCTCCACATGATCCACCGTTCCCGGCCTAACTCAACAATCTATAATTGTAGTTGCGACCTGATCTTATGCTCCTTATGATTTTAGCTCTCTATCCTTCACATATGCATCCTAATAGACTATAATAATCTAATTATAAGCTTAAACTACTAAAGTTACTAAGCTATTAGTAAGTTTATATTTTAGTCACTAAATTTTAAAAAGTTATAATTTGATCATTGAACTATTACAAATTGATCATTGACTCATTAGTTTTCTAAAAGACATCAAATGCAGGGATGGATAAATTTACATTTTGATCATTGAACTATTAATAAGCTTACAATTCAGCCACTCAATCTTTGCACAATTACTCTCTAACCTGATAATCCAAACAATATTAACAACTCAAGCCTTAAACCCTAAAAAAGACATTATCAATCCCATGCCTCATCTCTAACCCAATCAACTCAGCAACCCTTTATTTTTAACCCAATCATCATTTTCCATTTATCCAAAACTATAACCTATGAAAATATACAATTAAGCTATTTACACCTTCTTACCCCAAATCAGCAACCAAATATCACCATAAGCTTTTATAAAAAAATTATATCACCATAAACGCAATAAAAGCAAACAAAAATATCAAAAAACAAAGCAAATAAAAAAAGAAAGAAAGAAAGTATCCTCTTTCAACAAGCCCCAAATAGGACCTATAGAAGCAAAAGGGATAAAATAAAATCAGAGAAAAGAAAACCAAAATTTCAAAAGAAAAAGGAGACTCAAATGTATCAAATTCAGTCAAGAGTTAGTTAGAGAGTTTCAAGCGATAGAGACTTAATCAAAAATGTCAAGGAGAAAGACTTGTTGAGAAGAACATATCAGAGTTAGGCAACCATTAGACAACGGTGCATAGAGATCGGAGAACTTCTCTATTAGGGCTTCGGATTTAAATCAACGAAATTTCAGGCCATTTCAAGAAAAATTAAACCATAAAGTTGAAAGAGGAGGGGAAAAGCTTTGGTTCAATGTGTTTATTTCCTAGAGGAAGAGGTCGAATGATGGTAAGATTATTGGAATACAACTACGATGGAAGCCCGTGAAGCCCTAAAACTTTCAAATAATTTGGTGACTAACTTGTAACTATTTTGACATTAGGTGACCGAAGTATAAACTTACCAATAATGGAGTGGGCTTATTTATAGTTTACCCTATGATGAATAGTGAGTTAACAACCATCAAACATTCATTAGTAACTTAGCGACTTAATGACTTAAATAATAACTTTCGAATAATTCAATTACCAATTTGTAACATTTTAAAATTGAGTAACTAAAGTGTAAACTTACTATTAAGACATAGTTTACTCTAGTTATAATAGATCAAGATTACCTTTGGTTTTAGGTTGAATAGATTCAACATGAATATTCAACCATTTAGAAAAATTAAAATATATATATGTTAACAATAATTAAGAAAATTTTATTAAAAAATTAAAAATTATATAAAAATAAAGAAATTATGAGAAATTATATTTATAAAAATCAAAGCTGAAAAAATTAAAATATAATGGAAAAGGCTCATTTTTATTAAGACAAAAAATATGATTTTTAACCTTTTTTTTATTGTTTTTTTTTTTTAGTTTGAATCAATTATATTTTCGATTTTAGTTCCAACTGTTTGAAAAAAAAATATAGAAATAAAAGAATATTTAAAAAGTAAACATTTTAAAAAAAAATATTTACAAAAGTCAGATGAAAATGAATCAAAAGGATATTTCTTTAAACAAAATATTATTTTTAACAGTTGTTTAACTTTTATCTTAGAAACGATTTTCAATTAAATTCTCATCTAATTTAGCACAAGCATGGAATCCTCAAAGTTGCAATCAATAGGTTAAAGTGCTTAAATGTTACATTTAATATTGGGTATTATCTAATTGGATGAGCTGAGGAAACATAAACCGGGTCCCTCCCTCCTCATCTCCATAAAAAACCATCATCTTTTTTGTTTTCTGATATTTCTGTAAAGCTTTGCCCATTTCAACATTAATGGCATGTATTAGTGGTAAATGGAAGCTTGAAATGTAAGCAGGGGCCCTCTTGTAAACCTTTACTCGCTCCCAAGGAACCGCACCATGGATAAAAGCTTCCTGTTTTATCTCTGCGGACAGGGCGACTTTTGTTCATACATGTGCAAGGAATAACAGTGTAAATATTAGTTGTTGCCATCTGGCTCTTGTAGCTCAGTTGGTTAGAGCACCCGTTTAGTAAGCGGGAGGTCTTGAGTTCGACTCTCAACAAGAGTAAGTTGTAATTTATTTTCTCTTTTAGGGTCTGACATGTAATCTACTTTAGTTATAAAACTAAGTTCTTTAAGTTACATTTTATTAAATTTCAAGGCTCTTGTAGCTCAGTTGGTTAGAGCACCCGTTTAGTAAGCGGGAGGTCTTGAGTTCGACTCTCAACAAGAGCAAGGTGCTTTTTATTCGCTTTTGAGTTTTGACAAGTAATCATAAAACTTATGGTTCTTTTAATTACTTTCTATTCAGCTTTCAGCAATGCTCTTGTAGCTCAGTTGGTTAGAGCACCCGTTTAGTAAGCGGGAGGTCTTGAGTTCGACTCTCAACAAGAGCATAATATTTTATCCTTCTCTGCAAACAGACACGTGATCTATTTATGTGAGGCCCGCCATTCCATTGTGTGATTGCTTTAACCTTTTATCGTATAATTACATTAAATAAAAATTTATGCTTAAATTAAAATTTATATAAAATTTTAAATTTTTTCTTTTTAATTTATAATTAAAATCTATAGTCTGTTTATATATTTAACTTAAATCACTCCTAATTAATTTTTTTTGGGCAAGAATCACTCAACTTTTAAAATTTTATATTCAAATTTAACCGTATTAGAAATAATAGTATTGATTGGAATTATCAAAACTTTTATTATGTTTTGGCTTTTCCTTTGTATTTTCTATACTTCATTGTTTTTTTTTTTATCTTTTTTAATTACGTTTTTCTATTAATTTGCACTTAAAATTAGCATGGGAAAAAAATTAAAACCCATTTTTAAGTTTAAAGCATATATACGTGTCTTGTTTTAATTTTTGAACAATATGATTATGATACATTAATATACTGATTTGCATTAAAAATTAGTATTATCATTTATTACTAAAAACACTGTTAGAGACTGTTAGTGTAATTGCTGTTAGTCTGTTAGCTGGTAGTTTGATTAGTTGTTAGTTTGTTATTCAAGCAATTATGATGCTAGCAGTAGTTACTAAGCAACTCATGTACTCTATAAATACTACTAGTGTACTGTTGAAAAAGAGAATGAAAGAAAAATCCCTTTTCAGTATTCAATATAGTTTAGTTTACTGTAGATCTTTACATGGTATCAGTCGCCTTGTTCCTAGAGATTTGATCTTCGATAGTTTCATGGCCACCGCAGCTTTTGATGACTCGGCCTCTGTAGAGCATGGATGTCAGCCGTTTACTAGTGCTCGACTTGTTCACTCCTTTCCCCGTCATGACACTGTTAAATTAAACAGTGGCTATTTCGTTCAGTGGCAGCAGCATATTCAGTTAATCGTTGAAGGTTATGAACTTACTAATTTTTTGGATGGGACGTTGGCTGCTCCACCGCGCCTTGTACAGTCAGCTGACAGATCACTTGTTCTAAATCTGGATGCCTCGGCTTTTTTTCAACAAATCGGTTACTTACCTCTTGGTTACTTTCCACCATTAATCCGTCTCTATTATCTTCCTTTACAGATGCTCGCTCGGCGTCTGATGTTTGGCATACAGCCATTCGACTCTTCGCAGCAGTCACCGGAGCGAAGTTGTCCCGCATTCATCATGAGTTGCACTCACTTAAGAAAGGTAACCTCTCTGTCAACGAATATGTAGCAAAAATAGAAAGCACCTGTGCCTTGATCAAAGCCTCCGGTTCTCGGATCTCAGAGGCTGAGAAAGTCGAGATTGTTCTTGCAGGTTTACCTCCGGAGTTTGATGCGGTAATTACGTTAGCATCGTTTTCATCTGAACCTCTGCTATTTTACCATCTCGTTGATGTGCTTCTCGAATATGAGAATCATCAGATACATGCGGTTCCAGAGGAGGTGCCGATGCATGTCAATTTTGTGAAATCTATTCCATCGCCATCGGTGGTGACATCTATCCGGGATGACCGTCCTCCTTCTAATGGTCGAGGCAGAGGATTTCGTTCCCGGATCTAATTTAAGATCTACAGCCAATTTAGGCATTTAGCCCAGTGATGCTACTATCTCTATAATCGGAAGTGTGCTTGTCCGTCGTTAGGGGTAGACAAGGCTTCGACTCCAATCGGTCATGAGTCTCAAGGATCAGCTGCTAGACAGTCGTTTCCGTCACGAGTTCATGCTGGGTTTGATGGCCCCTTAATGATGTCGAATGCTCCTTTTTCTAGCGAAGGATTTTGTGCCCCGACTTATTTGCCTCGACCGTCTACCAGGCCTTCTAATCCTTTTGATGTTGGCGCTGATAGTTTTGGGAACATGGCTGGGTCAGGCATATGTGTTGGCCTGGGTAGTATCCCTTTTATTTAGCGCTTGGACCAGACTCCTTTCTTGGGCAGCCTGCTGCTGGTTTCGAGTCTGCTACTGTTAGGCTGACTCCCCATGGTTACTATCCTGGTCCATCCATGCGTGACAGGCCTTCTGGTCCGAATCATGATATTGGGCCGCCAGCAAATAATTTTTCAACTGGGCCAACATCCAATCATGTGGAGTTCGAAACTCTTCTTAAGCGAGGATGCGATTTTAGGCCTTTCAGTGACGGTGCTTGTAATGCTTCTGGACCGTTTGTTCTATGACGGACTAAACCACAGGCTTGTGTTTACATAGGGTCTGATCTATGTATTGGACTCTCCCGTATACCCGATCTGCATGTGTCTGATGTATCTAATTTTACTGGGTCTAATATTTATGCCACTCAATTTGGGTCCAACCTTGATGGTACTGATTCGTATATCCCTATGCCCGTCAGAACCGCGTTTTGGTATCCAAATTCTGGGGCCTCACATCATGTCTTTACGATGTCTCTGCATTAAATGACGCTACATCTTATTCAAGTACATCTTCTCTCTTAATGGGTGACAGGACTCCCACTAAGATCTCGTCTATTGGGAATTTAATATTTCATACACACCATAAATTGCTTCGATTATCTAATATTTTGTGTGTATCGACTATACGGAAGAATCTTCTATCTGTTTCTCAGTTTGCCACTGACAATAATGTGTTTTTTGAATTTCACTCGACTTACTGTACGGTCAAGGACATCAAGAGATGGAAAATTTTATTGAAGGGCCACATTCGTGATGGGCTCTATTATTTTTCTCCGCTGGTTGTGTCTACTTAGTCTGTTGAAGCTCCTTCTCTTGCCAACATTGGACTTCAGGCTCGGTTTGACAGTTGTGATAATTTTACTTTGTTGCATATGCGCCTTGGTCATCCCTCTACTTCTGTTGTTAAATTTGTTTTAAATAAGTGTAATATTGTTTCCAATAAATTTCATATTGATAATGTTTGTATTGCATGTTAGAAAAGGAAGTCTCATAAATTGCCCTTTTCAAACTCTACTACTGAATACAATACTCGATTTGATTTGGTTGTCTCTGATCTTTGGGAGTCTGCGTCAGTTATCTGTAGGTGTAATAGGTATTATGTATCGTTTGTTGACATGTGCACTCAGTTTACTTGGATTTATCTTATTCGTCAAAAGTCACAAGTAGTGGATTATTTTATTCAGTTCCAGCAGTTAGTCAAAACACAGTTTGGGAAACGTATCAAACAGTTTCAAAGTGACTGGGGCGATGAGTATCGAGCTTACACATCTATTTTGGTAGTTCAAAGGAAAATCCAAAGACTGTCTTGTCCACACACGTCTGAACAAAATAGAGTGGCTGAGCGCAAACACCGGCATATTGTTGACATGGGTGTCACCCTTTTGGCTCAAACAAATCTGTCTATAGACTATTGGGGATATGCATTTTGTTGTACTGTCCACATCATCAATCGTCTTCCTACAACGGTGCTAAAAGGGGAGTCTCTGTTCAAAGTTCTTCATAAACATGATCCCACATATGATCATTTGCGAGTATTTGGGTGTTGCTATTTTTCGTATTTATATCCTTTCCGAAGTCACAAGTTGAATTTTCATTCTCAACCCTGTACATTTTTGGGATATAGTTCACAATAGAAAGGATATTAATATCTCACATCGAATGGTCAGATCGTCATCTCTCATCACATTGTGTTTGATGAACAACAATTTCTATCTCTTACGTCTGTTTCGGGAGGTTCCACTTCTTTGTTTGATCACTCCCTCTCACTAATATATGTTCCTTTTGTAAAGCCCATCTCTTGTCCACCTGTGGCATCTTCGTTAGCTCCACCCCCTAGGTTATTACCACCTCCTACTATGTGTCTCTCACCCTCTATTTCTAACACTCCTCAAGCTGAACTAGGTTCTGATCATGAGCCATATCCTCTATCCAACAACGATGGTATTCTCAATCTAAACAGGACTACTTCCAATACTCTATCCTCGCCTGTCGTCTCATCCTCTCATGTGCCTCATTTGCCATTGACAAATACTCATCCGATGGTCACTCAATCTAAGGCTGGCATTTTTAAGCCCAAGGCTCTGTCTGTTGAAGTTGTTGAGCCTCTGACAATTGAAGAAGCATTTTCTACCACCGAATGGTGTGCTGCTGCCCAAGCTGAGTATGATGCTCTCATTTGTAATTCCTGTTTCATTACCAATTACACTCAAGGTAATCAGATGCAAATGACTGTTCAAAATAAAGAAAAATCCTGATGGCACTGTCGCTCGACGCAAGGCTCAGTTAGTAGCTAAAGGATGTTATCAAGTACTTGGGTGTGATTTCAAGGAGTTCAGTCCGGTAGTCAAACTTGCTATTATTTGTATCATACTGTCCATTACTGTTTCCAAGGGTTGGCAACTTCGACAGGTAGATGTAAATAATACCTTTTTAAATGGCAATCTTGATGATAAAGTGTTTATGCAGCAACCCTTAGAGTATGTCCAATATGGTTCAAATGGCGAACCTTTAGTCTGTCGTTTGAAGAAAGCTTTATATGGTTTACGTAAAGCTTCGTATGCAAAGTTTGATAAATTGAAGTGCTTTCTCCTCTCTGTTGGTTTTACTCACTCAATGTTTGATGCATCTCTATTAGAGTTATACTTGACTCCACTTTTTATGTTCTTGTGTATGTGGATGATATTATTATTACTGGAAGCATGCCTAACTGTATAAGTAGTTTTGTCCAACAGTTGAATAAGGAGTTTTCTCTTAAAGATATGGATGATCTCCACTATTTTCTAGGGATTGAGGTTACTCGTTCATCCACAGGGTATCTTCATCTTTGCTAGCGGAAGTACATCTGTGATCTGCTAGACAAGATTTCTATGACTCATGCAAAGAGTGTTCATACTCCAATGGTTAGCTCGTCTACTATATCTAAGAATGACGAGGATCGTCTGCCTAATCCCACTAAATACAGAAGTCTTGCAGGTGCCTTACAGTATATAGTGTTGACTCGGCCTGATATTGCCTACGCAGTAAATTGTATATGTCAATTTATGCATGAACCTACTACTGTTCATATGGTTGCATTAAATCGATTCTTGAGGTATTTATATGGTACTCTTGACTATAGGATTGTTTTTTGTCCCTTTACACGACTGTCTCTAGTCGGTTATACTGATGCTAATTGAAGGCTGGATTTTGATAATCGCCTATCTACAACGGGCTACTGTGTGTATTTTGGTCACACACCGGTTTCCTGGTGCTCCAAGAAATAACAAGTTGTTTAGCGATCTACGGTTGAGGCTGAGTATCGGAGTTTTGCTGCAGCCACTAGTAAGGTTACTTGGTTGATATCGTTATTCAATAAGTTACAACTTCAGTCTATCGATCCACCTACTATTGGGTGTGACAATTCTAGTGCAGTTGCCGTAGCTGCTAATCCCGTTTTACACTCCAAGTTCAAACATGTAGAGTTTGATCTATTTTTTGTCCACGAGAAGGTAGCTGATGGATCTATTGTTATTGGTGAGGTACCTGCTTGTGACCAGGTTACTGATATTTTGACCAAACCACTCTCTGTTTCGTTTTTTGCTCGGTTTCAAAGTCTTCTTCGAGTGTTACCTGTCGGGAAGCTGGGTGAATGTTAGAGTATTAGCCTAATAGTTGTTAGTCTGTTAGCTGGTAGTCTGATTAGTTGTTAGTTTGTTATTCAAGCAGTTGTAATACCCCTACCCGTATTCATTGCCGGAATAGGGTAAGAAGTATTACCAGAGTTTACAAATTAATTTTTTTTTAAACTCAATATATATCAACCTTTTATAAATATCTAACCTTCCTTGTAAATTTTAAACCGAGACCAATCCACATCAACCAAACCAATTCAATATATTTTCAAAATAAATTCATGCATATTTATAAGATAACATCATCACATACCCAAAACCAGATTTGTTAACCATACCAATGGCTAACTCTACATTCATTTCACAAAATCATTTACTTTATTAGCTTATACATGCCATTGATTTCCAAATAAAGTTTCTTTATATACCGAAATCCTGAGGTTGATAGTGTGATGTATCTCCGACCAAATCCGATCTCCGAGCTCTTAACACTACAAAACAGGGGAAAATGAAACAGGGTAAGCACTTTGTGCTTAGCAAGCTCATGTAACAAGAATTATACTTACCTAGTATTTTCAATACAATACAATAAATATTTATATATCCATTCAATGCATTATTACCCTAATATGCACAAACTCAACATTCAAATTAGTACAATAATTTGCATGTACCAATAATATATACCATGATTGATGAGCTCATCAATACCATGATTTCTATTTCCTTGTTATTTTTCCATATTTATCCCGTTGAATTTCTCGGAATTTCGATGGATTTTCAGAGGTACACTTTTAGTGTACAATTCAGGTTCGTCAATTCATATTCATGTGCACACATTTCCATTTCGAGAGCACACTCGCGAACCTCATCCTTACGGGATTACGATTCGAGCTAAATCCTCAGTAATATAAACTCATAGAGTATTGTCGGGATTACCACCAGGCTAAATCCTCTCGCAACGACAATTACTCTAATGAGCTTGGATCTGAATTACAGTCCAGGCTAAATTCAGACCCTAATTCGGATTACCCGTCCGAGCTAAATCCATTTTCCACATATTCTTCGGAGGTTATATCGAGGATAGGATCACCCGTCCGGGGCTTGATCCTTTTTACCGTCAATTCCTTTTTCAGAGATCCATCGAATTTTCCTTCCATTCAACTGGGATTTCTTCCTTTTTTTATCAAATATATCAATGTTTTATCAATTTTCATACAATGAACATTCAAATCATATTCATATAAAAAAACATGCATTTCAAGCATTTAAGAATATAATTTAAGTTACATGAACTTACCTTGATACTTGTTTGTACACAAAAATCTACTAATCCTGAACTTTTTCCTTTCCTCGATCTAGCTTCGTATTTGAATCTTCTGTATCTAAATAAATAAATTTAATTATCAATTTAATACATTTCATGTTCATATACAACATTCTCTATAATTCAACTATTATTTATAGTTCATTCAAAGTTGTCTACTTAAGTCATATCCACTAAATTATTTATAACTCAAGCTACGGAACTCCAAATAAAGTTCCGTTAATTTTCCCTGAAACTAGACTCATATATATTCTTACCATAAAATTTTCAGAATTTTTGGTTTAGCCAATCAGTACATTTTATTCTTTAAAGTCACCCCTGTTCTGCTGTCTAACAGTTCTGACTCTTCTTCACTAAAAATTAATTATCTCTTCATACAGGATTCAAATGATATTATAGTTTATTTCTATTAAAAATATACTCATTAAGGATTCTATACATATAAATTTAAGCTCCTAATTATTTTTATTTAATTTTTTATGATTTTTCAAAGTCAGAACAGGGGAACCCGAATTCATTCTAAACTTGTCTCACAAAATTCATTATATCTCAAAATTTACAAATCCATTGCTTACATTGTTTCTTCTATGAGAAACTAGAGTCAATAGGCTTTAATTCCATGTATTGTTCATCTTCTAATTCGATTTATACAATTTATGGTGATTTTTCAAAGTTAGTCTACTGCTGCTGTCCAAATTGTTTTAGTGCAAACTGTTTATTACCATTTTTCCCCTAAGCTTTTAATAAATGAGAATTTCGTCCCTACTCAATTAGTCTCTCAATTGAGCTTATTTTTCTCAATTAACACTTTATTATATCACCTTAAACTAGTTTACAACCTTTAGGAATCAGAGTTTCAGAAATAGACTTTAATTCCAAACATTTTCACAATTAGGTCCTAAAAGTCAATTTTCCATTGAAATTACCTAATAAAATCATCTCATAAATAAATTAAAACTTTAATTTCATTCTATTTCATCATAAACTTACATAACTCAATCATGGTGACTTTCAATTTCATCCATGAAATCAAAAACTAATGAATTTAATAGTAGGACCTAGTTGTAAAAGTCTTAGAAACACAAAAATTACAATAAAAAGGCAAGGATTAACTCACTTGGTGCAAAAATTATGAAATACCAGCTTAGAGAACCCTCCTATGGCGTTTTTAGCTGCTGGAATTGAAGAGAAATGAAGAGAAATCTAAATATTTCCTATTTAGTCCTAGCTTCATTTAGTTAATTTTGCAATATTCCAATTTTGCCCTTAATTTATCAAATTTCCTGCTGATTTCATGCCCTTGCCGTCCAGCCCAAATAAATTTTGGCTCTAATTGCCTTTTAAATCCTTTCTCATTAGACTCTTAAGCTATTTAATCATTCTAGCAACTTTTACACCTATTACAATTTAGTCTTTTTCATTTAATTGACTACCTAAACATTAAAATTTCCTAACGAAATTTTAATACCACATTAATAACATTTCATAAATATTTATAAAATTATTTTTGACTCGGTTTTACGAGATAAAGGTCTCGATACCTTGTTTTTACCCAATTTCTTCAATAATTTCTTTTTCTAACTAACCACTAAATCGGTACAATTTTTCTATCAATATTTTCATACGATTTTCCTATCATATCAATTTTCATGCAAAAATATTGAAATAAATTTCTCTTTAAATCGGATTTGTGGTTACGAAACCACTGTTCCGATAATTTTGAATTTAGGCCATTACAGCAGTTATGCTATTAGCAGTAGTTACTAAGCAACTCATGTACTTTATAAATACTACTAGTGTACTGTTGAAAAAGAGAATGAAAGAAAAATCCGTTTTTAGCATTCAATATAGTTTAGTTTACTGTAGATCTTTACAAACATAATTGTTTAGTACTTTATTTTATTTTGTTTAATAATTTTTTAATGAATTTGTCAATCACTAGGATTAATAAGGAAGAAAGTTAGTGGTTTACACAATGGTTTGTTTAGAGAAGGTAGGGAGATGAATATCTAGTGAAGGAGTTTCTTTGTTCTAGTAGAAAAAAGTGAGTCCATGAGTGTATGAGAGTTGTTTGCATGGTCCTTTTATAGTGGGAGACAAACTTCACTACGTGTCTTGAGGCAATTGATATGGAAGTTTGATTTGATACTTTTGGTAGTGACGATGATACTACGTCCTAAGATAGGACGCTTGGTAATCAATGAATTTAAACTTCCATGCTGGTTGGTAGGTTGACTATGCATGCTCTTTTTTTATGTCGGTTACGTTAGGAGACACGTGTCAATTTCTCTTTAGGTACACTAGAAGATCCATGAGGTCTACTATGTAGGTATAACAATTGTCCCCCAAGCGAGAGAAGGTTAAAAAGTGACCTTCTTGAGCCTATTGGAGAAGTTCGCATCATAGGTGTAGATATTGAAGGTTTGGCTAGATAATTAGAAGTTCGTTTCAAAGCACTATATACTTTATGTGTGATTTTATTTTATTTAAGTTTTTATTTATACATGTATCAATTTTTTAAATTTGAAATTTGAATTATTGAGGCTTTTTAGCTTTTTATTGGATTTATGGTGAGGTAGAAAGATCCATATATATATTCTTATGTATTTAATGATGAAACTATTGAAGCGTGCGACATATTATGACGTATTTATTGGGTTCCCAATGTAATTGTCATTATCATTACTATTAAGGTATACGTGTCAAGTTATGATTGGAGCAACTTTTTACATATGAAAGTAGTGCACACATGTGTGTGGTAAATTAGTAAGTTTTGAAGTAATTGAATGGTTTTTGCTTTAACTTATTTTATCATATTGCTTTTAACATATTGTATCACGTGTTATTTTGACGGTTTTTTATGTTTAAAATGGATAATTGAGGTATGGGAATGAAAGGTATTGATTTTGGCATGAAAAGAGAGCATTTTGGCATGTTTTAGAGTCTCCTACACGTAAGGTGTGATACCTTTAGAGACAAGTATTGATACCTAACTTCTAGAATGAAAAAATCTATAGTAACTTAGCTAGGGTGTGACACCCCTAAACCGTATCCATCACCGAAACAGGGTGACAAAACATTATTGGAGTTTACAGATCAAATAAATAAACATTTTATATAATATAACATTCATGGCAGAAACCAATCAAAATCAAACATATTGTCCTTTATATTAGCCCTCGGTGCCCAAAATATGCATTAGAAAAAAGTTAGGACTAAATCAGGCACTCAAAGAATTTTTTAAAAAATATTGAAATTTTTCAAAGTTGCAGAGGTCACACGGTCGTATGGCCAGGCTGTGTGACTCACACGTTCAAGAGACATGCCTGTGTTTTAGGCCGTATGGGCATTTGAAATAAGGACACACGGTCGTGTCTCAGCCTATGTCTGGGCCCGTATAACTCTCTGACTTGGGTCATACGGCCAAGTCACACATTCGTGTGCTAGGCTATGTGAGCATACTAACTTGCATTCTTAAAAAGATACAGGGGACGCACAACCATGTCACTTGGGCGTGTGTTATACACGGCTGAGACATACCCCCGTGTTTCTACCCGTGTGGAAGAAAATATGTCATTTTTCAAGCCACATTTCTCACCAAATTGACATCAACCTAGACTTAACAAATTGCACATCATCAAGCCATAACAAGGCATTCAAAACAAGCTAAAAACAAATCTTAGACACGTATTATCACCACATACAACCAAAATGCCCTTAGGCACCTCTAATGACAACTTAGAAACATGTCAACTAAGCATCCAAACTTACCTAAATAATTACCTAACAAAGTTACCCAAGTTCACTACAATTCAAATACATACATACATATATCACTCATACTGACATCATAATTATACATTATTCTCATACCAATATATAAGTTGATTATATAAACAAAATATTATTTATAATATTTACATAAGCTAAACGTTGACTAAGACCGTACGAAAGCCTATACATGCCATATAATCTTTATTTAACGTTTCAAAAACTACCGAGATAAGCTGGATAATGTAACTTGAGTGCTGATCTGATCGCCCAATCTTCCAATGATCTACAAAGACATTAAACTATACAAATAAGCTTAATGAAGTTTAGTAAATTCGACGGGTTAAATAAAAATCTTATCAAACCTATTATAACAAGTCAAATAAATAAAATCATTTATGTCAACCACTGTCATTCACAACTTTACTTGATAAATACATTCGTATTTAAATCAATACAAACATAAATAACATGTATTTCAAATTCATTAAATAAATTACTTTATCGAAATCTTTCCATTCAAAAAACGACTTACAAATAAAAGTACATCGTCAACAGAAGTTTATAAGAGCTGGTCCTCCCGAATACACCAAGCTCGAAAGCTGAACAGAAGCTCGTAAGAGCTAATCCACCAATCACACCAAACAGAAAGTAAAACAGGAAAGTCCGTAACAAATGCTGAACCCTGGTTTTACTTGGGTAAAATGCTGATATCTCCCTCCAATACCATCATACACCAAATTACAAATGTACTCAAATCCCAAGTTCAATTCAAACCAAATATCCAATCCAATTTTATAATTCCAACAATAATTCATTTCCAACAATAGAATAAATGCATAATACTATTCAACAATTTATACAGATATTAAAATTTAATCATACGAACTTATCTGGATTGAATTTTAGTAATTGTAGAAGTTTAAGAACTATTCTACCATTTTTTTTTCATGAGTATCTACAGGATCTTGATCTAGAATATAAAAGTTACTAATTTATTAGCATATATTTCATTTCCAATTTATTTTACAATCAATACCCTTTTATTTTTCAAATTTATGCAATTATCGTAAACTTTTACAATATTTACAATTTAATCCCTTAATTAGTTAATCTATCAAATTAATTAATTTTCTTCAATCAATAATCTATCAAATATCCAAATTTTCACTATCAAATCCTAATATTTTAACCTTTTCACAATTTAATCCTAAAATCAATATTGAACAAAATCACTTTATAAAGTCATCATACAACATAATCAAAGCTCTAAATCCATGTTATTCATCAAAAACATCTTCTATTTATCAATAGAAACTTCCAAAATTTTTATTAAAATAAAAAATGAATGTATGGTCTAGTTGATCCTAATTAAAACAATCTCAAAAATATAAAAATTACAAGAAAAGGGTAATAATTGAACTCACATGAAGCAAAAATATGAAGAACCAGCTTAAAGAGCTCTATCCTATGTCGGTTTAAGCCGAAATTGAAGATAAATTTGCATAGGAAACTTTTAATTTCATTTGTTTGTTTTTAATTTCATCAAAATTACAATTTTGCTATTCAATCATAAGTATTGGCATATTGTAGGCTAAGATATTGGTTCCTTTTGTCTAGATATTCTTAATGGAGGCACTTCCTTCTTGGAGATTAATCGTACTCACATTGTTCTTATTCCAAAATTGCAAATCCGACCAGGTTAGTGCATTTTCAACCCATTAGTCTATATTCGGTTCTTTATAAAATTATCTTGAAAATAGTGGTAAACCGATTCTAGAAAGTGTTGAATGATTGTATTGATGAGGAATAAAATACTTTTCTTCTGGGTCGATAAATCACATATAATGTTCTTTTAGCATATGAGGTTTTGAATGTTTTGAAAAAAAAAAGGAATGAAAGGTTTTCTTGATTGAAACTTGATATGAGTAAAGCATACGATAGAGTGGAGTGGATGTTATTGAGGGAAGTAATGCTAAAAATGAGTTTTTTCAACTGGTTGGGTTGATTTCATTATGGAATGCATTAGTACGATTTCTTATTCCGTAGTGCTTAACGAGGAAACGGGAGAGGTCGTTACACTAGCTAGAGGCCTTAATCAGGGTGATCCACTTAGCCTTTATCTTTTTCTAGTATGTAGTAAGGGTCTTTCTGCCTTTATGAGATTAGCAATGAAGGATGGTTTATCAAAAGGGCAAAAATCTATCGTTGAGGGCCAAAAATATCTCATTTATTATTTTCCGATGATTGTATTCTTTTTGGTGAAGCCACAAGGGAATGAGCCTTGATCTTGAAGCAAATTTTGCAAGAGTATAAGAGAAGTTCGATCAATGTGTTAACTTTGATAAATCATTTTTTTTTTTTACAGTTCAAACATACAATAACAACAAAGAAGAATGATATCTGAAGAATTAGAGGTACGTTTTTCATTAGACTTGAAAAAATATTTAGGCCTTCTTAATATGGTGGGACGAAAAAAGAAACAAGATTTTAATTTGTTGAAAGATTGTATGCTAAGTCGTATTAAGAGTTAGTGTGTGAAGCCATTGTCATAGCGAGGTAATGAGGTATTTATAAAAAGTGTTCTTCAGGCCATCCCCACTTATGTTATGTCCTGTTTTCTTTTACCGAAGTCCCTATGCTTAGATTTGGAAGGAATTATTAGTTGATTTTGATGGCAAAAGCATGGGGGAAAGAAAGGGTTTAATTGGTGTTAATGGTTGAATTTATGTTATCTCAAGGAGAATGGGGGAATGGGTTTTTGAAGTTTAACGAAATTTAATTTGGCACTTCTACTAATGTAAGGTTGGCATTTAATGACTAATACAAACACGTTATTGGTAAGATCGCTAAAAGCAAAGTATTACCCGAAGTCGAATTTCATAAGTTCAAACTTGGGAGCTTACCCCTCTTATACCTAGAAGATCATATGGTCTACAAAGGGATTACTCCAAGAGGGTTTGTATAGGTGTGTGGTTACTAGTTCCAAAATTAATGTTTGGACAAAGGTGTGGGTTCTTGGATTAGAAGGGCACGAAATTCAGATAAGATCTATTGGCCAAAATATAGTAAATGTCTCTGATTTAATTGATCAACAAACTAGGAAGTGAGATTTTTAGTTGATTACCAATATGTTTAGTGCCGAGGAAGTAAGGAAGATTCTATATATTTCTTTAGCACAGACATTTCAGGAGGATTCGATTGCCTGGTGAGGTGAGGAGTTTGGGGTGTTCTTGATTCATAGTGGGTATAACATTCTTATACAAAATTCATTTTTATCTAGGCATTATACTGGAATCAAATAAATTATACAAATTTTTTTAAGAAGCTATGGAAACTTAACCTGCCAGAGAAGATAAAAATTACAGTCAAGAAGATTTTTCGAAATTATATTCCTAATTTCTACAACCTCTACAATAGAAGATTAGTGGGCCTCCGATGTGCTCAAGCTTAGAAACTCTTGAGCACTCTTTTCGGGATTGTATCACTGCAGTAGAAGTGTGGAACAAATTAAACATTTACTGGTATATGGAGTTCACGGTTGTTATCTTTCAGGATTGGCTTGATAATTTATTTTCTACCTCGTCTAATTAGATTTGCAGGATGGTGGGGTGTACCCTTTGGGTGTTATGGACTGAAAGAAATAAATATGTGCATGATGGGATTAAAAATCAGACTCAAGTAATAGTAGAAATGATTAAAGCTCAATTAGAAGAATTAGATGCCTTAAACAAACTGTTACCTGTTGCTTGAGTTGAGATTGTAAGATGGATGCCTTTAGAGAATGCTTTCATAAAGATAAATTTTGATGGGGGCTTTTCAAGCTCATTCCCTAAAATCATGTTCGGTGATTGTTATCAGAAATCAAAGGGGGTTGTTCTGGGGTCAACAACAATTTTTAATAATCACATACCAACGGGATTTGCTGCGGAAGCTATTACATATCTCCAAGCAGTCCGATTGGGCATTGATTTGGAGTTTCAAGATGTGGTGATCGAAGGCAATTCCCTTACGGTGATAAAGAATCTACAGGAAAACAAGAAAGATAATTCATGCATCAGTGCTTACATCTTAGATCTAAACTCTTTGAGGAAGAGATTTAAAAACTGTGTATTCTTACATATTCAAAGGCAGGGGAACCAAGTGGCTCATCTTTTGGCCACCGAAGGATTAAGGGGGGAAATGAATACTTATCTTCTTAACGGGGTGTCAGATTTTATAGAAGAGGCGGTGGAGAAAGATCGATGGGGAACGGTTGTGGGATTATCTTTGGTACTGTGAAATGAAAGTCGGGTTTAAGGTATTGTTAGGCTGCTCATCAATCGGGGAAAACAATAGTGAAGGAAAGTAAGAGTCAGGAGGAGAAAATAAATAGTGGTGATTTTTATGCCATTGTTGAATGCTTTTGATTCTAAAAGCCATAAGAATCTAGTTTTGGGAAATGGATTTTTTATTGTGATATGTCTTTTCAAAAGGCAGAGTCCATTAGAGGTGTGCATGGTCGGGCGGCCCGGCTCGGCCCAAAGGCCCGCCGGAAAAATGGGAGGGTTTGGGTAAAAATATAGGCCCGAAAAATGGGCTTGGGTAAAAAATGAGGCCCGTTTAGAAAATTGGCCGGGCTTCGGGCAAGATTTTTTTGACCCGGGCCCGGCCCGATTTTAATATTAAATTATTTTTAAATTTTTTTATTTTAAATTTTAAGTAACTTTAGTTTTTTTTACTTTACTTTTTTTTTGTTTTTAATGTTATTTTGATATTGTACAATTTTTGTTATTAATATAATTTAGTTCTTAATTTAGTTCTAATTTGTTTCAATTTTTTAATTTTAATATAATTACTTTTTATTATATTTTTAATTTATGTATTATTTTAAGAATTATTTTAGTCCCATTTTTTATTTTTTTATTTTAATATTTGTTTTTATGTTTTAAATGCATTTGATTTATTATATTTTAAAATTTTTTATTTAATAAAAAAAGTAAATTTTTTTAAAATATGGCCGGGCCAGGCTCGGGCCTATAATTTTTTTCTCGGGTCGGGCTTGGACAAAATTCTAGGCCCATATTTCGGGCCCGGCCCGGGCCTTGAAAACGGGCCAAAATTTTTTATGGGCCTAGCCCGAACTCGGCCCGGCCCGGCCCATGCACACCTCTAGAGTCCATTAATTATTGTTTTTAGGAAATGATATTTGACTATTTAAGGGGTTTTAGTTTTCCATTTATTATGGCTGTTAGACTGTTTTTTATTTATTTATTAATATATTCTAGCTATGTTATTTCAAAAAAATAAAAATAAAATGCGAATGAGTTAAAAAGCAATAATCTAATAATTAAAATTTTGAAATACTGATATTAAAAAAAATAATGGTAATTGAATTTTAATGAATTCATGTGAAATACATAAATGTGTTAACAAAATATGATAATGGATAAATAGAGAATACATCTGATCATGGGCTAGGCTATTTATCCGAAAAATGGGAGGGTTTAGACAAAAATATAGATCTAAAAAATGAGTTTAGACAAAAAATGAGGTTCGTTTTCTAAACAAGCCGGGCCTCAAGTAAAAGTTTTTTGGCCTGGGTCTGGCTCAGCCCGAATAAATTAATTATTTTTAACAAAAACTATCTTGTTTTTTTTTTTTTTGTTGTTCTTGGTATTTTTGTGTTGTTTTTGCTGTTATTTTTACTGTTATTTTTTTCTTGTTTTTGCTGTTTGTACTGTTATTTTTGCTGTCTGGGTGTTGTTTTTTGTGCATTTTTTTATTTTGTTTCGTTACCCTTTTTAATGTTGTTTCGTTATCTTTTTTAATATTATTTGAATATTATAGAACTTATATTTTGTTGTTAATTTTGTTACTATTTTAGTTGCAACTATTTTAGTATGAAGAACTTTTAATGTATTTTAAATTTGTTTATTGTTTTAATATTTGTTTTAATATTTTAAAGTGTATTTGATATATTATAATTTTTTTTTAAATTTGTTGTATGTAATAAAATAATCTAGAAATAATAATTGGGCCGGGTCAGATCGGATCAAATTTAGCTTCTATAATTCGATTTAGGCATGAACAAAATTTTAAACCTATTTTTTGGACTGAACCAAACCTAAACCTAAAAAATTGACTTAAAATTTTGTTGAAACGGGCCACGACGAATTTTAATAGAGAATTAAAAGAAGAAAGTATAATTATGTGAAGTGTAAGGAAATTGTACAAGATAAGTATGGTTAAATAAAATAGATAAAAGTTTATTACAGTTTATAGTTTTATAATAATATTTATAACTTATAATTTATTAAAATTCCAATCCAATGTTATATATAATTTTAAGTGCATGAAAATTTAGGAAAAATTACATTTAATAGTTTTATAATAATGTGTTTGTAAATAACGTTTTAACAAATAATACATTCATTAATTACATAGATATTTATTCGAAAATATTTCTTATTTATTAACGTAATATAAAAAGCTATAAATATAAATTTATATTTAGTATATTTATATTTAATTAAATTAATGTGTCACTGACAATAAACTATAGGCAATGGAATATTGCCATTGCTAAAATTGGGGTCCAAAGAAATTCAATGTTCTTAGCATGGTGTTAGAAAATGGAAAATGGTTCTGATTTTTAGTTTGTAATGTTATGTACTATTAATGGTGAGGTATTTTATGGTTTATATTTAGGATTTATGATTATTTTTTTCAATAATATTATCTTTAAAGTTCGAATTTTAATTTTTTATTAAAAGTGTATTGTGTCTTACCATTACATCCAATCACTTATTAATTTACATCAATTTTTATAATTTAATATTAATTAAAATAAATTATTTTATTTTAATTTTTTTATGTCTTTAATTTTTGTTGAGAGGTTTTTTTTTTTGCTATAAATTATAATTTGATTCTAGTTCATTTTTATTAAATACAAATATTTCAAATATAAATGAAAAATAAAAATATTATCACTTTATTAATAATAAATTGTAAATTTATTAAAATATAATGTACCTTCGTACATTGCACAAGTTTAAAACTATGTATAATTATTTAAGAAAAAATATTTATTTTATTATTACGAGATATTGCACGATCACAATAGGAGTAGAATTTTTTAAAAATTACTTTTAAAATATTTATGAAAACAATAAAAGTAACATTTGATGTATTTTTTGAAATAAATATTTTTAAATTAAAATTAAAATTAATTAAATTCATAAATTAACTTGTGATAGATTAAAGGCCCATTTGATTAGACATTGAATTACCAAGTTGCCTCAAATTTACAGAAATGGGATTTGAACACGTGTTAACCAATCCATTAAGTAGTACACAAACTAATTGAAACCGACTTGTAAGTTTATCAGAATTCCCAGGAACAGTCAAAAGTCTGTTTGGAATTTGAAATCTCGACCCTCTTAAAAGAGACGTTATAAGCTTTTTAATTCCACTTCGTTTTAATTACAAAATTTTAAGCAAAACAATTTTAATTTTATTATTTTAAAAAACAAAATGGAAAACCCCTATGCTATTATTTACTCTGTGTCTCCATTTATTGCTTTGAACTACATCACACATACACACAAACACACACTTCTCTCTTTCTTTATCTCTCAGTCCTTTTCTCACTCTCAAAGGAGGAGCCTTTCACTTTTGTTTCTCCCAAAAATCTCAAATTTAAGCTGAACCCCATTGCAATGTTCTGTCCTTTTCTCTATATTTAAGTTGAACCATGAAATATTGTTGCATTTAAGCTGATCTCATTCATTGGATTTCAGTGTAAGTCTTTTTCTTCCATTTAAAGTTCTGGGTTTCTTTTTGTTTTTTTTTTTTTTTGGGCGGGGGATTTGGCAATTGCTTTTCTTATCAAATTGCTGTTTATTGATCATTGTGTTGTTGGTTTGAGCCTCTATGTTTATTTGTTGTTTGTCAAAGAATTGTTTTCTTTAAAGGATTGTGCCCTTAAAATATTTGAATCTAGTCTTCTTTATGGATGTTGAATTAAATTGAATTGCTTGCTATATTATAGGGGCAATTTCTCTCTTTCTATCATTCTCAGACAGCCTTTTATTTGCAGATTTTATTAGAATTGGGACCTAAGGTGTTTTTTCTGGTAAAATGAGAGTATGCAATTAGTTTCTACAATTTTTTTTTGTTAATCCCCCTTAGTACCATAGGAACTTCATCTGTTAAAGCTAATTTCAAATGGTATGATATGGTAGAGATGTTGATATAGAAGGGCTTTGACATTATAAGTTGCTTGTCACCGGAAAGTGTGGGAATAAAAGAGCTAAATATCTTAAGAATGAGTACATTGTGACATAGATTTAAGATGGTGACAATGTGATTTTTGTGTTCATTTCATGTTCGTATATTGTCTTGCTTGTTTGACAAATTTTAGCTGTTTGAAATTCTGCCAAGTCAATAGCAGAAAAAAAGGTGTGCAATGTCTAGTTAAGTGGGATGAAAAATGAAGATACAGATGCTACATTTGGCCGTGTTTTGTGTTTTTAGAGATCTCAGGGTAAGAAGAAACTAGTTCATCGCCATTGATAGGCTTTTAACATCCTTTTTAGGGTACCAGATAGATATCTGATCTTCCATTTCATCTGATAAAATATTGACTGAAATTACAAAGAAAGCTCCTATCTTGGAGTGTTGAATAGCATGCATATGCTTTTTAGAAAAAAATAGTCAGAATTTCAATTTGGTCCATACTTAACTGTTTGTTGTGTCTAATAATGTGTGCAGATGGATTTGGCTGGTGGAGTGGAGTTTCTGTCTCTCTTGTATCATTTGCTTGTATAAGTTAAGCAGTTCAAATTCTGCTTTTATACAATGGGGGTTGACAAAGAAGAATCAAAAAATGGAGGTTATGTAGGTGGATTTTTTCAGCTATTTGACTGGAAAGCGAAATCTCGGAAGAAGTTATTCTCTAGCAAGTCTGATTTTCCAGGTATAATTTTCTTCCCTATACAGATAAGAATGCAACATGTTTCTTGGCTTGCATGGTAAGCATATGCAATTGCAAATTATATTCTTGTGCTATAATACCGTCTTTTTTTATGTTTGCTAATGTTTTCTTTCCCCTTCAATTTTTTAGAGCGATCAAAACAGGGAAAGAGAAATGATGGGAACTTGCCGATGACACGACTCCATCTGGTGAGAACTAGCAAATCTCAGTTGAATTCAGGGTTGATCCTTTTACACTCTTGAACAGTAGCACTTCAATCGAGATTCCTTTACAATTGTTGCTGTGATTATTGCAGACTGATGAGGATGAAATTGGAGCCGGGACAAGCATAAAGGGAAGTAGCGATTATAGTTGTGCTTCCTCAGTCACAGATGATGATATGTATGGTACTAGGGCCCCCAGTGTGGTTGCCAGGCTTATGGGATTAGATTCGTTACCCACATATTCTGAGCCATACTCCACCCCTTTGTTTGACACTCAATCTCTTCGAGATGCTCATTTCCAGAATAGAAACCTTAATTATCATCATGACCAACTAGGAGTTTATCCTGGAGATCTTTTCAGTAAGATTGAGGGCCCTGCGAGGAACTTTATGGAGTCAATGCCTCAGAAGACAGTCAGCAAGCCTATAGAGAAATTCCAAATCGAAAGTTTGCCCCCTAAGGCAGCTAAAACAATTCCCATTACCCACCATAAACTTTTGTCTCCTATCAAGAGTCCTGGTTTTATTCCGATTAAGAATGCGGCTCACATAATGGAAACAGCTGCACGAATTATTCAGCCTGGCCTACAAGCCACAACTAGAGCCAAAATGCCTCAAGTTGGTTCGTCCTCAGTGCCGGTGAAAGTTCGTGATTTCAAAGAAAAAATGGAGGCTGCGCAAAAAATGCCTGTGGTCAGATCTTCTTCTCTGCCCTTGAAAGCTCAAGATTTAAAAGAGAAAACAGAATCTGCACATAAAACATCAAGGCTCACTGAAAGGACTAGAAGGCCAGTTGAGTCAAATGCGGTCAAGTATCTTAAAGGACAATCTTTGAACAAGAGCTGGAATGGATCCATAGAGACAACATCACCCAGGACTTCTGATACTGAAGAAATTTCTTCTGCTTTAAAGAATAAAGGGAAGTCGATATCACTTGCAATCCAAGCGAAGGTCAATGTGCAGAAAAGAGAAGGATTAGCTTCGACCAGCAACCGGAGTTTGTTAGGGTCGAAAGACCAGAGTGAGGTTAGGTGTAGTCAAGCCTTCAAGAGTCAACCAAGTACTCAAAAGAGTTTGCATAAGAAACCTTCAATGCACAATTCTTCTAGTGTACTCAGGCAGAACAATCAGAAGCAGAACTCTATAGCCGATAAGGACAAATTACCTTCAAAGAATGTGGGTGCCAATTCGCACAGTAGAAAAGTGCTCTCTGGGGATTCCGCTTTTGCGCAACATAGAATGTCAGTTAAAACTGTTGGAAATTCCAAAACTGGCTCGAGGAAGTTGGGCTTAGTTACAGCGGATAGCGAAAAAGGAGGTCCATATTCCAGTACAAAGAACCCGAGGAAGAAAAGATCAATAGATAGGGATTTTGAGAAAAATCAGGTTGTTGATAGTGTGTTGATTGACAGAAACCAGAAGGAAGATCATCCTGTTACAGAAAGGAACATCAGCTGGGTTGAAGATAGCAAGAAGAAAGGCATGGATGTTGTCTCATTCACATTCACAGCCCCGCTTACCCGTTCAATGGAAACATCTCAGGTTTCTCAGAAAAATAACAGCTTTTGCTTGGATAATCGGGGTAAGAGATTGTTGCCTGACACTGAGAGTCTGAAGTTGCCTTCATCAGGATATAATGTGATAGGGGGAGATGCTTTAAGCATGCTTTTGGAACAGAAGCTAAGAGAATTAAGTAATGCGGTCGAATCGTCCTGCCAAAAGTCTCTCAATTCAGGATCACCTTCTAGTTCTACATCATTTTCACAAGATTTTGCGCACAGCACTCCTAATGCTTTTAATAGCTTGCCCCCGTTACATGATAAACTTGGTAGTTGTCACAGTTCCAATCTTTCCTCTGCTGATTTTCTACAGTTCGGATTGAAACACAAGCTTCAGGTAAAAGATTTAGCATTTCTATCTGCAGCTTGATTGTGTGTCACCTTTGAGATTTTAATGGTTAACCATTTTTCTTCTCAAGCACGAAAGACTGTTGTTATTAAATGCATCAAAACTATTTCATGAATCGATATTTAACACTGTTATGGTACATTCAGGGAGGAGTTGATGAATGCAGTAGCAGCCCTCTTGATGCTTGGCAACCTAGTCCAGTTTCTATCCTTGAACAGACGTTTTCAACTGAAAGCTGCAACTCTTCAGATAGTACTGATAGTTTCAGTATAGAAGGTAAAGCTCGTGGCTTACCCTTTATGTTCAATACTGAATCTATGCTATAAGTTTTTCTATGGGTATACTAATGCGTATCCCGGATATTATTTCAGGAAGTAAGCAGTGTTCATCTGTCCAAGCTCAGGAAGTTCTTGGTCTAAGTTCTTTAAAGAAGCTACGCTCACTTGAAGCTGATACAGAGTTATCAGATTCTGCTTCCTCCATGTATTCAAGAACTGTGGCTAAATGTAATGAAAATATTGTTGTTATGTCAGAATCCATGAAATCATCCAACTGGGAACTAGAATATGTGAAGCTGATACTGTGTAACGTGGAGTTAATGTTCAAGGACTTTGCCTTAGGCCGTGCTCGTGAAACTATAAATCCTTATCTGTTTGATCAGTTGGAAAGCCAAAGAGTTGGATTTGGACGTGATGGTGAGTCGAGGCTAGAACGGAAGTTACTATTTGATTCAGTCAGTGAATGCATGGACTTGAGATGCAGACGGTATGTTGGTGGAGGATACAAAACGTGGACGAAAGGGATGACAATCCTGAGACGAAATGAGTGGCTAGCTGAAGAAGTGTACAAGGAGATATGTGGGTGGAGAGGCATGGGAGATTGCATGGTGGATGAGCTTGTGGACAAAGACATGAGAAGCCAACATGGAAAGTGGCTGGATTTCAAAGTAGATGCGTTCGCACTAGGAGCAGACATCGAGGGTCAAATACTGAATGCCTTGGTTGATGAGATGATTAGTGAGTTCTTGCCATTTTAAAAGCTTTGTCAGTAATGTACGGTGGTTGAGTTTATGCACATGGAAAATGGGTTGGCTTCTTTAAAGGTGATGATGCAGCAATCTGTATATGGAGAAGGGGGGGGGGGGGGACAATGAGGGCCAAATATTGAAAGCTTTTTTGGCAGCTGAATATGATCATCAATGACAGCGATGATGTACTCTTTAAGCATTAACTTTTGTTTTGTCACTGCAAAATTTCTAGTGTATGTTGGTTCTCTTCATATATATATATATAGAGAGAGAGAGAGAGTTATCATCCCTTGGGGATCTTATTCTTGTAATCGTGAAAGATTCTTTAAAGTTAATTCTTCAAACTATTGTGAAGTCTCTCTTTCAAGTCAATTTAACGAATCATGGACGATATATGAACTATACAAATAGTCTTCAAAAGTTAAATTATGGATTTATGATCACTTGCGTATTTAATTGTTATATTTTGATCATTCCATAAACTTTCTTGTTGTCTCCCTAATAAAACGATGACGATAACTCTAAAAATATTTTAAAAAATAATAATATTTTATTTTATTTTATTAAAATTCATAATTTATATTCTACCATTATAAAAACATTTTTTTAAAATGCATGATTATGCAAATTTAAAAAAATAGAATTTTATAAAATTCTGATAAAATTTAATCGGATTTAATCCTGTATTTCTATATGATTTGAAAAGAAGAGATATTATTATCCCTCTATGTAGACCTAATAATTCATACACCACGTTTTATATATATATATATATATATTTTGGTGTCATAATCATGATTAAATTATAAGGATAAGGATTTTGGAGATTGAAAATAAATTTTCATTACACACAAAACAAACATCTTATCATATGACTTATCAAATCAAGTTAAAAAGGCACTGAAAATAATAATAATAATAATAATAATAATAATAATAATAATAATAATAATAATAATAAGGGTAACTTAGTCTTACTTAACTTTTAGAATATTTTTATTTTCGTCAATAAAAATAAAATCTTTATAATTTTCTCACCTAATTTTTAGTGTTAAATCTTTAACAGTGATTGACTGTATACACCACATTATATTTACACTTTTATTTTAGTCACCCAACTTTTAGGTCGTTTTCATTATGGTACCCAAAAATAAAAACTAAAATAATATGCATTAAAAATTTATCAATTTATACTTGTTTATCTCTTATCTCTTTGTCAAACATTCTAAATATTTTTTTAAATATTAAAATTTTAAAACATCAAAATCAGTTAAATAAATTATTAAAATTTCTTATTCAATATTGAAATTAATTAAATTAGTTAATTTAATCTCCTTCTAAAATATAAAATTTTATTGTATGTTTCTAAATTAAAATCTGTAATGACCTGAAAGTCAGTGGTATCATAAATGGTGGTTTTAGAATTCTGTATTTCGATGATAGAGTCAGTAAATATTAATAATTAATATTTACAAGGGTACTATAGTATTATACTGAAGTTTGGTCTAATAATTTTGATTATTTAGAAAGCTAGACAAGGTATAAGTGTATCGGTTCTAAAGTCAGTAGTTTTAGAAATTGAGATATTAAAATCTCGTTTTCATAAACCGTAAATGCAAATATTTTTATTAAAATATTTATGGAGTTATGATACAACTGAATTGAATTTCAGTCAAATAATTTTATCGAATTAGGAATTAATTTAAGCATAAAGACTAAATTGTATAAATGATAAAAGTGATAATTGTTAAAGATTTTTAATTAAAAGATAATGTAAAGGGCTTAAATAAAAAATAAACTTAGACGAATGTATGTTTATATTATAAAATATTAAAGATTAAAATTTATAAAAAAAATGAAAACATAATTAATAAAGTAAAGATAAAATTTTGGTGTAATGAAAGAGAAAGTATTCGTTCTCTTTTCACCTTTAAAAATTCGAAGCTAATTAGGGAGAAAGGTAGACCAACGGCAAGGGCTTTCAAGCTTCAATTTCATTAGTTTAATTTATTTATTATTTATTTTTTTTTTGTAATTTTTATGTTTTTTTAAAATTTTGGGAATTCAAATTAGTTGACTCATGTTATATTTTCATTATTGTTAAAGTTTGTGGATGTTAACATTGTTGAGTAATTGAAGTTTTAGGGATTAATTTGATAGACTTTTAAGTTTAGTATTGAAAAAAGATTAAATTGTAGAGTCAATTGATGATTTTATGCAATAGGAATTAAATTGCACAAAGCTCAAATTTTGGGGTAGAAATGACAAATAGGAAGTTAAATTAGGCCCAGAGTGAAATCGGTATAAAAATTAGAGGCTTAATTTGAAAGTTATGTTAGTCCCGGTTTTAGGGGCTAAATTGAATAAAATAATAAATTAACATAAATTAGCAATTGAATGTGAAAATGATTGTGTATTAATGATTTGGTATATTTATGTTATTTCGTAGCTAACGTCAACTCAAATCTCTCAAAACGGAAAGGAAAGGATAAAATTATCAACAAATAGCTTGGAGTTTACGATTTGTGTTTCTATGATCCGAACCATTTCAATTGATGCATTTATGAACTGCATTGCATGGTAAGATTATAAGGTGAGTTAAAAATGATAAGAAGAGCTAAATTGATTCAATTCAGATTTGTTATTTGCGATGATGACTAAAGTGAATAATTTTGAAAATATCATATAATGATATAAATATGAAATTGAATCTATTTTGAGATGTGATGTATATATTGTTGCATATATGTATTGGAGAATGATGAATGAAATAACGTTATGGATTTGGGACATTGACTATAAATGAAATTGAATAGAAGATACCAGAGTTAAGTCCAGAAATGTGAATCTAATATTAAAGCGATAAAATCATTTCGATTGTTATATGGAGATATGTATATGTTACAACTATTTTAGATTGATTTGTTATAGTAAATTGAATTGTAATATTAAATGGTGCATTATGACATAGCTCTCCAATATTAGTTTGCATTAGATCTTGCTGTTAAGTCATGCATTACATAATTTATATTATAATCTAATGGTAGATATAGAAATACCACTGAGTTATACTCAGCGTACGACTTTATTTTCCATATGCGAGTTAGGTACTTTACAATTCGATTGTCAACTCAGCATCCAATGACAATCCCGAACTCAATCGTAGGTGATATTTTAAAATTTGGTCATGGCATGTACTTAAGTTGTCTTTTGAGCAATTAATGTTTTATTTCAAGTTTCTTGTTGCATTTTGAGGATTATGTATATGTATATATGTGTTTGATTACAATGGTCATGAAAATGACATTTTGATGAATAGATTGACTTGTACATTTGCTTGTTTAGATGGTGATTGGATGATGTGATAAGGAATAGGTACATAAAGGTGATTTGTAAATTTATGTATGCTTAAAATGAGTTGGTAGGCTTGGTGTATATAACTTGCTTGAATGGTCATTTTGTTGTATAACTAGTTGTTAGTTGAGGTTCTATTGATGGCTTATTGGAATGATATGTATGTGATGTTTTAGTGATTTTGAATTGTCAATTGAGGTGCTAAATGTGGCATATTAGTTAGGTACTTAGATTCATTAAAATAAATGATGTTTTTGCATGAAATTAAAGTTTTTAAATTGCTTAAAGTATGGTATATTTAGTTGTTTGTGGCATAAGTGAAGCTGGGTTGTTAAGCTTGCGTTAAAAGGTATTTTCAAGTACACTCGAGTTGAGACACGATTGTGTGCCATACATGGGCATATGGCACAGCCGTGTGGTTCGTAAAGTTTTAGGTGATTTTGGTGCACACGACTACAGTATATTACATGGCCCGATGACACAACCATGTGACCCATTCCACACGGCTACAATCCCTTCACATGGTCAGGGAACACGGGCGTATGATCCCTGTTTGTAAAACTTTTCTATCTTTTTGTTTTTGATTCAATTTGATCCCTAATTGTTATCGGATCAATTTTAAGCTTTCGTAAACTCAATATAAATCCGAGACTGAATGAATTGCATGTTGTATTTGATTATATATTTAAATAAATTGATGTTGCATTAACATTTGAATTAGGAAATGTAATTAAATGTTTTGTTCTTGCTTATAGTACCTTATAGCTTAGGTTCGACGATCGAACTAGGTAAGGAGTATTACAAAATTAACTCAAAGAACTCATTTTTAATAATTGTCTACGAAACTCAAAGATTCTTTTGATTATATGATCTTGAATCTTTCATGTTAAGCTAAAAGGGAAGAAAAATTCTTTTAGTTAATTTAATTAATTAATTTTATCTTCCATACCAAACAAAACCTAAAATTTTTCATCACTTCTTTACCCAAATGAAGAATAAGCAATTAATTTTAATTAATTGTAAGGATTTTTCTTTGCTTTTAAGTTAGCGTGAAAGATTCGAGATTATATACTTAAAAGAAGTGTAAGTTTCGTAGAAAATTCTTAAATATGAGTTATTTAAGTTGATTTTGTCAAGGGTTAAAATTTAGCAGGGTTTAAATTAATGAGGGATGAAATGAAAAGAGCGCAGCCAATTATTTGACATAATTGATGAAGGGTGAAATGAGAAGGGCATAAAGTGAGACTGCGATAGTAAATTTGCAACGCCAAAATAGAGTTTCAGGACAAATCCAACATTGAAGAAGCCGTAAGAGAGCAAAACAGTGACAACAACTGTATTGATTACTACAAATATGTCGTATTTTTTTCCCCCTACCCATAATTCATATTAAAATTTAAAATAAATCTCTTTAAATGATTTTTCTTGAGACTTTCTATGAATTTTCAATTGCTTAAAAATTTATACTTATTGTATTTTAATTAATTTGTAAAATTTAACTTTTGTTTTATATTTTTTTTTTTGCAATTTGTAATAATTTTTATATTTTAAAAAATATTTTATGATTTTTTTATAATCACATCTATGATAAACCTAGACAAAATATTGTCCAACTGTAAATGAACGTAGACGATCATTTATCTAGGTTAATTCTAGATGTGTATTTTTAGAAATATTCTTTTAGGATTTTTAATTTTTTATATACATGTTTGTCCACGTGGAATGCCGTGTTTCAAGTTTCCTATTGATTTTTTTTTTAATTATGTCAACATTCATTAACAACCAAACTGATCAATTTAACATAGGAACATCATTGATTTTTTTTCATTTCTAAAGGCTCAATTGAGTGCACTTTTTCTATGAAGATTTAATTTATTTTTTATTTTCTACTAAGGACTTTTTTTTAATACTCTTTAGCCATAAATATATAACCATAATAACAACTAACTCAAATCTTAATCATCAATCATGAAGTGTGGTGTGGTGATCACTCATGAGAAAAAATAACATTTTATAGCCAATTCTTTACCTCTTCTGAGAGCCCCATAACGAGAAGATCAGTTATGCTGTCGACACTGGATATTGATGGAGAATATGGGCTTAACAATGTTGTGAGTAGCAGTAGGATAATTGATTTTTTATTTTCTATGGAGGACTTTTTTGACCCTTTAGCCACAAATATATAACTATAACAATAACCAACTCAAATCTTAACCATCAATCATGAGATGTGATGTGGTGATTACTCATGGAAAAAAATCACATTTCATGGCTAATCTTTTATCTCTTCGGAGAACCCCAATAATAAGAAGATTAGTTATTGCTGCCGACAATGGATACCGACGGAGAATATGTACTTAACAACATTGTGAGTAGCAACAGGGCCCAAAGGAGGATTAAGATTAAATATGACCAAATTTGATTAGAATTTGAATTGATTTTTAATTTTTAAATTTTTTTTAAATATGTATAGAATATTTTCTAATTTTTTAGAATTATCATTAAAAAATTTAAAAGCATCAAACTGGAATTTTAATTATACTTTAAAAGCCAAAAGAATTATTAAGACAACATGCCATGTCATCTTTTCCTTAAAAGAAAATAATGGAAGTTAACGAGGATGGATCAAAATGAAATAATCCAATAATATAGGTGGCTACAATATAAATTTTAATAATTGAATGATTAAAATGTAATTTTAATTTTGATTCAATAACCTTTTAAAAAAAAGGGTTAATATGCATGTTGACACCTGAATTATACCTCATTCATCAACGTGGTACCTATGTTATTTTTTTTTTCTCTTGGTACGTGTAAAATCACCCCGTTAATAGCTTAACCCCAAACCATGACGGAAATCCAACATGGAGTTGTGGACCAACCCAATGATACCACGTGTTATTTTATCTTTTCCACGTCAGTTTTATATTAATGGGTAAAAGTAAAACATTTTGAACCAAAATATTCAGATGGAAATTACAATACAATAAAATAAAATAAAAATAAAAATTTAAACAAAGTTAAGCAATGATAATAATTTCATGAAACAGAACGCTACATTACCCAAAACGGAAAGAAACAAAAAGAAAAAATTAACGATACCCTAAACTCCATTGATTCACAGTGCTTTACATTGAAGAAAACTTGTACTTAAAAAAGAAAAAAAGCTGAAGTCATTAGTAAGGAGTAGGGGCCCAAATCACATCTGAACCACTACCCATGTGAAACACCACAAAAATCTGCCCCACCACCACTGGATGACACCGTGTTTCACGCTTCTTCATCTTCTCCTGATAAGAAGGGTTGTTAACGGTGGCAGCCGCAGCCAAAGAGCTCCGACTGGAGGACACACTATAGAGATGGAGAACGGCTTATGTGGGGTTGGTGTAGAATGTCACGTCAGAAATACAAAATCAAATGAAGACAAAAATAACTAGAAATATTGCATTATTGAAATGGAAACCCAAAACTATGCCTATAATGTCGACATTCTAACCTTCCTCATTTATGAGGTAAAATCTTTTATTTATTATACAATATTTAATATATGCGTTAATAAAGCATTTAAGTAAATTTTATTTATAGTTTTGCATCGAATGTTAATTACTTATAAATTATAAATAGAATTCTTACCTGAGTGAAATAAGATATGAGAAAAAATCTCTTGTATTTTCATCTACTTTTATTTATTGTTTTATTAATTTTTCTATAACACGTTATCAGCACGAGCTTCTACGAGTTTATTGTGAAGTTCACGTCATTTCGACTTTATATAATTTGCCTGTATAACTCTCGTTAAACTATATACGGTATACATATTTTCATAATTCTTTTATTTTATTTTCTAGATGAAATATTTGCTTTGGGTAACATTTGCACATTTATTTTTACAACTAAAATCTAATAATGATAATTATATATACATTTTTTTATTAAAAGAAATTTCAATTAATTTAATTTGTGTTAAGTTATTATTATCACTATTTCCCTTTATGCCAATATTTGACATACATATTATTATTTAGCAAATTTGGTATATATAATTGAATTATTTTACGATTGAGAATATTTATTATTTTATTAATATTTTTTTATTTTGATTCAAGTGATTATAATGTCAAATCTTGCCAAAATTGAATTTGCGGCTTTAGACATCTCAGGCAAGAATTATTTGTCATGGGTGTTAGATGCTGAAATTCACCTAAATGCTAAAGGTCTAGGAAATACTATATTAGCAGATAAAGAAGCATCTAATCAAGATAAGGCAAAAGCAATGATTTTCATCTGTCATCATCTGCATGAAGGATTAAAAGTGGAATATCTCACTGTGAAAGATCCTATTGAGTTGTGGAAAAATTTGAAAGAACGGTTTGACCATCAGAAAACTGTGATACTCCCTAAAGCTTGTTATGATTGGATGCACTTATGATTGCAAGATTTTAAGATTGTAAGTGAATACAATTCAGAACTTTTCAAAATTAGTTCTCAACTAAAATTATGTGGAGAAAACATAACTGATGAAGACTTGTTAGAGAAAACATTTTCAACCTTTCATGCTACTAATGTGCTCCTGCAGCAGCAACACCGTGAAAAAGGTTTTAAAAGGTATTCTGAATTAATTTCATGCCTTTTTGTGGCTGAACAAAATAATGAGCTGTTGATGAAAAATTATGGAATTCGTCTTACTGGTTCTGCACCATTCCCTGACGTGAATGTAGCAGTACACAATAATTATGAAAATAGAAAATATAGAGGTCGCGGTCGTGGCCATGGTCGTGGACGTAGTGGGGAACGTGGTCGAGGACGTATTAGTAATCGTTATCATGGTGGTCATAACAATGATACTTTTAACCACAAGAAAAAGAATAACAATGAATGACAAGAAAGAAGTGGTCAAAATAATCCTTCAAAGATTGTTGAGAATATATGCTACCGATGTGGTATGAAGGGGCATTGGTCACGTATCTGTCGTACCTCTAAGCATTTAGTGAAACTTTATCAAACATTCATTAAAAAGAAGGGAAAGCATATGGAGACAAATTTTATATCCCAAAATGATGAAATGGAGGCAAAAGATGAAGATATTCACTATAATATTAAAACTAACCATGCCTACAAGGATGATAAATTTAATGACCTTAATAATATAACTCACCTAGATGTGACAGATTTCTTTGAGAATCATTAGAAAAATTGATGTTATTTTGACATTTTTATGTTGTTTTAAGTATATTTTATTTTATTGCATAAAGAATAAATTATATATTTAATAAATATTTGCAATGTTTCTCATATTATATTTTGTTTGTTTTTATGAAGAATATGAATATTCAACAAAATTTCGATGGACCCAAAATCAATGGAGACATATGTCTTGCAGATAGTGCTACAACACATACGATATTCAGATAAAAAATATTTTTCTCATTTGACAATGAGTAATGCCCATGTTAATACAATATCCGGTAGTTCAAAACTTATTGAAGGCTCTGGAAGAGTGATTATATGATTACATAAAGGTGCAAAATTTGTCATTGATGATGCTTTATATTCCACTAAGTCTCAAAGAAATTTATTGAGTTTTAAAGATATTCGTCTTAATGGATATCATATTGAGACTATGAATGAGAAAAATGTTGAATATCTATATATTACAAATGTTGAATGTGGAAAGAAATATGTTTTGGAGAGGCTACATGCTTTTTCATCAGGTTTATATTATACACATATTAGTGCAATTGAGTCATATGTTACTACAAACCAGAAGTTTGTAGAACCACATACTTTTACTATTTGGCATGACCGATTAGGCCATCCTGGATCTATTATGATGTGAAGAATCATCGAGAACTCAATTGGACACCCTTAAAAAATTAAAAGATTCTTGAATTTAAGGATTTATCTTATGTCACTTGTTCTCAAGGAAAATTGATTATTAGACCATCACTAGCTAAAGTTGGGATTGAATCTCCCACATTTCTAGAACGTATTCAAGGTGATATATGTCGGCCCTTTCATCTACCATGCGGACCATTCAGATATTTTATGGTATTAATAGATGCATCTAGTAGGTGGTCACATGTGTGTTTATTATCGACTCGCAACTTGACGTTTGCGAGACTACTTGCTCAAATAATTCGATTAAGAGCACAATTTCCAGATTATGCAATCAAAACTATTCGTCTTGATAATACAGGTGAGTTTACATCCCAAGCTTTTAATGATTATTGTATGTCAATTGGGATAAAAGTTGAACATCCTGTAGCTCATGTTCATACACAAAATGATTTAGCTGAATCGTTTATCAAACGCCTCCAACTAATAGCTCGGTCATTGTTCAGGAGAACAAAACTCCCTGTTACAGCTTGGGGATATGCTATTTTGCATGCAGCAGCACTTGTGTGCTTAAGGCCAACAAGTTATAATAAGTACTCCCCATTACAATTGGCTTTTGGTCAGAAGCCAAATATTTCCCATCTTAGAATTTTTGGATGTGCAGTATATGTTCCAATTGCTCCACCACAACGCATAAAGATGGGTCCTCAAAGGAGGTTGGGAATATATGTTGGTTATGAATCTCCTTCTACAATTAAATATGCTGAACCATTAACTAGAGATTTATTTACTGCACGATTTATTGATTGTCATTTTGATGAAACAACATGCCCAACATTAGGGGGAGAGAAAATACAACTGGTAAAAGAAATTACATGGAATGGATCATCATTATCTCAATTAGATCCTTAAACAAATCAATGTGAACAAGAAGTTCAAAGGATTATACATTTGCAAAACATTGCCAATCAACTGCCAGATTCATTTACTAACCTAAAGAGAATTAAAAAATCTCACATACTAGCTGAAAATGCTCCAATACAAATAGGTATCCCAATAGGACAAATTGTTAGTGCAAAAGAAAGTAATCCACGCCTGAAGTGTGGAAGGCCAATTGGTTCCAAAGATAAAAATCCTCGTAAAAGGAAATGAGTAATTATTCAAGATGGTAATATTGTAGAGGCAAGTGCCTCAGAAGAGGCCAAAGATATAACTAATAAAAAAACCCTAGAAGAGGTTCAAGTACCTGAAAATGGTGATAACGAAGAAATCTCAATAAGTTATGTTACTTCAGGAAAAAGATGGAATCGAAAAAATATAGTTGCCGATAACAATTTTGCTTATAATGTTGCTATTGAAATAGAAAAAAAAAATGAGGATCTTGAACCTAAATCTATTGAGGAATGTAGAAATAGAAAAGATTGGCCAAAATGGAAAGACGCAATTCAAGCAGAATTAAATTCACTTTCTAAACGTGAGGTTTTTGGATCTATAGTCCAAACCCCTAAATATGTAAAGCCGGTAGGATATAAATGAATATTTGTGCGAAAACGAAATGAGAAAAATGAAGTCGTAATATATAAATCACGACTTGTAGCACAAGAAATTTTGCAAAGACCCGGCATTGATTATGAAGAGACATATTCTCCTGTGGTAGATGCAATCACGTTTAGATACCTTATTAGTCTGGCAGTATGTGAAAAACTTGACATGCGTCTAATGGATGTTGTTGCAGTCTATTTGTATGGTACACTTGATAGTGAAATTTATATGAAAATCCTAGAAGGATTTAAAATCCCTGAAAGATATAGAGTTTTCTGGGAAAATTGCTCAATCAGATTAAAGAAAAGTTTATATGGATTAAAACAATCTGGACATATGTGGTACAATTGTCGTAGTGAATATTTGTTAAAAGAAAGTTATAAAAACTATCCAATCTGCCCATGTGTTTTTATAAAAAGGTCTGAATCAAACTTTGTGATAATTGCTATTTATGTTGATGATCTAAATATTATTGGAACTCCTGAAGAGCTTCAAAATGTAGTAAATTATTTAAAGAAAGAATTTGAGATGAAAGATCTTGGAAAAACAAAATTTTGCCTTGGCCTGCAGATCGAGCATTTAAAAGATGGAATTCATGTCCATAAGTCAACTTATATGAAAAAGATCTTAAATAAATTTTATATGAATAAAGCACATCCATTGAGTACCCCAATGGTTGTACGATCGTTAGATGTTAATAAAGATCAATTTCGTCATTGTGAGAATGATGAAGAGTTTCTTAGTCCTGAAGTACCATATCTAAGTGCCATAAAAGCATTGATGTATCTTGCAAACAACACAAGACCTGATATAGCTTTTGCTGTAAACTTGTTAGCAAGATTTAATTCTTCTCCAACACGTAGACATTGGAATGAAATTAAACATGTATTTAGATATCTTAGAGGGACCATTGATATGGGGTTATTTTAGTCAAATGATTCAAAATCCCTATTACTTGGTTATGCTGATGCTGGATATTTATCAGATCCACATAAAGGTCAATCTCAAATAGGATATTTATTTACATGTGGATGTACTGTCATATCATGGCGTTCGATGAAGCAAACATTAGCTACTGCCTTTTCAAATCATGCTGAAATAATTGTAATGCATGAGGTAAGCCGAGAGTGTGTTTGGCTAAGGTTATTAACTCAACATATCTAGAAGATATGTAATTTGCCTTTACAGGAAAATATGCTAACTATCTTATACGAAGATAATGCAACATGTATAGCTCAATTAAAGGGTGGTTATATCAAAGGTGGCAGAACGAAACATATTTCACCAAAATTATTCTTCACTCATGATCTTGAAAAGAAAGGTGACATAGAAGTTCAACAAATTCGTTCTAGTGATAATTTAGAGATCTTTTTACCAAGGCATTGCCAACTTCAACATTTGAAAGACTACGAAACAAGATTGGAATGCGTCGACTTAAAGATATAATGTGATGTCGTCATTAGGGGGAGTCTAAAACACATTTTACTCTTTTCCTTTAACCAAGGTTTTGTCCCAATGGGTTTTCTTGGTAAAGGTTTTTAATGAGGCAACTTGTAATAGGAGATTGTGTACTCTTTTTCCTTCATTACGTTTTTATCCCACAGGGTTTTTCTTAATAAAGGTTTTAATGAGACACTGTTTTCTATAGTGGACGTCCAAGAGGGAGTGTTATAAATAAATGTGAATGTCCACATTCTAACCCCCCTCATTTATGAGGTAAAACCTCTCGTTCATTATGCAATGTTTAATATATGCGTTAATGAAGCACTTAAGTAAGCTTCATTTATGATTTTGCGTTGAATGTTAATTACTTATAAATTATAAATAGAATTCTTACATGAATGAAATAAGATACGAGAAAAATTCTCTTATATTTTTATTCACTTTTATTTATTGTTTTATTAATTTTTCTATAACAACCTACATTTAATTAAAGAAAACAAAATGGATGCCTTTTATTTTGTTTCATCAATTAGGTAGGGGAACAAATTTTGGTCGCATTCAGTATATGCCTCACTTCCAATTTTTAAATAGCTTTTTTTCTAACCCTATTTTGTTTTGCATTATTTTTTTATCACTTTCACTTTTATATTTTATATTTTATTTTTTATAATTTCGTTATTTTAATTTAAATTTCCATTAAAAAAATTAAACCAACTTAATGCCATGCATTAAGAAAAACTAAAAAATCCAATTATTTTTTTTAAAAAAATTATAACAAAACTAAAGAAAAATCATTAAAAATATCAAAAAAATATATTAAAACTTAAGAAAATTATAAAAACTGAAAAGAAAATCATAATCTATATTCAAATTTAAAAATTATAAGTATGTCAAACTTCAAAAAGAAATTTTTAAAAATTCATAAAATTTAGAAAATTCCTTTGTTTGGAATTTTTTGTTTCTTAGGAAATTTTACAAATTTATGAAAATTTTATGGTATTTTTTTTTACTAAAAACTCAAAATTCCTTAATAATATAAAAAATATCATAAACATGCAAAAGAGAATTAAAAAAAAATTCTTAAAAATTATAAAGTTTTCTAAAAACTTTATATTCCAAAAAAGGAAATAATTTTAACATTTTATGAAATTCTTTTAAATTTTTTTGAAGTTTCCCATACTTATAATTTTTAAATTTATTTTTTTAAGAAATTCAAATACAAATTATGATTTTTTTTTAGTTTTTTACAGTTGCCTATGTTTTAATATTTTTTGGATTTTTAATAATTTTTCTTATTTTTTTAAAAAATTAATTCATTTTTATCATTTTTTGACATATGGTAGCATGTCATTGATTGATTTACGTTCTTTAACTTGAAATTGATTTGGTGTAACGAGTTATACAAAATAAAAATGCATGGGCCAAACTGGTAAAAAAAGTATATGTATCAAAGTAATAATTTAGCTATAATATAAGGGCTAAAAGCGGTACCGAACTTGTTTTCAGAAAAAGAATAAGCTCATATACCATTGGGTGAAAGCATATTTTTTTAAAATCCAAAATTAAATTAAAAATTTTAAGGGTATGAAATCTAATTTTATAATTATATTAAGGTTGTGTTTGATAAATCATTGTGTTGAAAAATATGAAATTGAAAATTTGGTTCCGGAGGGAGTGCCTATTCTTTTGCCCACCAAATCTGTATGGATACAGTTTCCATATATAAGGTGTTAGCAATTTATTTAAATAATTATTTGGGCTCTGCTAATTATATGAATGATATCTAGTCCATTATAGAAGATCATATCACTTAGGTAATCATATATTGGTAATTAGATTGAATAAGATTACCTTTACTTAATCCCTTTAATCAAGGAAGTTGGATTAGACTGAATCACTAAAGACTTAGTTGCCAAAAATCTTTATTTATCTTGTTCATTATTATTATATTGTATTCAGTTTACATAGTGGTTGTTTTATAAGTTTTGCGATGGATATTCTTATGTAAGCAAGTTTTGATAAACTCTATATAATTGAGAGACTTCTATATAATTAGTACCATTAAGCATAAGGGGACGAGACACTAATGAACCTTCCTTTGCAAGCAAATATCAACACTAGGAAATCCACTAGATGTGTTAAGTGGCAGGCTTTGATACTAATTAAAAAAACTAAATCAATATTTGCAAGCAAACTTGAGCAATGCCAAAAGCAATGCTTAAGACCAACACCAAATGCTTCAGACATTGGGTATGAACAAGACAGTAAAACAAATAACACACTATGTTTATGCAGTTTGGTTTCCCTATGTTTGCGAGGCCTTGTCCAGAGAGATAATCCATTATTTTAGCAACTCGTCCAACAAGTTATTACAACCTCTAACACCCATCAGATAAGATTCCTCACTTTTTTATATAAGATCTCGATAACTCTCCTCTAATTTTCCCTTTGAAAACTTAGGATATTAACCAAGTAATACACTTGATTTTTCACTTAATGCACTAACAAGAAATTTTCCCACATGGCCTACACATGCCCGTGTGGCCCACATGGCCCAAAATGGCCTAAGTCGTTTGTCACACACAACTACCAAACGGCCAGCCACACGTTCGTGTGGCATCAATAGGCCCCAATTTTGGCTTTCGTTGATCGCCGTTTTTCTAGTTTCTCGTTACACACCTAGCTTGATTTTAATGCGAAAGCAACCCCGAGACCTCTAAAACCTAGAAATAGTATTCCAATGATTACTTTAGTGCTCGATTTATGAATTCAACAAGAATAGACCATGAATTTAACCTCTCAAAATCAAATAAAGCACATGCATACTTGTTGTCAACGAACAATAATCACACACACAAATTAGGCCGTTGGAGTGAAACTCACTGTTTTTCAATCTTCTCTTAAACAATACATCCATGGAAATTAAATTCCCAAACTATAACACTATATTGCCACTTCAAAAAGAAAGACCCTAAACCAAATAGATTTACAGAATCCAAAAGTTAAAGAAAAGCAAAGCCCTACTTACCAAGCCGAATGAAGAAAACCACGCAATCCGAATCGCAGCAATTTGAACGAATGATTTGCGAACAGAATAAAAGGAAAGAAGAAAAAGAGATTTGCAGAGAAAGACAGAAAAGAATGTTAGAAAGAAGAGAAGTTTTTGGGAAACAAAATAAAATAAAAATTAAATTAAGAAAGTCTCAACTCCCCACTAACTATCAAATCCCACCAAAACTGACCTACTAACTCTCATCCAACTAGCACAGAATTTCAATCCCACCAAATCTCTACTACACCACTGGCATTCATACACAGAAGTAAAAATATTACTAACTACTCTCTCGGGGATTCAAACACAAGACCCTGAGACAAGCTAACACTTACCACCTGAACCAATAGGCTTATTCTAATATGAGTTGATCGAAAATATAATATAAGTCAAGCCAGTAAAGACAAGGCTAGGAACAAAAAATAGCAAAACTTTCAAAAATGAGACTTGAACCCAAGACCTCAAGCACACGCACCAACCACTAAACCACCGAAGCATATACTCATTTATGTCAAAGTTTGTAAAAACATGATTTAATAAATCAGGGTGTTACATCAGTTTTGTAGCGAGCCTCATCTTAAATGGCATTTGTATACGAAAGGGTCAAATTTTAGTTTTCATCCTTATACTATACTCAATTTAAGGATTTAGCCACTCTGCTTTAATATGATATAATTTGGTTCTATTATTCTTATTATTATTTGATACATCACTAATAGAGTCAAGCAGGATATAAGGGGTGACAAATATCCCTTAAAGTGTAATAAAACATAAAATATTAAATACTTAAAAAATGAGACATATGAAAATAGAACTTAATTCAAAAATTTTACAAATTTTGGGGGCTAAATTTATTGAATTTTTTTAGAATTTGAACTAAAATGAAAAATTTTGTAAACATTGAGGGTTAAATTTCTTGACTATTTTATATTTAGGATCAAATTAGTAGAATATGAGAACATTGGAAGGCTAAATTTGTTAATAGACCAATAAAAGAAAGCCGATATCAACTTTTTACCACTCATCTAATGATAACTAATGTGATAGTGACCAACATATTTTATTCCAAAAAGTTCAATGACTAAATCAGTGAAATTAATAGTTCAGTGACCAAATTAGAAGGAAGACAACAGGTAGTGACTATTTTTATAGTTTACTTTATATTTTAAGATGAAAAAGAAAAATTTTGGGACTCTTCACTTCAACTTTGCTCACTCCTCGAAAAATAAAAACTCCAAAAATGCTTGTCTCTCATCTGTTGTTGTAATGCTCCAAAAAAAATATGATATCTATTACTGTTTCGAGGACGTGTACAGTGAATTATTAAGGAAAAGTAACGAGTCAGTTAATGAGTAAGCTTATGGAATTAAAGTGGTATTTAATATGAAAATTAATGTAGAGAATTATGAATTGGAAATTTCGGTAAAAGGAACAAGTTGAGAAATTTAAAAAGTAGAAGGATTAAAAGTGCAAATTGCCTAAGCAATGAATGGGTGATTTAATAATAATTGTTTGGGTATGAATAAGACTTTTTAAGTATATTGGTAAGATGAAAATCAATTTCGAATTAAATTGAAAAGGTGAAATATATTGGGACTAAATCGTAATATTTTATTTTTTCCAGGAAAGAGTATAAGTGCAATTTTTCACAATTGAAGTGTAAGTGTAACTATAAGTATGATTTATGAAGTTTAAATGGGCTAAGTGGTGAAAAAGAAAGATAGTGAAACAAAAAGGGTATTCTGTAGCTCATTCTGTGTTAATATCAATTATTAGCAATAGAAATTAATATTTAGGGATAGATATTACCTTTCTTTTTCTCATTTCAAATAAATTGAAATGATTGAAGTTTTTCTATTTAGAATCGTCTTAGGTCTAATTCTTATTACTTTGGCTGGATTATTCGTAACTGCATATTTACAATACAGACGTGGTGATCAGTTAGACCTTTGATTAATTAACATACCTTTTTTGATAGACTCTTTAATTCTTTAATTTTTTAATTTTACTTTAATAATTTAATCCAAGGAGGTCAAATTCGAATTGGTGTTCAATTTTTTTTTTTTTTTTTGCATTTTTTCCATAAAAAGGAAATTTTGGGCATATCATATGAAATTTATGTTAGAATTATTATTTGAAGAGATATTATAGTTTTGGGATTATTTTTGAACCATTGGGTGTGATTAAGGCGTGGTGATTTTTTTATCTTTATACTTAAATAATATAAGAATGTTTTTTTTAATATTTATACTTAAATTTATGCCTTTGATAGAGTTGGTATCATGAATCAATCGAGCACCAACTTAATTGAGAAACTACTAAAATACTATTTTACATACAAAGTAAATTACATTATTATGAGAGTTTTTTTTTTGTCTATTTATATTTTAATATAAAATCAATAAAACCTTTTTTTATAGTAATTAATAAAATCAATATTCAGGTTAGACTCCCATCAAGTGCAATTTTTTTTGATTTTACACAAAATATAAAATGACAAAAGTACCATTATAGTAATATTTTTTATTTACACAAAATTAACGGGTTTTCAATAATTTTACAAGACCTAGTTGATGAGTGACACTAACTCAATCAACTTTTTAAATTTTGAACTTCCTATTTTTGTTTTTTACACCCTAAACCCTATATTTAATTAAACTTACACAATTTTCACAACCCAGTTATACAAATTGGGGTAAACCTTAAACTATTTGGCCATGGGTGAATTCCGTAAAATTTATTATAAGAGTCGAAATTCAATTATAATATTGATGTATTAAATAATATTACATAATCAAACTTGTAAATTTACTTCATATACAATTTTCATAATGTAGCTATAAAAATTGCATAAATCTTAAACTATTTAGCAATGGGAAAATTCCATAACTTTTTTTTGAAGGTTCAAAATTCAATTATAATGTTGACATGTTTAATAACATTACATAACTTATTCAATTATAGTCTTGAACTTCTCGAAGCTCTCTTGCTACGCATCAGTCCAATCAAACGGTACACCCTTACGTAGCAGCTTAGTTAAGGGTGCTGTAATCAATGAGAAACCCTTTACAAATCGCCAATAATAACCCGCCAACCCCAGAAGACTGCGGATCTCTGATACATTCCTAGGTTGTTTCCACTCCAACACAGCCTCAATCTTTCGAGGATCAACTCGAATCCCCTTAGCAGAAACCACATGACCAAGAAATGTCACCTCATGCAACCAGAACTTGCACTTACTAAACTTAACATAGAGCTATTTTTCCCTTAAAGTTTGTAGGATGACTCGAAGGTGCTCATCATGCTCCTCCTCAATCCTTGAGTAAACTAGTATGTCGTGAATGAATACTACCACAAACCGATCCAAATAAGGTTGAAATACTCGATTCATCAAATCCATGAAAGCTGCCGGTGCATTAGTCAGTCTAAATGGCATCGCTAGGAACTCGTAATGACCATAACAAGTCCTAAATGCCGTCTTATGTATGTCAGCCTCCTTGACCCTCAACTGATGATACCTAGATTGGAGGACAATCTTGGAGAATACCGAAGCTCCTCGGAACTGGTCAAATAGGTCATCTATCATCGGTAATGGGTACTTGTTCTTAATGGTCAACTTGTTCAACTGGCGGTAGTTGATACACATCCGTATGGATCTATCCTTCTTCTTCACAAACAGTACTAGTGCTCCCCACGGAGATACACTAGGGTGGATGAACCCACGATCCAATAACTCTTGAATCTGAACCTTAAGCTCTGTAAGCTCCTTCGGTGCCATTCGGTAGGGAGTGATGGACGCTGAAGCTATACCAGGAAGAAGCTCTATCCTAAACTCCACTTCACGATTCGGAGGTAACCCCGGTAGCTTTTGAGGAAAATAATCGAAAAATCTTTTACCGTTCTAATGTCCTTAACAGTGGAGTCCCCAAAATCAGAAACACTTACATAGGCCAAAAATGCCTCACATCCCTTACGAAACAACCTCTTAGCCACCAGTGAAGAAATCACATTAGATAAATAATTTTGGTGTTCTCCAACGAAGGCTACCTCATTATCCTCCTCAGTCCTCAATACGACCCTCTTAGTTGCATAGTCCAAGCTAACACGGTGCTTGACCAACCAGTCCATCCCCAGAATTAAGTCAAACTCCCCAAATAGAAGCTCCATCAAGTTAGGCAGAAAAATTGCCCTTTGAACCTCTAAAGGGACGTTTCTAAATAACTTGTTAACCCTTATAGATTGCCCCAACGGACTAAGTATGGTAACCTCACTCGTAGTGCTCTCAACCAAAATCCCCAAGTTTTCAAACATAGTACAGGCTATATAGGAGTGAGTGAATCCTATATCTATCAATGCAATATAAGGTACATCATGAATAAGTAACGTACCCGTAATAACGTCTGGAGCATCTCTGTCCACTCGACGACGTGCAGCATATACTAGAGCTGGCTGCCTCACCTTAGTCTGTCCAGCACCTCTACTCGGTGCTCTCTGTCCGCGGCCCATACCATTACCACCCCTAGCCAGACCACGGCCTCTCGGTGGCTGTTGTGCTACCCTCTGTGGTTGTATATTACCAGTACCCTAAGCTTGCATCTGATCAGCCCTCAGCGGACACTCTCTGATACAATGATCCAATGATCCACACCTTAGACATGCCCCAGTCCTTCTCTAACACTTACCCTGATGGCGTCTACCACAATCAACACATGGCTGCTGTCTAGTAGCAGCAACAGGAGGCCCAACTCTAATCGGCCTATCAACTCTGGCCTTTTTCTTAGGCCTTTGTACAGAACTCGAGGGCTACAAATCCCTTTTGTTCCTACCTTTCTCTCTGTCACGGTTTTGGCACTCAGCGCGCTTAACCTCCTCGGCGATCTTTGCCTTCTCAACCAGTGAAGAAAAATCACGCTTCTGCTGCGAAGCTATCAGGAATCTTAAATTATCCTTGAGGCCATCCTCGAAGCGGACACATCACTCATACTCAATCGCGACCATACCTCACGCATAGTGGCTCAGTCGTTGGAATTTAGCCTCATACTCGGCCACAGATCGATCTCCCTGAGTAAGGTTTAGGAACTCCCTCCTACGAGCATCCACGTAGCTCGCCCTCACATATTTCCCCTAGAAGGCAGTCTTGAAAAACTCCCAGGTCAGACGTTCGGGTTGAGTGCCCTCCTTAACAGTCAGCCACCACTGATAAGCCTCATCCCGCAGCAGTGAGATTGCACCCTTTAATTTCTGCTCGGGGGTGAAATCTAGATCATCCATGATCCTCTCCGTGGCCTCAATCCAGTATTTGACCATATTAGGGGCGACCTCAGTAACACCCCTGAAGAGCTCAGCTCCATTGGACCAGAGTCATTCCGTAACCAACCCTCAGCCCCCAAATCTAATGTTGGGCCTAGCGACCCTCTCCAAAATCCTTAACATAGCCTGGGACAATGCGTCGTCCCCAGCCATGCGGTCTTGAGACCCAGTCTTAGTGGCTGGCGACATTGGCGTCTCACTCGTGTCCAAATTAAGCATGCTGCCAGATGACAGAGACTCAGCTCGAGCCCCTCTACGGCCTCTTCCACGGCCTCTAGTACCCCGTCCACGGATACCTCGTGTGCTCATACCTAATTGAATTTATCTGTATTAAAATTTTTATGAGTCAGTTACAGTTTCTGTGTTTATTAACAAATATTTTATGTAAAGCAGTGCCAGAGTTTGTTTTCGTTTGTCACAGTCTCTAGTAGTTTACTATAGTTTTGGTTTAACTACATTTTTCAGTATATACTAACTAGAGTATTTTCACAGTTTACTACTTACAATAGTTTCAGAATATCATAGCATTTTCAATTTAAGCAAAAATCAGTTTTAGAATACTTACAGGATCAGCGCCGGAGACTTGGTATACCACATACTCAGTAGAAACATTTCAAATCATTTGAAAATCAATCCTTCAAAAACCAAATTTTAAAAACCCATAATCCACAGCCAAGTTTTGCAACCTGGCTCTAATATCACTAAATATAACACCCCAAACCCGGCCTAGACGTTATGGCCGGATCTAGCAATTTCACATGATAGGTTGTTTGAAAACCGTGCCATCGCGATAAAACCATTTCCATTGAATTACTTGTATTAATATCTTATTAGTTCCAAAATCATGTTACTCATTTAGTCGATAGTTTCAAAACATTGTTCGTTGTGGAAGCTTTTAAAACAGTTTAAACAATCGAGCATTTCAGAAAATCATTTGTTTCTTTTGAAAACCAAGGTTTCCTATTACTAGATGTTGTAATCTATAAGGTAAAGATAATTAGCACCCAAAACCAAACCAAAGTCCGAAAGTCCAATTCCAACCCAAAAATTTAACTAGTAAAAATAGACTAAAAATAAAACCAATAATCATAAATTGAAACCATGACAGTCCAGAACTATGGTCACCATCGAGTCCTCTGCCGCATCGACCCATTTAGGTCTGGGGATTACCTATGCACATTAATCAGAGATGAGTGAGTTTTCATAAACTCAATGTGTAATCCTGCATAAAATAACAAATAATCAGTAATCACAGTGCACAGTCAAACAGTCTTGGGCCTAAGCCCCTTTCAGTATTAGTAATAGTTTGGGCCTTAGCCCATATCAGTATCAGTATTAGTCATGTAGTTTTCAGTAACAAAGTCCTACCCAACCAGCCTCTACACACCATCTCCGTCTAACCCTACACTCCATGTGGGGATTAAATTAACCCATCCATCCCTACACTCTAGATAGTACCGGATGCAGCACAAAATAGTAATTTGTAGCTGAGCTGCTAGTATATTAGGCTTAAAACCTTTCAGTACACTTCCTCCAAATAATATCAACCCAACCCAATGCAATGCAACATACAATGAAATGTCATGCTATCACAGGTTTGCCAGATACACATTCAGTTCAGTATACATGCTTGTATATAACATGCTCTATACATAATTCACACAATCAATATCACACAGTTAAGGGTCTAAATAGTGCTTACCGACCCTACGGAAGGTTTACAGTCGAGTTGGGTGACTCGTGCAACCTTAACCGTCATTTCAGTAAAAATGGGCTTACACGCCCATGTGGCTTGCCTGTGTGGGCCCACACGCCAATGTGGCCCACATGACCCAAATTGGCCTTGGTTGTGATGGCTTGGCCTCGTCGATCACACGGCCGTGTTAGGGCACACGGCCTACCACACGGGCAACCACAGGCCTGGGTGGCATCGACAATGAGGTTTTCGACTTTTGTTAAAACCTCGTTTTCTACGCAATCGAGTACACACCTATATCGTTTTTTATGCCTAATCACTCACGAGCATTCCAGTACCTAAAATTAGCAAATCAAAGTCCCAATTTCAGTAACATAACCAAGACTTAAACAGTATTATAACCAGACGTTCTTCCATAACTATCGAAACCCTTACCTTCGATCGAAACGAGGAATCCACGCACTCAACTTGTCGATTGGGAACAATTTTCAGTCCCTTGATTAACTCCTAAACACCAAAAAGGAACCCTCTTAGAAAGTAGCCAGAAACGTTAAGACTAGCAAGAACCGAAACTTACTGATATTGTTCAAAAGTCGAATTAACGAGCCACAAAAAATTTAGAAGTAGAAGGGGAATCAAACAAGGAAATTGGCAGCAAAGAATGAAAGGGGCGACGGTAAAAAGAAGAGTGGAAGAGAGAACGTGTGCCTTCAATCGCTGATCAGAATAGAGACTAAAGGAAAAATCGAATAGAGAGAGAGGACAAAGAACCAAAAATTTGGAAGAGAACAGAGAAAAAGAGAAAGAAAAAAACAAAAAAAGAAGAAATGAAGGAGAAAATGACTAGTTTTTTTTTTTTTTGCAGAGAGAATTCTTGAGAAACTGTTTTACTCAAATACCACTACCTACCCTATCTCAATCCCTTAATTTTCTCCTCAACTCCCACTACACATCCACCACTCAGAATCCCGGTTCAGCACAACTCTGGCCGAATTTTAAGCAAAAATACTACTCCTTACCATCGCAGAGAACCGAACACAAGACATCCAACACACCAACACTCCACTTAACCACTAGACTAGCTGGCCCATTCTAATATGGTTTTACAAACAATTAAATAAAAGCCTATTGAACAAGAGTGAGGCTTAACTTAGAAAAAAATTCAAAATTTTCCAAAGGCATGGATTGAACTTGGGATCTGTCACACACACCTAAAACACTTAACCACTGAAGCAGATACAAATTTGTGTTAAAATTTACAAGAACAAAAATAAGAAATTTGGGGCGTTACATTGGTCTTATATTAAGCTTATAGTAGACATTTCAAATTCACTTTTATTGATTAGTCTCATATCTTATAAGCTTTTTTGCCCAATGCAAAGTTAGTAAAACCTGACTTAGCCACATGGGTGAACTACATCGCTTCAAGATAGCTAAATAGAACATAACTATACCACACCAAAGCACATAAGTGCAAAGCCCAAAGGCCATATAAACATATATATACAAAATCATCCCTCCACCACACCAAGGTCTCCAAAGAGACAATACACATATAATAATCTGCAAATGCTAAACGATTGCATAACATAATAGAACCTTATATCAATATTAGATTCATAAAGAATGCGCATATTATCCTATTGGCATGCCAACTATATCCTAGTCTTTCTACCAAGTTACATAGGCACATATACATCATGATTTCACATTATATGCCATTAAGGCAACCTTGCTTATAAATTATATATCATCACATTTCCGTATCTCATATTACTTGTTCACATGAATTGAGATTTCTCAACTAGGTCTCTAGACCACATGAATTCAAATAATCATTCAATCTCATTTACATAGTATCTTATATCAGATCACATAAAGTCTCAGCATAACATTTTCATTTTAATATTTTAACATTTTTCACATATTCAGATCTTAATATAACATTTCGTAATCACTTAACATACTAACTAATGTATGTTATCAATGTTCATTAATCATGTCTTTAAGCATTCATTCCATTATTAGCTTTAACATATCAAATTCATCATGTGTTAACTTTCACTTATTGTTAAGCCATACCATACACATATAAAAAATGTACAATAGATATAAAAAATAAGTAAGCACAGTAAGTTCCAATTGAATTTACCTATCAAGGTTAGGGGTGAGAAAAACTCGATTCGACTCGAAAAAATTGAAAAAAATTCAAATTTCGAGTTAAGCGAATCGAGTTATTCGAGTCAACTCGAATTTTTTTTTTCGAAATTCGAGTTCGAATCGAGTTGAGTTTTCTAATTCAAATTACTCGAATAATTTGAATAAATCGAATATTAAACTATAATATTTTACATTTTTACCCCAAACTCCCAAACCTTTTTATTTTTTCCTCAAAACTTTTACTCCTTCCTACTTTCCCCCCAAAACTTTTACTCCCCTCCCATCCCAACCCCTCATCTACCCAAAATTTATTTCCCACCAAAATTTTACTCTCCTATTTACTTTTCCTCAAAATTTTACTCCCTAAAACCCTCAAAACTTTTTATTTTCCCCCCAAATTTTTACTCCCTTCAACTTTCCCCCTAAAACTTTTACTCCCTTCCCATCTACCCCAACCCCATCCCCCCTCCCCAATTTTTTTTAATATTTTCCCTCCAAAATTTTACTCCCCCTTATTTACTTTCCCTCAAACTTTTACTCCCCAAAACTTTTTATATTTCCTCTAAACTTTTACTTCTCACCTTTTACTCCTAAATAAAAAATCAAAATTATTCAAAAAAAAATCCCTAAACATAAATAGTAATAATTTTATTTATATCTACTATTTATATTATTAAATTAAATTTCACATTTTATATTATTTATATTATTGAATTGTTTAGTCATATTGAATATTTATATTAAAATTAAATTATTAATGATGCCATAAAATATTCGTGTTAAAATTTTATATTGGTATCAATTTCACATTTTATCTTTAAAATAACTTTTATTAAAAAATCACGTTTTTACATTTAATATATTTTTTAATTCCAAAATACATAATGACAAGAATCTAAAGATAATTGAAACAACTAAGTAAGTAAATAAGCTAACACGTATATAAAAGATTAATAAATAAATTATGAGGTGATGACAGTTAATAAAAAAATTGATTAAGGTGGGTGAAAGTGGTTACAAGGACCCAAAATTATTTTTTAAAATTTAACTCGAATAAATATATTCGATTCGATTCAAATTGAATTTTATCTCACTTGATTCGATTCGAGAAAATTTCAAATCAAATTAGGATGATAAAATATGATTCGTCAAGTCGATTAATTAGAAATTTTTTTATTCAATTTGATCGAACGCTCACCTCTAATCAAAGTGGCTAAAATAATGAAAGCTCGTCCAATGATCATCACTTTAAACCTTTCCATTTTTTTGTTTGAGCCTCCTTTGATTAGTTATTTCTCCACTCAAACATTAACTACACACAAGCATCAAATTAATAACTTGAATACAACACTAGATAGCGATATAATGCTCAATATACTTATGAAAAAGTCATGAATGCCTAGATTTTATTAGTTAGACTTTTATGTCCAAAATTGACATAACTCATAATCCTCCCATTCGAAATTAAATCCAACTTAAGAATTATTCATCTAGGAATCTCAAGTTATCCAAAAACATATTCAAACCTCAAAGTTCTCTCCATTATCACACTAAGCTTCCTGAAGTTCAATCATGGCCATTAGCACAATCTTTGACAAAACTTGATTCTAACATCATCTATAGCTTGCTTTCTTCATTGTAAGTTTATTTCTTCTAAAGATTAAATCTAAAAACTTATAAATATTCAAAATCAAGTTGTCCATCATGTCTTTCAATTTTTCACTCATACATACCCACGACCATCTAAACATGTTTCTTTCCAATTCAACATTTAAATGGTTAGATTTATACTCAAGTATCAACTTAAGCTTTAATCAAACAAAAATTCACAAGGAAATTCCTTTACCTTAATAGATGAAGTCATGACTATGGAGAAAAACCAAATGAAATTATTATTTTCTTTCTTTATTCTTCAAACGGTGAAAAATGATGAGAATGGCTAATTGATAATCTCATTTTCTCACCCACTACGCATATATACATAATTAACTAATTTATTTATTTATAACGAAAAAATCTAATGGTCGAGATTGATTTATGCTAAATTTAGTAGGAATGGCTTAGGTCATTGTTCTCCACTAACATAATAAATGACATGGTTTAATTATTAATTAAGTCATTTGATTTATTATTCTTCTAATCCTCCAAATCTTGCTAGATTACATTTTAGTCATTATGCAACAATTACTAATTTCTCAATTTAATTACTTAATAATCCTCATTTTTATTTTCGTATTTGTCTCATAACCTCTTGATTGAATAATAATAAATCTATAAATGGTTCGGTTTGAAAAATTCTAACCCAAAATCGGATTCTCCGATAACAATGAAGAGTGAGTCATTACAATTCTCTTTCGTCAAATCAACCCATAAATTATTATACTGTTAACACAATTTATTTTCAATGTCTTTCCCCCTAGTGTCATATTTTATTAATAAATAATTCACATTTAGCCAACACTTATACTTGAAATTTTATTTCCTTGATCACCAATGCGATATGAATTCTGACGTCAGAAAATTTGTGATGTTACAATTTTCACATCGTAGCTATAAAATTAGGGTAAATTCTAAACTATTTGGTCATGAACAAATTCCATAACTTTTCTATGATGGATCAAAATTCACTCATAACCATTTAAGAGAGTTAAATGCAGATTTATCATTGTATGCCTATAACTTTACTAGTTTAATTTTTTATTGGCTTTGGCGGGTTGCTATTGTTACTAGTTTAATGGAAAAAAGTTTACGGACTTGACATTGAGATACCGCCTAAAGAACATGTAAAGAGAAATTGAGTAATGCAATTTGTAAACTTTGTGTAATGAGAGTACCTATGTAGTCAAACTGATAGAAAGTGTGCATAACTCGAAAATGGTATTAAAGATTTTAATGACTTATGTGAATACTGGACAAATGAACAAAAAGGGCTAATAAGTGATAATCACCTTGAATGAGTAAAGTGAATAATTAAAGAGAACTGAACTTGCATGTCTTGAATCATAATAAATAATATATAATTGAATGGGTATAAATCCTCATTAACAAGTGGCGTAATTGAAATTAAGGTTCATGGTAAAGTAGAAAATCCTTGTGTACTTACTAAGCTCATTCAGGTTACACATATAATACCCCTAACCTGTATCCGTCGTCGGAATAGAGTTAAGAGGTATTACTAATCAATACGCAACATATAGCATGCATTTAACAACATTAAGCATTCATTCTCATACATCATTCAATACTACCACGTAGTCCCTTATAAAGGCCTACGAGACCTTAAACATGCTTTAGAAGTGGTTCGGAACTAGACCGTCATCATACGAAAATTTTGGAAACTTAGTAAAATTTCAAACATACAAGGGTCACACACCCGTGTGAACAAGCCGTGTGCCTCACACGGCTTCAGACACGTCTGTGTCTCAGGCCGTGTGAAAACAGGGTATACATACTGGCTTGGGTCACACGGCCAACCATACGCCTGTGTGTCTAGCCCGTGTGCCTTTCGAAGTGGCCACACACGCCCGTGTGTCAGGCCGTGCACTAGGCCGTGCCAAAACTGTAGGGTATACTGACTTATGCAACACAACCAATATGCCCGTGTGCTAGACCGTGTGCCAATTAAAGGGTATTTTGACTTGTACCACACGACCAGTTACACGCCTGTGTGTGAGACCGTGTGGAGCATACTGACTTTATTTTAATAACCACACCAGGGGATACAGGGTGGTGTAACATGACCGTGTGTCACACATGGATGAGATACACTCCCGTGTGGACAAAAATAGGCCATTTGAAAAGCCAATTTGCCACCCTTATTCATGCACACCTAGACAATCAAAATGGTACCATTTCATCATTCAATTAGGTAGCCAAAATCAACCAAATATACAATTCATACCATATCTGTTTCAACCAAATTCAATACCAATTACCTATTCAAATACTTATCAATTCAACTTTCAAAATCATACTTCATCAAAGCATTTCTCAAGCATTATACGCCATAAATCAATTAACCATTCGCAACTATAAAACCATAACCATATTCATACCGAACATGCCAAAATAAGCCATCACTCATGGCTATGTATACAACCAAAACATATACATTTACAAGCCATTTCTAATAGCTAAGCACACATCAATAGTAACATCATTTACAAGCCAACTCTTATGGCTATAATCACAACGAAAATACCACAAGTAGCCTATACATGCCATATACCATATATACGCAACTCAAAAGTACCAAATAGATGTCTGATAGTGTGATGATGTTTCCGACGACTTTTGGATCCGAGCTAGCCTTGATTCACTATAAAACATAGAAAAATAACACGAAGTAAGCCTCATAGCTTAGTAAGCTCATATGTAAATAACTTAATTCATCAAATAAATGTAAACCAACCAATTTCACATTAACTACAAACCTTCCTCATGTCTTAAACATGATTAAATGCCATCTCATTGAACTTTTTCTATTTAATACTTGAATAGGTTCTGTACATACCTGTATCGCCTCGTACTTGTAACACCCCTTACCCCAGTTTGAGGCCAGGATAGGGTACGAGGCATTACCGGACTTAAATGTACACAACTATGTAAAATTAGGCCATAAAAATAAATTTTAATCAAATTAAAAACATTCAATCATATTCATAATGTCCCTTATATGGGCTTACGAGGCCCAAAACATACATCGGGGGTGGTTTGGGACTAAACCGAGAACTTACAGACTTTTTACAACACTTAGAAAATTTTCTAGTTTTGGAGAGTCACACACCCGTGTGGGTAGACCGTATGGTCACACATGCCCGTGTGGCTCGGACATGCCTGTGTCCTTAGCTTGTGTAACTCTCTATTTATGATGTCAGCAATATTTTAAGGTCACACGGTCAAGACACACGCCCGTGTGCTAGGCCGTGTCTTCCATACGTTTGAGACACACGGCCGTGTCTCTGTCCGTATGGCCAACACTTAGGCTATTTTCCAAGCCTTGGTCAATCTTAATCCCTCACACACTTATACAACATCAAAGTCATAAGACATGGTATCCAATTAAAGATTAAACATCCTCAATTAAGTTACAAACATAACATTTGCATGTCATCATACTTATGTTTCTCATACTCATTTGGCCTTGTCTATTATAATACCACTTATACACATAACAAAAAAGACAAATTCTCTATACATGCCACTCACTTGAAAACACTTAAGGTTTATCGATACCCCAAAATTGATAATTTGATAGTGTGATGCTGCCTCCAATGATCTTCAACCCCTAGCTAACCTAGCAACACTAAAAAAATGAAAAAGAGGGGGTAAGCTATATAGCTTAGTAAGTCCGTATGAAAATAATAAGCAATTTATTAACATGCTTCTACCAATTCTAACATCATGATCTCAAGGTAAAACAATCATAATTGCACTTTTTACTTATGTTCATGTCAAGTTGTTTACTCGCATCATAGTCACTAAATTATTCATATATTGAGCTAAAGAATTCTAAATTAAGATATGTTAAAAGAATTTGAAACTAGAATCATATATATTTCTACCATAAAATTTTAAGAATTTATGGATTAGCCAATAAGTACAGTTTATTCTTCAAATTTACCCCTGTTCTGTTGTTTGACAGCTTCGACCTTTCTTTACTAAAAATTGATTATCTCTTAGTACAAGATTTGGATGATGTTCCCGTCTATTTCTTTTGAAAATAGACTTATTGAGAATTTTAGTCATACAAATTCTAACTGATAATTATTTTCATAAAATTTTTAATGATTTTCCAAAATTAAGATAGGGGAGCCCGAAATAACTTTGACCTTGTCTCACAAAAATTCAAATATCTCATAATATGAAATTCTTTTGCTTACACCATTTCCTCTATGTGAAACCAGACTCAATAAGATTTAATTTCTTATTTTATTCAACCTCCAAATCAATTTTCACAATTTTTGGTGGATTTTCAAAGTTGCATTGCTCCTACTGTAAAAAACTATTTTAATGCTAATTTTACTCTTTCATGAATTCTTTGTATTAACTTTCATTTAAACATACATAACACCAAAGCATGTCCATATCTAGCCATTATCAAATATTTACATGCCATTCATTGGCCAATTTAACCTATACATCAACAACAAAGACTTATACATATCATGTCTCAATTTAATTTAGCCCAAAAGCCTCACACATGATCATCAATCAAATTTACCACATATTTATACATCATAAGTATAGACCTATAATCACAAGGTTATCACAAGATCATTCTCATAGGTATGACTTACTCATTAACATTCTTACCAAATATCCAATATACACAAAGTTTTCATAAAGACATTCTTGTAAAAATCATGAACTCACAATGTCATGAAGTCAATGCTTGTAAACTTTAAGTACATACCTGTACCAATCTTAATACTTACATACTCTTTCTCATTTTTGACATACTCATTGGGTTACCCGTTGAACCACTTGGAATACTAAAGGATACTCGAAAATCATGCATACGTTGTACAATGCCATATCCAGGATATGGTCTTACATGTAATCTCAAATCGAAGCTAATAGCCCAGCTATGGTCTTACACGAAATCTCATAACGATGCCATGTCCCAGACATGGTCTTACATGTAATATCATATCGATGCCAATAGCCCAGCTATGGTTTTACACGGAATCTCGTATCGACGTCATGTCCCAGACATAGTCTTACACGAAATATCATATCAAAGCCATGTCCCAAACATGGTCTTACATGAAGTCTCATAACGGTACCGATGCCATGTCCTAGACATGGTCTTATACGGGACCTCATATCGATGCCAATGCCATATCCTAGATATGGTCTTACATGGGATCTCATGTCTATGCCAATGCCATATCCCAAATATGGTCTTACATGAGATTTAATATTGATGCCGATGCCATATCCCAGATATATTCTTATACGAGATTTCAATACTCACATGTCGTGATATCCGTATCTTAGCTATTCCTAGGGTTCAACCGAGATTTCTGAGACACCAACTTTTGTCGAGTCATCATTGAGACATCATAAATCAATTTTATAAAGACAAATACATATACATATACATATACATATACATATACATTTCATGCAATATTTAAGCATTAAACATATAATAATAACATTTTGCATTATTTCCATACAAACTTACTTCGATACTAAAAATGGTGAATCGTTTTTCCCTCGTTCTTGGTTCGGATCTCATTTTCCTTGATCTATAATATCACATTTAGCTTATTTATTAGTCACATTATTCAATTTGATCCAAAAATCACATTATTAAAAAATTACGTTTTTGCCCCTAAAGTTCCACATATTTACACTTTTGCCCCTAGGCTCGTAAAATGATTTTCATTTAATTTTTTTTGTTTTTTAAGCCTAGCTGAATCATTTTCATAACTATAGCAGCCCAAAATTTCCACTAAATCACACTTTTATGACAAATTTTATAACTTTTACAAATTAGTCCTTTTTAACGTTTTCACCAAAAACTACTTAGCAAAAGTCATTTAACACACAACAAACATTCATATTCATCCCTTAAACATCAAAATAAACACATGTATCACATGGGTAAATTTTTAAATATCAACTCTAACTTAAATAAAAGGTAGAAATAGATAGATCTTGTTACGGGGATTGCAAAAACGTAAAAATCATTAAAAACGGGGCTAGAACGGACTTACAATCGAGCTTGGAAGCTTGAAAAACCCTAGCCATGGTTTCTCCATGCAATTTTCAGCCATAGCTTGAAGATGGGAAAAAATTGGCTTTTAATTTTGTTTTTAATTCATTTTAATTACTAAATGACCAAAATGCCCCTAAGTTAAAAATATTCTATTTCACCTATTTAATGTCCATTTTTTTTCCAAAAAATTAAAAAATGGTCTAATTACCATATAAGGACCTCCAATTTAAAATTTTATAACAATTGGACACCTCTAGCATGTAGAACTCAACTTTTGCACTTTTTACGATTTAGTCCTTTTGACTAAATTGAGTGCCCAAACGTTAAAATTTTCAAACGAAATTTTAAAAAATCATTTTGTGAAATTGTAGACCATAAAAATATAATAAAAATAATTTTTTTTACGCTAAATTTGTGGTCTCGAAACTACTATTCCGACTAGGCCCAAAATTGGGTTGTTACAACTCTCCCCCTTTTAGGGATTTTCGTCCCCGAAAATCTTACCAGAAGAAGTTTCTTTCAACTCTTATGAATTAATTTCACAAATTTCTTATAATCACAAATCATATCAACCACAATCCAGATAACATATTCCTTTTTAGAGATAAAATAATCTTGATACGAAGTCTATAGTAGTTCTACTTCTTAATCACTCTCGTACCATCACTTACTGTATTAGTCCTGAGTATACTTGGTTATCGACTTTTATCTGTTAGCAAATTGGCATCTGAATATGGATCCAAAATATAATGTAACGTACGAAATCACTAACGCATCCACTTTACATAACTGCACATCTTATTACTTTTGGAATAAACAAACATGTTACTACTGTGTCTCGTATAAAAATTTCTGCATAAGCTTCGGGTTCATCTATTTGTAACTTTCTTTCTTAGGACAATAATAATAACTGGAATCAGGTCCGACTTGAAATCCGACATTAGGAGTGATCTCATTCTGAACTCATTTAGATTACCCCACGCTGTCATATTTTCTAAGCTTCTCAGTCTCGCAAAGAAAAACCTCGCTTTAGCATTTAATATAGTTATAATTAGACCATCATCAAATAAGATCAATCAAGTAACCCGTACTCACAAAAATAAAAAAAAGATTTTCTATCCAAGTATCTGCAACTATAACTGCTTTCTCTATGATTAATCGATAACTACTCAAAATCTTTCAATATCTCAAATCATTTCCACTGTCTTAATCTTAGATTTTTTTGTGCCATTAGATACATTAAACTCTTGAGATTAGGGAACATGTGACAATCTTCATCAAACAAACAATGTCATCAAATTCTCAGTACCGACATAATAGTGATAGACTCTAAATCACTTGTCGAACCGTTCTTTTTAATGTGACATTAACCGTCTGAAAAATGGAACCATCACTTTACATTCTAGTAATAAAGCACATACCACTCTGTTCGATAGTGCATCACTGAAATTAATAAATTCATTACTTAATTCAAACTAAACTCGAAATTAGAGCTTCGGTTAATAATACCTTCAACTGTTTCAACTTTGGCAGCATGCAACAGACTATTCAAATTTTTACATGCTATAACATTATCAAGCAGAACAGCTTTAATCATGATAATATTACTCGATTAGGACAATCCAATAAGCATATCTCTATATCATACTTTCTAGAATACCATTTCTTCATTCAGACTATCCGTTTACAAACTCTGAATACACAAAATTTATTACCATACTCGAAGGTACTTTAAATACATGTAACTTAATTCACATTTCCATTGACTAGTTCACTTTGACAAAACAACTGAGTTGATTTCAACTGTCGAATAATATCATATCAAAATACTCTTTTCTTCATGCTGATAAAGCAACTCATACATACAGTCTTTCAAATTTCTCTTAACATGTTAATCGAAAGTCTTGCAACCATATTAACTCAAGGAAATAGAATATGTGATTTAATCATTAACTTTAGTTAGGCTTACCTGAAGGAAGAGATCCATCATATAATTTTGAGCCTGTGCTATCATTATTTATACCTTTGCCAAAGACAATTCCTTCCACGAAAATTAGAGAAATCCAAACACCAGAATCACCCCATTCCTATTGTCGAATCCAGGAATATAATCATAATAAACATAGTCTGTAACATTCCCTACCCGTAACCATTACTGGAATAGGGTACGAGGCATTACCGGAGTTTACTGAACATTTTCAGATAATTCTGAGTCATTTATTATTCATATTTTGAAAATAATCATAACGTCTCTCTATTGGGCCCTCGAAGCCCCAAACATACATTAGAAACCAATCAGAATTAAATCGGGATCACAGAATTTTTTTTTTGCAAAATCTTAAATTATATTTTCATCTAAGTAATTACCATTTCAATGCTCCTTAAACATGTTACCATTCAATTAATAGCTTGGCACTTGTCTAAGCGCGAAACAACATCACTGTTAGTATACTTGCACATATTTCATATAAATTCAACATTGATATACTTATTTTCTCGACATGTCACACTTGAGTTTAATAATTGTCTTTACTTACATAATTTCCTTGTATCAACATATCAAAGATAATCATATATGTACATGTCATGAAACATATCATTCTCTTACCGTTTCTTCATAAGTATATATCAATCATTTCATTATATCAATATTTCATGCTCCATCATTTCCACATATTTTATGTATATTTATTCCGGTAATAGTTTATATCAAACTTAACATAAATTATATTCCATGTACTTATACTTATTTCGTTTATCTATCTTCATAATTATTTCATACAACTATTTTGTATATATATTTCCACATGACCAGTTCTTGTAAACATTTCACACTACCATTTCATATATCCATTCGTCATCTTATACATATTACCTGAATATCAATTGTTTAATAGATGTCATAGCGTCTCCCATCCACGGTCTTATTTATCTTTGACATGATGCCATAGTGTCTTTCAACTATGGTCTTACTCATTTTCTGTCATCTTGCCATAGTATCTTTCAACCATTGTCTTGTTCATTTCATGTCACGTTGCCATGGTATCTTTCAACCATGGTCTTATTCATTTCATATCACGTTGCCATGGTATCTTTCAACCATGGTCTTATTCATTCCTCGTCAAGTTGCCATGGTATCTTTCAACCATGGTCTTACACATTTCATATCATGTTGCCATGGTATCTTTCAACCATGGTCTTACACATTTCATATCATGTTGCCATGGTATATTTCAACCATGGTCTTACACATTTCATATCTTGTTGCCATGGTATCTTTCAACCATGGTCTTATACATTTCATTTCAGAAAGCACACTCTCGCGAACCTCATCCTTACAGCGAGATTACCAGTCCAGGCTAAATCCCTTGCAACAATAATTACTCTAATGAGCTTTGATCTGAATTACCAGTCCAAGCTATATTCAGACCCTAATTCGGATTACCCGTCCGGGCTAAATCTATTTTCCACATATTCTTCGGGAGGGCTATATTAAGATAGGATCACCCGTCCGGGCTAGATCTATTTTCCACATATTCTTCGAGAGGGCCATATTAAGATAGGATCACCCGTCCGGGCTAGATCCTTTTTACCGTCAATTCCTTTTTAGAGATCCATCGAAATCCATTCCTTCCAATAGGGATTTATTTTTTATTTTTTATTTTTATCAAATATTATCAACATTTCATCAATTATCATACAATGAACATTCAAATCATATTCACAGCAATAACATATATTTCAAGCATTTAAGAATATAATTCAAGTTACACGAACTTACCTGATGAAATTGCAGAAACATCAAGTTTTAGGGGCATTTTGGTAATTTACCATTTTCCTAATTTTTTACCCGATCTTAAATTAATAATTTCATTCAATTTATTAATTTAAATAATAAAACAATTCATTCCCTTCAATTTGGTCATTTTTGACATTTTTACAAAATTGCCCCCTGAAGTTTTACTTTTATTCAATTTAGTCCCTAAGCTTAAAACATGCAAATTAGCCAAGCTAGCTGAATATTCATATATACTTTCCTCCTCATCCTCTCCATTTCACATCCTTAATGTATATAACACACTTGTAAGTAATATTATCTATAATTTTTATTATTTACTTTTATGAATATTCAAGCTGTCCATCTGTGTCACAGTCACTAAATTATTTATATATGGAGATATAGAACTAAAAATTAAGATCCTCTATTTTTTCCTGAAACTAGACTCATATATACTATTACCATAAAATTTTCAGAATTTTTGGTTTATCCAATAAGTACAGTTTATTCTTTAAATTTACCCCTATTCTGCTATCTGATAGTCATGACCCTTCTTCACTAAAAATTAATTATCTCATTGTACAAAATCCTAATGATGTTTATGTTTATTTATATTGAAAATAGACTCATTCAAGATTCTAAACATATAAATTTAAGCCCCTAATTATTGTTATCCAATTTTTGATGATTTTCAAAAGTCAGAACAGGGGAACCTGAAATCATTCTGACCTTATCTCACAAAATTGATTATATCTCATGATTTAAAACTTCATTGCTTACATAATTTCTTCTATAAGAAACTAGACTCAATAATATTTAATTTCATGCTTTATTCATCCTATAATTAGATTTCTACAATTTTTGGTGATTTTTCAAAGTTAGACTACTGCTGCTGTCCAAAACTGTTTTAGTGCAAGATATTAATTATCATGTTTATAACACCCTTATTTTCTTTTTTTACACTATTTCTCATCACTTTCTCTTATTTTATCTTCACTAACATATCAATAACATAGGACCATATGTAAGGAAACTCTACATTAACATTAATCTCATGCTTTTTTAATAATATCAAACTTAAAAATATATTGAAATCATGATGTTCTTACATTGTTCTATTGATTTTAATCTTCATCTTGATTTTCTCTCTCCTTCAGCTTCCATTTATTGAATCCAACTTGATATTCTAACTTCCCATAGTCTCCTTAATATTTTTCTCTCTTGGTAGCTATGAAAATTCTTTTGATTTTTGGGTAAAAATGGTGAATTTTTGGTAAAAGGACCAAATTGTAAAGAAATAAAAACTTATTTTCTTCTTCTTCTTCTCATGTTGGTTTTGCATGGGAAAGATGGATGAGAATTCCTCATCTTTCTTTCTTTATATACTAATAAAATAATAATAAAATAATAAAATATCTTATTAAAATATTAATAAAATAATATTTATCTAATTAAATAATTATAAAATATCAAAATATCTCTAGCATCATTATTACTTTCTAGATTTCTCTCTCTTCCAATTGACCATTTTTCCCTTTATTATCTTTTAAAATTTCATCCTTGAGTCATCATTTAATTTGGTAAAATTGCAATTTAGTCCCTCATAGTTCTTCATCTATTCAATTTGGTCCTAATTCATCCACTTTCCTTAGTTTCTAGATCATTCCACCCTTAAAATATTTACACTATTGGTCCTTCAAATTTTTCATATTTACACTTTAACCCCTCAAATTTTGAGTATTTACTCTTATGCAACAAAACTTTTCTCACTTTTACAATTTAGTCCTTTCTTGAATTAATATATCATAATATACTTCCTAATATTGACATAACTCAAAATTTCCCTTTTTGTCACTTTATTTCCTTATTTTACTATATCACGGATAATATTTTACTGTAAAAATTTTCGGTGTATTACATAATCATCACAGACTAAAGAACATACTTTAAAGATGAGCCATGTCTGATAATTTACACAATAAAGACGATAAGAAAACCCAAATATGATATCATAACGGGAATCCGAGAACATAATGCATAGGGAAATAATTATAAAGATCAGGATGATCCCCAGAGAAAATCAGAAGAAGAACACTGTTTATTAGCTCTGGACTTCCTTTGTAACAGAGATAATATATTTTCCGTATATACACAGAAGACAAAGCATCATCCAATAGAAACAGAAGAATAACCTCACATAAATTTCTACCATCATCTTTTCCTCGACATAATAGAATAGAATCCCAGAGAGATAAGAAAATGTCGATTGTAATTCAAACAGACTCTCAGTGCTTTCATCTGACATTAGAGTTAGTCAACATACTCATACAATAAGATTTTCATCAGAAAGAAAATGATCATATAAACTCCTGAGGATAATTGAATATATGGAACACCCAGAAAAGTCATCATAATTTACTCAATCACAACTATTACAAACAAACATCTTTACAACTCAAATTTCATTTCTCTGACTAATTCTATTATCATGAACCCCATAGTATTCCATTCATTAACGAAAATCAATTCGGGAGGAATTTTAGCAACATACCTTTAGACTTCATACCCAATTAAATCGAATAACCAAGGCAAATTTTCTTCTTTATCCATGACCTTACATGATCTGTAGAATCTTTAAAACATTCCGATATTTCTTCCAAAACTGTATTCACTTTCCAAACTATTCTAATCTCTATATGCATTACCAATTATTTCACCACTGAACTCTTTAGTTTCGTACTTGTGAACTTATTCAATATAATTCTCGTGAATTTTCGTCATAGAGCAACACTAGTAAGGGGGTGAGGTCGTAAAGCCTCTAACTTGACTCTCATAAATACACAGATATGACTTTGCATTCATCATTAACATAACATCATCCTAATCATATAATTCACTTCAGGCAAATTAACATACGTATTTATGTTACACAAACTTACCGGTTGCATTTATTCAAACAAGTGTACATAAATACACATTTCGTCAATTTTTGAGTAGCTTTACTTATTATATTCACGTAATCAAACAAGTCAGGCACATGACATCATATGAATGCCAACCAAACATGGATGAGCTGATCATAACATAAACTTTCATCTCGTACATCATCGCATACACATCATAAACCTTTATTCATACTTTTATAAGCCTCAATTCATCATAAGTGTACTTTACTTAGATACTTTAGTATCAATATCAACATGGTCAAATGTAGCTCGGTTAGAGAGTATCTCTGTCTAAACGAGATAGATCTCATCCGTGTCGGGAGACATCACATTATCACGGATTATTTGGCATGTATAGATAGACTCTCACATTACGCTAGGTTAATTAGAGAATCGACTAAACCATAGCTTTGATATCATTAAATATAACACCCCTTACCCGAGCCTAAGGTCGGGATAGGGTACGAGGCATTACCGGACTTAAACGTACACAACTATGTAAAATCGGGCAATAAAAATAAATTTCGTTCAAATTAAAAGAATTCATTCATATTCATAATGTCCCTTATACGGGCTTACAAGGCCCAAAACATAAATTGGGGGTGGTTCGGGACTAAACTGAGAACTTACGAACTTTTTACAACACTTAGAAAATTTTCTAGTTTTGAAGAGTCACACGCCCGTGTGGGTAGGCCGTGTGGTCATACACGCCCGTGTCCACAGCCTGTGTAACTCTTTGTTTATGACGTTAGCAATATTTTAAGGTCACACGGCCAAGACACACGCCCGTATGCTAGGTAGTGTCTTTCACAAGGCTGAGACACACGGCCGTGTCTTTGTCTGTGTGGCCAACACTTAGGCTATTTTCCAAGCCTTGGTCAACCTTAATCCCTCACACACTTATACAACATCAAAGGATTAGAACATGGTATCCATTTAAAGATTAAACATCCTCAATTAAGTTACAAACATAACATTTGCATGTCATCATACTTGTGTTTCTCATACTCATTTGGCCTTGTCTATTATAATACCACTTATACACATAATAAAAAAGACAAAGTTTCTATACATGCCACTCACTTGAAAACACTTAAGGTTTATCGATACCCCAAAATTGATAATTTGATAGTGTGATGCTGCCTCCGACGATCTCCAACCCCAAGCTAACCTGGCAACACTAAAGAAATGAAAAGGGGGGGTAAGCTATATAGCTTAGTAAGTCCGTATGAAAATAATAAGCAATTTATTAACATACTTCTACCAATTCTCACATCATGATCTCAAGGTAAAACAATTATAATTGCACTTTTTACTTATGTTCATGTCAAGCTGTTTACTCTCATCATAGTCACTAAATTATTAATATATTGAGCTACAGAATTCTAAATTAAGATCCGTTAAAAGCATTTTAAACTAGAATAATATATCTTTCTACCATAAAATTTTCAGAATTTATGGATTAGCCAATAAGTACAGTTTATTCTTCAAAATTACCCCTATTCTATTGTTTGACAGCTTCAACCTTTCTTTACTAAAAATTAATTATCTCTTAGTACGGGATTTGGATGATGTTCCCGTCTATTTCTCTTAAGAATATACCATTAATAATTTTATTCATATAAATTCTAACCGACAATTATTTTCATACAATTTTTAATGATTTTCCAAAATTAAGACAGGGGAGCTCGAAATATCTCTGACCCTGTCTCACAAAAATTCAAATATCTCATAATATGAAATTCTTTTTCTTACACCATTTTCTCTATGTGAAACTAGACTCAATAAGCTTTAATTTCATATTTTATTCAACCTCAAAATCAATTTCCACAATTTTTGGTGGATTTTCAAATTTGGATTACTCCTACTATCTAAAACTATTTTAATGTAATTTTACTCTTTCATGAATTCTTTGTATTAACTTCCATTTAAACATACATAACACCAAAGCATATCCATATCTAGCCATTATCAAATATTTACATGCCATTCATTAGCCAATTTAACCTATACATCAACAACAAAGACTTAAACATATCATGTCTCAATTTAATTTGGCCTAAAAGCCTCACACATGATCATCAATCAAATTTACCACATATTTATACATCATAAGTATAGACCTATAATCACAAGGTCATCACAAGATCATTCTCATAGGTATGACTTACTCATTTACATTCTTACCAAATATCCAATATACAAAAAGTTTTCATAAAGACATTCTTGTAGAAATCATGAACTCACAATGTCATGAAGTCAATGCTTGTAAACTTTAAGTACATACCTGTACCAATTCGTAATACTTACATACTCTTTCTCATCTTTGACATACTTATTGGGTTATCTGTTGAACCACTTGGAATACTAAAGGATACTCGGAAATCATGCATATGTCGTACAATGCCATATCCCAGATATGGTCTTACATGTAATCTCATATCGAAGCCAATAGCCCAGCTATGGTTTTACACAAAATCTCATAACGATGCCATGTCCCAGACATGGTCTTACACGTAATATCATATCGATGCCAATAGCCCAACTATGGTCTTACACGGAATCTTGTATCGATGCCATGTCTCAAACATGGTTTTACATGAAGTCTCATAACAGTGCCGATGCCATGTCCCAGACATGGTCTTATACGGGACCTCATATCGATGCCAATGTCATATCCCAGATACGGTCTTACATGGGATCTCATGTCGATGCCAATGCCATATCCCAGATATGGTTTTACATGGGATTTCATATTGATGCTGATGCCATATCCCAGATATGGTCTTATACGGGATTTCAATACTCATATGTCGTGATATCCATATCTTTGCTATTCCTAGGGTTCAACCGGGATTTCTGATACACCAACTTTTGTCAAGTTGTCATTGAGACATCATAAATCAATTTTATAAAGACAAATACATATACATATACATATACATATACATATACATATACATTTCATGCTATATTTAAGCATTAAACATATAATAATAACATTTTGCATTATTTTGATACAAACTTACCTCGATACTAAAAATGGTAAAAAGAGACCTAACCGTCAAATACTCGTTTTTCCCTCGTTCTAGGTCCTAATCTCATTTTCCTTGATCTATAATATCAAATTTAGCTTAGTTTTTAGTCACATTATTCAATTTGATCCAAAATTCACATTATGACAATTTATGGTTTTGCCCCTAAAGTTCTACATATTTACACTTTTGCCCCTAGGCTCGTAAAAATGATTTTCATTCAATTTCTTTGTTCTTTAAGCCTAGCCAAATCATTTTCATAACTATAGCATCCCAAAATTTCCGCTAAATCACACTTTTATGACAAATTTTATAACTTTTACAAATTAGTCCTTTTTAGCGTTTTCACAAAAAACTACTTAGCAAAAGTCCTTTAACACACAACAAACATTCATATGTCTCCCTTAAATATCAAAATACACACATGTAGCACATGGGTAAATTTTTAAACATCAACCCTAGCTCAAATAAATGGTAGAAATAGATAGATCTTGTTACGGGGATTGCAAAAACATAAAAATCATTAAAAACGGGGCTAGAATGGACTTACAATCGAGCTTGGAAGCTTGAAAAACCCTAGCCATGGTTTCTCCATGCAATTTTCGGCCATATCTTGAAGATGGACAAAAAATTGGCTTTTAATTTTGTTTTTAATTCATTTTAATTACTAAATGACCAAAATGCCCCTAACTTAAAAATATTCTATTTCACCTATTTCATGTCTATTTTTGTCCAAAAAATTAAAAATAGTCTAATTACCATATAAGGACCTCTAATTTAAAATTTCATTACAATTGGACACCTTTAGCATGTAGAACTCACATTTGCACTTTTTACGATTTAGTCCTTTTGACTAAATTGAGCGCCCAAACGTCAAAATTTTCAAATGAAATTTTCACAAAAAGTCATTTCATGAAATCTTAGACCATAAAAATATAATAAAAATAAATTTTATTATGCTGGATTTGTGGTCTTGAAACCACTATTTCGACTAGGCCCAAAATCGGGTTATTACAATACTAACCTCTTTCTTAACCACACCATTCATTTACCCGTTGAACCATTCGGAATAGAGATTGGATACACAATAGTCTCATACAATAAGTGCCTATACTATGGCCTGTAGCCAAATCAAGGTAACTTATCCGAAAAACAATTATTATAGCCCAAAGCCAAATCATCTGATATGCATGGCTCAAAGCCAAATCGGTATAACTCGTACCCGAAGTGCTAATATCATGGCCCAAAGCCAAACTCAACTTATCATCTAATAACAAGACACTAGTATCCAAATCTATTCCTAAAGTTCAACCGGGATTTCACACCTTCCGTTTCTATCATCGAATTCATTCGTAGAGTCATTCTCACAATTCGAACATAATCCATAATCTAATAATCACAATTTATGTAATATAAAAGCTTTTAACATACTTTTATAATGAATTTACAACATACGAACTTACCTCGGGTATGAAAACGATGAAATGAGTCGATTACTCGATAATCTTGCCTTTCCCCCGATCTGATTCTAGATTCCTCTTTTCTTGATCTAAATATATTCAAAATTAACTTCTTTAATCAACAACTCATTCAATTTAGTCCAAAACATACATTTAGGTCTATTTGCACGTTAGCCCCTAAACTTTTACACTTTTAACAATTTAGTCCCTATTTCACAAATACACAAAATTCACGTATTTTCATTAAACCCAAGCTTAGCCGAATTACATATAACTCCCTAGTAGCCCAAAAATTTCATTTATTTCACATTTCAACCACTCAATTTGCGCATTTCACAATTTAATCCCTATTATGCATTGTCATAAAAAAGTTACTTTACAAAACATGAAAATCTATCATCAAACTTTCATATTTCAACATTAAACATCAAAGAACACATAGATTCAACAATGGAAACTCTCAAAATCTTTAACAATTTTGAAATTAAAGGTGTGGGCTAGCTAGATTAAGCTACAACGATTACAAAAACATAAAAATCACAAAAAATTGATCAAAAATCGCACCTTAATTGCTTGAATTTGCTTGGCCGAATGAAAAAACCCTATTTTAGCTTCTTCTTCTTTTAATTTTTGGTGCATAAAGATGAGAATGAAGTTTTAATTAGCTATTTTTGATTTATTTTAACCTTTAATAACCAAATTGCTAAACTAACCTTATTATAAATCATTTAATATCATCCATTTAATGTCCATATAAGTCCACTAACATTTAAAATGGTTTAATTACCATTTAAGGCCATCATATTTAAAATCCAAAGCTATTTGACATCTTTAATAAGTAAAATGCAACTTTTGCATTTTACGCAATTTAGTCTTTTTTCTCAAATTGACTAATCAAACGATAAAATTAGCTCACAAAATTTTCACACATATCAAATAACATGCTATAAATACCGAAAAAATATTAAAATAAATTTTCAACATTGGATTTTTGGTTCCAAAACTATTGTTCCGGTTTAACTAAAACCGGGCTGTTACAACACATTAGTTGTTTAAACGTGTAGGTTGATTTCTACTTGAATGAAATGCTCGTTCTATTACATTGATGGATCAAATCACATCATAAGGAGGCAATTTATTTAAATTCTGTACTTTAGGAACTTTATATGGTGTGTACATAAGTATATGAGTGAGTATATGTATATAATTGAAAAGTTTTAAAGTGTCTTAAACTTTTTAATGAAATTGGTATTTGAATATATAATGTTGTAAATGATATTTGAGAGTGTTTTTTATGCTTAAAAATGTTTGGTTATGTTTGGAATTGACTTAAGGATGTTTGAAGATGTTTTAAAATGTTTACGAATTAGTTTTGAGATCCCCTAAATCTAGGTATCGATACCTAGTCTTCAGGGGTCGGTACATGCAAATTAGTGGCTAAAGTGCTACAATATCAGGACAACATATTGATATATTGAGGACATGTATCAATACATTCAGCCAAACACATGCAAACTTGAGTTTTTATACCCCAAAATGACCCCCGAATGACATCTAAGCGTTCACATTTCGTCATGAGACTTTCGAAAGGGTCTAAAATGACTCATAAGACTTTGAAAATAATTGTATAGAGATTTGAAGTGTAAAAAGGATTTGTCATTGCACAAGGCCTCTATTATTTTCTTTAAAAAAGTTTGATTTTAAGTTTTAAGCAATCAAAAACTCGTTTTTATGTTTTTATCTTGTCCCAACACCCTAAAAAGTAAATTGACATCATTTAGGGGTATCTTTAAAGTTTTAAAAAATGCTAAAAATAGTTAATGTGATTTTCTTAAAATGAATAAAGAATGGTTTTAAAAAAAAATTGTTCAATTGTGGAGTGTGTCAATGTGACATCACTTATCCGTGTAGATTATTGGACAAAGTAATGGGTGTTATACTAACATCCTGATAGAGGTCCCTTTATGTAGGGTTCAAACTCTATTGATAAGCTGAGCTTCTTGTCTTAATTGTTTTCTTATATGAATGTTTGCCAAAGTTATTCGACACATATGGAAAATTGGAAGACACCTCCAATAGATGTTGGGAAACCAAAAGCCCTCATGGTAATATTTACTATAATCCATGAATAAAAGCCATTCCTAAAGCAAACCTCCATCTACTAAATATAAAACCCTTCGGCCTATCCTTGCTGAAGATGGATTTGTTAATAGCAACTCCCTATTTTCTATTGAGGAAAATATCTATGAGGCTTACCCAGGTGTTTGAAACTTTGCTGGCAAGCTAAGGGAAAGGGATCAAAGATTCATTTACATCTTGTTCTAGAATCCTATAGCTATTTGATCTCTTTGGCACTAACGAATTGAGTCCAAAAAAGGAAAAGTGTTTGAAAGCTTTGAAAGCCATGGGTGTTTGGCTCACTTCCTTATTGTCAGGAACAAATCCCACTAGGATATTCTACGAAAATCTAACAACCATCACTCTAAGCTCATATTTTTTACTATTGATGTTCGTCTCATTCTAGTTACTGATGGGGAAATGTAATCCCATCACAAATGTTCAAATGTTAAATTTATTAGTCATTTCTAATGTCTTTCTTGTTTCTCATTTATCTTAATGTCTTTCCAAGCTCATATCTTAGTGTTTTTCTTGTTGGATATTCCTAATACAGTTTGGTGTAATCTTTCAATTGGACTAGTCTATCTTTTTCTTTTAAAATTTTAGTTGCATTTTATCTTCATTTTCAACGTTGTATAATAATAAGCTTATTATATGTTGTTATTTAGTTTACCATTTTTATTTACTTTTTAGGTAGAGAGATATAGCTAATTTCCGTAGAAAGTTAGATTTGTAAAACCCTTCACTCGACTCGATTGTTGGGTCTGAGCTACGAAATGCTACATTCGTTGTCAGAGCAACTATAGTCAATCAGGAAGCATATAATCATTTACACAGGTAATCAAGAGTTAATCACATTCAAAATAGTGCTAAACATTAAATTTCAAGACTTAATCGAGCTTACGAAAGTTCTTTTATCAACCCGAGTACAAAATATGATCAAATTGTAAAGTTTTAAAAATTCAAGGTCGACATTTAGACGTCGTCTAATCCACTTCGTGACATCACCAAAATAGTATGTCACGTCATGACATTAGTTTCAATTGGTTTAAAACATACATAAAACTGTGCTAAATAGTTCATGCATCCATGTTCAAGTCTATATCAAAATATTCACTATTTATACATCATTTATTTCTAAACAATTCAATATCAACTACCACACAACTAAGACATTCCATATCAAACTTTACCTATGCCAACCACCTTTAAACATGCAATTTCAAAAACTTTCAAAAACTACAAATTTCTTCAATAAATCATCAATGGAAACTTTTAAAAACTTTAACAGTTCTACAAACTGGTACATGGGCTAGCTAAATGATATTTTGGGGCTGTCGTCTATTAGATTTTTCTGAAAGGTAACTATCTTGGTTTCATATCATATAGAAATTTATATAGAATCCTCGAATAAGACTTCTTCTTCATAAAAGAAAATTTCTGTCTTTGGGATCTGATGTTATACCGCTGCTCAATAACTTAGAGGATCGACTCTATTACATAAGTCGATTCCTAATTTTTATCTCATATCATGACATAAATAAGCAGTTCTTATTTATTGTATTAGCTCAAAACCTCGCTAATTGATCTTTATGGCGCTTCCTCTATTAATTAGATCTTTATCCATAGACTAAAGTATCTAGGCATATATATTTCTTCATATTTCAACTTCTATAAAGTTTATTTTTTGTTACAATTGATAAAAATCGTTTTTAGGACGATGCAACATGTAGAAAACCTTTTTTTTCTCCCATGACCTCAAAAACATAAAAATTATAAAAAAAAAAAGACTTCATTGAACTTACCAAATAAGGATCGAACCGTTGAAAGCTTTCAAGGGTTTTCCTTGTTTTAACTCACAGAAAGTTGAATAAGATAAAAGAAAAAGATATCATCTTTTACCATATTTGTCTTATATACTTTAATTAAACTTTTAATTACTTAATTAATTTAATTTAACCTTAAATAATTAAACTTAATCACCATTAATCAATTGGAATATTTCATCATTCCCACTAACACACATTGAAAAATGGTTTATTAGTTATTTTGGTCTTCTGGCTAATTAAAAACATATAGCGATAAGATTTTTACAATTTAGTCCTTATACTGTAATTAAGTAATTAATAGATAAAATTGAAGGACTAAACTTTGATAAACTTTCATACGAACTCCATAAATATTTATATTTAATATTTACGAGCCCAGTTTATGGAATCGCATATTTTGATATGACTAAAAATCGTACTGTTACAGGATTACTAAACTAAAAAAGCAAATACTATTTTTTTTTGTTTTAAGTGTTTCAACAGATTGAATGAAGCTTTTAAAATTACAAAAGATGCCTCATACAAAAAAAAAAACTCTAAACCTTAACAAATCTTTTAATTGTTTCATTGCTTTTCTTTTAAGGCATAATTGAAAAAAAAAAAAAAAAAACCCTCAAAGTTTAGGGGCTTATGGTTTTGTGCCCTTAACCTTTTTTATTTTTTGATTGACACCCTTAACATTATGATTTTTTAAGAAATCAGCCCAGTTTTAACGGTCAACTCACGTTGATCGTTAATCAAACTGTAGGTCAACATAATAGCCCATGTGTCATGCCACACAAGCGCATGATGTCATAGATGATGTCATCTATTTAATAAAATTTTTCTCTTATTTTCTCTCTTGCCAAACACTACTTTTTTCTTCAAAACACATGGTGGTTGCCGTTTTTTTCTTCTCATTTTTTCTCTTCCCAAACACCATTTTTTTTCTTCAAAACATATGGTTGGCTCATTTCATCTACAAGAATTTCCATTACCATGATTATAATCATGCTTTTGTGCATTTGTAAACCCACACCACACTTTCAACTTAAAATCATTATTTTTTCCTCATTGTCGGCTGCCATTTTTTTCTTCTCATTTTCTCTCTTGTCAAAGATTGTTTTTTGTGGGTAGCCATTGGCTAATTGTTTCTTATTTTTTTTTATCATTGGAACTACTGTAAAAACAAAAAGAAGAGATGCTTAAGTTTCAGGCTAGCTAAGATGAAAAATAAATCTACCACCTAAACATGGTCAGTAGAAACTTTAGGATTACAGACGAAGCCTCGAATAACAATTTCTATTACGCTTCCAAAATAACAGCAACTGTATTTATAAGCATATATACAATATTAAAAGGGACATTGCCTTTTTTCCACTTGAAACAAAATTTAGTTTTAACTACGATGTTGACAACCTAGACATCACAGCTGGCTTTGCTGACCAGACGAAAATTATTAAGGGAATTATTAATGTTGATATTGGTTGGCTGTGAATCCAAGTAAAAAAGAGTATATAGGGGGAAGTGGAAGTCTCCTGGACGGTGTTCGTCACTGGTTTCAACGTCGCCATTTGATTCTTTCTTCTTCGAATCATCAAAATAATATCATTATCATCGATCATCATGATACTTCTTCATCCTCTACTACTCTAACCCTTACTCAAAAATAATCACAAGAATCAACGACATATATTGTCGTTCACGATTTTGATTTTTCTTCCTTGAGGCTTGTTAAAGTTCCTAAGCGTCATTACTTTCCTGTTTCTTCCATGGATTCTCACAAAAAGGTACTTTTACTTAATTTTTGTAGATCTCATCTGCTTTCTTTGCAATCGTTATTTTTAAATGATTCAAAATTTTGAACTGCGATCGTTGTTTTTTTAATGTAAAACTGAAAAATTTGGGAGACATTTTTCATTTAAAGAGCTAAATCTTGGATTTGTGTGGTTTATACATGTTGTTCAATAGCTTTGAAAGAGTGACCTGGATCCAGATCCACAAACTCAGCATTGTCGGTGAAGCAAATGGATTCCAGGTTCGGGTTTTTTGTTGGAAACTGGTTGCACTCATCTCCAGTTACTCCAACCATTTGTTTTGAAGAAGAAAAATGGTGTTTGGAAAGAGAGAGAATGAGAGAAAAGAATGGCAACAACCATGTGTTTTGAAGGAAAAAAGTGGTGTTTGGCAAGAGAGAAAATGAGAGAAAATATTTTGTTAAATAGATGACATCATCTATGACGTCATGATCTTATGTGGCATGCCATATGGGCTATTATGTTGATCTGCAGTTTGATTAACGGTCAACTCACATTGACCGTTAAAACTAGGCTGATTTCTTAAAAAATCGTAATGTTGAGGGTGTCAATCAAAAAATAAAAAGATCAAGGGCACAAAACCAAAAGCCCCCAAACGTTGAGGGTTTTTTTTTGCAATTATGCCTTCTTTTAAACCTTAAGACAATAGAAAAGTATATAACTTAATTTAAACTATCACGTTTTCTCATTTTGAAGTACTTGACTATTTGCCGACAACATCATTGATGGTCACTAAACTAACTAAAATTATGACAAAGGCAAGAGCACCTATCGAATAATAGTATAGCTGTGGTGAGTCAGGAATATCGTATCCATGAGGACTAAAAGTACTAGTACTTACTATTTTTCTATTATCTAGCCGATAAATTGAAGGAATTATTTTTAATCTAAAATTAACTAAAGTAATTACTAAGAACACGACAGAGAATGAATTAGGAAAAATAATTGAATTGAACCAATGAGATAGACAATACCCAGGAAAGAATCCACCTAGACTTCACTTATTATTTTGAATCTGAATCAAATGATTTATTCACTTACACCTTGATCCGTAGAAATCCCTAAATTATGTTAATATCTCTTTCGAGAGTAAAAACAACTGACTCTAGGTTGATTAAGTGAAATCTCTTTCTAATTAAAACCTTTCTTGTAGCATTAACTCGATCTATGGATTCCTCTATTAGATTTGACTCTAATCCGATATATTTATGTCGTCCTATTTCTAAGATTGCATACAACTCCACTCAATTATGCTAGATCTACTCTTAAATAGGGACTTTTGCTCCACTGAAATAAGCACATTAAGTATGAATTAATATTCTAAAAATATTTAAACACGAAATAAGCATACATAATTGAGAACAAGAATCAAGTATTTATCATGTAATTCAGAAATCAAATAATAAGATTCATATAGGTTTCATCTTCCCTAGCTATCTAGGGAATTTAGTTCATAATCTAGATTAACATCATCTCAAAGTTAGGAAAACAACAAGACATAAAGAAACCCAATAAAACTTCTAAAGAAATTGAATGGAGATCTTCAATCTTGAAGGAGATCCGCTTCTGAAATGAATCTGATGGTGTTCTTCGAGTCTTTTCTTCGTTCTTCTGTGCGTACTCCCTTAGGTCCTCTTCTAGTGTGTATTTATAAACTTTAGAATGCTTAGAATCCCTAATATTTGGCTTTTTCCGCGTAAAAGAGAAACAGGGTGTGAAATCGACACGGGCTGGCACATTGGCAAGTGGCCAACCCGTGTGGAAATGAAAATAGCTCTTTTCGTCTGATTTTGGCCCGTTTTTCGCTTATTTCGCTCCCTTATGCTCACCTAAGTATAGTGTAACACCCCTAACTTGTATCCGCCATCGAAATAGGGTTTTGGAGCATTACTGGAATTTGCAGATCACTTAAAAAAATTTCAATTAAATACTTACCGATTCAATGCATCAAATATATATATTACCATTCAATCAACAGCTTGGCACTTGTCTAAGCATCAAACAACAACATTGTTAGTATACTAGTACATATTTCATATAAATTCAACATTGATATACTTATTTTCTCAACATGTCACACTTGAGTTTAATAATTGCTTTTACTTACATAATTTCCTTGTATCAACATATCAAAGATAATCATATATGTACATGTCTCAAAACATATCATTCTCTTACCGTTTCTTCATAAGTATATATCATTCATTTCATTATATCAATATTTCATGCTCCATCTTTTCATATATTTTATATATATTTATTCCGGTAATAGTTTATATCAAACTTAACATAAATTATATTCCATGTACTTATACTTATTTCGTTTATCTATCTTCATAATTATTTCATACAACTATTTTGTACATATATTTCCATATTACCAGTTCTTGTAAACATTTCACACAACCATTTCATATAACCATTCGTCATCTGATACATATTACCTGAATATCAATTGTTCAACAGATGTCATAGCGTCTCCCATCCATGGTCTTATTTATCTTTGACATGATGCCATAGTGTCTTTCAACTATGGTCTTACTCATTTTCTGTCATATTGCCATGGTATCTTTCAACCATGGTATTGTTCATGTCACGTTGCCATGGTATCTTTCAACCATGGTCTTATGCATTTCATGTCACGCTGCCATGATATCTTTCAACCATGGTCTTATTCATTTCATGTCACGCTGCCATGGTATCTTTCAACCATGGTCTTATTCATTTCATGTCACGTTGCCATGGTATCTTTCAACCATGGTCTTATTCATTTCTCGTCATGTTGCCATGGTATCTTTCAACCATGGTCTTATTCATTTCATATCATATTGCCATGGTATCTTTCAACCATGGTCTTACACATTTCATTTCAAAGAGCACACTCCCGCGAACCTCATCCTTACAGCGGCATTACCAGTCCAGGCTAAATCCCCTGTAATATAAACTCATAAAGTATTGTCGGGATTACCAGTCTAGGCTAAATCCCCTGCAACGACAATTACTCTAATGAGCTTGGATCTAAATTACCAGTCCAAGCTAAATTCAGATCCTAATTCGGATTACCCGTCCGGTCTAAATCCATTTTACACGTATTCTTCGAGAGGGCTATATCTGGATAGGATCACCTGTCCGGGCCAGATCCTTTTTACCGTCAATTCCTTTTCGTTCAATCGGGATTTGTTCCCCTTTTTATCAAATATATCAATGTTTCATCAATTTTCATACAAGGGATATTTAAATCATATTCACATCAATAACATACATTTCAAGTATTTAAGAATATAATTCAAGTTATACGAACTTACCTAGTGAAATTGCAGAAATATTAAGATTCAGGGGCATTTTGGTAATTTACCAATTCCCCAATTTTCACCCGATCTTAAATTGATAATTTCATTCAATTTATTAATTTAGATAATAAAACAATTCATTCCTTTCAATTTGGTCATTTTTAACATTTTTACAAAATTACCCCCTGAAGTTTTACTTTTATTCAATTTAGTCATTAAGCCTAAAACATGCAAATTGGTCATGCTAGCTGAATATTCATATATATTTTCCTCCCCCTCCTCTCCATTCCATATCCTTAATGTATATAACACACTTGTAAGTAACATTATCTATAATTTTTATTATTTACTTTTATGAATATTCAAGTTGTCCATCTGTGTCATAGTCACTAAATTATTTATATCTAGAGATATAGAACTCAAAATTAAGATATGATAATTTCCCATGAAACTAGACTCATATATATTCTTACCATAATATTTTCAGAATTTTTGGTTCAACCAATAAATACAGTTTATTCTTTAAAGTTACCCCTGTTCTGCTGTCTGATAGTTCTAACCCTTCTTCACTAAAAATTAATTATCTTCTTGTACAGAATTATAATGATATTTACGTTTATTTATATTGAAAATAGACTCATTTAGGATTCTAAAAATATAAATTTAAGCCCATAATTATTTTTTATCCATTTTTTTATGATTTTCCAAAGTCAGAACAGGGGAACCCAAAATCATTCTGACCTTGTCTCACAAAATTTATTATATCTCATGATTTACAATTCCATTTCTTACATAATTTCTTCTATAAGAAACTAGACTCAATAATATTTAATTTCATATTTTATTCATCCTATAATTAGATACCTACAATTTTTGGTGAATTTTCAAATTTAGACTACTGCTGCTGTCCAGAACTGTTTTAGTGCAAGATATTAATTACCATGTTTATAACACCCTTATTTTCTTTTTCTACACTATTTCTCATCACTTTCTCTTATTTTCTCTTCACTAACATATCAAGAACATAGAACCATATGTAAGGAAACTCTACATTAACATTAATCCCATGCTTTTTAATAATATCAAACTTAAAAATATATTGAAATCATGATGTTCTTACCTTATTCTATTGATTTCAATCTTCATCTTGATTTTCTCTCTCCTTCAGCTTCCACTTCTTGAATCCAACTTGATATTATAACTTTTCATAGTCTCCTTAACATTTTTCTCTCTTGGTTGCTATGGAAATTCTTTTTATTTTTGGGTAAAAATAGTGAATTTTTGGTAGAAGGACCAAATTGTAAAGAAAGCAAAAATTTCTTTCTTTCTTTCACGTTAGTGCATGGGAAAGATGATGAAAATTCTTCATCTTTCCTTCCTTTTATACTAAATAAATAATAATAAAATAATAAAAATAAAATATCTTATTAAAATATTAATAAAATAATATTTATCTAATTAAATAATTATAAAATATCAAAATATCTCTAGCACCATTATTACTTTCTAGATTTCTCTCTCTTCTAATTGACCATTTTGCCCTTTATTATCTTTTAAAATTCCATCCTTGAGTCATCATTTAATTTGGTAAAATTACAATTTAGTCCCTCATAGTTCTTCACCTATTCAATTTGGTCCTAATTCATCCATTTTTCTTAATTTCTAGATCATTCCACCCTTAAAATATTTACACTATTGGTCCTTCAAATTTTTTATATTTACACTTTAACCCCTCAAATTTTGGGTATTTACTCTTGTGCAACAAAACTTTTCTCACTTTTACAATTTAGTCCTTTCTTGAATTAATATATCATAATATGCTTCCCAATATTGACATAACTCAAAATTTCCCTTTTTGTCACTTTATTTCCTTATTGTACTATATCACGGATAATATTTTACTGTAAAAAATTTCAGGGTATTACATATAGAACATGAATTTAAAGGATTAGGAGCATCAAATTCACTAATTTACATAATAAATTATCCAAAAATGCATCAAGAATGGGATTAAAAATATGTTACTTTTATGGTTTATCAAATATCCTCACACTTAAGCTTTTGCTTGTCATCAAGCAAAATCCTCAACTCACAATTAAAATTAATCTTTCTCAACTTATAATTCTCATTAATAATGTTTTGAAATAATTCACAAATAATCATACATTGATAATTTAACTAAAAGAGCATTAAAGATTCAAACAATCCAAGTCGAACATTTTTTTTAACACATGAAAACATAAGTATTTCCCCTTATCTAAGTAATTACCTTTAATTCAAAATCGACAAGAACTGACATCCTTACTAATGATTCACTCAAATCACTTGAAGTGTTTAAGGTTAAAAAAAAAGCACTCAATAGTCAAACATGAAAAGTCATTACCATAGGTTTGCATAAAATCAAACCTCCACCACTACAAAATGAGATGATACACAAATCAAAAGGTCTTTAAGAGGTTGTAATGGGGCTTAGGTTAAGGGTGTGGAGAAAGGCTTAAAAAGTTGGTTAAAATCGTGATCGAATTGATAAATTACCAAACTAGAAAAATAAATTAATGCTAAATAATTACATCAATCGAAAACTATTCAAGAATAACACGAGCTTCTTCTCACAATTTGAATTTAACTGTTCAAGCTCAATTAACATAGAACTAAATAATAATGTATTATATATATATTTTTATGTATTTTTTTTGTCATGCAAATAATAAGAAATAATTCAACAACTTAAACAAATGGCTTAATCAGACAATTAACCAAATCAAATCTCAATAAAAATGGCATCAATAAAATGGGAAAAATTCTCAACAGATCAAAAAAATGAGTTATGGGTTAACATTAATGGGTAAATCAAGAAACAGCGTTTTAGGCTCAACAGGGTTCACTAAGGGTTAATTATAAGGGTAGGCTTTTTATGGTATAAGTGGGTTACAACTTAGGTGTCTTTATCATCTCAGTAAATCAAATCAAAGGTGTGGTCTTGACATGCATAATCAAAGAAAGTTCTAGAATAACAAATCAATATTGACACACTCATAACCAGTAATAAAATGAGCAAGAAAAATGTATACTCTAAAGGTTCAAGATCTCACAAAAAATTATGGTTTTTGATGTCAATCTTACAAATCTTAAACTTCAAGGTGATACCTCAATTCAGGGAAACAACCTAAAAAATTTTAATTCTGAAAATAGACTTATCATGCTTGATTCTCTCATGTCTTAAAGTTTAAACAATCAACGCATAAATACCTATGAATGTAATCCAAAACACATCAATAAAAATCACGAATAGATAAAAATTCATTCAAATAGAAGTATGAGAAATTTACTTAAACATAAGACATAATTCAGGGATTTTCTAATAATTCTATAAATAACCTCCCCACACTTAATATTTACATTGTCCTCAATGTACAAACATATATAATCACAGTATAATCAGAATATCATAAAAGAGGGAGAAAATCGAAATTGCCTTGAATATTAGATGAAATCCCCAGAATAGTGAAAAGCGAAATTGTAGATAAAGCTAGATGTAGTGCATGATTCCGAGAAAACTACTAAGAAAATAAACACAAGTAGTGAAGAAACTTAAGGGATTATGCTCGATTAGAAACAACCATAAAATTAAATATAGTTCAAAAGATAAAAACGAAATAAGTCTAAGAAAATAAAAATAAAAATAAAATAAAACAAATGGACTCAATGGTCCTCATCATCAGACACTTCTGTGTCGTGAGTCATCGGCGCTGAAGAGGAGATATGAAGATGCTGACATATTTGCTGTAGTGTAGCGTCAATACTGTCGAACCTCTGAATGCAGTACTACTCGAAGTGAGCCAACTGCTCGGGAAGGTTCGCTAAAGTAGCAGCAGAAGGAATAGGGCGGTGACTTAAAGATGGAGGCTGTGGTAGGTCCTCGTGATGGAGAGGAACATCATTAGTGAAGTCCTCGGGTTCATTCTGAATGTCAGAATGAAACAATCGATATTGAGGGGGATCCACTCCACGATGCCGCTCAATTATCCTTATATGAATCATGCTCGAGATTTCCTGTGGTGACATCTGGCCAAGAGAGTAAGTGTAGAGGATTGCTCCGGTGTGTCGAGAAGACTGAAGTGTTGAGCAAGGCAAGTCAAATAAGGGCCTAAACAGATGGGGCCCTTCCTATGGCGGTCAATCTGACGGTGAAAGGCTAAGGCGATGAAGTACACCAAGTTAAAGAAATGTTCAGTGGCCATGCTCCATAGAAAATAGGTGTCATGAGTACTAATGACTTCGGTGCTCTCCCTTCTATCAGTCAGAGTGTGAGATAAAAGTGAATGAAGGCACAGTAAAGTTAGAGGAAGAGAGGTCGCTTTCGAGCGACTCACATCATAAAGTGCTTGGCTCGTTGTAAGCTCTGTCCAACAATGAGAGGGAGTGTAATGGATGTGTCGGTGTAGACGTAGGAAATTTTTGGCACTCATGAACTCCTCAGTGTAGAGTGTCATAGCAGCACCAAACTCGGGGACACTCATCTGGCGCACTGAACCACCAAGTCGAAAAGTGATGGTGTCTGGCTCGTCATGAGTTATCATGACCTGCTGTAGAATAAATGTCGCACAGAACTCCAAAGTAAGCTCCATGTAAGTGGGCTCGATGATGAAGAAAAAACTGTCCCACAAAGCTATGGCAATAAATAAGCGAACATCGTCAGCTAGGCGAACCTGTTCCAACGCGCCCAATCAATATATTGGCTTAGGCCAAGTGGGCACTATTTAAGTAACTGAAATAGATCCTCTTGGGGGCCCGGAAAAAATCAGAGATAAGGGTGGCGAGCCACGACGGAGGCACTAGAGGAGGAGGTCACACCATAGGTCTTTCGCTTTTTTGAAGCGAGGGCGGCGGCTTTAGTCTTACCGCATGTGTTTGCCATGGTATGCCTGAAAATAACAAAATTCAATAATGAATATATAAGGCCTCACCAAACGGCAAATAAAGGTCGATAGATCACAAATCCTAAGAGGCAAAATAGAAACCTAAGCTTAAAGGAATATGTACTAATACCTAATAATGAAAGAACCAAAATAAAAGAAAATTATACGCCTAAATAATGAAATAATAAGAAGAAGAAAAATAAAAACATTAACATTAACATCAATAAAATATACAACGGTAATAACACGATAATAAAAAAGTAAGTCAACAACGATTACCAGAACTAGAGAAATGATGCAAAATAATAAGAAAAATTAACAGATAAGGAAAATAAACTAAACTAACAAGGACAAACTAATGCCCATAATGACAAAACTAAATAAGATAAAAATACAAGAATAAGTATAATAAAAACAATTAAACAGAATAAGAAAACAAAATAATAAATATAAGAAAACAAAATAATAAATATAATAAAAATTAACAAATAATAATAATAATAAGTAACTAAAGAGAAGGGAAAAAAGAGGGGATCGATGGCGGTAGAGCGGTGGTCGGAGGGTCGAGCGGCGGTGGAGTGAGGAGACGAGCAGCTGGAAGAGTAGTGGGGCGTAAGTGCGTGAGAGGAATGGGGAAGAGTGTGACGGGGGCGACTGTTTTGGGGAAGGGAAAGAAGGGAAGAAGAGAAGGGTGACGGCTGTTTTGGGGAAGGGAAACAAGGGAAAATGTGAGGGAAAGGGAAATGAGAGGGGGTTTCGGCGATGTGGTGGCTAGTAGGAATAGGGGAAGGGAAAAGAAGGCCGAAAGGGGTAAGGGTGAGTGCGACAGTGGGGGAAGAAAAGAGGAAAGGAAGAAGAATGGAGAAGGAGACACAAGTATGGGTGTGCGACAAAGGAGAAAGGTGAAAGTAGATGCACAAGCGATGGGGGTAACGACGATGGTGGCCGAAGTATGGAGGGTAAGGAGGCGGCGAAGGCTAGGGTTGGTATGGAGAGGAAGAAGACAAAGTAAAAATAATGAAAAAGGGATTAGGGGTTTAAATTGGGCGACATGGTCATGTGAGGCCCGTGTTGAGCCACACAGCCGAGTGGTTCTCCCCAGCCCGTGTCGATAAAAATTTTTAACCCAGTCTTCACACGGCCTTGAGCACTCCTGTGTGTCCAGGCCGTGTGGCACACACGACCGTGTCATATAGCCATGTGCAACCTCTTTCACTTCTTCCACGCCCGTGTGACCTTACACACACCCGTGTGGCTCGGCTATGTCTCACAAACGGCCGTGTGCCTTGCCCGTGTAACTCTCTGACTTGTTTTAAAATTGAAAATTTTAGCTCCAGGTTTCACACAGCTGAGGACATGCCCGTATGACCAGGCTGTGTGGTCCACATGGCTGTGTTGCATGCTCATGTAGAATATTTTAGGCCGTGTCTCTGTCAATTTTTGAAAATTAAGTCCTAGTATCCACACGACTAAGGACACACATGTGTGCCCAGATCGTGTGGGTCACACGGTCGTGTCGCTAGGCCATGTAACTCACTGTCAATTTCCTTAAAATTTTAAAACTAAGTCTTGTGATCCACATGGCCAAGGACACGCCCCTGTGTCTAGGCCGTGCGGGTTACATGGCCATGTCGCCCAACCGTGTAACTCACTGTTGAACCCCTTGTAATGCACACAGCCTGGGACACGCCCGTGTGTTCAGGCCGTGTAGGTTTTAAAAACTTATTTTCATTTTTTTATTTATTAAAGAATCCCATGAAATGAAAATAAGAAAATTAGCAGTGTTAATACTCGGGTTACCTCCCTAGAAGCACTTATTTAAAGTCTAAGCTAGACTTACCTTGTGCACATAATTACGAAGGTTAGCAGAGCTGAAGCTCCTCTCTATCATTTCTAAAATCGTCACCACTATAAAGTTTAAGTCGATGACCATTTACCTTGAATGTGCCATATTTTGGATGAGTTACCTCAATCGTATAGTACGGGAAAATGGTTTGTACTACGAATGGACCTGACCATCTTGATTTTAGCTTTCCGGGAAATAACTTGAGCTTTGAATTATATAAAAGGACAAGATCCCTAGCTGCGAATTGTTTGGGCTGTTTTAAACGAGCATTATGGCGTTGCTTTGTCACTTCTTTATATAATCGTGAGTTCTCATAAGCATTGGCTCACCACTCATCTAACTCGTTCAGTTGCATCCATCTCTTCTCACTGCAAGTTTAAGATCATAGTTTAGGAATTTTATAGTCTAGAATGCTTTATTCTCTAGTTCAAACGGTAAATGACAACTTTTTCCATAAACAAGTTTGTAAGGTAATGTTCTTATGGGTGTTTTAAAAGCAGTTCTATAGGCCCATAAAGCGTCATCTACTTTTATCGCCCAATCCTTCCTATTCGACTCTATAGTTTTCTCTAAGATACGTTTGAGCTGATTTGCAACCTCAACTTGTCCACTAGTTTAAGGGTGATAAAAGGCAGTTGTTCTATGATGCACTTCATAATTCTTAAGGACTTTATCAAATTGAGCATTACAAAAATGAGTATCCCTATCACTAATAATTGCTCTAGGTGTTCCAAATCAAGAAAAGAGCTTCTTAAGAAATCTAACTACCACTCTAGCATTATTGGTAGGTAAAGCTTGAGCTTCTACCCATTTTGACATATAATCGACCGCTACTAGGATGTATTTATTACCAAGAAAACTAGGAACCCATAAAACCAATGCCTTATACATCTAATGTTTCACATGAGAGCATATAAGTTTCAAGCATTTCATTACATTTAGAAATATTACCAGTTCTCTAGCATCTATCACAAGAAGTAACATAGCTGTTGGCGTCCTTGAATAGTGTGGGCCAATAAAAACCTGATTCAAGTGTTTTATGTGCTGTCTTAGTCTCACTATAATGTCCTCCTATTGGTCTTGAGTAGCATTGTTCCAAGATCTTACTCGCTTCTGATTTTGTAACACATCTCTGAATTACTTGGTCTGCACATATACGAAAAAGAAAAAGATCCTCCTAAAAATAATTTTTCATATCGGTAAAGAATCGCTTCTTTTGATGATGTGTTAACCCTTTTGGTAGGATGTTAGCAGCTAAGTAATTCGCAATATCCGCAAACCAAGGAACTTCAGAGTTGGTTATAACTAAGAGTTGTTCCTCAGGAAATGAGTCATTTATCTCATTCTCATCAAGCTCCTTGAGATATGAATTCTCTAGCCTGGAAAGGTGATCTGCTGCAAGATTTTTGGCTCCCTTCTTATCCTGGATTTCCAAATCGGATTCCTGTAACAATAAAATCCATCTTATGAGTCAAGGTTTTGTATCTGATTTAGTTAGGAGATAACGAAGAGTTGAATGGTCAGTGTAAATGATAACTTTAGATAATATCAAATATGGTCTAAATTTATCAAATGCAAAAACCACAGCGAGCAATTCTTTTTCTATAGTAGTGTAATTTTCTTGTACAATTGTCAGCGTCTTGCTAGCATAATAAATTGGTTGAAATTGCTTGTCTCTTCATTGTCCAAGAACTGCACCTACTACAAAATCACTCACATCACACATTAGTTCAAAGGGTAAATTTGAATCAGGTGCAACTACAGTCGGAGCATTAAATAATTTTTCTTTAAGAGTATTAAATGCTTCTAAACATTCCTGACTAAAATCAAATGGCACATCTTTTTCTAGCAAATTCGTTAAAGGCTTAGCTATTTTAGAAAAATCTTTAGTAAACCTTCTATAAAACCTAGCATGTCCTAAAAAGCTTCGAAGAGCCTTAACTGAACTAGAGGGAGGTAATTTTTTAATTGTTTCAATTTTTGCTCTATCAACCTCAATCCCTTTACTAGAAATTTTATGGCCCAACACAATCCCTTCTCGAACCATAAAGTGACATTTTTCCCAATTAAGCATAAGGTTCCTTTCATCACATCTCATTAGAACTCTTTTTGAGTTTTTAAGACAAAGATGGAAAAATTACCGAATACCGAGAAGTCATCCATGAATACCACCATAATATCTTCTACAAGTTCGTCAAAAATGGCCAACATGCAACACTGAAAAGTAGTAAAAGCATTACATAATCCAAAAGACATTCTTCAATAATCAAAGGTACCATATGGACATGTAAATTCATTTTTTATGGTCCTCGGGAGCTATCGGGATTTTAAAGTAGCCAGAGACTCCATCTAGGAAGCAATAATACATATGCCCAAATAATTTTTCCAACATTTGATAAATAAAGGGCAAAAGGAAGTGATTTTTTCTCGTGGCATCATTCAACTTCCTATAGTCAATGCAAACTTTCCATCCCGTGATTGTTCTCGTTGGAATCAACTCATTCTTCTCGGCTACAACAGTCATTCTTCCCTTCTTAGGAACAACCTGCACATGACTCACCCAAGTGTTATAAAAAATAGGATAAATAACTCCAGCATCTAGAAGTTTAATTACCTCAGCCTTAACGACCTCCTTCATGTTAGGATTTAGTCATATTTGAGCTTGCACAAATGGTTTGTATTCATCCTCTATTAAAATTTTATGGGTGCAGAAAGAAGGGCTGATCCCTCTAATGTTAGAAATCTTCCAAGCTATAGCTCTTTTATGCTCCTTTAATACCTTCAGTAACTTATCTTTCTTATTTGGCTGCAAATCTGAAGCAATAATCACTGATAATGTAGAATTATTTCTAAGAAACGCATATTCTAGGTGATTTGGTAATTGCTTCAGTTCTAATTTAGAAGGTTCTTCAATAGAGGGTTTTAATTTTAATTCATCGTTTACTTCAATGGCCTCATAATTCTTCTGTCTAAGTGAAGACTCATTAGAATCTAAATCAAATTTTGTCTCACTTACCACAACAATATCGTCAACTACCTCCTCTCCTTGGATAAGACATAGTTCCAACGTGTCTTTATGAACAATTTCATGTAATGTTAATAGAATCAATAAAATAACATGAATCATCTTGTTCTCTAGAAAATCGCATGGCATCATAGATTTTAAAAATAATCTCTTCGTCACCTACCCTAAGCACAAGTTTACCATCGCCTACATTAATGACAGCCCTAGTAGTAGCTAGAAAAGGACGACCTAAAATTAAAAGTACCTTAACATCTTCATCCATGTCAAGCACAACAAAGTCAACAGGGAATATGAATTTATCTACTTTTATAAGGACATATTCAATAACATCTCTAGGATATTTACCAGATCTATCAGCTAATTGAATACTCATCTTAGTGGGTTTTGATTCCCCAAGACCAAGCTGCTTGAACATTTTATAAGGCATAAAATTAATACTAACACCTAAATCAGCCAAAGCTTTTTCAATATTTAAACTACCAATAAGACAGGGAATAGTAAAACTTCCTAGATCCTTCAGCTTAGTTGGTAATTTATTTTAAAGAATAGCTTAACACTCCTCGTTAAGTTCCACAGTGGATAGCTCTTCAAACTTCCTTTTATTTGTTAATAGCTCTTTAAAAAATTTTGCATATGTGGGAATTTGCAAAATAACTTCAACAAAAGATAAGTTAATATGAAACTATTTAAAAAGTTTAAGAAATTTACCAAATTGTGCATCTATACAGTCTTTCTTCAAATTTGCTGGATATGGGATCGGTGGTGTATGTTTCTTACGTACTATTATTTCACTCACTTCGGGTTTTACCCCCTCGTCCTTTTTCTTATTAGATTCCTATTGCAGCTTCTTTTCAGGTTCAGCCAACACTTTCCTATTCCTCAATGTAACTGCTTTCACATGCTCTTTTGGGTTGGGTTCGATGTTACTAGGTAAACTACCTTACTGCCTTTCTGAGACTAATTTAACAAGTTGTCCAATTTGATTTTCAAGCCCTTGAATCGACGCTTGCTGAATTTTCAAAGCTGTCTCGATGTTTTGAAAACTGGTCTCTAACACCGAAATTTTTTTTGCTAACTTCAAGGTTCAGTGTCTTCTCTTGTTGATAAGGTTGTTGAAAACCTGACGGGGGTTGTGGTCTTTGATTTCCTTGACCACCTAATGAGAAATTTGGGATGTTCCTCTATCCTGCATTATATTTATTACTATAAAGATTATTTTGAGGTATAGAATTACAGCCCATATAATTTATCTGCTCATTCTCCATGTTAGGCCCGTAGGGTAAATATTCTAAATTATTCATTCCAACTCCATTTGTTAGCATTGCATCACAGGATGTACCTGCGTAGAAACACATAAATAATAATTTTTTATTCAAGAGTTCTACCTAATTTGATAACATGGTGACTGCATCTAAGTTAAAAAAATTAGCTACTTTTGTCAGCTTCGTCCTCATGACTTGCCCCTGATAATTATTCAGTGACATCTCCTCTATAAACTCATAAGCCTCTTCAAGTGTTTTATTATTCAGAATCCCACCGGCAGCTGCTGTAACATCCTGATTTCGGGACTAATCAGAACAGTGGCTTCGAGACCATAAATTCGAGGTCATAAAATTTATTTTAATATTTTTTTGAGGTCTGTAGCATGATAATATGATTGTGTAAAAATTTTGTTAAGAATTTTATCGTTTGAATGCTTAATTTGTGAAAAAAGGACTAAATACCATAAAGTGCTAAAGTTGTGTTCTATTAGCTAAATGTGATAAATAGCTATAGAACTTAAAAGTTGAGGTCTTTATTGAGTAATTAGACCACTATATCGGTGAAAGGATGCACATAGAGTGTAATAAATAAAAAGTCAAAATTGGAAGGATTTGGTATTTTGATGACTTAAGATGGATTAAATAAAATAAAAATAAAATGGTCATCTTCTTCACTCTCTCATGCACCAAAAATTACAGCAAGAATAACCATTTGGGAGCTTGAAATTTTGACAAAGAGAAACCCTATACATGTAAGACATTTTGGTGTTAGTTTTTGATGTTTTTGATGTTTTTGAGATCCTTAAAGCATGATATAGATTTTTTACCATCATTTTGAGCTAGGTTTTATGTTCAAAAATTTACCCATGTGTGCCATGTATGTATTTTGATGATTAATGGAGGAATGTAGAAGTTTGGTGATAGATGAACATCTTTTTCTAAGTGATCTTTTTCATGAAAACGCCTAAAAGGAATTGTTTGTAAAACATGTAAAAATAGGTGTTAAAAATGTGATATAAGAGGGAAAATGAATATGCTAGGCTTGGTTAACAAAGAAATTGGCCGCATTTCATTTTACGAGCCTAGGGGCTAAATTTTAATTATGTAAAACTTTAGGGGTAAAATTGTAATTTTGCTAAAATATGATTTATGGGCTGTTTTGAATAACATGGTAATTAAATAAGTGAAATTGCTATTATAGATCAAGAAAAACAGAGTCCGGGCCTGGACTGGGGGAAAAAGCAAGATCTTAGACTAAACCAAATAAATTGACCATATTTTTGTACTGAGGTAAGTTTGTGTGTAATTGATACAACATTTTATTATGCATTTAGCATTTAATGTTGCATGAATTGTATATTTGTCTTTGTGAATATTATTGATGTTGTCTAACAAAGAATTGAGGTGATGAAAGCCGGTTGAACCTTAAGAATACTTAAGGTACCAATATCAGGACATTTGGGTTGATGAGATCCCGTATAAGACCATACTTGGGATATGACATCAGCATCATTATGTGTTATCATGTAAGACCTTATTTGGGATATGGCGTTGATATGAGGTTTCGTGTAAGACCACATTTGGGACATGGTATTGAAATCAGATTTCGTATAAGACCATATGTAACACCCTGAATTTGGGCCTAGAAGTTTTGGGCCTTGAGCATGGGAGCGGTTGAAGGAAGCTTATAATATTTTGTTGTGCATGTAAATTTCGTTAATGAAGGCTTGTTTTAGTGGTTAAGTGTGCTGAGAAGTGTTGAAGAAGTCCTGGGTTCGAACCTGGACTCTACCAGAAATTTTGGTTTAAGGTGAATCAAACATTGGGTGTAGTAGGTAGGCCTTAAGAATATTGTTGGAGAAATTGTGCCACAAAAGGCCTTGTGGTCTAGTGGCAAAGTAGCGCCACATAAGAGGCAGGAAGGTGGCGTCATAGAGTTGGCAAAGAGGTTTAGGGTTCGAAACTCATGGCAATCAAAGAGCATTTATTTTACTAACAGGGGGGCGGCAAGAGTTAGTGTTGAATTTAAGCTCTAATGATGGAGGGATCCCACATCGGGAGGCTAACATAAGAGTGGATGTGAAGCTGGCTTTAAATAGAGAGAACCATGAGGAGAGTAAAGGTACCTTTCTTGGCTGATCCCTTTCGCTTTATGGCGTGCTCGTTTGGGTTGGGCGTCGGCTAAGAGTGCTCGGAGCGCGGATTAACTCCAATCTCCTATCAGGTGTGTATTTCTCACTACTCTAGCTGTAGGATGGCTACTTCGAGCCGCGATGGGCCGAAAGGGGCCATGTGGGCCCAATGGGCCTACGGGCCCAATTGGATAGGTTGTTTGATTGTGTAGTAAATATTGGACTAGGCTAGGTGAGTCTCATATCTGTAGCTAGATTTGGGCTAAAAAGGCCACACGAGCGTGTGGGCCCATTTGGGCCGAGAATGGGTTTTAGGCCCATTCGTATTGTTATCCTTGTTTAGAACACTTTAGTTTACTGAAATACCCCTATAGGGTAGAATTATCGAAATACCCCTCTAGGGTAGAATTATCGAAATACCCCTATAGGGTAGAATTACCGAAATACCCTTGTAGGGTAGAATTACCGAAATACCCCTGTAGGATAGAATTATCGAAATACCCCTGTAGGGTAGAATTACCGAAATACCCCTGTAGGGTAGAATTACCGAAATACCCTTGTAGGGTAGAATTACTAAAATGCCCCTGTAGGGTAGAATTATCGAAATACCCTTGTAGGGTAGAATTACCGAAATACCCTTGTAGGATAGAATTACCGAAATACCCCTGTAGGGTAGAATTATAGAAATACCCCTGTAGGGTAGAATTATCGAAATACCCCTATAGGGTAAAATTACTAAAATACCCCTATAGGGTAGAATTACCGAAATACCCTTGTAGGGTAGAAATACCGGAATACCCCTGTAGGGTAGAATTACCGAGATACCTTTGTAGGGTAGAAATACCGAAATACCCCTGTAGGGTAGAATTACCGAGATACCCTTTTGGGTAAAATTACCATTTTGCCCCTAGGGTGTTAAATGACTGTTTTGCCCTTGTGGGCAAGTGACTGACTTGGATTGTGTGGTTGACGAATTTGATTGTGAATATATGTTGGTGATATGAGTGACTTGACTGTGATTGTTTGATTCAAATATGGGCATGACATTCTACATACATGACATGTTGCATGGGTTGGTTTATATTGATGGAGGAAGCGTTCTGGCAGCCTCGCTGCAATCGGTGGCCTCGCCACATATATCTGTTCTGGTGACTTCGTCACAATATCCGCACCTCGCTTGCAATCCGTGGCTTCGCCACATATATAAATATATATATCTCGCTTCCGTGGCCTCGCCACAATATCTCAGATCTGGTGACTTCATCACAATATCCGCGACCTCGTTGCAATTTCGTGGTGTGTAGCGCTTGGGTGGGTCGAGTAGTCTCCCACACATGGTGTAAGGCGAAATGCGGGGTGTATACGGTTGGATATGGGTTGGGATTGCATTCACATTCGATTCGGATTCTTTTACCCGATATTGATTCTCGATTCTTACTTACGATTCGATTCGATTCTCATTTTGATTCTAGTTCGATAATGTTTCTTATTACAGAATGGGCTAAAGCCCATCCGCATCTGTCTGTTATAATGGGCTAAGGCCCAATTAATCTGAAATCGTAAGTAGGGTCAGCCGGACTTTTAATTCTTTTATATAACTGACTGTTCCTTTTATATAGTAGGGGATTTCACACTGAGTTTTCGTAAACTCACCTCGTTTATTAACCTTTCAGGTAATTTCCAGCCTTAGATGGATCGAGTTGCGAGGGTTCGGAGAAAGCCACACACCTCATTGCTTATGTTACTGCTTTTTGATTATTACTTTTAAATGTTTTTATGTGGGTTGTAGTAAAGCCGTTGTAATTTTCTAGATTTCAAATTTGGAATTTTATTTATTGTTCTTCTAATTGCTAGTATTAGAACATGGTTTTCCAAACAAACTACTGTTGTTCAAAACATCACGTAACCGCAATTGTTTTTAAATTAAGCTTCGTAACTGCCAAGATTTTTACAAAGTTGTTAAGAATGTTATTCAGCTGAGGTTTTCTAAACAAGGTTTAAAAAGGGTATAAGTTTTTAATTATTAAGAAGGGTTTTTAATGGAAACATGGTTTTCGAAAAATACTTCAATGTGACACGCCAGATTCGAGCCAAACTTCCAGGCCGGGTTTAGGGTGTTACACCATATCTGGGATATGGCATCGATGTAAGATCCCATATGAGACCACGTCTGGGACATGGCATTGGCATCTTAATATGTGTATGATAATCCCGAGTATCCTTAGTATTCCAAGTGGTTCAACGGGTAGTCCAAGGATTTGTGAAAGAAATGACGTGGTATGATCATGTTGAAGGGTAAAGGTATGTACGCCAAGCTCGTAGTTATTGAGATTACGAAATGATAAGACTTCGACAAGATGAAAATGAAGGAATTATGATCTTACATTCTATTGAACATTATGTAAATTGAATGAGATAGGATACGACTACAATGATAATTGAGAATGAGATAATTTAAGTTATGTTGTGTATGTGTATGAAAGTGCATACTCTTATTGCTTATTAATTACATGCAAGCTTACTAAGCTTTATGCTTACTCCCTCTCTTTTCCATTTTCTTATAGTATCGCCACGCTAGCTCAGGGATCAAAGTACGTCAGAGGCACGTTCACACTATCGATTGGATTATTTGGGTATAGTTAGTCTCAACATTTTAAGTATGGCATGTATAGGGACTCGGTATTTTTGTTATATGTCGTATTGGTCTAACCAAATGTGTTGGTTTATAATGATAGTTGATTCATTTTGTGTATGGCCATGAGATATGGCTCATAATGAATATTGGGTTGTAAACCTATTCATCTATGTATGTATGTGCTAATTCCATTATGATATGGCCTATGATTATTGATGATTGAATGTTGATGAATGTCATGTGTGTGTATAAGATGGTATGAAAATGCATGCATGTAAGTTTAAGAAATATTGCTTATTTATATATGTGTTTGAACTAATAAGGTTGGCAATTGGCTTGGAAAATAGCCTTAAAGTTGTCCACACGGGTAGACACACGGGCGTGTGTCTAGGCCGTGTGTGATACACGGTCTACCCCATGGGCGTGTGGTCTGGTCGTGTGTCTCCTGCACCCTAATTAATGCAAAACAGAATGTCCAGTAGTAAACACATAGGCAGAGACACAGCCGTGTGTCTCAGTCGTGTGAAGGACACGGCCTTAGGAAATGGACGTGTGCCTAGGCCGTGTGAAGTCTGCACCTGATTTTTAGAATTTAATTCGCCACACAGCCTTACACACGGGCGTGTGACTTGTCCGTGTTACCCTATTTTTCTAATGATGTCATAGTTAAAGAGTTATACGGGCTGAGGACACGGGCGTGTCCTAGGCCACACCGGCATGTGTGACCACATGGTTTATCCATACGGGCATGTGACTCTCCAAAACAAAAATATTATCTAACTCTTCCAAATATCCTCAAAGTTCTTAGTTTAGTCCTGAACCGCTCCCAATGTATGTTTTGGGCCTCGTGAGTTCATATAAAGGACAATATGCATGTTAATGACTAGTTTTAATTTGGACAGAAATTCATGTGTCGGTCTTGTATGATTACGTGAGTTTAGGTTTGATAATGCCTCATACCCTGTCCCGATGTTGGATACGGGTAAGGGGTGTTACATTTAGTAGTATCAGAGCTATAATTTAGTCGATTCTTAGACTAACGTAGCGTGTCTACGAGTTTAGCTATACATGTCATAAATACATTATGATAGTGTGACAACTCCTTACCTTTTTCAAATTATGTTTTTTATATAGTAATAAATCCTAATCGAGCTGAAGCCGATGATGTAGAAAGTAATGTGCCTGCTCCGACTGAAGGGATAATGCCGCAAGAGAGTAGACCTCTTACAGTTAGTTAGGGAGGAAGAGAAAGGGCTCGAGAAGCCTTTCTCTATACGATGGATGCCTGGTACACGGAGTTCGTTCGGACGAACCCGAATGCTCAACCCCCTCCACCCCCACCTATTCCTCAGCTTATCCCAGTGGCACCCCGTAGTATGGACTTTATAAGACTGAATTAACCTTTGGTCGATAAAATTTAAAATTAAGGAGCTGAAGAGTTCCGAGCTAGCATTGATGATGATCCAGAACGAGCAGAGTTTTGGCTCGAAAACACCATCCAGGTTCTTGAGGAATTTTCATGCACATCGGAAGAATGCATGAAATGTGTTGTATCAGTGCTTAGAGATTCGGCTTACTATTGGTGAAAACCACTTGTCTCGATTGTACCGAGGGAGAGGCTAACATGGGAATTTTTTCAATAGGAGTTTTGGAAAAAGTATATCAGTCAGAGATTTATGGATCAGAAAAGAAAAGAGTTCCTCGAGTTGAAGCAAGGTAGAATGACCGTAACTAAATACGAGCATGAGTTTATGAGACTCAGAAAAATATGCTCGGGAATGTGTGTCAACCGAAACCATTATGTGCAAGAGGTTTCAGGATGAATTAAACAAAGACATTCGGATGTTTGTTGGTATGCTTGAGCTGAAAGAGTTTGTTATACTCATTGAAAGAGCTTGTAAGGCCGAGGAATTGGCCAAAGAGAAGAGAAAAGCCAAGTTTGAGGCTAGGGATTCAAAGAAAAGATCTGTGGGAAAGTCATTTCAGTCGACATCAAAGAAGTCGAGGGACTTCCATCCTCATTCTAATGCTTCTGTTGAGTTTTCAAATAGAAATAGAGGTAAACAATATTTGGGTACTAAGGCCTAGACCACCTTGATTGCTAGTGTTGGTAATACTCGACCAAGTAGACTGGAATGTCCCCAATACAGTATATGTCACCCCGGTGAGTGTTGAGGGAGTGACAAGACTTGTTTAAAATGTGGTTCCCCAGACCACTTTATTAGAGAGTGCTTCGAGATGGCAAAAAAGGAGAGATATCAAAGTGTAAGATTGGGTAACACTGCTAGTCAAGGTAGACTGCAGAAAAATCTGAGTAATAGAGCGACCAGTAAGAATCCCCCTAAAGATTTTACTGTGAAACCCGAGGGCAGAGCTCCTGCAAGGACGTATGCCATTCACGCTCGTGAAGAGGCTTCATCCCCGGATGTGATTACGGGTACATTTTCTATCTATGATGCTACTGTTATTGCTTTGATTGATCTGGGATCTACCCATTCCTATATTTGTATGAAATTGGTGTCTAGTATGAGCATGCTTGTTGAATCAACTGAATTTTTAATAAAAGTGTCAAACCTGTTAGGCAAATACGTGTTAGTCGATAAAGTATGCAAGAATTGTCATTTGATGATTAGAGGTCACTGTTTTCCGGCTAACCTTATACTTTTTCCGTTTGATGAGTTTGACGTAATTCTTGGTATGGATTGGTTAACTGCTCATGATGCAGTAGTAAATTATGGGAGAAAATTTATTGAACTGAAATGTGTAAATGGTGATGTTCTTCGGGTTAATCAGATGAATCAAATAGCTTGCCTGTAGTGATTTCTTCTATGTCCGCTTAGAAGTGTATAAGGAAGGGTTATGAAGCTTATCTTGCTTTTGTGTTGAATACAACAGAGTCAGAGTTGAAGATTGAGTCAGTACCGGTAGTTTGTGAGTATCCAGACATGTTTTCGGAGGTGTTACCCGGATTGCCTCCTAATATGGAAGTTGAATTTGGTATTGATCTAGTTCCAGGTATGGCACCTATTTCTATTGCTTCGTATAGGATGGCTTCGACTGAGTCAAAGGAGTTGAAAACCCAATTGCAAGAATTGACAGATAAAAATTTCGTGAGACCTAGTTATTCATCGTGGGGTGCACTAGTTTTATTTGTGAAAAAGAAAGATGGTTCGATGAGACTATGTATTGATTACCGACAACTCAACAAGGTGACGATAAAGAATAAGTACCCCTTACCGAGGATAGATGATTTATTTGATCAACTGCAGGGAGCCACAATATTTTCCAAGATAGATTTGAGGTCTGGTTATTATCAGTTGAGAGTTAAGGACTCGGACGTACTAAAAACCGCATTTCGGACGAGGTATGTTCACTATGAATTTTTGGTGATGCCTTTTCGCCTAACGAATGCTCCTGTGGTTTTCATGGATTTAATTAACCGAATTTTTTGACCTTATTTGGATAAATTTGTTGTAGTATTTATTGAAGATATCTTGATTTATTTTCATGACGAGTCTGAACACGCCGGTCATTTAAGAACTGTTTTGCAAATTTTGAGAGATAAGCAGTTGTATGCTAAGTTTAGAAAAAGTGAGTTTTGGCTTAGAGAAATGGGATTGTTAGGGCATATTGTGTCAGATGATGGGATCCAAGTTGATCCGAGTAAAATTTCGGCCATTGTTGATTGGAAACCGCCGAGGAATGTATCTGAGGTTAGATACCTTTTGCGGTTAGCCAGCTATTACAGACGGTTTGTTAAAGGATTCTCCATGATTGCCACTTCGATGACAAAGTTGTTACAGAAAGATGTCAAGTTTGAATGGTCAGAAAAGTGCCAATAGAGTTTTGAGAAATTAAAAGCGTTGTTGACTAAGGCTCCAGTATAAGTGCAACCCAAGTCGGGAACAGAATTTGTGACTTATAGTGATGCATGCTTAAATGGATTGGGTTGTGTGCTTATGCAAGAAGACAAGGTAATAGCTTATGCGTCGAGGCAGTTGAAACCATATAAGAAGAATTATTCGACACACGATTTGGTATTGGTCGTCATTGTATTTCCGTTGAAGATTTGGAGACACCATTTGTATAGTGAGAAATGTCGGGTAGTCTTCGACCATAAAAGTTTAAAGTACTTAATGACTCAAAAGGATTTGAACCTAAGGCAACGGAGATGGCTAGAGTTGATAAAATATTGTGAGCTAGTGATTGACTATCACCCGGGAAAGGCAAACGTAGTCGCCAATGCCTTGAGTAGGAAATCCTTATTTGCCTTGAGAGCTATGAATACTCAGTTGACTATTTCCAATAATGGTTCGATACTAGCGGAGTTGAGAGCTAGACTGACATTTCTCCAAGAGATCTATGAAGCTTAAAAATGTGACAGTTATTTGCAAACCAAGAGAGTTCAATTTGAGTCGGGTATTAAATCAGATTTTTAGATTTGTTCCAATAGTTGTTCGATGTTCCAAGATAGGGTTTGTGTACCTAGAGATAACGAGCTTATTGGGAAAATTCTTCACAAGGCACATAGTAGTTGTATGTCAATCCATCCGGGTAGTATTAAGATGTATAATGACTTGAAGAGATTGTATTGGTAGCCGGGTATAAAAAGAGACATTTCAGAGTTTGTTTCGAAATGATTAATTTGTCAGCAAGTGAAAGCCAAGCACCAAGTACCTTCGGGTTTACTTCAGCTTGTGATGGTTCCCGAGTGAAAATGGGATCAAATTACTATAGAATTTGTGTAATATCCCAAATTAGGGCCTAATCGGAATAGTGGTTTTGTGACCACAAATTTGAGATAGAAATAATTATTTTACAATTATTTTGAGGTTTATGATATGATTTCATGATTGTGTGAAAATTTCGTGACGAAATTCTATGCATAAAGTGCTTAAGTTGAAATTAGGGACTAAATCGAATAATTTGTAAAACTTGCATTCTAGAAGTTTTTAGTATGAAATTTTTTTGGAATATTAATGAGGAGGTCTTAAATAGTAATTTGACCAATTTTTAAAATTTTGGACAAAAATGGGCTTGTACATGAAAATTTTCAAAGAAAGGTATTAAGGGTATTTTGGTCATTTGGTAATTAAAAGATTAAAAAAAGGAAAAAGATGGCAAAATATGTCCATCTTCTTCATTAGGATGAAAATTAAAGGGTTCTCCATAGCTAGGGTTTGTTTCAAGCTTCCAAGCTCCATAGAAAGTGATTCCAAGCCCTGTTTTTAATGTTCTTTATATTTTTGGAGTCCCAGTAACTTGATTTAGCTTATGCTAGCAATAATTTAACCTAGGGTTCATATTTGGAAAAATACCCATAGGTGAAATTTTTGTATTTTGGTGTTTTATGATAGAATATGAGGTTTTAAATTATGCTAGACAACTTGTGCTACTCGGTTTTAAGTGAAAACGAGTAAAAGGGCTTAATCGGTAAAAATACCTAATATTCATAAGTACATGTTAGAGTGTGAATTTGATGTTGCTATAGAAGGTAAAAATGATCAGCATGTCATAAAACATAAGAAAATAGGATGAGATTTAATTTACGAGCCTTGGGGAAAAAATGTAAATATGTGAAAGTTTAGGGGAAAATGGTAATTTTGCCAAAGTTCGTACTAAGGATTGTTTTGATGAATGTATGTATTAAATAAATTAATTTAGTATTATAGATCAAGAGAAACAATATTCAAGTCGTGATCGAGAGAAAAACAAAGTTTACGAGGAATAGGCTCGATTGCTAATATTTTGTATCGAGGTAAGTTCATGTGTAAGTAAGGTAACATAATTTTTATTTTAAGTGATTTAATGTTATTTATATGATATGATACTTATTATCATGAAATATTATGTTTTGTGAATTATTATTTTCCTTTAAGGATTTTCGTCCTCGAAAATCTTACCAGTAAATAGGTGTGGGTATTGATTTCTCATAGTTTTCTCAAGTTCCCATGTAGTCTCTTCTACCCCGTGCTTTTGGCACAATACTTTCAAGAGAGCGACACTTTTATTTCTTAATTGCTTGACCTCTCGAGCTAAAATCTTAATCGGTTCTTCTTTGTAAGTCATATCCGGTCGTAGCTCGATTTCTGTCGGTGAAATTATATGTGAAGGATCCGAACGATACCGACGTAGCATAGATACGTGGAACACATCATGTATCTTCTGTAATTCAGATGGCAATGCCAACCGATAAGCTACTGGTCCAAAATTTTCAATTATTTTATACGGTCCAATAAAACGCGGACTTAACTTGCCCTTCCGTCCAAATCTAAGAACTTTCTTCCATGGAGACACTTTTAAAAATACCTTATCACCAACTTGAAACTTGATTTCCTTTCGTTTCAAATCTGCATAAGATTTCTGTTTATCTGAAGCAACTTTCAAACAATCTCGAATCACTCTCTCTGATTGTCCATCAGTTTGTGGATGAAAGGCAGTGCTGAAATTTAACTTCGTACCTAATGCCTCTTGCAACTTTTGCCAAAACCGCGAAGTAAATCTCGGATCTCTATCCGAAATGATTAACAAAGGTATTCCGTGAAGTCTAACAATCTCACTTATATACAATTTGGCCAACTTATTAAGAGAATAATCCGTACGTACCGGAATAAAATGAGCCGATTTAGTTAGTCTATCAACTATTACCCAGATGGCATCTTTCTTCCCCGGGGTTAACGGCAACCCTGATACAAAATCCATAGTAATCCGATCCCATTTCCATTCAGGAACCATGATAGGCTGGAGTAGTCCCAAAGGTACTTGGTGTTCAGCTTTCACTTGTTGACAAATTAAGCACTTTAATACAAACTCGGAGATATCTCTTTTCATTCCATTCCACCAATACATTTTCTTCAAGTCATTATACATTTTCGTACTGCTCGGGTGAACCGCCAAACAACTATTATGTGCTTCATGAAAAATCTTTTGAATCAACTCATCATTTTTCGGTACACAAATCCGATCTTTAAACATCAAGCAACCATTAGAACCGATTCTAAAATCTGACCTTGTATCAACCTCACATTGTTTTCTTTTGGCTTGCAAATCTTGATCATTTTTCTGAGCTTCACAAATCTCTTGTAAAAACATCAATCTTGCTCTTAACTTTGCTAAAATCGAACCATCATCTGATACCTTTAACTGAATGTTCATAGCTCTCAAAGCAAATAGCAACTTTCTGCTCAAAGCATCGACAACCACATTCGCTTTTCCCGGATGGTAGTCAATAACAAGCTCGTAATCTTTCAATAACTCCAACCATCTTCGCTGTCTCAAATTTAAATCTTTTTGTGACATCAAGTACTTAAGACTTTTGTGGTCGGTATATACTCGGCATTTTTCACCATATAGAAAATGTCGCCAAATCTTCAAAGCAAATACTATAGCAGGCAATTCCAAATCATGAGTCGGATAATTTCTTTCGTGAGATTTTAACTGCCTCGAAGCATAAGCCACCATTTTTCCTTCTTGCATAAGTACACATTCTAAGCTATTTCGAGAAGCATCACTATACACCACAAATTCTTTACCTGATTCGGATTGTACTAACACTGGTGCTTTAGTTAATAACTTTTTCAATTCTTCAAAACTCTGTTGACATTCTTCCGTCCACTCAAATTTAACATCCTTTCGAAGTAGTCTAATCATAGGAGCAGCAATTATAGAAAATCCATTTACAAACCGCAGATAATACCCAGCTAACCTCAAGAAACTTCTAACCTCGGTTACATTTTTCGGTTGTTTCCAATCAACAATAGCCGAAATTTTACTAGGATCAACCCGTATACCATCACCTGAAACAATATGACCCAAAAATCCAACTTCCCGAAGCCAAAATTCACTTTTACTAAACTTGGCATATAACTGCTTATTTCTCAAAGTTTGCAAAACTATCTTCAAGTGCTCGGCATGCGCTGTCTCATCTTTCGAATAAATTAAGATGTCATCTATAAATACCACAACAAATTTGTCCAAGTATGGCCGAAATATGTGATTCATCAAATCCATAAACACAGTAGGAGCATTTGTTAACCTGAATGGCATAACTAAAAATTCATAATGACCGTACCTTGTTCTAAAAGCAGTTTTAGGCACATCCGACTCTTTTACTTGCAGCTGGTGGTACCCAGATCTCAAGTCAATCTTTGAAAACCATGTCGCTCCTTTCAGCTGATCAAACAAATCATCAATTCTTGGCAACGGATACTTGTTCTTGATTGTCACCTTGTTTAATTGCCGATAGTCAACACACAATCTCATAGAACCATCCTTCTTTTTCACAAATAATACGAGAGCACCCCAAGGTGAAAAACTCGGTCTCACAAAGCCTTTGTCAGTCAACTCTTGCAACTGCGACTTTAATTCTTTCAACTCTGCTGGTGCCATTCTATACGGAGAAATCGAGATCGGAGCTGTTCCCGGTATCAACTCAATACCAAATTCTACTTCCCTGACTGGAGGCAAACGCGGCAACTCTTCTGGAAATACATCCACGAACTCACACACAAATGGCACTGATTCAATTTTCTTTTCAATTTCTTTTGTATTAAGTACATAAGCCAAATAAGCTTCATAACCCTTTCTGAAATATTTTTGAGCCGACATCGAAGAAATGACACTAGATAATGCCTCTGATTTGCCTGATTCAACCCGCAGAATTTTACCACTTTCACACTTTAGTTCTATAACCTTTTCTTTGCAATTTACTATAGCATCATGCAATGTCAACCAACCCATACCCAAAATAACATCAAATTCATCAAACGGCAACAACATCAAGTCGGCTGGAAAGTAATGACCCCGAATCATTAAAGGACATTTCTTACATACTTTATCAACTATCACACATTTGCCAAATGGATTCGACACTCTAATCATAAATTTTGTGTACTCAACAGGTATATTCATACTAAACACCAATTTCATGCACACATATGAATGAGTAGAACCGGGATCAATCAAAGCAGTAACATTAACATTATAAAGAGAAAATATACCAGTAATCACGTCGAATGATGAAGCATCTTCACGTGCCTTTATGGCATAAGTTCTAGCTGGAGCCCTTGCTTCAGGTTTAGCTGTTGAATCTCTGACTACATTCTTGTTGCTTGTTTCATTTCCAGCTTTTCTCGAATATCTTCCCCTCGAGTCTGCACCACTAGCTTTTACACTCTGAAATTTTTCTTTCTCAAATCTCTCTGGGTGGTCTCTAATAAAATGATCCGAAGAACCACACAGAAAACATTCATTTGCTCTACATGGGCCAAAATGATTCTTACCACACCGCTGGCACTCGAGCTTAACAAATCTCGATTTCCCCACACTAGCCACGGAAGTAGTCTGAGATTTAAGACCCACATTTTGTTTCTTAAAATTTCCATATGATTGTCCGGCTGAAACCTAAAAACGAGGATTCATATTTCTAGATTTTCTAGATTGCTGTGAGAATGAACTGCTCGTCGATCTTTTCTTCCAACTTCTAGTCTCAGCCTCTACTTTTTTCTTCTCTTTAAGTAGTTCTTCAGCCTTGCAAGCTTGATCAACAAGTACTACCATTTCTTTTAATTCAAGAATCCCAACAAATACTTTGATGTCTTCATTGAGTCCATCTTCAAATCGTCTGCACATTTTAGCCTCTGTAGGAATATATTCTCTAGCATACTTACTCAACCTGACGAACTCCCTTTCATATTTAGTAACTGTCATGTTGCCCTGCTTCAACTCAAGAAACTCTTTACGCTTCTGATCAACAAATCTTTCACTGATGTATTTCTTCCGAAATTCTTCTTGAAAGAACTCCCAAGTCACTTTCTCTTTGGCACCACCGAAAATCAATGTCTTTCACCAATGATAGGTTGAATCCTCAACAATGATATAACACATTTCAAGCATTCCTCGTGTACAAGACAATTTATCAAATACCGAATAGAATTCTCAAGCCAAAACTCGCTTTTTTTGGCATCATCATCAACATTTGCCCCGAATTCTTCTACCCTTTGCTTGGGATCTCACAAACTGGAGTTCTATGAAATTTCATCGATCCATACCTTGAGGCATCGGGGGTACAGGTTGAGGAATCAGGGGAGGTGGGGGAGGTTGTGCATTCGGGTTCGTACGAACGAACTCTGTATACCAAGCATTCATCATTTGGAGAAAGGCTTCTCGAGTCCTTTCTCCTCCTCTTTGACCAACAGTAGGAGGTGGATTTTTAGTCGACACCGCCCCTTCAGCCAGAGCTTATGCATTACTCTCTACATCATTAGCCACAGCTGGATCGAGATCCATTTACTATAAAAAAATCATTTAAAAGGTCAGAAGTCGTCACACTATCACAATATATATATGGCATGGCATGCATAGCAAAACCCGTACATACAATATGTTAGTCCGAGAATCGACTAAACCTACTCTGATACCACCAAATGTAACACCCCCGTACCCGAGACTGTTGCCAGAGTCGAGCACGACGTGTTAACGGGCTTAATTCATTAATTAAACAACTCAAACAATTTATTTTAGAAATTCCAGACAAGCTGGCTAACTACGTCACAGTCGTTTAAAAATTCATATCTCGAGTTTCAAAACTCAAAATTAAGATATGTAAATTTTATTTGTAACTAGACTCATATATCTATTTACTAATTTTTTCCTATAATTTTTTGGTCGAGCCAATTAGTACAGTTTATTAGCTAAATTTTACCCTATTTCCGCATTCAACTGCTTTGACCTCTGTTCACTATGAACCACTTTTCTATTTGTACAGAACTCAAAATACTATGCCGTTTGTATTTCTTAAAACTATACTCAATAAGGAATATGTAAATATAAATCATAACTTCTCATTATTTTTGTAAAATTTTTGGTGAATTTCCAAAGTTAGAATAGGGGATTCAGAAATTGCTCTGTCCCTGTTTCACAAAAATTTAAATATCTTATAAAATACAACTCTTTTACCTATTTTGTTTCTTCCACATGAAAATATATTCATTAGGATTCAATTACATATTTTATTCATCATCTAATTCTATTTCTACTATTTTTAGTGATTTTTCCAATTCACGTCACTGCTGCTGTGTGATTCTGTTTTATAACCAATTTCACCATTTTATGGTTTTCCATGGACTAAGTAACACATTAAACATACATGACATCAAATATGATCTAGATTGGCCATTCCAATGGCTAATCATTTCCAAACCTTTTCTTACCAAACCATAATCATATCATAAGATTATTTACACAAAGTGAGTATAGTGCTATACATGCCACACTCAAAATATACAAGCCATTTTACCAATTTAGGTCTTTGGATAGTGTGAGCGAGCCTTCGACCTATCTCGATTCTCAAGCCGGTTTGTCAAAACTACAATGAATGAAAAGGAGGGAGTAAGCATAAATGCTTAGTAAGTTCACATGCAAATAACAAGTAACATGATCATGCAATCCAACATAAACATCATTAAGACACTCATGTCATAAGAATACTTACTATCTTACCACAATTTTGTCTTACCAAATTCTCAACCAAGGATTAAACTCATACCTGTCCATTTTCACTTCTTCAACACATTCATCGTCACTCACTTTTGTTTTAAGTACTCTCCTTATTCTCTTAGGATTCTCCCGTTGAACACATCGGAATATAATTTCGGATACGCGGATAGTGTGCACGTAAGTGCTATACTCATAGCTAAACAAGCTCAATAGCTTTTGAAATCTATGTAGCCAAGCTACCATGTAACCCGCCCATAAACGAACTCTGACTTAACTCAATGAGCTCGGGCGTTCGCATCCATAAGTGAACTCAGACTCAACTCAACGACCTCGGATGCCTAGTTACATCTCACGAACTCAGACTCAACTCAACGAGTTTGGAACTCAACCATCCTAGTGACATGTCACTTGTACCCTAATCTATTCCCAAGTTTCAAACGGGATTCTTCTCAATTACACATTTTGATCGTCTTCTTCGAAATGTAGAAACCAATACTTGCTAGCATCTCATACTTATCAAGTTGTTCACATAATTTGCATATTACAATTTGTGACGGGATTACCGTTGTCACTGAGAAAGAAAGATGATGTATGGGTCGTAGTTGATCGATTAATGAAATTGGCTCACTTTATTCTGGTACGTACCGACTACTCACTCGATAAGCTAGCCGAGTTGTATATTTCTGAAATTGTGAAACTTCATAGAGTACCTTTGTCGATTATTTCGGATAGGAATCCGAGTTTCACATTACGGTTTTGGAAAAAGCTATAAGAAGCATTAGGTACAAAGTTGAATTTTAGTACCACTTTCCATTCGCAAACCGATGGTCAGTCAGAGAGAGTAATACAGATACTTGAAGACATGCTCCGGTGTTGTGTTCTTGAATTTCAAGGCAGTTGGGAAAAGTACTTGCCGTTGGTGGAATTTGCCTATAACAACAGTTTTCAGTCGAGCTTGAAAATGGTGCCTTATGAGGCATTATATGGGCGTAAGTGCTGAACACCATTATATTGGATTGAGCTTAGAGAGAATAAGATTCATGGGGTCGACTTAGTCAAAGAATCCGAAGAGAAAATAAAGGTGATTCGAGATTGCTAGAAAACGGCTTCGGATAGACAGAAATCCTACGCAAATTTGAAACGAAAAGGTATTGAGTTTCAAGTCGACGCTAAGGTATTCTTGAAAGTATCTCTGTGAAAGAAAATTCTTAGATTTGGCCAGAAAGGTAAGTTGAGTCCGCGTTTTATTGGACCGTACGAGATTATCGAAAGGATAGGGCTGGTAGCATATTGGTTGGCTTTACCCTCTGAATTGGAAAAGATCCATGATGTGTTCCATGTGTCTATGTTGTGCCATTACCATTCTAACCCTTCACACGTGATCTCACCTACAGAGGTGGAGATACGACCGGATATGACTTATGGTGAGGAACCGATTAGAATTTTAGCTCAGGAGATCAAACAATTAAGAAATAAAAGTATTGCCCTTGTAAAAGTGTTATGGCAACGACATGGGGTTGAAGAGGCCACATGGGAACTCAAGGAAACAATGAGATCACAATACCCAAACCTTTTTACCGGTAAGATTTTCGGGGACGAAAATCCCTAAAGAGGGGAGAGTTGTAACATCCCGATTTTAGGCCTAGTCAGAACAATTGTTTTGAGACCACAAATCTGAGGTTATAAAATTTATTTTAATATTATTTTGAGGTCTACAGCATGATAATATGATTGTGTAAAAATTTTGTTAAGAATTTTATCATTTAAATACTTAATTTGTGAAAAAGGACTAAATCGCATAAAGTGCTAAAGTTGTGTTCTATTAGCTAAATGTGATAAATAGCTATAGAACTTAAAATTTAAGGTTCTTATTGAGTAATTAGACCACTATATGGGTGAGTGGATGCAAATGGAGTGTAATAAATTAAAAGTCAAAGTTGGTAGGATTTGGTATTTTGATGACTTAAGATGGATTAAATAAAATAAAAATAAAATGGTCATCTTCTTCACTCTCTCATGCACCAAAAATTACAGCTAGAATAGCCATTTCAAAGCTTGAAATTATGACAAAGAGAAACCCTCTACATGTAAATCATTTTGGTGTTAGTTTTTGATGTTTTTGATGTTTTTGAAATCCTTGAAGCATGATATAGATATTTTTACCATTATTTTGAGCTAGGGTTTATGTTCAAAAATTTAACCATGTGTGTCATGCATGAATTTTGATGATTAATGGAGGAATGTAAAAGTTTGGTGATAGATGAACATCTTTTTCTAAGTGATTTTTTTCATGAAAACGCCTAAAAAGACTTGTTTGTAAAACATGTAAAAATAGGTGTTAAAAATGTGATTTGATGAAAAATATGGATTTTATAAGAGGGAATATGAATCGGCTAGGCTTGGGTAACAAAGAAATTGGCTGCATTTCATTTTACGAGTCTAGGGGCTAAATTGTAATTATGTAAATGTTTAGGGGCAAACTGTAATTTTTCTAAAATATGATTTATGGGCCGTTTTGAATAACATGATAATTAAATAAGTGAAATTTCTATTATAGATCAAGAAAAACGGAGTCCGGGCCTAGATCGGGGAAAGAGCAAGATATTAGACTAAATCGAATAAATTGACCATATTTTTATACCGAGGTAAGTTTGTGTGTAATTGATATAATATTTTATTATGCATTTAGCATTTAACGCTGCACGAATTGTATATTTGTCTTTATAAATATTATTGATGTTGTTTGACAAAGAATTGAGGTGATGAAAGCTGGTTGAACCTTAGGAATACTTAAGGTACCAATATCAGGACATTTTGGTTGATGAGATCCCGTATAAGACCATATTTGGGACATGACATCGGCATCGTCATGTGTTATCATGTAAAACCTTATCTGGGATATGGCGTTGATATGAGATTTCTTGTAAGACCACGTCTGAGACATGGCATCGAAATGAGATTTCGTATAAGACCATATCTGGGATATGGCATCGATGTGAGATCCCATGTATGACCACGTCTAGGACATGGCATTAGATCTTAATATGTGTATGAGAATCCCGAGTATCCTTAATATTCCAAGTGGTTCAACAGGTAATCCAAGGATTTTTAAAAAAAATGACGTGGTATGATCATGTTGAAAGGGTACAGGTATGTATGCCAAGCTCGTAGTTATTGAGATTACGAAATGACAAGACTTCGGCAAGATGAAAATGATGGAATTATGATCTTAAGTTCTATTGAACATTATGTAAATTGAATGAGATAGGATACGGCTACAATGATAATTGAGAATGAGATAATTTAAGTTATGTTGTGTATGTGTATGAAAGTGCATACTCTTATTGCTTATTAATTACATGCAAGCTTACTAAGCTTTATACTTACTCCCTCTCTTTTTCATTTTCTTCTAGTATCGCCAAGCTAGCTCAGGGATCAAAGTACGTCGGAGGCATGTTCACACTATCGATTGGATTATTTGGGTATACTTAGTCTCAACATTTTAAGTATGGCATGTATAGGGACTTTGTCTTTTTGTTATATGTTGTATTGGTCTAGCCAAATATGTTAGTTTATAATGATAGTTGATTCATTTTATGTATGGCCATGAGATATGGCTCATAATGAATATTGGGTTGTAAACCTATTCATCTATGTATGTATGTGCCAATTCCATTATGATATGGCCTATGGTTATTAATGATTGAATGTTGATAAATGTCATGTGTGTGTTAAGATGGTATGAAAATGTATGCATGCAAGTCTAAGAAATATTGCTTATTTATATATGTGTTTGAACTAATAAGGTTGGCAATTGGCTTGGAAAATAGCCTTAAAGTTGTCCATACGGGTAGACACACAGGCGTGTGTCTAGGCCGTGTGTGACACACGGTCTACCCTATAAGCGTGTGGTCTGGCTGTATGTCCCTTGCACCCTAATTAATGCAAAACAGAATGCCCAGTAGTAAACACATGAGCAGAGACACGGTCATGCGTTTCAGCAGTGTGAAGGACACGACCTTAGGACATGGGCGTGTACCCAGGCCGTGTGAAGTCTGCACCTGATTTTTGGAATTTAATTCGCCACACGTCCTCACACACGGGCGTGTGATTGGCCGTGTGACCTTATTTTGCTGATGACGTCATAGTCAGAGAGTTACACAGGCTGAAGATACAGGCACGTCCCAGGCCACACGAGCATGTGTGACCATACGGCCTACCTACACGGGCGTGTGACTCTTCAAAACAAGAAAATTATCTAAGTCTTCCAAATATCCTCAAAGTTCTTGATTTAGTCCCGAACCGCTCCTAATGTATATTTTGGGCCTCATGAGTCCATATAAGGTACAATATGCATGTTAAAGACTGATTTTAATTTAGACGAAAATTCATGTCTCAATCTTGTATGATTACGTGAGTTTAGGTTCGGTAATGCCTCGTACCCTGTTCTGGCATTAGATACAGGTAAGGGGTGTTGCAGCTGTATCGATCAATTGTCTAGTTGAGGGATTCAGACCGTTGTAGAAAGTTTGAACCTGTAGCCATAGAAGTAACCTATGGTGAGGGCACCTTCTCGATAAATCCTTATACCTCTCCCATGCATCATATAGGGTCTCTAAGTCCATCTGTACGAAGGACGAGATATCATTCCTCAACTTAGCTATCTTAGTCTGTGGAAAATACTTCAATAGAAATCTCTCGGTCATTTAATCTCATGTAGTGATAGAACCTCGTGGTAAGGAGTTCAACCACTGTTTAGCTTTGTTCCTCAATGAGAATAGAAATAACCGTAAGCAAATGACATCGTTAGAAACACCATTTATCTTGAAAGTGTCACAAAATTTCAGAAAGTTAGCCAAATGAGTATTTGGTTCTTCGTCTTGCAAACCATCAAACTGAACAAACTGTTGGATCATCTGAATAGTGTTCGGCTTTAGTTTAAAATTATTTGCAGTAATAGCAGGTCTCACGATACTTGATTCATCCCTAGTTAGAGTGGGCTTGGCATAATCGTACATAGTAAGAGGAGCAGGATTCGGATTTACAGGATTTGCGGCAACCACAGGAGGTAGTTGATTATTCTGATTACCAGCCATCTCCTCAGTAACGATAATAATGTCCTCTTGCTCTTCCACTATATTTTGTCGACTCTGTCTTGCTTCTCTATGATTTCTATGAGCTAAGCTTTCAATCTCACCATCGAATACTAAAGGTCCTAACGGGTTTCTTCTAGTCATAAACTAAAGGAACTTGCCAGAAGAAAACAAAAGAAGAATTAGAAAATAAAAATTAAACTAAAAACAAAAATAAAATGCAATAAAAATAAAAATGGCTAAATTAATAAAAATCGAGTGTTCCTAATATTTTAGTCTCCGGCAACGGCGCCAAAAACTTGATGGTCACTAAATTAACTAAAATTATAACAAAGGCAAGCGCACCTATCGAATAATAGTATAGCTATAGTGAGTCAGGAATATCGTATCCACGAGAACTAAAAGTATTAGTACTTACTATTTTTCTATTATCTAGCCGATAAATTGAAGGAATTGTTTTTAATCTAAAATTAAATAAACTAATTACTAAGAACGCGACGGAGAATGAATTAGGAAAAATAATCAAATTGAACCAATGGGATAGGCAATACCCAGGAAAGAATCCACCTAGACTTCACTTATTATTTTGAATCTGAATCAAACGATTTATTCACTTGCGCTTTGATCCATAGAAATCCTTAAATTATGTTAATATCTCTTTCGAGAGTAAAAACAACTGACTCTAGGTTGATTAAGTGAAATCTCATTCTAATTAAAACCCATGTTGTCGTATTAACTCGATCTATGGATTCTCCTATTAGATTTGACTCTAATCCGATAGATTTATGTCGTCCTATTTCTAGGATTGCATGCAACTCCACTCAATTATGCTAGATATACTCTTAAATAGGGACTTTTACTCCACTGAAATAAGCACATTAAGCATGAATTAATATCCTGAAAATATTAAAACACAAAATAAGCATACATAATTGAGAACAAGAATCAAGTATTTATCATGTAATTCAAAAATCAAATAATAAGATTCATATAGGTTTCATCTTCCCTAAGTATCTAGGGAATTTAGTTCATAATCTGGAATAACATCATCACAAAGTTAGGAAAACAATAAGACATAAAGAAACTCCATAAAACTTCTAAAGAAATTGAATGGAGATATTCAATCTTGAAGGAGATAGGCTTCTGAAATGAATCTGATGGCGTTCTTTGAGTCTTTTCTTCGTTCTTCTCTACGTGCTCCATTAGGTCCTTTTCTAGTGTGTATTTATAAACTTTAGAATGCTCAGAATCCCTAAAATTTGACATTTTCTGCGTAAAAGAGAAATAGGGTGTGAAATCGACACGGGCTGGCACATGGGCATGTAGTCAGTCCGTATGGCTCACACAAGCGTGGGCCTAGCCCGTGTAGAAATGAAAACATCTCTTTTGTCTGATTTTGTCCCGCTCCTTTCACTCCCCTATGCTCACCTAAGTATAGAACATGAATTTAAAGGATTAGGAGCATCAATTTCACTAATTTACATAATAAATTAACTAAAAATATGTCAAAAATGAGATTAAAAACATATTACTTTTATGGTTTATCAATCATACATACATAACAATCAAAACATAAGCATAAGCATAACCAAAATGTTCTGATAAATAATAGTTATAAAGTATTTTCATACAACAATAAATTAAAAATCATCTGGAATGTGTAACATAGAAAACATCCTTCATAATTTTTTTTTCCTTTAATTTTCCCAAACTCCTAAAGTCAATATTCAAACTATTTCAAATCAGAAGCAACAACATATATCTAGAAATATCACAAATCTTTAGAAAAATTCAAACCAATAATAAAATCAGCAATAAAAGCATAAAACAAAGCAGTAGGTATCTCTATTTCTTCACAAGGTGATATCAACATTCTTCACTCTCAGATTCGAATGCAACTTCTTTTTCCTCTTACGCTTCCAATGCATCACTCTCACATGCTTTTCTTAATCCTTATATCAAGAGGAGCACAATCCTGCCATGCTTCTCACGAAAAATGACATAAAATTTCTCTATCTTCTTCTATTTATTTTCTTTATTATATATTCAGGGGATGATGGGTTTATATTGAAAAAAAAACAAGGAAAAAGGAAGAAAATGATGGAAGTTCTAGGGTTAATCATTGCAACACTGGAAAAAGCATTCAACTTAAGAGAGAAAAATAAGTTGGATGTGAGTTAAGTTTAGTGGGAATTGATTAACAATAAATATAGATTTACAAGAGACACAAAAAAAAAAAAAATTCTTTAGATGAGGAAAAAGTTTTCATTTTTTTTTTCTTTTTAATCCTACAAGGAGTAAATAGATATTTGAAATCTCCAAACCTAATTCTAGAAATTGTGCACAAAAATTCTACACATATTTTTCCTTTTTGTTTATTATATTTTTATATAATAATTCCCACCAACTTTCCTAGGGAAATGAAACAAATGAAATCATTTTAAAAACATCATTTACCATTTATACCAATTTCTGAATGCTGCATTAATGTTATATTAACTGAGTGTTTTTTTCTTTCGACCAGAAAAAAAAATAAAAATAAAACACTCAAGTGTTCTTTCCAGCTTCATCATCACCATTGGCATCATCCCATGACCAACAGAACACCTTCTCTAAATCATCCCATGATAATTCCCACTGATGATCATCACACCACTGAAAATCACCAATGAAATCAACAGATGAGTTGCACATCTGCCATTCATCACCATGATGGTCGGTAATCTCAGTAGTATTGGATGATGTGCTCCCAATGCCATAGCTTTCTCTTTCTCTCGCATCATTTTGAGTATCTTTTATAACCCCATTGACACTGTCGACTACCCCCTCATGGTTCCCACTTGGATCCGCGCCTTGACTTCGCTGTAGGATACAGCTGAGACGCTTTATTTCATTGTCGAGCCACTCGTATGGTCCCAGCAGCACTTCATTTTCAATCCCATTACCTGAGCTTTCTTCCCCAGAATTAGTACTTAATGCTATTCCACCATTGCTCCCACTCTCATCATAATTGCCTTGGGGCTGCCCAGCTGCATTGCTGTGCATGCAAGAGCCATGCATTTCCAGGGTTTCCCCATGGCTGCTTTCTTGGGCATTTGGGGTAACTGTTTTAGAAATACCCAAAGACATCAAAGCTAGCTTTTGTCTTTTCATGGCGGATCGACTGGTACGCCCGCATCTTCTCTTCCGTTGATGGTCTTCCGCTGTTTTGATTGCATCCAGATCAGTTGGTTTTGTCTCTTTGATTGTCTTGCTGAAACTGTAAATTTTCCGGCTTAAATGAGAGTTCCAGTAATTCTTAATCTCGTTGTCAGTTCGTCCTGGCAATTGTGCAGCAATGAAAGACCACCTAGAACAGACCAAACACTGTTAAACATAAATAATTGTCAGGAGGATATAAAATGCTATGAATTAACCACCCAACAACCTTAGGAATTAACATTTTATTTTAACGAATCCTACTATATGCTATGAATTAACTATCCCCTTCTCTCAAGTAAAATGCTATTCTTCAAGTCTTCTTTTAGTATATAAATATGGGAGGTTAAAATTTTAGTTATTTATCATTTGACTTATGTTTGAAAAAATAATACTCTGAGGGTAAACTATACTAATTATTAATATGTTTCTATTTTGGTCATTGAACTAAAAAAATCTTTCAATTTCATCACTAATGTTTATGATTGGTTTTATTTTGGTCACTTTCCATTAAATCATTAATAAAAATGATGCTATTATCTTTTTTTTTTTAAATGATATATTAATACATTTAGTCCCCAATACTTACATATTCTATTCATTTGATCTTAATTCTAAATAATTCAATGAATTTAACCCTTGACATTTGTAAATTCTATCAATTTGATTCTCAATCACATCTTCATCATAAATCGAAATTATAAACAAATAAAAATTTAATTGGAAAATGCTAATCAAGATAACATTTTTATTTTCTTAAAAGGGCGCAAGCCATGACTATAAAATCCCAAGAAATCGTCTTTGAGAGTTTCATCTACAAAAGAACTTTGTTGTTTCTGAGTTTAGACAAGGTTAAGTCTTTAGACATTTAGTTATTTATTAAAGCTTACATATCTACTATTCTACTTAGAAAAGTGCATTTCTTTAGGGAAGTTTGGGTACTTGAGCATTTTGACTCCAAGATTTTGCTAGAAAACCACTACCTTTTCTTTGGAAAAATTTTAAGAGTAAAATTCTAGTTTTTGTTTGTGCAAATTTGAAGGTAGAATTTATGGTTTTTGTGGTTACTTATCTGTGGATTTTTGGAATACTTGTAGTGTCCACCACTTGGGAAAAATTTTCTATCATAAAGAAATTAATATTTTGTAAATTAATTCAAAATTTTTCAAGTTTCACTAATTGCTATTCATCTTAAATTGTTTAAATTCCATCAACATTATTCTTTAGGTTATTAATAAGAGTGGATTACAATCTCATCGTGTCTTTCTCTCTTTAAAAGTTTTTGAATCTAATTTATGATGATGTGTTTAATGATTAAATTAATAGAATTTATAAATGTGAAGAAATAAATAAATTGAATTATTTATAATTAAAATTATATTGATAGAATGTGTAAGATGAGAGAGTATATGTATTAATATTATACCAAAATTAAGAAAAAGAAATGGATTAATCCATAGCATTTGAAACCAAGGTGATATTTGTACCTATTTCCGAAAGCACTATGAAACTTAACAATGGTTTCTTCCTCATCAGCAGTGATGTTCCCTCTCTTCAAATCAGCCCTCAAATAATTTATCCATCTCAACCTGCAACTCTTCCCACACCTCAACAACCCTTTCCAACAACAACAACCAAATAAAAAAGAAACCGAAACATTAAGCTGATAAAAAGAAAAGGTTAAAAGCTATATATATCTAAAACACCATTATGCAATCATCATTTTATCAAACCTGCATTCTTGGGCAAAGATCTCCAGGATCCTTCACCATTTGCTTTAATGTAGTTTGCTAATATTTCATCTTCCTCGGCCGTCCATCTCCCTTTCTTCAACCCTACTTTCTCACAACATGGAGATCTTCCCATCTCTCTCTTTGCTCAGCAGCTTCCACTTTCACTACCCCCTGAAAGGCTTTTAAACCCAAAAGATCAAAGAGAAAAAGAAATGAAGGGGAGGGGAGGGGAGGAGAGGAGAGGGGGTGCATTAACATGCGACGTAGATGCCCATACAACTAGAGTTTGAGTGTAAAGAGAGAGTTTAAATGAAGGGATGGAAAGGGAAATATGACGACGATGATGATGTAGACCCAGGAACAGTTTTTGGCAAATCTTTGCTTAAACAGGTAAATTAGTACAAATTAAATCGTAAATTTATTGTTTGATGAGTTATGAACGTTGCAGAATTTAGGGAACTTGATGGTACGTACAATACCAGAAAGTGACAAAAAAAGAAAAGGAAAAAGGAAATGAAGTTGACTGATGAAAAAGCTTGAATGGTACAGGGAGTTCCACGAATCTATTCTCTCTCTTTTGTTTTCTTCTTCATAATGTGAAAGCCCCGTTTACTGAAACTCACGGTCTCAGGCTAATGAAAGCACCGAAAAGAAGGACAATTAAAAACGTACTTAATTAAGCAGTTGGTAAAGGATGAGTAGAGTAGCAGCAAACGTAGTGTTTTTGGTAGAAGAATGACGTGCAACTATTGTTTCATTAAAACATGTTTCAAACCCGAGACTTGGTGGCTGCCTTGTCCTTAATTAACCGAGCAAAAATTTCAGTATTTGGAGACTTGGAGTTGTCTACCGGCACTGGGGGGTGATTAAATATTGCTGTCAAATTCAGATGATAACTACGTATAAATATGGTCCTTTGGTTTACCAAGAGGTTGAGTTTAAGTCTATACTCTCTACTGAATTGGAGTGTAATCAAGTTTTGGACTGCTTGGCTCGCCCTCTTCATCTTGTTAATTGGGCATTATTGAAGACATTAAAATGTGTTGTGCGATTAACAAGCATATCTCTTACCCAGTGGCTAAATGTTCCCATTTGGGATGTTTAATTTCTTTTTGTTGGGAACCCTAGTTGTAATGTTTCTCTGTTGGATATTTTTCAAACCACAAAATTGTTTGTTTAGTCATCTAAGTTTACCCGCACTGCTATTTTGGTTTTCCATTTTAAATCACTCCTATTAAATAATTCTTTAATTTTAGTCACTTACTTAGATATTATTATTTTAGTTACAGAATGCTAATGTAATAGTCTTTTGATTAGTATAATATCAAATTTAGTTTTTAACATTTTATACATTTTATCAATTTGGTCTTAATTCTAATAAATTTAACAAATTTAACTCTTAATATTTCTATTTTTTTCAATTTAGTCCAAATCCTAAAAATTCAAAAAATATATAATTTTAAAAACTTCAAAATCTATACTATTTATTATAAATTGAAATAAAAATATAAAATATTAAAAACTAAATAAAATTACATTATAACTTTTAAATTATTTTGGCCATTAAACTTTTGCTTTCTTTCTATTTGTTAGAATGTGCCTCCAACAATACTTCTCAAATTCTTACGAGAACATCGAATATCGAAGTGGGTTGGCAGTGGCATTGCTGCTTACTCTACTACTATCATCAAAGTTGGTCATTGTAACTTGCCGACATCTTGCGGTGGAAGTTTTAAGGGTCAGGTCATTCTTCCCTCAGCTCACACAATGAGCATGAAGAGGTAAGAAATCAAAAATCGACACAACTTCTCATCAGTGTTGTCAAATCCTCGGTATCAAATTTGACATCTCTGGCTCCATTGCCATAACTGCAAGGCTTCGAGGGATTCAAACACTTAAGCAGTGCTTTAGTGATTTTTTTTTTCCTCGTTAAAGAAAAAACGTGAAATTAAATTTAAGTGTGCTTGTAAAAAAAAAAGAAAAAGAAAGAGAAATTGAGTTTGGGTATGAGTTAAATGATAAGTGCTTGAGACAAAGTGGCGGAGTCTAGGTCAGGTAAAGTTGGATATAGATTTAGTATGGTATTTGAGATTGTGAGGTGTGGGTGAGAGTATGAGAACAAAGGGAAGCTTAAAGATAAATGGAGAAGGAGATAAAGGGATGAATGTTGTTTTACAAAGTTTCTATATTTTGTTTGGTTGACTAGAAAATTTGATAACAGGATTTAACCGCTATGTTATGCGGTTACATATATCAAATATAGGAATATTTTATGGGGTTTTCATTATTTTGAATGATAAATAAGAAAATTTTACTTATTTTTATTTTAGGTTTTGATTGATTATATTTTGAATATTTTATATTTTTTAATATTGTAATTAATTATTTTTTGAATTTTTAGAATTTAACATTAATATATAAAAAAATTATTTTAATTTAAATAATAATTATTTTAACATAAAATTGTCCTATATAAAAAATTAAAAAAAAGAGTAGAAAATCCAAGCAATTGTGAATTAATCCCCAAGACATCCTAAAGATGAATAGTATATTGGCAAACGTAAATAATGGTATGGACACATAATGGATCCATCTTTCTTTCAACAAATAAAACGTTGAAATGTGCTATTAACATCACCAAAAATAGGTAACATCACCTAATCTTTTACCAATATTCAAATTTCGGCAACCCATAAATTAATTATGATTATAACAATATTTTGCTATAACAGTCATGTTTTTAATACAATCGATTTTTTATGTTTTATTTTAACCTTTTATAATAAATTTTTACTTATAATAACAATAACAATCATAATTATAAAGTATAATTTTTTATTAAATTAGTTCTTTATAATATTATGTTGTCTAAAATTTTTAAGTAAAATTATAGTTATTTCATATAAATAAGTCTATTAATTATAATTTATTAAATAAAAAATTAATTAAAATATTATTTTAATAAAATGTTTAAATTTCACATGAAAAAAAAAATCTATTATTAATATTTTATTAAATGAAAATAATTTTCAATGAGTGGAATTAAATATATTAATTCAATAAATTATTAAGTTCCCTAATTAAATATTCTTATATGAATTTAGAACATCGTAAACTTATAAATTGATTACTTAAATTTAATTACTCATGATAATTAATTAATTTAATTTGATAACTCATACTAATTTTTTGAAAGGTAGATAACTCATAGTAATTAATTGAACTTGTTAGGTTTATGAACTTCATAGTCAATTGTGAGAAAAAAATGTAAAATAAAAGAAGCATAAAAGTAATAATGCTTTTGGGAAGATGATTCGATCGGGTCTCAGTCCAAATTGACAGTATTCAGGCCGTCAGCATTATTCAAGATTGCTCTTCCAGAAACTCTAATTCTACCATAGGCAGAAGAATTCTTCAAGTCTTGAATATGTTTTAGTGGAAGATTCAAGATTTGTCTAGAGAAGAAAACTCAATTGCAAATAGTTTTGCTAAGCCAGTTTGCACTAGAAGCCTCGGTTTAAGATTGTTTGAGGATCCTCCTTTGATGATCTAGTTTAATTACTCTATAATTTTAATTTTTCACCAAAAAAAAAAAGTAATAATGCATGCACTGGTATACATCTTTTAAATTTGTTGATTTAATTCTTTTATTCTTTCTTTTTTTAAACATAATTTCTTTTTTTTTTACAGAAATTCACGATATGAATTCTACTGTGAGTTTACAACAATTATCTCACTATAATAGCATATTGTTATAGATGTATAATAACTGACTCTCTATAAAAGATAAAATCTTAGGCATCGAAGAGTGTCTCAAAGCACAAGCTTTGGTGCCTCTTAACTCACTCATATCTTGCGGTTAACCAATTACTATAACACTCCAAACTTAACTCGAAAATCTGATCGAATTTAGAGTGTTATGTAAGTCACCGAAACAATCCACTCGATCTTTTATTAATTTATTTCATACTAGAACATAAAATATAAACACTTATATGGCATTATAAATATGTTAATAAAAATAAAAAAAAAGAAATTATTTAACAAAACTCAATCAAATAACGTGAAATTCAATACCAAAATTTTGGAAACGTAACCATCACATAATCAAACTCAATTCAATGATTACAAAACCTAATTGACTACAAAACTCAACTCCCAACAAAAGTGACTTCAACTTTTCTGTTATATGTGGGAAGCCAGCAAAAATGTATGGCTCAACCCCACAAAGCTCTTTTATATCCTTCTTTGGGTTACATTTTCCTTTTTTTTTTCCTTTTGTATTTATTCCTATCTTATTTTTAACTTCCATATATTTCATCTTACTTTTGGGTTTCTTCCCATTTTTTTCCCACTCCATCATTTTTCTTTTTTGGATTTTTTCTTGGAACTTTTTTTTGGGGGGGGGGGTTTGTCCTACAAATTGATGTCCCAGTTCAATTTGGGCATGAAATAATTATTTTTATAATTTATATATTTTAAAGATTTTTTGAATTATATATGTTATATATTTTGATTTCAAAATAATAATATAAAAATATTTTTTTTAAATTTCAAATAGAAGTTGAATTTAAATATTTATTTATTCAAATTCATTTAAAATTAAAATAATTTTTATAATTTTTTTATAAATATATATTTAATTTATTTTTTATTAATGTTTGTTAGGTGTCACGAAATGAGACTATCTAATATTGTCATATTATTAGATATCAATACTACACTAATATATTTTAATGAGAATACAAAAAGAAAATATTAAAATGTGTGACGAAATATAAATTTAAGTATTAATTAAATCCTGAAAAAAATACTAAATATAAATAACCAGATTAGGATATACCAATGAAACATATTGCTTTATTTTGTGTGTGAAATAATGACTTGGTTATGATTGATTGGGACTTAGGAACGCAATGATGGCTGCCAACTAATGGAAACGAAAAGACTAGGAAATAGTAATACAGTTGCTCCTTTTGTTTTATAACAATCATATTATGATAATTAAGTTTGATTTTTTACATTTTATTTTTATTCTATGAAATATACTTTTATTGAATTACTTCTTTATAAAAATTTTATGTCTCAAAAATTTTACTAAAATTAGTTATATCCTAAGTGAAATATAATAATAAATTTTAATTAAGATATTATTTTAATAATTTTTTTAAGCTTTTATATAAAATATATTACTCATATTTTATTAAATAAAAATATTTTTAAAAAATAGAATTATATTAGTACATTTTATTAAATATGCAATAATATAAGTTTCACTAATTATTTTTGTTAATATATTATTATTTTTAATTTGAATTTTTTTAAAAACCAAATACGATTTGAATCGTAAAATGTTGTTATAGATGTATCAAATGTTGTTATAAGTGTATAACAATTTATCTCTCAATAAGATCTAAAATTTTGATTGACAAATAAAGTCGTTATAAAAAAGGTTGATTGTATATGTTTTTTAAATTGTTTGCAACTAATTGATTTTTTTGCGGGTAAAGTTTTTTAATATCTCAATGGGGTTAAAAATTTGTGATAGCCATGTGTGTTAATTGAAACTAAATTATTTGAAAATCAAAAGAGATTTTGGTTAAAATGTTGTTTTTTAAGTTTAAATCTTACCATGATAATATATTAAGAAAACATTTTATATAAAAAGATAAAAATATACTCATATTAATATTTATTACTTTATAAAAATAATAAGTTTTTAGTTTTTTCACAGTTGAGTTGTTGCCCAAATAACTCGCAACACCGACACAATTAAAACTTAAATAATAATATAAATTTTTAAAAATAAATAAGATATATGATTTTTTTTTATATAACCTAAAGTAAAAGATTATTACACGCTTAAACACTTAAGCCAATGTGTTATAGTTTAGTTGAAAAATAATACAGGTTTTGGAGAATCAAGTTAGGGTTTATAGCATTACTTTCATATCTATTTATAATGGAGATATACCCACATTACACATGCATACAGGATTGTCTTAATATCATTACAATTTCTCAAAAATTCGAATCTAGATAGGTTTTAAAATAAACAACCCTTTATTATCAGATCATTCTTACAAGTTTATCTCATGTTGAAATCTTAAATGAGAAAAAATAAAATAAAGAAAGGGGAAATTTTTGGGTCCAAATAAGTAGTTTAGTTGTGAATGTTATTAAGTGATTGTTAGTAGTAAAATATTGAATTGGATCACATGGAGGGTTTCACAATGACCTACCCCATCAAATGCGGTTTTGGTTTGGGAACTGATGCACCCCAACCCCAACCCCAACAATTAGGTCGTTTCTATTAATACCTTTCAAATTTATCCATAACAATCCTAAATTAAAATTCGTATGTTGGACATGATATTATTTGAAGGGATAACCGTAAACATAAATTCTAAAATAAATATAAAGGATTAAAAAAAGTTAATATATTAAATGTTGTTTATAATTATATTAAATTAAAATGGCATAATGACTAATTTGGTCTTCCAACTTTATATAAAAAAAAAATCATTTTAGTCCTTCATTTAATTCATTGTTTCTTTTAGTCCTTAAACTTGCATTGTTTATTAAATCATCTCAAAATTGATAAAAAATTTAATATATGTCAATTTTCTTGACATGATATCCACGTGTATGCCATGTCAAAAATTACTTAATTTTTTTAAAAAAATTCAAAAATTATATTAAAAAAAGCATACAATTATAAAAAAAATTATAAAATTTATTTAATAATAATCATAATATTATTCTATGATTTTTAGAAACTTTTTAAAAAAAACTTATTTAATGACTGCCGTGACATACATGTGAATTGTCATGTCCGCCAAAAGAACAAACGTTAAGTTTTTCATTATTTCGACGGTTATTTTGACAAAAAAATACTAGTCTAAAAGTTAAAAGAGACGAAAAATAAAATGAATGGCTAAAATAAATTTTTTTTTTTTAAGTTGTTGAGATAATGGAAATTAAATTAAATGTGTGGAGTGCCATAAATAAGGAATTGGCAAGAACCTGACCTAAATTTTGTAAATATTCATTTTAACTCCCTTGAGATCTTTTAAACTTTTATTTTAACTTTATAATTAATGTTTAAAAATATGATAATTTATTTATTTATTTTATAATAAATCTGGCAAATTTTTAGTGTAGTTGATAAACTAATATAATATGTATTATTCAAATATTAATAAACTTAAATAATTCAGTATCTACATTAATTGAATTTTACATTTTTAAATATTAATTTGGGGGTTTCCATATTATATAGTCAGTGGCAGCAGAGGAACGAGGGTGAGAAAATGTTCCTTTTGTCTGCCGAAGAACCCTCCTGAGTGAAGGTGGTCCAAAGCATGGGGCCAATTCAAGTTCATCACGCTTAAGTTCATGTACCCTGCCTCTGCGCTCTTCTTTTTTTTCTAATTACTTTTTGCCCTCTAATTTTATAAAAAAGTTATTTTGTTCTTTAAATTTATATTTTTTATTAAATCAGTTCAAAATGAATGAAAAAATTAATTTTTAAAATTTTTTTTTTGATGAGGCATTAACATGAATTGCCACATGAATGACATGTTAGCATTTAATTAAATTTTAAAATTTTTAAAAAATATTTTTTTATATTTCTTTAATAATTTTAATGATTTTTAATTTTTAAAATTTTAAATCTTTTAAATTAATTAAATATTGATGTGCCATCCACATAATAATCCTCATGTATTCCATATTAGCAAAGTTTAAAAAATGTTAACTTTTTCATTCATTTTGGATGATTTAATAAAAAAATATAAGTTTTAAGGGCTAAAAAAGTGAAAAGTTAAATTAAATGCTAAAATGATTTATTTTTAAAAGTTAGAGGACTAAATAAATCATTATACCTTTCCTTAAAACCTATATTTATTAGCTCAACAACCACTGATCCAATTGCAGGCATAATAACTGTACATCTTAAAACCCCCCCATACCTTTTTTCGAGGATTGCAAATCAAGTGCCCTTCAATGCTCCACCATGAATGTCCTCAAGCTTTTCTGTGACGACCTTTAAGGTCGCTTTTCTCCGCAACCTTAAATCCCCCATTTAAAACTTTGAGGGCTTAAGCTAAGGATGAAGCCTTGGAAACTTAGCACTAGGGGACTGCAAAAGTTTGGTCCAGTTTCATCGAGTCACTTTATTTTATTGCAATATAAAGGTTAGGTAAAATAGTTTAACCAGTTGGGTTGGGTTTCAGTTTTAAAAAACAAAAATGGAGTTATTTAAATTCCTATGATTAGCCTGGAAATCAATAATTGTTTATCCATAAAATTTGATGAATTTTTTGAGCTTGAAACTTTAAAATTTTGCTTTTTAATGGAATTGAAGTTGGATAAGATGGAGGTTGTTTCAAATTACAAAATGTAATTTAGTTTAGTTTATACAAAAAGTAATTGTAATTTGTATAAATTTTTAAAATTTGATAATGTTGGTTAAATCGATTGATTGATTGATAATCAGAATTTCAATTTTTAATAAATAAAAAAAAAATGCCAGTTAAGTGGATTTTTAAATCTTTTGAATCCAACCGATGGATTACTTGCCCCTATTTAAAATTGTTCAAATTCTACCGTTCAATGCTCCACCATCAAGTGCCCTTCAGTTTTTTTCTCCATCTCTTGATTGTCATATGTATCTAAGATTAATTATGATTTTATTCTATCTATTATGCTAAAATTTTATAATTTAATAATCTCACTTTGTTCAGCATTACAATGATCAGATAAGACTTTTCAGAAACTATTACAATTAAAACCACATAAAAAAAATTCAATTAACCATGTTATAATGGTAAGAAGTAAATAGCATTACCAATTTGAACATGCTAACAATAGAGGAACTGAATTATATCAAAAATGAAAGTAAAGAGATTAAAGCAGTGGAAGTAAAACCAAGTTGGGTAGTAATATAGCTAATATGCTGCTATAATTCTCCATTGCAAAACGGGTCTTAATATACAATACAAAGTGGGAAAGGAACGAGGGAAGGTAATTCTTACAATATGATCCAAGAAAAAAGAAATATGAATATGCTCTATTTACATTATGATTCCCTTTAGATGAATTTTACAAGATCGATGTCAACAAAATAGTAGTTTAGGGAAAATTTTACCAGCAATGCTTCATCACGGTGCATTAATATATCGTATCTCACCGGAGATCAACAACATCAAACTTTATCTTGGGATTCATAAACACATGAGAGCAATGCTCATAGATTGGGGTTCCATCTGAAGGCTCCTCATGGGGATGGAATCCTCGCTGCTGGCAGTTACGGATAATAGACACACCACCAGGATCAGACAGATGAAAGATACCATGTGGGCTGCAATAGAATACAACAATCGTTAATGTGTAAAAAAGAAAGGCATATATAACAAGGAATATCTTTTTTATCTGAGAGGTTCCTACAAACATTGTCTGTACTTTTAAGTGCTAAGCTTTAATCACATTGCTACTTGTAATCATTTTCAACAACCTTAGCTGAGCAGGTTAACCGGTTGTTTAAGATACAGGGAATCAGGATAATCCCATCCTTTTCCGATTCAGCCACTAAACAAAACGACGATTTAAAGACATAATATGCTTCTGCACACAGCAAGGTAAAAAGAATCTCTGGTGCAGAAAAATATATCTGCATTTCAATTCTATTTGGTACATGTCGTCTTCTCTATCATCACTTTATATGTTTACTTAAAGATGACCATAAGGAAAATATGAAGAAAGGTTTGAAACACTAGTACCGGATTACTAACTAAAAAGTACAGTGTAGTGCAAATAATAGCAAACAATTGTGAAACCATGATAGATTTGCTTTCACCAATATAGAGTTGGTAAAATTTCATCAGATTCAAAGCCATGGTCATTGGGAGAAAAATGCAAATCTACCTGGACGTGTCAGTTGGGGCCATAACAATTGCAATTGCTTCCGGTAGCATAATCTTAACATATCCACCAGAAAAGAAAAGAAATAAAATGTCAGAGGAATGGAAAATATGTTACTCATATGTTGGAGGAGGCGAGGGAAAGAATGATACATGCAGTAAAACTGAATCACGCTATAAGCTGGGATATGTTTACCAAGTACTTGTTCTTTTACCTGGTACGAGTAATGTGTGTGAAGATCAACTGATGACATGAAACAAGTCTGAGTTGGGTGCGTCTGAAAACCAAAGAATTGCATAGTATGTTAAATTATTCGAAAATCAAATTTGGTTATAGATGGCAACATGCAAGTTTCTAGTCAAAAACATAGTTTAACCAAACATAAATCCATGCTTCATGAAGGGACAACTGAAGCAAGGCATGTTACAGCACCATGAAAGGCTAACTGGAGGAAGAACAATGAAATATTGGATGAAATTGAATAGAAAAATTACAAGTGAAACAAATGAACCCAAAGAAGCATGAACTTCACGGAACTGCAAGTAAAAATCAAGATTTACCAAAAAGATACTACATAACATCAGTGTAAAGCCCAACAAAAAGATAAAACAGCGTCTTCTGGATACAAATATCTAGCATAATTCCAGGCAATCAACAAATTATGCTCTAACCTTTCTTATATCTAGAAGTGTATGTTACCCATGAGCTCAAGCAACCAAGGGAAGCTTTGTAAACCACACAAATTCCTAGTTGACTTCAACATAACATGTTTATTGTGTGTTTGCATATGTGTAATACTGCGACAATAGAGCAATAATAATAGCATTATGAAATGGAATACATGATAAAGATCTGAGCTTTTTCACACCTCATACCCAAATGTATTCACTGACAACAGAGCACATAGAAGAAAAGAAAATGTTATCACACTATCAATTGGAAATTCAAGGCTTGTGAACTTACATGAATCCATCCCAGAGGAAAAAGAGATAATTTATCTTGAACTTCAAAAATCTCTTCTTCATTTAATGTCGAACACTGTATTTTAAAAAATAAAATAAAAGCTTCATTGCGATAGTACTAAAGCACATGGATACAGGCATATAGCCAGAATATATATTGAAGTTGTTAACTCTTTCTGAAAAACAAACAAACAACAACAACAAAAGGAAGGTTAAAGGAAAAATATACTGTACCGAATCTGAAGTTGACTCCTGCTTTGGAATTATAAGTGTAGTGATGTGGAAAACCCTGTTTTTCTACAGAGATGAAAATTAAAAGTATAAGTGACCTGCTGCAGTGACTTTGAATCCTCTATGTCTTTATTATCTTAAATAAAAAACTTAACTTCAAAAAAAAAGTTTTCTCACCAATGATCCAGCTAAGACACCACATGTTTCCAAGTTCTTTTCTGTATTGGCCTGAGCCAGTCGTAAGAAATCCTCCATCATTTGTACTGGCTGCAGAATAAGTCAACAATTCGAATATAAATCAATGTAGAAGGTCCAAATCTAATAAACATTAAGTTCCGCCAAGTAACAGGGGAGAACAGTGATTGATACAGGAGCCATACAACATGTAAATGTTGGAATGAACTAGAGTTTGGCAATCCATCTTGAGAAGACTTTGCAGGACCAGGTCTTGGATCAGCAACTTTTGATGGATGAATTGGTGTAAATTCTGGCTGTACTTGAGCAATAACAGGAGGAGGAGAAGGTTGTTTCATACCAACAAACTGGAAAAGATCCTGGTTTGCTTCACTAGTCAAAGAAGTACATGACTCTTCAGCAGGATGTAACCATCGACCATCATCCAACGAGAGTACCGAGTCCATAGCAGAACCAACCCCTCCTGGTTCACCATCTTTTACAGCCAAAGGACCATATTGTCCAGCCTGATTCAGGCTATTAAAAATTGTAACACCAAATATAAAAATGTTAAAGCAGCTACGTTGTAGCAACAGAAACTAGAAATCTCAGCAGATATTTTTATCTTTTAATATTTACAGAATATCTAAGGATAAAGGATATGATAAAGGGTAGACAGAAATATGCATGTCATTTTAAAGAAGAGTGAGACATTTTGGAAGTCCTACCTTGAATTTTCAGCAGGTGCCAAGTCCTTATTGCTAGGATATTGAACCTGTACCATGAAGCAGAATCAATTATTTGATACAGACCTTGCAGTTCACATGCAAAAAGGATTATATAATGAGTAGGGAAAAAAGATTGGAGGGAGACAAAACAGACAGAGGTTAACCTTTATCTCTGCACTTGGTCCGAGCCACTGGCCATGAAAGCCGTTAGGGCCTAGAAATGAGTGTCTAGACAGAGTTTCTTTATTTGGAAGCGGTATATTAAGAGACCTGAAACAATCCAGTAAGATTGATATATGTCAGCCTCAAAGAATAACTTTGGAACTAATTCTTTTTCCAATAAAATTTTCTAACAAGGACCTAGATGGACAAATACAAACAAATATGACACTGACAAAGCAAAACCAAAAGAAATCAGGGCGATGCTGTAAAGCAGAAGTAACACAGAATGAAATTTTATGCATGGCCATGCTTTTGATATCAATTGATTCCATTTCTTAAGATCCAACTAAAAGTACAGAATTGAATTTTAGTGGATCCGAATACAACAGTGGATTTTCACCTTGGAAAGATGAGACTTGGAGGTTTCAAGATCCAAATCATAAATGTACCATTAACAAGAACAAAAGAAACTCACAACTTCTGAAACTGCCTGTCAATCTGATTATGGTTATCGTTATACTTCCATGAAGATTGAACTTCCATGTTGGCAGGCTGCAACCAAATAAAAAAGGAAAGAACTGAGCTAAAATATAGGATATTTTATTCAAGAAAATGCAAGCAAAAAACAAGAAAAAATTGGACAACCAAAGATATAGAAACAGGGAAAGGAGATATCAATAATTACTTCATCAAATTACATGATCCACCAATTATAAATGGTTTCGTACCTGTTTAATATCCAAGCTCATATTCAACCGTCTATTTTCAGGGTTCCAATCCGAAGGTGACATCTTACCTGAGCCATGGAAAGGGCCCTCATGGTCATCAAGGTCAACCAATCGAGCCCCTGTACGAGCTTTATTTAGTTCTTCAACTCTCTGTTGAACCTCTGGTTTTAGAGACTCAAGCTCATCGAGTACAGCTAAAAGTCTCTGCAAATGAGAAACAATACAGCCAAAAACATAATCAAATACCATATGAATGGACTCACATCACAGGGTGCCCAGGAAAACAATTAAACCTCACCTTCCTATACACCGCCTTTTCTTTCGGAAGCAAAGCCTGGTAATCTCGATGGAATGGTATTGTTTCTGATACCAAACTGATCAAAATGTAAGTTCATAAATAAGCTTATGCAGACTAATTCAGTATAAAATTAACGAATTCAATCAGTAGTAAGCTTCCCTCACCTTGAATATCTAAGTAGAATTATGTACAAATCTACTATATTTTTTTCCTCACGATAAATGTTCGCCTGAAAAATAAAGGAGATAGATTAAGCACCTGTAATCATACCTAAATTTCTAGCTAACAGAAATATACTAAGAATTCACAAGGCAGTGCTGTAAATGAAGCTAATGAGAACTTAAATTACTAACATATTCAAATATTACGATAACTAATTAGAATAAATGAGATAATTTAAGTATTTAAACTATGAAATCAATAACAATTACAACTTGGAAAAAATAAAAAGATTTACTAAAACAGAGATTAAGATAAAATCAAAGATTAAACGATCATAACATCGTAATTATTAAGATGGAGTACGATTAGGCAGCGAAATCGGATAGAGAACCTGTTTGAGGAGACTATCGGCGATTCGATAATAATACCGGAGTGGAATTCGATTATCGACTTCGACTCTACGAGCCATCGCATTGACGTCGAGCTTCATCTTGTTCCTCTATTTCTTCTTCAATTTTGCAATAATTCTTTTCCCTTTCGCCGATGGATTTTGCCGTTTTCTTCAGAGTCTGTTCGGAGATCAAATAAATTGAACGTGCAAGCTAACGAATTGACAAACGAAGAAAACTCTGTCGTTTTCAGAAGGTTAAAATATCTCATACCTCCTTCAAATTTAGAATTTAGTCTTTATATTTTTATTTTTTAATAATTTAATTTTTTTATTTTTTAAAATTTTTAAATTCAGATCTATCTGTTAAAATTATTTTATTAAGTTTAAATTTATTATAATGTAATTTTTTTAATTACATTATTACAAATTAAATATTTTTTTATTTTAAAATGTCACAATAATCAATTTAGTAATATTAAGAATTAAACTTAAATTTTAAATTTTAAAAAAATAAAGAGATTAAATTTTTAAAAATAAAATGATGAAGATTAAATTTTAAATTTATAAATAATATAGGGATGTATAGCATATTTTAATCTTTTGGAGATTTCTTTGATTTATCTCGATATGGAAGGTTATGATAAAGCTTTTATCTACAATGGTTGTTACTAAGACTAGATGTTTTTGTATATGAGGAAAGCCAATCATTTTAGGAGATGCAAGTTATAATAGAACTAGTTCTTTTATTTATATAAAAAGAAAGCCCAAAAAATGGGTCATCCAAACTGGCCTCAGGCCTGATGAAGGTAATTGCGTTTTCAGGTCTGCCAACAACAAAATAGAAACAAAAATAAAAACTTCATAGGGACAAAACAATAAATGCTACAGAAAAAGGAAACCTAATATCTTCAATACTAGTCGAATCAAGAACAACTGGACGCCCCATTTCTTTGTTGTGTCCCATCGTCTGTCCCTTCTGTTCAAATGGTAGCCATTTCAAATTTTCCTTTACCTGCTACCTGCTTCATTTCTTCCTTCGCACTACACTCCTTAGTCTGGCTCTCTTCTCTAGCGTCCTTCCGGATCCAAAGAATAGTCTCCATTCGCTTACACCAGGTATGTCTCCTCCTCTTTCTTTAAGGCTTCTTTGGCAATCTTATGGGCAAATGTGTTTTCTGTTCTGTTTATATACTGGAAACGGATATTATGAAAACTAGTCGACTTACTCTGAATGTCGTGAATAATAGCCCCTATGACTGACTTATCTTTCTCCATGGATTGGCATTTCTTGATGATGGTCCGAGAATCCCTCATGATCGTTACTGAAGGAAGATCCATCGCAATCCTTAGTTTCAGTGCCTGTAGACCTGCAAGGGCTTCTACGGCAAAAGGCGAAGAAACATTTATGTGCAGTACTATCTTCGATGCAAGAAGTCTCCCTGACCGGCCCCAAGCCACCAGGCCGGATGCCGATTTAAGATTCCTTTTATCAAAGGCTGCGTCAAAATTAATCATCACCCTATTATGAGGCTCTCGATGACTGTGACTTCTGCTTGTAGTTGAGGTACTTGTTCTTTCATTCAAACCTTCAAGTTCGGCTATGTACTTTTTAAATTTATGTGATAACTCTCTCACTGTCTCCACTTTCCTTTCATGTATGAATGTATTTTGCGAACTCCAAATAAACCAAATACCACAACAGAACATTTTACACTGCTCAGAAGTACTCAGCTTGAAAACCCAGGTAATCCATTCCCAGAATCCCTGATTCATATTGTCGATAACCCAAGATAGGTCTAACAATCACCATACCTCAACTGTTACAGGACACATTCGAAAGATATGAGTGATGTCTTTTTCCCCTTTGCTATAGTAAGGACATGCTGCATTACTAGTTACACGTTTGTATTTTAAATTAGGAGAGTAGGGATGTAGTTCCAAGATATTCGCCAAAATGCAATTGCTATTTTGGAAGGTAACTGTAGATTCCATAGCTTTGTATAGAAATCCTTAAGGTCGGCCTGTATTAAATAAAAATTAGGATCCTTAAGGTTGGCCTGCATCAAAGCCTGCTAGGCAATAAGCCTGATATATCACTATTACAAAATCGATCTTATTCATAATTCATATCTCAATTGAACCAAACTTATTACCAAATCTCATAAACATTTATGCATTCGGTTATAAATATAGAAATTCACACAATTAAATTCAACATATAAAGATCATATACATTCAAATTTAATGAAGTTTATTGCTTATAGACTTACCTCGGATATCGACAAACGATGTAAATTGACTATTCAACTATTTTTGCTTTTTCTCGATTCAAGTCAGATTTCTTTTGTTCTTGATCTATACATCTTCAAATTAATCTCGTTCAAATATAATTTCATTCAATTTAATCCAACAATACATAAATGGGAAAATTACCATTTTACCTTGGATATTTCATACTTTTACAAATTAGTCCTAATTGCGTAAAACACAAATCAAGCATAATTTGCTCATGCTATATTTAAGCTGAATACTCCCCACACCCATATAAGTCCTTGCATTTTTTTTATTTTGCATTTTAGTCCTTTAATTTATTATTTTTTCAATTTAGCTTTAATTACTCAAATTCATTAAAAATTCTAATACAAAACATATTAATCCAAAACATATCTTTCATAATTTATCATCAAACTTCACAAAAAACTAATATTCATCAATGGCATAACTCAAAATATTCATCAAAAACAGAAATTCTAGCATGGGTCGGATAGTACTCGAAGCAACAATCTTAAAAACGTAAAAATTATCAAAAATCGAAACCAAACTAACCTTGAATCAAGCTTGAATAGTGCCGAATGCCCTAAGTTTATTTTCTTCTCTTTTATGTTCGGCAAGAACAATATGAACACCCAAAATGGCTTTATTTTTTTATTATGTTTTATGATATATAATAACATATTATATATTTTACATAATTAACCTTTTAAATGAAATATAAAACCATTTTAAGTCATGGTCAATACCGTCCATTGTAAATTATCATGAGCTATTTTCAACATAAATACCTCAATTTACAAAGCCATTAACAAATTGGTCTTTATAAAATAAACTATCAATTTTTCAATTTATGCGATTAAACCCTTTTATTAAATTAAGCACACAAACGATCAAATTTTCATACAAAACTTTCACACATGCAAATTCACATATAATAAACAAGAAAAATAATATTTAAATATTTTTTTGACTCGGATTCGTGGTCCCAAAATTACCGTTCCGATTAGGGTCTAAATCAGGCTATTATAACTCTCCCTCCTTAGGGATTTTCGTCCCCGAAAATCTTACTGGTGAATAGGTTCGGATAACGTTCTCTCATTGTATTCTCTGGCTCCCACGTTGCTTCCTCAACTCCGTGTTTCTGCCACAATACTTTAACTAATGGAATTTCCTTATTTTGTAATTCTTTAATCTCACGAGCTAGAATACGAATCGGTTCTTCTTCGTAAGTCACATGCGAGGGGTCGGATCTATATCTGTAACATCCCGAAAAAGGGCCTAGTCAGAATAGTAGTTTCGGGACTACAAATATGACATCAAAATATTTATTTTATGATTATTATGAGGTATAGAATATGAGAATATGCATGTGTTAAAATTTTATGAAGAAATTCTTTGAGAAAGGTGTCCAATTGGAAATTAGGAACTAAATTGAATAAATTGCAAAACTTGGATTCTAGAAGCAATTTGTATGAAATTGCTTTAGATTATAAATTAGAAGGTCTTAGAGAGAAATTTTCTAAATTTTTAAGTATTTGGACAAAAATGGGCTTGCATGGATGAAATTTTAAAAAAAGGGCTTAAAGGCATTTTGGTCATTTGACATTTTAATGAAATAAAATAGGAAAAATGAACCAAAATCAGCTCATTTTCTTCTCCATTTTGCCAAAACTTCAAGGGAATCTATAGTTAGGGTTTCAACATTTTTCAAGCCCAATAGTAAGTGCACCCAAGGCCCGTTTTTAATGTTTCTTATATTTTTGAAATCCCGATAGCTTACTCTCTCCATTTCTACCCATATTTCATGCTAGGGTTTATGTTTAAAAATTTACCCATGCATGAGTTACTTGTATTTTGATGGTTTATGGAGGAATAGGAAAGTTGAAGGTGTGATAAACATCTTTTTTTAGGTGATTTTCATGAAAAATCCCTAAAGGGACCTTTTTTTTGCTAAAGTTGTTAAATATGTGGTAGAAATGTGAAAATAGTGGAAAATGTGAGCTGCCATAAGAGGGAAAAGTGTTCGGTTAGGCTTGGGTAAAACAGAAATTGCAAGTGTTTCATTATACGAGCCTAGGGACTAAATCGTAAAAATGTGAAAGGCTAGGGGCAAAATGGTCATTTGGATCTGGATGAAATTTAGGCTAAAAAAGGCACAATGTGAGTTATTAATAATTAATTCTTATTGTTATAAACCCCGAGAAACAAATTTTAGAGGTCGATTGAGGAAAACGAAAGGTTTTGGAGTAACCGAAACACAACACTGAAACGAGTACCAAGTAAGTTCAAATAACTTAAAGTAAACTCAAAATGTGTCTAATTATATGATTTATAATCACATGATGATTGTATTTAATAAAGGCATGAAATTATATGAAATGCATATTTGTTGATGATTTGTTAGAAAATGTCTCGGTTGAGGTTAAAAAGGAAATTTGATAGATAAACCATGATTGACATGTGAATTGAGATCCTGCATGTGTTGCAGAAAGGATTTAACCCGGACGGGTAATCCGGTGATCTCAAGTATGAAAAGGATCTAGCCCAAACGGGTGTTCCTTGAGTGATCGAGCCTCCCGATGAATATGCGTGCATTATGGATTTAGCCCGGACGGGTAATCTGATTAGGGTTTGAATTTAGCCTGGACTGTTAATTCAGATTCGAGCTCATTAAGGGTGTTTGTCGTTATAAGGGATTTAGCCTAGACTGGTAATCCCGACATTACCCTATGAGTTTATATTACGGGGGATTTAGCTTGGACTGGTAATCCCGCCGTAAGATGTGAGGTTCGTGGGAGTGCATACCTGAAATGATCATTCGTATGAATTGACGGAGATTGGATAATCTATCGAGATTTCCTAGAAACTTAACGGGATTAATACAGGGTTTATGTACAAATGACATGTCAAATGATGAGCTCATCTAAGATAAATTACTTGATGTTTTATCATATGACTAACTCATTGGTTGAGTGTATGTAATAGGGAAACCATTTACATATTTGTTGGTTTCATTATCTAATAAGGATGTATGTTAAATAATCGGTAAGTTTACTTTCTAGTTATTTGAGTTTACTAAGCATATAAATGCTTACCCCTCTCATTTCCCTGCCTTACAGAGCTCGAGGACTCGTAAAGATTGGAAGACGGTTGGAGAATCAACACACTATCAACTACCTTAGCTTTGGTATATAGATACTTATGTTTTGTTCAATGGCATGTATAGAGCTTTTGAGTATTTTGTTATATATGTCAATTGGTTTGCCAAAATGAAGGCATGTAAAGTCATACTTATCTTTTTGTATATGGCCATGAAAATTTGGCTCATTTTAAAATAGGCTATGACCTACAAATCTATGCATGTTTATGTTCACATACGATGGCTTGATTATAATTGGCAATGAGTTATAGAAACGAGCCAATCTTAAATATGTTAAGTAGACATGAGAAATCTTTAAATGCAAGATGAGAATTAACTTAGCAAGTATGAGACCAATAACATGAGGTTGACATACAATGAGGTTAATTAAACTTATATATATATATAAGTGTATAAATTGGTCTTAAAATGCATTTAATGTAACTCATAAGAATATTTGATTAGTAGAGGGCGATCAAAAGCTTGAAAAATAGCCTAAAAAAGTCCACATGGGTAGACACAAGGACGTGTGTCTAGGCCGTGTGTAACACACGGCTCACCCCCATGGGTGTGTGGTATAGCCGTGTGTCCCCTGCACCTAAATTTTTAAGTCAGTATAGAACACGGGCTAAGCACACGGGCGTGTGCATTGGCCGTGTAAATTTAACAGTATGATGAGGTTGAAGTCAGTGTTGCACACGGGCTGTAGGCACGGGCGTGTCCTAAGCCACACGGATGTGTGTGACCACACGGCCCCACCACATGGGCGTGCCACACTTCATAACAAGGAAAATTTTCTGAGATGCTCAAAGTCTATCGAATTTTTTTGATTTTACCTCGTATTACCCCTAGGTATGCTTTAGGCCTCGAAGGCCAGTATAAGGGACGAGAGGTACATGTTTGAAAGGTTTTAATTTTGGGTGAAATTTGGTGACCTGATTTAGTAAGTGTGTAAAAGGGAATTACCGATAATGCCTCGAACCCTATCCCGACATTGGATACGGGTGAAGGGTGTTACATTTAGTGGTATCAGAGCTACAGTTTAGTCGGTTCTAGGACTACCGTAGAGAGCATTGAGGTTCGCTATACATGCTGTTATATGAACGTTGATAGTTTGATATCTCCTAACTGTTTAAATTGTTTTGAATATAGTAAATGTCTTCCAATCATGCACAAGATGAGTCTAAGGGAGCCGAGAGCCATGCTCTAACTTTTGTACAACGAGCTGTATCTAGTAGTAGTAGAAGGGTTATGTCTGAAGGCCGGGAAGAAGCCCGAGCTGCTTTCTTTAACATATGGATGAATGGTTTGGGGACTATCTGAGGAATCGCCCCAACATACCACAACACCCCTGCCCCCTAACCAACCTGATGAGAATTTGCCACAAGGTATGGCACCAGTAAGAATTGGTAATGCACAAATACATATCACTATCAAACCATTTCCAACACATATATCATCTATCGCTTATGTCATTTATTCATATCTCATAGCATTATAACCAAAGCAATTTAAACCATGACCAAGGATAATTGAAACCAAGCTTAGAAGTAAAGCCATTTTCAATACGTATAACACCAATCCCATATATCATTCATTCATAACATATAATATTATAACCAAAACGGATTAAACCATGATCAAATTCAAACTTAGAAGTTAAACCATTTTCGCATGGCTTAATTTATACATATCCAAGATCGGACAAAATACATATTAGCCTATACATGCCATAAGTTCGAATTAAGACTTTTAAAGTACCTAAGGTTGACGATAGTGTATATGACTTCACTAACGATTCCCGAGCCTGTAGCTAACTTCCAAAGTCTATAAGAATAAAGAATAAACATACACATAATAAACTATTGTAGCTTAGTAAGTTATAAGCAATTTAAACAAATTAATGACCTCGATAGATCAATAAAATAAGCTGAATCAAACATATTTTTATACACAATATACCATGGCCGAATATACACATATATAAATTATCGATATGTTCTCCAATTTCAAAGTCATAATATCATAGATAATCAATTATACATATGTATTCATGTATATACATACACATGAATCAAGTTTTTAAATCACATACTTATACCTATCATAAAACCGAATACACTACTCATAATTTCATACATTTTCAATAGCATCACAAAACATTTCTATCACATATCTTTTAATCAATTTACTTTCATTTCAAATAAGTAAGCCACATTCACATACCTGGTCACTTTAGCTCATTTAACACATTCGGTTACTTTTACCGTTGCTCACATAAAATTTGTTAGGCATAAAGCCTAATATAATACATCGGCACATAGCCTGCTAGGTAATAAACTTGATATCATACACCGGCATCAAAGCCTGCTAGGCAATAAGCCTGTTATTATACACTGGCACCAAAGCCTACTAGGCAATATGCCGGTTATCATACACCGGCATCAAAGTCTGCTAGGCAATAAGCCTGATATATCACTATTACAAAATTGGTCTTATTCATAATTCATATCTCAATTGAACCAAACTTATTACCAAATCTCATAAACATTTATGCATTTGGCTATAAATATAGAAATTCACACAATTAAATTCAACATATAAAGATCATATACATTCAAATTTAACGAAATTTATTGCTTATATACTTACCTCGGATATTGACGAACGATGTAAATTGACTATTCAACTATTTTTGCTTTTCCCCGATCCAAGTCAGATTTCTTTTGTTCTTGATCTATACAATTTCAAATTAATCTCATTCAAATACAATTTCATTCAATTTAATCCAACAACACATAAATGGGAAAATTACCATTTTACCCTTGATATTTCATACTTTTACAAATTAGTCCTAATTGCATAAAACACAAAACAAGCATAATTTGCTCATGCTATACTTAGGCCGAATACTCCCCACACCCATATAAGTCCTCACATTTTGTTTATTTTTCATTTTAGTCCTTCAATTTATTATTTTTGCAATTTAGCCCTAATTACTCAAATTCATCAAAAATTTCAATACAAAACATATTAATCCAAAACATATCTTTCATAATTTATCATCAAACTTCACAAAATACTAATATTAATCAATGGTATAACTCAAAATATTCATCAAAAATAGAAATTCTAGCATGGGTCGGATAGTATTTAAAGCAATGATCTAAAAAACGTAAAAATTATCAAAAATCGAAACCAAACTAACCTTGAATCAAGCTTGAATAGTGCCGAATGCCCTAAGTTTATTTTCTTCTCTTTTATGTTCGGCAAGAACAATATGAACACCCAAAATGGCTTTATTTTTTATTATGTTTTATGATATATAATAACATATTATATATTTTACATAATTAAACTTTTAAATGAAATATAAAACCATTTTAAGTCATGGTCACTACCGTCCATTGTAAATTATCATGGGCTATTTTCAATATAAATACCTCAATTTACAAAGCCATTAACAAATTGGTCCTTATAAAATAAACTATCAATTTTTCAATTTACGCGATTAAACCCTTTTATTAAATTAAGCACACAAACGATCAAATTTTCATATGATACTTTCACACATGCAAATTTACATATAATAAACAAGAAAAATAATATTTAAATATTTTTCTAACTCAGATTCGTGGTCCCAAAACCACCATTCTGATTAGAGTCTAAATCAGACTGTTACACTTCTAGGTAAGTGAAGGTAGGTTACCTAATCGAGCATTGAGAAAATCCGAATACGGAAAATATTTAGCTTTCAGAACCCTCGCTAACAATGAATTCGGATGATTAAAAAGTCACCACCCTTGCTTAGCTAACAACACAATATTAAACTGGCATAAATTTCGAAATCCAAGACCCCATTTCTCATTTAAAAGACAAAGATTTTTCCACGCGCTCCAATGTATCTCCCTTTTGCCATGACTTTTTTGCCACCAAAAAGTAGCTATGATGCTTTCCAACTCTGAACATAACGATTTCGGTAATAAAAAATAGGCCATTGAATAGGTTGGAATGGCTTGTAAGACAGCCTTGATGAATACTTCCTTCCCCCCTTGAGATAAGTATCTAGTACTCAAATTATCAATCCGCTTCTTAACCCGGTCTTTTAAAACCTAGAATAACTCCTTTTTCTTTCTACCAACCATGTTTGGCAAACCAAGGTAATGCTCTGGATTTTGAACTCCTTACCTCCAAAATGCTTACAACCGATGCTTTGGCTTCCTCTATCGTGTTTTTGCTAAATAAGACCGTAGATTTTTCAAAATTAACGCATTGACCCGAGTAGATTCTGTATTCCCTTAGGATTCCTTTCAATGTAATAGCCCCAGTACTAGTCGCTTTGCTGAATAAGATACAGTCATCTGCAAAAAGTAAGTGTGAAATCTGTGGTCCACTTCTGCTAGCTTTCACTCCGCTCAATACTCCTTCAGCTGCAAGCCACATTAAACAAGATAAACCTTCTCCATATATGAGAAATAAAAACATGCTCAATGGGTCTCCTTGACATAGTCCCTTTCCTGGTTGAAAACTTTCTCCTATGTGACCATTGACCACAACTGAGTAGGAAACAGAAGTTAAGCACTTCATAGTAGTATCAATCCAGCTTCTAGCAAAACCCATTCGAGCCGTTATTTCTTTTATGAAATTCCATTCAACTCTATCGTATTCCTTGCTCATATCAAGCTTCACGGTCATAAATTCTTTTTTCCCCAACCTTTTTAAATTCAGTGTATGAATAATTTCATAGGCCAGCAATGTATTATCTGATATCAACCTTCCTGGTACAAAAGCACTTTGAGCTACATCAATACACTTCTCAATTACTCTCTAGAGTCAGGCCAGTATTTTATAAATCACATTACATAAGCTGATAGGCCTAAACTACTTCATATTAAAAGGGTTTACGATTTTCAGAATGAGTACAATATGGGTATAATTAGTCTGTTTAAACTCCTTACCTTCATTAAGAGTTTGGAGACAAAAATTGGTGATGTCATCCCCCATAATGTGCCAACACTTCTGATAAAAAAGAGCCAGAAAACCATTCTCCCCAGGGGCTTTGGTGGGTCCCATTTCAAATGCTACTTTTCGAATCTCTTCCTTTGTGTAAGGCGTTGTAAGCCTTTGATTGTCCTCCTCTGTAATGCATTTATTTATCCCTGAAAGCAAATGGTCAGCAACTCCTCTTGCTTCTGACATAAAAAGATTCTGAAAATATGTACGCGCAATCCCTTCCATTTCCTAAATAACTTCCGTTTCGTTCCCTTCATCGTTCCTCCATTTCCTAAAAGCAGTGTTTTTATCTCTAAATTTAAACCAGTTTACACGAGCTCTTTGTTCCCAATATCGTTCATCTTTATCAATTTCAAAATTCAGTTGAATCTTCATGTCAATCATCTCCACTAAGTTGGCATCATCTCTATCAACTTCTGCTAATTCTGAAAGCCTGGCTATAAGTAATTTTTTACGCTTCCTTCTATCAATTCTAATTCTCCCTGCCCAGCGCTGCAACCCTGCTTTTAAATTATTAAGTTTTTCCAATAGGTTTCCTGAAGACGACTCCCAAATATTTTTAACTTCCTCACCAAACGAATCTTCCATAATCCACCAAGCTTCAAATTTGAATTGTTTTTTGTCCAGCAGTTTCTTAGCTTTCCTTGTAGTGATTAAAAGGGGACAGTGATCAGAAAAAAAAGTGAGTAAGATGAGAGATATTTACCTCAGCAAATATATTTATCCACCCCCCATTAGCAACTCTTCTATCTAATCATTCTTGGATATTTGTTTCGGGTAGATTTCCCCTTTCCCAAGTGAACCAAGTTCCAAAGAACCCTACATCCATTAACTGACAATCTGCTAGAGCATTACGAAAACTTCTATTCTCCTTTCATCTCGCAGTAATCCTCCCTTTTTTTCAAAGCCATACATGATTTCATTGAAGTCCCCACAAACAAACCAAGGGATTCCCTCCCAGTATACAAATTTCTCAATGTATCCCAAGAGGCGTCTCTATCTTGTGCATAAGGGGACCCATAAAAGTCCGTGAATCTCCATTGGCCTCTCACTTCGCTATTATCAATCATTACATCAATATGTCTTTTAGAAAAAAATTAGAGCGTGACACAAATCTTATTTCTCCATGCCAAACACAACCCGCCTCTAGTTTCCTCCAGATCAACTTCAATTCCATGTGTATAGCCACAACTGTAGCGCACTCTTTCTATCAGACTTTTGCATAACTTTGTCTCCATAAAGAAGACCATTTGGGGATTTTGTGACTTCAGCATGTGCCAAAGTCTTTGAACTGACCATGGACTCCTCATCATTGTATGCAGTCGGCTGACCTCTTGGCAGTCGTCGATAATAAATGGTTAACCTTCACGTTTCTTACTACTGGAGTATTCTCTCCCAACTCTGCTAGTACCTCCATCTCTTCTCTAGCTCTCTTCTTCCATTCCTCACCAATAAGTATTCCATCTTCTAAATCATGTTCCATATCAGTAAACGCTGATGGGGTTATTAACTTATCCCCCATTGAATTCAAGAATGTCGTTTTGCCTTTCAAGTTTATCCCCAAAACCAGATCACAAGACCGCCCATATCCTTGGTTTTTGTTTCCCGCAGTCCACATGAAATTGTCTGTCATATAGTTCCCTTCTCCATTCCCTTGCATTCTCCCTTCACCCTCTTCCCTCAACCAAACGCTATTAATGGCTAGAGCCCTCCGAGACTGAGCTCGTAGCGATAGATCCCATCCCAACTCAGCAATTTCTACACCCAATGCCATCTTTGCTTCACAATAAGAATCATTATGTCCCAAGTGACCATGATAGAAACAAAATAGAGACAATCTTTTGTATTTAAATCTCACATATGCGCAAATTCCCCGAAACATAATCTGCTTCTTCCTTTTTAAAGGGCGCCCGTACATCAATCTGAACTCGTACTCTCATATAATTTCTGTTTTCTTTCTCTAGATTTGATCCATCATATTCAATAAAATCCCCTAAAAAATTGCCTACTTGCATTGCCATGTTTTCAGAGAAGAAACCAATAGGAACATCATGAATCTGTACCCAAAAAGGCGACAGAAATAAAGGAACTTTTAAAGGGCCCTCCCCCCACTGTAATTTATGTAACATTAGTAGGTGATTATTAAATGTCCAATGAGACCCTTTCAAAACCCTCTCTATATCCATAACATGATAAAATTGAAACAAAAATCTCTTTTCCCCCAGATCCCGAATTTGAACACCCCTAATAGGATGCCAAAGATTTGCCATAGTACTTTTCATAGCTGGGAAGTAAATAATACTAGTTGTTAAGAAACAACCCACCAACCTGAAAACTTCCACTTCTCCATCTGAATTCGGATCAACCTAAATTTGTAACACTGCGTCTTCATCTTCATTGAGTGTTAACCCCGCTAAACTAGTTTCCATCTATTGCAGACGAGAGATTTAATCAAACATATCACTTAACTATGCACAAGCGCTAGAAAGTGAAGCAGGCCGCCGTCAATCAAAGAAATAAAAAAAAAAGAACAAAAAGAAAGACAAAAACCTAGAAACATGCCAGAGAAGGCAGACTTCTTGCGTGCTAGGGTAGCAGACTCTAAACCTATGTTATAATAGATTTTTAATATGTTAGAATTTGTATATCTATATACGTAGCTCTTATTTGTTTCATAAGCGTTAATAGGGTTAAATTTGTTAATTTCTCTTTTTATAAAAATATATATTTAATTTCTATATATCATATCAATAATGTCATTTTTATTTAGGAGTAAATAGAAGGTAATAATAAATTTAAGTATATTATAAATTACAAATTTGTTTTTAATTATTCTGCTTCTGTTTTGAGTAAATATAAAAGTAAAACTTAATTTGAATATAGATGACAGATTAAAATTTTAGTATTTTTAGTAAGTTTAAAGATGCATCATACGGGAAGACGAAAAATTAAAAGTCATAATAATAATAATAATAATAATAATAATAATAATAATAATAATAATAATAATAATAATAATAATAATAATATTCCATCTATTTATGTTATTTATGACATTTTTCAATATGTGATTTAATGCTATTGTCATTTATAACGTTTTCTATAATTTCTTTTATTATAAATAGCTTCTGAATTTGTTTTGAGTTTATATATTAATTTTGATTTCATGCCGGCTAGGTTTTGTAAAATAGATGCAATCTGCACTCTACTACTTTTTAGTTTATTTCTTTTTCTTGCTATCCATCAGCCTTTTTTTAGCTCTGCATGGGGATAATATTTAGTAATGTTAATTGAATATGAGGATATGGATTATGAATCCTCTCAATGTGCCAAGAAATTTGAGACAAGTGGTTAATGGTATTAGGAATGAGCTTGAAAGACTAAACAAATCATCACATTTGCTTAAAATTTGATGCTTAATTTTATTTGTAAGATCACTTTGTGGAATATCTTCAACTTCGATCATTGCTCTTATGTATTTGGTTTCTATCTAAATCTTAATCATATGTATTTAGTTTTCCTCTATCAATACCTTTCTTTTAATAATAATAATAATGTACTTTTTCTTTTTCTTGCAATGTGTCATCATTTATTTGTTGATATTCATAATATCTTTTTTGGTTTAATGTATTAATTTTAAATATACTTTTCTCTTCTTTTTTCTCACTCAAAAAAAAAAAAAAAAAAAAGACTTTGGGTGTTTTCTTTTAATACACATTAAATATAAATCTTAAAATCTTGAGTTTAGTTATTATTTTGCACTTTAAATTTGTATATAGATTTTTATTTATAATTAAAATGGTTTTTATTCAATTAATTCAATAACATACTTTAAAAATTATTTTATATTTAATTTAGTTAAATATATTTTATATATTATTTTGTAAATGTTGTTTTGAATCGTGAACTTTAAATTTTTTTTATGTAATATTAATTTATAATTTCAATTATTGCAGTTGTATAAAAATAAAAATTTCATATTAAAAATGTCTTAACTTGACTTTGATTTGAGATGATAATATTGTGTTGAACAAAATATTTTTATTAAATTATTTACATATGATTTTGGACGTATTAATTATTATTGATTTAATTTTTCTTAAGATACCTATATTTTTCAGACATAAAAATAAAAGCATGCATTATTAGACGAAGAAAATGATTTGGAAGGAATAGAAGTGAAGGTAGATTAAATTTTATTTCCTTTATTGTTACACTCTTTTAACTTAATCATTTTATTATTACTCTAGTTATCATTTTTTTAGTAGTTAAAAGCATTTTTTTTATCAAAGGAGACGGTTTTAAAAAGATTTTATTTAAATATTTTTCCTTCCATCTACAACTCTGATTATTTTAGGTTTGATATTGGATGATTGCTTCTCTCTGTGAAAATGCTAGGTCTAAAGATTCCTCTGTGGAAGGTTTGATCCCTAAAAAGGTTCACTTTAGGGATAAAGATGAAAATTTGGGTAGTGATATGTTGGTAGATCTAACTGTAGAACAAACAATCTCTTGAAAAAACAAGCTAGTAGGCCATTCATCCAATGTTGCAGGGAATGGATTAGAGGAGAAAAATGACTTTGATTTACTGGAAGGGGGCATTCAGAAGTCTATTGTGATTGGCATTCCTTCTATTGAATTTTTGGATAGGATCCATCAAATTCTCATTAGGGATATGGACAATATTGTGATCTTGAAACTTTTGGGTTGTAATATTGGGTATTTGGTTTTGCAAAATAAAATTTATAGCTTATGGAATCTCTCTTCACCATTTCATCTGATGGATATTGAAAATGGATACTTCTTGGCCAAATTCTAGAACAAACTCGATTGTGAGAAGTTCCTTTTTAAAGGTCCTTGGATTATTTTTGGTCAATATTTGACAGTGCCACCATAGACGGTGTCCTTTAATCCAACACAGGTATTTCTGAGTGTGGTGATGTCGTGGATCAGGCTCTCGGGCTTGCCAAGTTACATGTATAAGCGTAAGATTTTGGTGGAAATAGGGGGAATGATTGGAAATGTAGCCAAACTGGATATGAACATTGACAATAGGGTAAGAGGATGATTTGCCCAAATGGTTGTATATGTCAATTTGGATAGACCATTAGTGTATCAAATTTTAATCAATGGCAAAACCCAAAGAGTTGAATATGAATTCTTACCAACAACCTGTTTTTATTGTGGAAGATATGGTCATGTGAAGGAAGCCTACACCTTTAGGGTTTTTGAATCCTGCACTTGAAAGGAATCACCACTGTCTGAAACGCTGCTTGAAAATCAGAGCATGGTTGTGAAAAACAAAGGGGAGAAGTGTGAAACATATGGGCCATGGATGCTTGTAGAAAAGAAATCACGGCAAAAGTCTAAGGATCCCTCGCAGATGAACGTTGGAAATCCGATGAAGGAAAATGAGGGGTCTTATTTTAGGGCCTTAATTGATCTGCAATAAAGGAAAAAGAATCTCTAATGAAGACCACCAAAGAGTGGAGATTTATCGTCATAATAATGGTCAATTGGAGAGTGGGGCTTCGGATAAAGGCCTGCTTAATGAGTTGGGCTTTAAGAATACTACAAGTCCGATAATATTTAATAATATTACTAATGGGTCAGCTGTTGGGCCTATTTCGTCTACCAAGTTGTCAGTTGTTGTTAAATTAATGGATAGTGGATCCTCTAAGGGCCTAAGGGAAAACAACAAGAATCTGAGGCCTAGTGGGTCGTTGGGAGCCAAGGCCCCTTCTTTAATAGATCGCGCTATGGAGGGTTCGAAAAAGCATCACTCCCCTGTAATTACTAATAACGTTGGGTGCCTGGATGAGAATGGTGGTCTTGATGGTTCGGGTAACAATTTAGTCACCGGGAGTGGTGGAGTTAACCTGAAATCTTTTTTTGCTCCGAAGTCAGTGATGGAAGGGACGATGGATGTTGCAGCATTGGTGATGGATAGTGGTATTGACCCTAGTAGACACACGATGGTTACTTTCAAGGAAAACAATATCCCAAACACCAACGTTTAGGTGGAGGGCGTATTGGGTTGGTCTCGGGAAAGGACGTGGGTCGTTCAACTGGAAAGGGAATTAGAGATAGTTTAACACCTATAACCCATATCCGTTGTCGGATTAGGGTTACGAAGTATAGCCGTACAATTCAGAACAATTAATAACAAATGGCATCAAGTTTACCGAATTAATTAACAAATTCATAAATAATTCATATTGCAGTAACACATACATTTATGGGCCTTAAATCGAGCCTGTGATGCCTTAAAAATAGTTTAGGAACAATTAGGGACCAATTCAAAATAGATCAAAAGATTTAGGGAAAAAATGAAAATTTTTTGACAGAACCCAGACCATGTGGCTCAAGACATGGCCATGTAGCTATCCCACACACCCGTGTGCTTGGGCCATGGGGCTCACTAACTTGGCTCACACGCTTGTGTCCTATCCTGTGTGTCTACCCGTGTAACTCACTGACTTGGGTCATACAACCGTGTCGCAGGCCGTGTGCCAGTCTGTGTAAACCTTGCACCTAACATTCTAGGGGCGCACGCCGGTGTGGATTGCCCATGTGTAGCACACGGTTGTGTGGCAACCCGTGTCCCATGCCTTATGCACCTAAAATTGGTCCAAAACTTTCCATTTTCTCCCTAAAATGCTTAGGTACCTAAAAATACCAAAAGTACATGCATACAAGCCTTCAAAACACAATCAAGAATACTCAAACCATGTCAAAACACTCAACCTAATGGCCTAACCAATGTGTCATCAACGACACCCCAACTCAACCATTCAATAATTCATTTGCCTTAGTTAAACTTTCAAATCATGATCTCTTAGTCTCAACTAGCATGTTACGAGACTTATCGTTTGGCTCACACAAACATATCACTTGTGCCTAGGTTGATACCATACATGCATGCATCAAAAAGTTATAAAACACAACCAAAAGCATAGGAAAATTAAGTTATACAAGCTATTATGTATCACTACATAAAACTTTAAACCTCTTATTACATGCCATACAAGCCAAGTTGTATTTCAAAATCTACCAAGAGGATCCTCGAATAGTGTGATTCTTCGAGTTGATTTGATCTCTCAATTTTCCACAAAACGTATCTACAAAAAATTAAACAAACAACATGAGTAAGCTTTCATAAAGCTTAGTAAGGATGTCGTTTAAATGATAAAGCTTATCAAATTAAACATAATAATTCAAATAACAAGATTAATGAACAAATCACAGTTCACAACAGGTAAGTAATGCTTAAACAATAGTACAATCAATTTTTCCATATTTCAATAACATTCAATGATCAATAATCAATGCCTAATAAACGATATATGGATGCGAGTACACAGTTAACCATCCAAAACACACCAGATGCTCATACAAGCCTGACCAACCGATAACACACCTTGGCACTAAGTGCTTAGCTCGTAGGCTAACATCCGCCCCCGTAACACACCAGAAAAGACTGTAATATAACACGATAGTCCACAACAAATGCAGAACCTCAGTATATTCAATGAACAAAGGAAATACAAAAATTATCATCATATCTCATAGCAATCTCATACTGTGGGCAAAAGAACCTGTTGGCATGCCAATCGTACTCTATCCTACATTCATCGGCTCAGGAGATATCAACGGTAACCAGTGTTTTATCAAATTGTTCTTTCAGTTATCATTTACATGATATTAATATATTAATCAACAATCAACATATAAGTTTCATTTAATATATATCTAAAATGTATTAGAATCAATCGAACGAACTTACTAGACTAAACTGCAACAACGACAAAGTACAATGACTATTCTACAATTTTTTTCCTCAATTTCCACCCATTCTTGATCTAAAATAATAATTTCATTCAATTAACTAATTCCAATAGAAAAATCAACTCATTTGATGCAATTAAGTCCTTTTTAAAATTTTTACAATTTTACCCCCAACATTTCACTTTTATGCAATTTAGTCCCTATGCCCTATACATAAAATTTAACCAATATTAATTAAAATACAGCCTAGCTGAATCACATAGGACCTCATTGCAGCTTATACTTGCTGTTATTTCACAACAAATTTTTGCACCTTCACTACTTTCACATTTTAGTCCTTAAACATTAAAATTACCAAAAAAAACTTTACAAAATAGTTTTATTTAACAACCAAGCTCAATAATCTATCGTTAAACTTCAAGAACACACTAAACTTATCAATGGAATAATCCACAACGTTTAAAATTTTTACAAATTAGTCCCCAAGTTAGCTAGATCAAGCTAATACGAGCTTAAAAACATAAAAAATCATTAAAATCGAGTGAGATTTCACTTACCTATCACGAAATCAAAGCTTGGACAAAGGTCCCAAGCCCTAAAAATGGCTATTCGGGTGCTTAGAAAGAACTAGGAATTTGGTACTTTCTTTTTCTGTCCTTTTATATTTTATATTCACATTATAAATTAATTTTTATAATTTTACCCTTTGTAAATGCAACCAAAATTTCATAATTTCATCACCCAAACCATCCATTAATACCATAATAGGTATATTTACCATCTAGGTCCATTGATTTACCTTTTTAACTATGGAAACCATCTTTTTCAACTTTTACGATTTAGTGTATTTTTAATTAATTAGGACCTAATTGCAATTTACCAAAATCCAAAGAATTCCACATCATTCTTACAGTTTTACTCCTTAAGGAGGGTTCAATTACGCAATTTGTCCTTCAATTATATATATTTGTAATTATTAATTAATTAAACTTTATTTCAATTTAACCTTAAAGTATTACTACCTAATGAATAAACAACCCAAATGTTAGTGGAATGATTGAGATCCACCACCGCTTGGAGTTATGGCAATGGTCTAATTTCCATGTTAATCCCTTTGGTATTTTAAAATTTACAATGGGTAACTTTTATCTCTTTTACAATTTAATCCTTTTACCTTAATTAAGCAATCAGTCATCAAAATTATCGGACCAAACTTCAATTCACCTATAATATGACTCTATAAATATTTAATAAAAGTATTTAGGGTCTTAAATTATAGAAATGAGGTCCCAATACCTCATTTTCAAAAGTCACTTGACTTTTGGATTGAACCTCTTTTACTTATCTATTCGTTTAATTTATAAAAATTATTAAACCAGAATTCAATATAATATTTTTAATTGTCATAAATATTAAATAACTATACGGATTTACTTTTTAGATTTGGGGTCCTGAAGTTACTATTTTCGACACCATTAAAAACGGGTTGTTACATATAAAACTGGAGGTGGATGAATCCCAAAAAAAATAATAAAATCAATCATGGCCAAGGCAACCGTTTCAGAGCTGTTGGAAGTTCACGCATCCCATTGTGTGAGTCTATGAACCACTTGGCAAAGATTATTTCGACATATAGTAGTGGGGAAATTGACTCAGGTGATTTAGTTAGAATAAAAGAGCACCAGACTAGGATGGATTCTCCTAGATAGTAAGGTTGTGTCTAATCTTTATTTATTTTTTATGAATTTAAATCTAAATGTTTTTCGTGGAATTGTCAAAGCTGTGTTAATAGTAAATTTCTCTGAGTTTTTCGTGAATACAATGTAGAGTTTGGCTCGGATATTGTGTGCTTGTTGGAACCAAAAGTAAATAGTAAAAAATAAAATTTTATCATTGATAAATTGGGGTTTAATTATTCTCACCATGTTGAAGTTATTGGTTTTTCAAAAGGTATTTAGGTGGGTTGGAAGGATTCTGTTTGGATTAATATTATCTAAAATCATTTTCAGTTCATTATCCTTCGTGTTGCTAGAAGTATTATTGCTAAGTCCATTTTGATTTATTTTGTTTATGGTAGTCTAGACAGGAGGAAGCGAAGGTTACTTTGGGATGAGTTGAAATCAGTTTTACTACATATTTCCTCTTCATGCTGATAATGGGTGATTTTAATGCTATCCTATCACTTAGTGATAAAAAATGTTATTGCGCCATCGGGAAGAGATGTAATCTTTTTGGCAAATTTGTTGATTCTTTTGAATTGCAGGATCTGGAGTTCATTGGTCTATCCTTTACTTGGAAAAGAGGTGATAAGTTTAAGAAACTCGATCGGGCATTAGCTAATGATACGTAGGTGACAACTTTCTCGCAGTGCTTGGTTTCTCATCTTCCACGTATTAAGTCTGATTACAGACCTATTCTCTTAAGAATGAGACCAAAATTTAGTTTGGCTAGAGGAATACCCTTTAGGTTCCTAACGGGGTGGACAAAGCATAATAATTTCTCTATTTTTGTCAAGTATAAGTGGAAATATTCGAGTAATATGACTAACTCTTTTACTGAATTTACCTTGAATGTTAAGGACTGGAATAGGAATGTATATGGATTTATAGGTACTCATACATGGCATCTCATGAAGTCTCTTTCCAATATCCAAAATGCATTAGATCATTCTGATTCTAATCATTTAGTTCAACAAGATATGTATATTCGTGATGAGTTAGAGAATGTGCTTAATCACGAGGTAAAAAGTAAGATGCATCTGGCTTCAACTTGGTGATTGAAATACAAAATTTTTCCATAGTCGTATGGTCCAGAGAAGGAAATTCAATCATATCATGGCCTTGCTCTTTGATAATGGATAGTTATGCTCTGATCAGAGTATTCTTCAAACTAAGGCAACGAGTTTTTTTAAAAGATTATATGGTAAAGTTCTAGAGCCTAAAAGGGACCTTCCGACCAATATTTTTCCACACCTTAATTCATTGGACATTGCTTTCTTGGACGAATCGATAACAAACGAAGAGATTAAGAGGGCTTTATTTGACCTGGCTCTGCTGAAAGCCTCGGGAAGTGATGGATCCCAAGTGTATTTTTTAGAGCTAGTGGGGTATTGTTGGTAATGTTGTTTGTGAATGGGTACAGAAGGTTTTTACTAGTAATACCATTGAATTAAAACTAAATAATACCCTAATTGTATTAATCCCAAAGAAAGATTGTCCTGATAGATTTAACCAATTTCGTCCCATTAGTCTTTGTTCTATCTTATATAAATTAGTGATGGAAGTGATTGCAGACCGGCTTAAATTTTTTTCCCCAACTTCATCTCGTAGGAACAAGCCGGATTCATTGCTGGACGCAATATCTCTAATAATATTTTTATATCGCAGGAAGTCAACCATTCCATGTGAAGAAAATAAAATGGAAAGAATTGGATAGAGATTAAGCTGGACTTGAAGAAGGCTTATGACAAAGTGAGTTGAGAATTCATTGATCTTTCTTTATAGGTTGCTAAAATACCAGATTTCCTTTGAAAAGTGATTATGTCAGCCAACTCTTCTTTTTCTATGCAGATTCTCTAGAATAGAGTTCCTACTTAGAAGTTTAAGTTAGTTAGATGGATTCGACAAGGATGTCCAATATCGCCTTATATATATATATTTTTTTTTGTGCATGGAATGGCTAGGGTATATTATTCGTTCGGAAATTGATGCTGGTAAGTAGAGGCCAATTAATCTCTCAAGAATGGGTCCTGCACTATCTCATCTATTCTGCGCAGATGATTTGGTTATTTTTTCCAAAGAAGGTTAGAATAATCCCGTTTATTAGAGAATATTTTGAATCATTTCTGTGAGTTTTCTAGGCATGGTATCAATGCTCGGAAAATTAGTATTTATTTTTCTAAAGACATTTAAGGTGATGTATGTAATTGAATTAATCAAATGTTTGGTTTTCAAGAAGTTCAAAATCTTGGTATTTATTTAAGGGTACATCTTCTTCATGATAAGGTTACTAATAGTACCTTGAGCTTTGTTGTTGAAAAGGTGAGGTGTAAATTACAAAATTGGAATACAAGGAAGTTATCTATCGCTGGTGGATTCACCTTGGTCCAGTCTATTATTCTTTCCATTCCGAACTACTTCATTTAGTCCATGTTGATACCAAAAGGAGTTTGCTCATAAATCGAGCAACTAGTAAGGAAGTTTATTTAGGGTTGTTCTGATGGTCATCCAAATATTTCTTTAGTAGGGTTTTTCTTGCGGTCATCCAAAAATTTCAGAATTTGTGTGATCAGAATATTTCATTTCTTATGAAGATTGGGATAACTTAGTTTCCAGGAATAACACATTATGGGTTAGAGCCCTCCATTCGAAATATGGCTTGAAAGAACAACTTCCAGATTCTATTACTATGAGAAAATGTTCACATCTATGGTCGTTCCTCTCTAAGGTATGGCCTCTTTTTCGTGAGAACTTAGCCTGATCAATTGGAAATGGTGCTAATAGTCGTTGCTGAGAAGATTCCTGGATCCCAGGTGTAGGTCCTTTAATATCACAAATCCCCACTTATGCTAATTTTGATTTGGATTACACCCTAAATGTAACACCTTGAATTTGGGCTTAGAAGTTTTGGGCCTTGAGCATGGGAGCAGTTGAAGGTAGCTTATAATATTTTTTTGTGCATGTAAATTTCGTTAATGAAGGCTTATTTTAGTGGTTAAGTGTGCTGAGAAGTGTTAGAGAAGTCCTGGGTTCAAACCTGGACTCTAGCAGAAATTTTGGTTTAAGGTGAATCAAACCCTAGGTGTAGTAGGTAGGCCTTAAAAATATTGTTGGAGAAATTGTGCCACAAAAAGCCTTGTAGTCTAGTGGCAAAGTAGCGCCACATAAGAGGCAGGAAGGTGGCATCATAGAGTTGGCAAGGAGGTCTAGGGTTCGAAACTCATGGCAATCAAAGAGCATTTATTTTGCTAACAGGGGGCGGCAAGAGTTGGTGTTGAATTTAAACTCTGATGATGGAGGGATCCCACATCGGGAAGCTAACATAAGAGTGGATGCGAAGCTGGCTTCAAATAGAGAGAACCATGAGGAGAGTAAAGATACCTTTCTTAGCTGATCCCTTTCGCTTTATGGCGTGCTCATTAGGGTTGGGCATCGGCTAAGAGTTTTCGGAGCGCGGATTAACTCCAAGATCCTATCAGGTGTGTATTTCTCACTACTCTAGCTGTAGGATGGCTACTTCGGGCCGCGATGGGCTGAAAGGGGCTATGTTGGCCCAATGGGCCTACGGGCCCAATTGGATAAGTTGTTTGATTGTGTAGTAAATATTGAACTAGGCTAGGTGAATCTCATATCTGTGGCTAAATTTAGGCTAAAAGGGCCACACCAGCGTGTGGGCCATTTGGGCCGAGAATGGGCTTTAGGCCCATTTGTATTGTTATCCCTGTTTAGAATACTTTAGTTTACTGAAATACCCTTGTAAGGTAGAAATACCGAAATACCCCTATAGGGTAGAATTACTGAAATACCCTTATAGGGTAGAATTACTGAAATACCCATGTAGGGTAGAATTATTGAAATACCACTGTAGGATAGAATTACTGAAATACCACTGTAGGATAGAATTACTGAAATACCCTTGTAGGGTAGAAATACTGAAATACCCTTGTAGGGTAGAATTACTGAAATACCCCTGTAGGGTAGAATTACTGAAATACCCTTGTAGGGTAGAAATACCGAAATACCCTTATAGGGTAGAATTACTGAAATACCACTGTAGGGTAGAATTACTGAAATACCCTTGTAGGGTAGAAATATCGAAATTCCCTTGTAGGGTAAAATTACTGAAATACCCTTGTAGGGTAGAATTATTGAAATGCCCTTGTAGGGTAGAATTACTGAAATACCCCTGTAGGGTAGAATTACTGAAATACCCTTGTAGGGTAGAAATACCGAAATACCCTTGTAGGGTAGAAATACCGAAATACCCTTGTAGGGTAGAATTACTAAAATACCCCTTTAGGGTAGAATTATTGAAATACCCCTGTAGGGTAGAATTATCGAAATACCCTTGTAGGGTAGAAATACTGAAATACCCCTGTAGGGTAGAATTACCGAGATACTCTTGTGGGCAAAATGGTAGGGTAGAATTACCGAGATACTCTTGTGGGGTAAAATTACCATTTTGCCCCTAGGGTGTTAAATGACTATTTTGCCCTTGTGGGCAAGTGACTGACTTGGACTGTGTGGTTGACGAATTTGATTGTGAATACATGTTGGTGATATGAATGACGACTGTGATTGTTTGATTCAAATATGGGCATGACATTCTGCATACATGACATGTTGCATGGGTTGGGTTATATTGATGGAGGAAGCGTTCTGGTGGCTATGCTACAAATATCTGTTCTGGTGGCTCTACCACAATATCTGTATCTAGTGACTCTATCACAATATCTGTTCTGGCAGCCATGCTGCAAATTCTGTGGTGTGTAGCGGATGGGTGGGTCGAGTTGTCTTTCCACATGGTGTAAGGTTGGTACGGGGGTGTATATGGATGGATATGGGTTGGGATTGCATTCACATTCTGATTTTGATTACATTACACGATCATCGATTCTCGATTCTGTCACCTAATTTTGATTCTCGATTACATTACACGATCATCGATTCGATTCGTCACACCGATTCGATTTTGATTCTCATTTTGATTCTAGTTCTGATGATGTTTCTTATTCTGTAATGGGCTAAGGCCCATCTGGTACTGTCTGTTATAATGGGCTAAGGCCCAATTGATACTGAAACTTAAGTAGGGCTGGGGCTAGACTTTTAATTCTTTTATATGACTGACTTTTCCTTTTATATAGTAGGGGATTTCACACTGAGTTTTCGTAAACTCACCCCGTTTATTAACCTTTCAGGTAATTTCCAGCCTTAGACGGACTCGGAGGAAGCCACACACACTGTTTATGTTACAGTTTTGATTATTACTTTTAAATGTTTTTATGTGGGTTGTAATAAAGCCGTTGTAATTTCTGGATTTCAATTTTGGAATTTTATTTATTGATCTTATAATTGCTAGTATTAGAACACGGTTTTCCAAAGCAACTACTGTTGTTCAAAACATCACGTATCCGCAATTGTTTTTAAATTAAGCTTCTGCAACTGCCAAGATTTTTACAAAGTTGTTAAGAATGTTATTCACCTGAGGTTTTCTAACAAGGTTTAAAAAGGGTATAAGTTTTTAATTATTAAAAAGGGTTTTTAATGGAAACATGGTTTTCGAAAAACACATCAATGTGACACGTCAGGTTCAAGCCAAACTTCCAAGCCGGGTTTGGGGTGTTACACTAAAAGACTTAGTGACATTTGATGGAACTTGGAATTTGGATTTGTTTCGTATATGGTTGTCTGAAGAAGTGATTAAACGTATCGTTAGTATCCCCTCCACATCCTGATTCAAGTTCGGATAAGGTGATTTGGGCTTGTTCGGCCTTAGGTTTCTTTTCAGTTCATAGTGCATTCTGATCTTTAAAAGAGGAATCTTGGAATCCCATAGAGAACTTTTGGAAGAATACATAGAAGTATCAGGGGCTATAAATAGTTAGATTTTCCTTTGGTTGGCATCTAAGCAGAGAATTTTAATAAATTTAGAGCGTATACGATAGGGGATTGGATATAGTAGTTCTTATCCTATATGTGGGCATGGAATTGAGGATATTACTCATGTGCTTTGGGATTTTCCGACAGCAAAGGAAGTGTGGATACATATGATTCCAACTGATTAACAACAAAGGTTTCTTTCTGATACTTTTCAAGTTTGGTTATCTTTTAACCTTTATTGTCACATGAGGTTGCGGGAACGTGGAGTTACATGGTCGTGTCTTTTTGAATTAATCGCTTGGCACATCTAGAAGAATAAAAATCTCTTCATCTTCCAGAATGTTACTTGGTCGGCAATCGAAATTGTTAAAGTCTCTATTAGCTGGGCTCAACAATTTAAATTAAATCACAGCGGACATAAGAACAATGCCCTTAGTTTAGGCTATAAAACGCATGCTGATGGTGCGTGAGTCCATTTATTCACTGATGGCGTAGTAGCCAGAGTCACGAGAAATGCTTCTGCTGAAGGTGTGCTGCAAGATTAGTTTGGAAATTGGATTTTGGTATTTAAGCGTTTCTTGGGTAAATGTACACGTTCTGAGGCTAGAATTTGGGGTATTCTTGATGGGCTTCTCATTTTGTTAAATAAAGGTTATAAACGAGCCACAATTCAGACTGATAATCCAAATGTTGTCCAAGCATTGACTGATATTGAAGCGGAGGATTTAGATATCACTCTACTTAGAAGGGTGCAACGAGTTATGAGATCTAAATGACAATGGCGAATCAAATATGTGCCTAGAGAATACAACATAATTGCAGATCGGTTGACTAAATTTATTCTGTTGAAGTCAAGCTTACAGGTTTTTGATGTGACTCCTAATGAAGTCTTTGAAGTTTTACAACAAGACAAAGCGAGTGACATTTTTGAGCAATTAATTTGATGTAATTTTGTCTATGCATTTATCACAAAAAAAACATTTTTATAAGCATTAAGGTCGATTTATTTTCTCATAGATGAACGAGATTTATGCAAATTGATGAGATAATTTATTAATCATTTTTACATTATATTACCCTTTAATATTTTCATGCTATATTAAAAAAAATACTAATGATTCTTCTTATTGTTTTATTTGTGTGCATTTCTAATTATTCTTAGTGTAACAGATTGTAAAGATTTTCAATAAGTGGAACTGATTGGTCATATAGTGCTTATTCGTACAAAAGACCGCTTTTACATTTTTGACAATAACAATAACATGTTTTTATGCTTGTCCCATTCATAATAATTAAAATTTTAAAATATCATAAATATAAATAAAATGAGTACAAAACACATACACTTAGAAAGTATATATATATTTTTAAAAATAAAGCATTTAATAATCTTGAAAATAATGAAAATTTCAGCATCTCTATATTAAAATATATTATTTTAAATATACATTTTTAACTTTATAATTTGTTTTTACATTAATTACATGAAATTTGTTACCTATTTGAATAGCTTTGATTTTTCCAACTTAATTATTTTGATTTTCGATGTTTACTTTTTATCCATTCTATTTTTTCTCTCTCAATTTCTATTATAGTTATTTTGATTTTCAAAGTTTACTATTTTATTATCCTTCTATTTTTTCACATCTCTTTTCTCTCTCAAATTCTTTTGGAGTTGACCACTGATAATGTTTGCACATTATGGAGTTAAGTACAATATTATTTATAATTTAAATTGTACCTAAATTGATATGAAATATTTAAATTTTTTTTATTGAAGAGCAATATTGAAAATAAGTTAACAGTCCGTTTGTTTGGCAGTAAAACATTTTTCGGAAAATCTTTTCAGCCTTTTCCAGTGTTTGTTTGGCTGAAAATAATTTCCTAAGGTAAAACATATTACAAAACACGAGAAAAGAAGCCTTTAATTTAGGAAAATGTCTTACCCTTTTTATTTTGGTAAGACATTTTCAGGAAAAGAAGCCAACAACGATTCTCAACACCCCGATCTTCCCTTTCCCCTTCCCTTTCCCCATCCTTGACACCCAGATCTTCTGTTTACCATCAGCCAACAACGATTCTCAACACTAGACTCCAGTGTTCATCTTTGATTTTACCCATCTTCGCCTTTTGTTGTCAAAATCTACACTACACCACCAGTCAGCGACGTCATTTATCTTCCTCTCTCGAAGGTAAGAACGAAAAAAATAAAAAATATGTGATTGTTTTTGTTTATTTTTGTACTTATTAGGGAAGGGCTGTGATTTATTCTAGAAAATTGATATAAAAAAGAGTGAGAGAGATATGGAGAAAGATTTGGGTTTCTACTTCTGATGAGTCTACTTATATCAGCAGCTAAAACTTTTTCTAATATAGACAAAGAAAGGGTAAATTTTTCTAATTTTTCTAATATAGTGTAACTTTTTCTAAATGGTGTGAAGATTATGCTACTGAACAGCTAGAAAACTTTTCTAAATGATGTAAGATTGCTCCGGAAAGTTGTTGTAGCTATAAGAAATTTGATCACAGTGTTTAATTTTAATTGTTAACTCTGGAAAGGAACAGAGGAAACTATTTGTTTTAGTTAAATTGTGCATATGTTGCCCTCTTACTGAGCTTATTTCACTAAGGCTTGGCATATGTTCTCGGTATTTGATCTGTTATGTGGTTTATCCTTGTATTGTTTCTTAGATTCTAGTGTATGTATCACATAACTTTGTTGCACAACCCTTTTTTTTCCTACACATTTTCTCCTTTGTCTTAAATAAATTTTTTGTTTAAAAATTCTCTGGTTTAGGGCAACCAAGCATACAAAGATAAACAATGGTAGAAGGCTATTGGGTTTTATACTGAGGCTATCAAGCTTAGTGGCAATAACGCAACATATTATAGCAACAGGGCCGCAACATATCTAGAACTAGGAAGGTAAAATTTTACTCTTTCATTAGTTCATCTATTCCAATTGATGATATTCTCGAAGGATTTTCTTTATATTTAATTTTTTTTCTTTTTAAAAGAGTAATTCATACGACTATTTTAAAGTTGCAAGGGAGCCATTTAAGCAAATATATATCCATCTTTTTTGAAACAGTTATGAAAAACCTTACAATTCTGTATTCAGAATGAACCTTAAAACCCCATACTTCAACATTTTTCTTTGCTTATTTGACTTCCTACACATAATATTAGCTATGTGAGAAAAAAATTTATTTTAAAAACGTCATATAATCCAATTTAAAGGAATTCCTTAGATGATGTTGTTAATTGGAGTACACTTATTAAATCAAATAGGTAGCATAGGGTCTAAATTCTTGGAACTTTTGGTAAATAAAAAAAAAGCTTGGGACTAAATTTCAAATGTTCAAAGAGTGCAGAGACTGGCAACATAATTAGACCTAAAATATGTGTACGAATTAATTGAATTAGTTTCGCAATGAGTGTCGTTTTCATTTTGCACTATTATATATATGTATTCTTTCCATAGAGGCAAGCAATTAAATGGAAATGAATTAAGCATCTTTCTTGTCCCATGTGATTGGATTGCCACTAAAATGACTTGCCAAATCTCCACTAGAATTAAAATTTAGCTGATAGACCTTGTTTTATATTATGCTGGACTTTCATTTTCAGATATCCCTATGTTGTCTTCTCCATATCCGTTAAACAAGCCTGTCAAAAAAGCTAATAGACTATGTTCAAATTTTATGGCCAATGCTTGAATTTTAAGCACCTACTTTAACAGAAAAGGCTAAAATTAAATCAATTATGTTGCATGGAATTCAGTTCCATCATTAAATAAAAAAAAAAGAATCATTCAACTAAAATACAAGCCATGGTAGGTCAATGGAAAAAAAAACTGCCAAACCCAATTATTTAACACATATATATATAATAAATAAGTTAACTACATCCTATTTGATTTTTTGGTACTTGATTTTTTCCTTCCCCTTCAGTTTCCTTTAAACAGAAGCAGATTGTACCAAAGCTATCAGTCTTGATAAAAAGGTAATTTCTTCCTGAAAAAGATAATGATTTTCATTGTATAACTGTTTTATATTTTATTCCGTACATGGCATTTTTATGCATTATCTTTGATTAAAGTTTACTTAAAATCATAATTTCTACCATGATTCCATTATCTGTTTCTACAAGTGTCTCTGTTTGAAACTTATTGTGCTTTATTTTTATGTGATCTTATGAAAAGCTTGCATCTTTTCTGTAGTGATCAAATATTTGTGTGATATTATTTTGTTTAGGTGGATCATAATCAAGATCAAAATGCAATTGTCGGGGTCGTGGCTTCAATTTTAGCTTTTAGGGCTCTTTGGATTAAAAAATTAAAAACTAAGAAGGAAATTTCTTCTCACCCTCGTGTGAATCAAGATTATGAAAGAGAAAATTATATTAATAGTATTTTATATAGTGGTGACCAGCATTGTATTGATGTGATAAGGATGAGACCGATTGCCTTTTTAATTTGTGTGATATTCTTAGTAGGAATAATTTGTTACAATCAACTAAATCGGTGAATATTAGGGAGCAAGTAGTTATATTTTTACATATAATTGGTCATAATGTAAGGTTTTGAGTGATTGGATCTAGATATTATAGATCAATTGAGACAATTCATTGTTACTTTAGGGTTGTATTGAGAGATATTTTAAAATTGTATAAACTAGTTATTAGATTACCTGATGAGTCAACTCCTAGTGAAATCAGAAACAATCCAAGGTTTTATCCTTATTTTAAAGATTTTATTGGAGCATTAGATGGAACTCATGTTCATGTATCCGTTCCACTTAGCATTCAAGGAAGATTTCGCAACCGTAAAAGGGGGACGACATAAAATGTATTGGCTGCCATTACATTTGATTTGAAATTTTCTTATGTTCTAGCTGGTTGGGAAGGTAGTGCACATGATTCTCGTATTTTAAGCGATGCACTTTCACGCCCAAGAGGATTAAGAATTCTGAAAAGTAAGAATTAACATTAAATACCAAATAGTTCTAGTAAACTCATAATTTATTAGTAATAATTACATTTTGTAAAATTGTAGGTAAATATTATCTTGTTGATGCTGGGTATGGCATCCAAAATGGATATTTTACCCCATATCATGGTGTCTGATATCATTTAAAAGAGTTTAGTGCTCAGGGGCCTAAAAATGCAAATGAACTCTTTAATCTTTGCCATTCATCATTGCGAATCACTATTAAACGTGTTTTTGGGATTTTGAAGAAACGGTTTCATGTATTAGATGTTAAACCATTTTGGAATTTTCAAACTCAAGTAGATATAGTTTTAGTTTATTGTATCATTCATAATCATATAATGGGAGTTGATCCTATGATTTACTTAATCAAGGATTATACGAGGAGCCTAAGTCTAATTTGATAATATCAACTCTGACGAAGCAAGAAAAAAGAGAAGAAACAAGAAAATGGTCTGCTAAGAGAGAAGAAATTGCACAAACTATGTGGACTGATTATATGGCTAGAAATATTAGGTAGGTTTAAGGCTTAGGGTTATTGTTTCTATATTATGTATGTTTTAGTATTACATTTGCTTTTCTTTTTAATATTGGTTGGATAATGTTTTTGAAAGTTTGTTGGATTTTGAAATTATTATGTCTTGAGTTTGTTAGATATTGAATTTATTATGTTTTAAGCTTGTTGGATATTGAAATGATTGACAATGACAATTATTAATGTAGAATGGGTAAGGGCAACAAAGAAGGGACCTCCAAGCAATTCAAGTGGACAAAACCGATAGAACATCTTTTTCTTGAAATTCTAGCAGAGGAGGCCCAGAAAGGAAATAAGGCTTCTAACACTTTCAAAGAAATTTCTATTAATCGAGTTACCATAGCTATTTTTGAAAGATTTCAAGTCCAATACGATGCAAAGCATGTGGAAAATCATTTAAGGACTGTAAAAAGCTAGTGGCAGATTATATGCACAATTCGGGCTAAAAGTGGTTTTGGATGGGATGATAACATGAAAATGATCAAATGTGATAGAGCGACATATGATGCAGCAGTGATGGCAATATATGTATATATATGTTAAGTATATTTCAATTGTTTTTTACTTGTTATTCTAATTGTGTATAATATCCAACAGGCACACAAAAAGTATTGTAACAACCTGTTTTTAGTTAAATCAGAATAGTGATTTTAGGACCACAAATCTGAGGTAAAAATAATTATTTTATTATTATTTTAATATTTACAGTATGATATCATGTTGGTGTGAAAATTTTGTTAAGAAATTTTATCATTTAATTGCTCAATTTGAGAAAAAGGACTAAATTGCGTAAAATACAAAAGTGCTATTCTATTAGTTAAAGGTTTCAAATAGCTTTGGTTTTTAAATATGGTGGCCTTAAATGGTAATTAAACCATTTAAAAGATGAGTGGACAATTTTGGACAACCATTTAATGATTTTTAAGTTATATAACAAATGTTTAAATAGTAATTAGTAAATAAAGGTTAATTTAAATAAAACAAAACATAAAATTTAGGCTATCATCTTTGCCATAGATAGCCGAATGTTAAAGAGAAGAAATCCATGAGTTAGGTTTTACATTCGGCCAAGCTTCTTATCTCAATTGTAAGTTCGTTTTTGTCTCGTTTTTAATGATTTCTATGTTTTTTATGGTCGTTGCAGCTTAGTCTAGCTAGCCCAGGGACCATTTTGCAAAATTTTTAAAGATTTTGAATGATCCATTGATGAATACATGTGTATTTTGAAGTTTCTTGATAGATTATGGATGTTTGTTAATAGATATGCAAGTTTTGTTAAGTGATTTTTAGTGAAAATACAAAATAGGGATTGGATTGAGAAATGTGTAAAGTTAGTGGTTAAAATGTGAAATAAATGAAAAATGGGCTACTAGGGGCATATTATTAATTCAGCTAGCATGGTTCTATTGTGAATTTTCATTAATTTGTGATTTTATGAGATAAGGACTAATTTGTAAAAAATGTAAAATATGTGGGGTAAAAGTGTAAAAATACCTTAAAGTATGTTTTAGACTAAATTGAATGAATAATTGATAAAATAAGTTAATTTTGATTATTTTTAGATCAAGAAAAGATGAATTCGGACTTAGATCGGGGAAAAAACAAAGTAATTGAATAGTAGGTACATTCTGTTGTTTTCGTATATGAGGTAAGTTCGTATAATTGAACTTAAATGTGTATCTATTTATTTGATGGATGAAATGAAGATAATATTTATTATAATAGATAAATGTGGAGATATTAAATTTAATGTACGGTTAAAGTAAACAAGATGCTGAATAAGACCATAGCTGGGCTATGGCAAATCAGATAATAAGACCATAACCGGGTTATGGTATGTGAATGTGAGACCACGGCAGGGCCTTGGCAATGTATGTGCAAGACCATAGTTGGATTATGGCATCGGAAAATCGAAGTATTTGTATCGTGTACATTTATAATTCGAGGTGGTTTAATAAGATAATTATTGAGAAATAGACTAGTATCGGTACAAGTATGTATGGAAAACTAATTCAAGTAACGAGTTAGAAGAGGTTGAGAACTTATGAGTTATAATATGGATAAACTTTATGTTAGCTCATTGTTTGATGCTTTAAATGTTAATTATGTTATCCATTTTGAGATGTTAATGAATATTGTGATTATTTCATATTTACATACGAACTTACTAAGCTTTATAGCCTACTTTGTTTAATTTTGGATGTTTTATAGTTTTACGAAGCTAGCTTGAATTAGTGGATCGTCAGAGACTTCATCGCACTATCGAACATCTATTTGGTACTTTTGAAGTGTGTATATATGGTATACGGCATGTATAGGCTTGTGTCATTTTGGTATGTTTGATGGACATGTATTTAGCCATTTGAGTTGGCATAAGGTGATGAACTTGATGATGTTTATATATGTGCAAATGGTTCTATTTTGAGTTGGGTAATTGACTTATATTGTGTGATTGAAGTTGGTAATTTGGGAAGTTATATACTTGTAAATTGGTGCTTAATACTGTATGTTTAGAATGGTTTAACTAAATGAAATATATATGTGAATTATGTATAGTAAGGCAAGTTGAATTAATAGGTATTTGAACAGGTAAATGGCATTTAATTGAGTATTGAATTGGTTGAAATGGATATAGTATGATTGTGTATTGGTTGATGACTTTTGGCTACATATTTGTGTCTTAAAATGGTACCAATTGATCTTGTATAGGTATGTGCAAAATGGGTGACAAAATGGCTTGGTAAATGACCTATTTTTTGTCCACACGGGCAAAGATACAGGCAAGTGTCTCAGCCGTGTGTGACATACGGTCATGTTGCACGACTGTGTGTCCCCTGGTGTTAAAATTGAATTGAAGTCATGTAACGCCCCAAAATTTATATTTTGGTTTTGTGAAATTGTGACACAACTGTGTATTTGCTTCAGTGGTTAAGTGTTCTGGGTATGTGTGTGAGGTTCCAAGTTCAAGCCTTGACTTGGGCAATTTTTGGTGTTTTTATGAATAAAGCCAAATCTTTGGTCAATAGGCTTTTATTTTATTATTGATAAGTTTATATCAGAATAGGCCTACTGGTTTGGTGGTTAAGTCGAGTGTTAGTATGCTAAAGGTCTTGAGTTCGAGTCCCTACGCAAGCAAGGGAGTTTATTTTTGCTCGGTTTTCAGGAAGAGTTTTGGTAGGGTTAAAACTCTGAAAAGTGGGTTAGTGGATGAGTAAATTAAGGGATTTAGTGGCATATCATATATTTTTAATTATTTTAAAAGTTTTTTTTCCCTCTTGCCGAAAATTCCCAATTTTCTGACGTTCCTATGTTTTTGGTCTCTGTCGAATCCTGCCTTTTTCCAATCGTGGGTTGCTATTCTCGGTTCTGCCTTTCGCTTTTGAAGGTAAGGGTGTGTTGAGAAATTTGTGAGTTCTTTTGGTATTATTTATTTTCTCAGGTATTTCAAGTTAATTCATTAAACCGTTTGGTAGGTGTTCTTTAAGGGGAAACAAGATCCTTCAGTGGTGTTGTGGAAGGTCGTGGTGGTTGTCGCGCAAGGTGAGTTCATTTAACCATTGGGAAAAAGATTTCGAGTGTGTTTTACAAGTTATGATCTAGAGGTGGTTCATCTGATTTTGAAAAGTTTAAGTAATCATAGGTTGTCTTGTTGCTGTTTTAGGTGTTGTTTGCTTGAAGAGTAGGTTCGCATCAAATCCGTGAAAGGTGTGTACCCAGAAACGCAAAAAATGAAATTTAACGAAAGCCGAAAAAATAAACTGTCGACGCCACACAGACATGTGGTCTCCTGTGTGGTAGGTCGTGTGAGGGGACATGGCCGTGTGATCAACGAGGCCAGGCCGTGCGTGAAGAACATGGTCGTGTGATGGCCAAGCAGGCTGTATGCGACACACGGGCTAGACTGAATTAGGCCGTGTAGGCCACATGGGCGTGTGGACCCACACGGGTAGTCCACACGCCAAGGGCAATCCGTGTGGCCCACATGGGCAGCCCACATGGACGTGTGAGCCCATGTTTCTGAAAAGTTTGTAAGGTTGAATGGGTCGCCCTAGTCGACTGTGGACCTACTATAGGGTCGATAAGCATAACTTGGACCCCTATTGAGTGAACTGTCTATATAATATCTGAACTGAGCATGTATACTGCTCTGAATGTATGGTCTATTAACTGCATAATAGCATGACAGCTATTGTATGTTGCATTGCATCGGGGTGGGTTGATGATATTTGGAGGAAGTGTTCTGAAAGGCTCTTAAGCCGGTTATCTGGTAGCTCAGCTGTAAACTTCTGATTGTGTGCCGCATTTTGGTACAGCATATTGTGTAATGATAGATGGATGTTTTAAACCCCACATGGTGTGTAGGGATGGACGGAGATGGTGTGTAGAGGCTGGTGGGTAGGATTCTGATTTCTGGTATCTGATACGCATATTGTATCTGTAATGGGCTCGAGCCCAGACTGTATCTGACTGTATTCTGATGTGTATCTGTATGCATGTTTTCTGTGGGGATTACACACTGAGTTTACGAAAACTCACCCTTTCTGTTTAATCTGTACAGGTAATCCCCAGACTTGACGAATCGGTGCAGTGGAGGACTCGATGGTGGCCACACGTAAATTTTAGATTGATTTCTGTTAACTTCCAGAATTTATTACTTAATCGGGGTTTTTATTGTAACTTTTGGACTCTGGACTGCTTGGCTTTAAATTTTCGGATTCTTTAATTGTTTTACGATTTTACTACCGCTAGGCAGGGTAAAAACTCAGTTTTTACTAAGATCAAACGTTTTTCCTAAAATAAGTGTTTTCCAAAGTTTCCACTTAAAAGATACGAGTTTAAACATAACAAAAAACATGTGTTTTTCTCCAAATTAAGATAATTAATTGGAACGGTTTTAACTCGATAAACTCATTTTTGAATTCCATTCCATGTGACATCGCCAGATCCAGCCATAACGTTTAGGCAGGGTTGAGGTGTTACAAGTCAGTATGCTCCACACAGTCTCACACACGGACGTGTGACTGTCCGTGTGGTATAAGTCAATATACCCTCATAATTTTCACACGGCCTGGCACACGGACGTGTCCTCGGCCGTGTGATACAAGTCAAGATGTATACCCTATTTCCACACGGCCTGAGACACAAGCGTGTCTGGAGCAGTGTGAGGCACATGACCTGTTCACACGAGCATGTGACCCCTGCATGACTAAAATTTTTCTAAGTTTCCAAAAATTTTCATATGTTATTGGTTTAGTCCCGAACCACTTCTAAAGCATGTTTAAGGCCTAGTAGGCCCTTATAAGGGGCAATGTGATTGTGTTGAATGATTTATGAGAATGAATGCTTTATGTTTGATAAATATATGCTAAATGTTGTGAATTGATCGGTAATACCTCGTAACCCTATTCCGACGACGGATACGGGTTTGGGGTGTTATAGGTATGAACCATTTTTGAATAAAAGCATTTATCATTATAATGAAATGGCTTTGGTTGTTGGAAAAGATATGACAATAGGGAGTTTTGCCAAAACATTTGCTGACATAGATTTGAATAATGGTAATCAAGATTCAGTGCCTATACTGCGGCAATGAAGAGATTGAGGAGGTAAGAACAAAAGTATCTTCATCTGGCACATCTAAACATAAAAGAAAAAATGCTCAAGAAAGTGTCGTTGAAACAAATTAAATTTGTGGGTGAACAACTTGACAAAATTGCTAATGCTTTGGAACAATTTACTGCGGATAAGACACTACATCTTTACGAAGAAGTGATGTCAATGGAGGTAGAAGGATTTGATGATAACTTCTGTTGTAGTGCATTTGATTATCTTGTGGGTCATGAATTCGAGACCAAAGCTTTTTTAGTTAAAAGTAAGAAGCATAGAAAAATTTGGCTTCAAAAATTTTCTCAAGGTTGAAGATATTGATACTTTAATGTGGTGTAATATTAGTTATGCACTTGGACAATGTTGTTGTTATCATGTGATATACTATTAATTATGCATTTGGATAATATTATTAATTTCTAGTATTTATTGTGGTTTGGAAGCTAATTTGTAATTATTCAATCTTTATTTTTTATTTTTATAACATAATTAGAAATAATTTATTTGCTTTGGTTATTTTCAATTTATGACGGTTAATACTCTAGCTTAATAATTGAGTATTATTATATATTTAATTTTATTTATTATATGTAAAAACAATTTAAAATATAAATTTACTAATATATATAATAAACTCAATTAAATAATGAAAAGATAATAAATTCCTAAATATATATTTGCTTCATTTAAAACAGCTTTTATGAAATATTTTTAGGAAATCTGCCAAACAACAGAAAATAGTTTACACAGATTCATCCAAACACTAGAAAAGTAAATCATTTTCCAGAAATTATTTTTCGAAAAATATTTTACTGACAAATAATGAGAGCCTAAATATTTTCTATTTTCAATTCAATTTTTAAGTAATGTTATTTTATTATGTCACTTAAAGAAAATCAAATTTTAGAATTTATTTTGTGAAACTTTATACATAAGATTTTTAAAAATCAAATAAATTGATTAAAAATAAATTTAATTAGAAATAAAAATAAATAAATTATAAAAAGTCAAATCACGCAACGCGAGGTAATATTCCTAATATATTATAAAATCAACTCCTAAAGGCACCCATTAGAAGAAAATAGGGGTATTGTAGTAATTTGCAATCATTAGGAATTAAGGCTCCGTTTATTTGCCAGTAAAATGTTTTTCAGAAAATGATTTCTGGAAAATGATTTACTTTTCTGAAAATAATTTACTTTTCTGTTGTTTGGATGAATCTGTGTAAAATATTTTTTGTTGTTTGGCAAATTTCCTGAAAATATTTTCCTAAAAAGTTGTTTTTACATATATTAATAAATTTATATTTTAAATTGTTTTTACATATATTGCAATAAATAAATCAAATTAAATATATAATAATACTTAATTATTAAGCTAGAATATTAACCGTCATAAATTGAAAACAACCAAATTCTATTCACACTTTATCAGATAAACGTCAAACACAAATACTTTAAGAAGAAATAGAGAAACTCATATAACATAGGTTTTCCTTGTATACATAATGAAATTTTATTAGCTTAATATTGATGACCACAAAAACTTTATTATTCATCAATTTAATTTAACAGAGAAATTATTTTTTCTCAGACAGAAGACATTGAAACTAGGAGCTCAAGTCAAAGCTCAAAACCTTGTATGAACATACAACCAGTGACAAGGAACCAATTAATATCCTAAGAAAGTTGTTCTATATTGGTACAGGTTTCAACTTCATGCCATGTTTATAACTTGTGCTGTGAGGTTGCCTTTGCTAGATCACTACCACTGGTTTCCCAAATGCTCTGCTGATTGTGTAAAATCCAATATGTCATCAACAACTTGGAATGATAGGCCAAGATTCTTTTCATATTCATCCATTTGCTCTGTTACACTACGATCAGCTCCACTAAAAATGGCGGCTCCCTTGGTACTAGTTGCAATCAATGAAGTTGTTTTGTAATAACTCTTTAGCAAATAGTCTTCAAGTTTGACATCACAGTCAAACAAACTCACCACTTGCAAAATCCTTAATAACCTGTAATATCATTAATGAGGATACACTTGAGACTAGTTAAAGTGAAATATCAATAGTTTGAGAACTATCTCCATAGCCACAGTATGTTTCGAATCTCCACAAGTCGTACTTTTTAGTCAATACTTAGGTTTACATCCAAACGAGATGGTAAATGTTAGGCCTAGGTCCTACATACCTGGCTAATGAGCTTAATGACTTCAACAATTTAGCTAGCACTTTTTCAAAGGAATTGAATTGCTAGCACTTTTTCTCCCGTGGATATGTAACACTGAGCAATTTTGTGATATAAATGGTCCTGTCGAAGGAAATAGGAAATAAAAATAAGAAAGCAGCAGCACTCTAGTATTCTAAAAATAAAATAGGTGCATGGAAATATAAAGACAAACCTACTCAGCTGAAAACAAACAGATATTCAAAAGTTATAAAAATTAATACCAAAAGGACCACAAGCATGAGAGAAGCAACGTATCGCCTCATCAACATCCATTGAAAAATATTTAAGGGAAATGAAACTTCACTTTAACAATTATGTAATGGAAACCTAGAAGATAGGCAACAAAACTAACCCCCTGTTATCAAACTAGAGTAGCTATCCATAAAGCAACTACAATGTAACTGCCAAATTGCAAGGCCTATTTTTAGACCTTATTAGTCCTCATTACTTGGTCTAGTTTACTATTAGTTACTAAACCCCATATAATCTACAAATTCATAACCTTCAAGTTTCTAAATTTGTGTTTAAGCTCAAGGATATGGTCTGTATTAGAAACATAGCCTGTATTAAGAAAATTCAAGGTTCTCTGGTTAGGGAAGGCGGGTGCAAGTGTAAAGATTATAGACATATTTCATACTCCAATCATATAGATCATGCATGTCAAGTTTAACATAAATTAAATTTTTTTAACTATTCGTTTTATATAAAAAAATTTAACTATTAATATATATTAATGTAGAAAATATTTTATATCTACATGATAGAAATATTGGATTGATTTAAAAATTTACATGCATGACAAGTATAAATAAATTCAATTCAACAGTTTAATTGTTAAAATATTATAAGTTTAAAAGATACGGAAGGATGTAAAACCACTCAAATTTTATACCAGTGTAAGTGAATCCCTCAATATTTTTATATAATATTAGATTACACCTTTCATTTAAAAAAAAAAAACTTTCACATATTATATAAAACTACCTCCTAAGGAGTTTTATGAAAAAAAGAAGAAGAGTAAAATAGATACGTAAACTTAAATTTAATGGTGAAAATTGAATGTTTCACTTTTATATAATAGTTTTTTTATTAGAATTATAATTGATTTTAAAATTATTATTGAATAACTAATCAAAATTAAATTATTTTTTACTTAATATCAGTATATATTTTTAGAATAGTATCATTATGTCCTTAATTACCCCCATAACAAGCATGTAATTTTTTTTTATTTTAATATTTTGTAAGAACTAACGTGAACTTCTTAGAAGGTTTTTTAAATTATTATATGTTCAATAGTTTCAAATAATAATTTTATATCATAAATCATAAATGATAACAAAGAAATAATAACAGATTGTTCAAGTAAAGAATGATATATATTTTATATGATTTGGTTAATTTGTTAATAATAAAGATATAATTTATTTTTGTATTTTTATCATTGATTTAATGTTTTAATTTTTCCCTTTTCTATTGTTACATTTTTATTTAATTAATAAAATTTTCAATCTCCTCTTTATTACTTTCCAGCATTTACAATTTTTTTTAGTATAAAAAAAAAACAAACCGTTACATTTTTCAAATGCTTGATAAATACTTCAATTTGTCCTGTTACATTTTTTTAAAAATTTATGTTATTAATTTTGATAGATGTTACAATATTTTTTTTGGTACATATATAAGCCTCCGTTTAGGAAGAAAAGTTTGTCTTGAAATGGTGTTACCTCAATATAGTAAAATTAGTATTTGACACTTTGATTCAAAGTTTTGAGAGAGAAAAGGTGAATGAGCAGGGAATCGACATGGTTGAAGAACAATGGCTCACCATGCCCAAAGTTGAACCATAAAAGCTGTTTAGTTTATAAAATTGTTTGGTATTTGTTTACTTTTTTATTTCAAGTTTGCTTTTTAGTTTTTTTGTAATTCTTCATAAAAAGAAATGTTAGCTATGATTTTCATTATCTTTTATTATAAGGAACCTGCATGGATGAAAGACTATACATTAATATTCTTTGGGTTGGTGACAAAGTTTAACAAGGAACTAAACTAAGATACAAAAGCTCATGTTATCACGATTATGTTTCTTAGTGTTATATTTTAATCTATTTATGTAATATGTTGCATAAATATATTATCAATAGGGTAATGAATAAAATAACATTTTTATCGCTTATATCTATCCTTATCCTCTTTAGTTATTTGGAAGAAATAGGGTGGTGTTTACTAGTTATGTTTTAATTTTTAATGGTTATATTTTACAATTTTAATAAACCAATTTAACTTTAGAAAGTCCTTTTTATAGCCAATTAGATGATTTTTAATTTATAATTAATTAGTTATTTTTAGTTTTTTTACCAATTACTTTTTTGTTTTTAATTTTTTTTTGTAAGTTACAAATTTTCTTTATATATTAATTTTTTTTTTATTTTTTAATGCTAGTTGTTCAAGAGAATAGAAGATGATTTATTTGACCTTGAATATATATAGAGAAGATAAATGAGACAAAATTAATAGTTTATGTATCATTTCTAATAAAAAATATTTTAAATACTAATTCGAAAATAAAGATATAATTTAGGAGCTAATTTACAAATAAACCAAAATTGTATTACTAAAATCCATCTTAAACGATCTAAAATTTTATTACTAAAATTTATTATAAAATATTAATTACTATAAACATTAAAAGATTATAAATTACATCAACTTATAATATATATATATATATATATATATATATATATATACACAAATAGACTAAATAGAATTAGCATATACAATTACAAAGGAAGATAAATTTTCTCATGTATTCTTCAAGATTTGCCATTTAAGCTTTGATTGTGTCAGAAAAAGTTGATATTGAAATCTTGAGTGTTAAGTTTGAGTTTTATTGCATATAAATCATATATTAATTCTCCTCTTAATGTATTTTGGTTAGTTAATTTGAATTAAATTATTAATTTTTTTGTTATTTTCTTATAAGATGTTTCACTATATAATCAAATCAAACAAAACGTGATAATATTCCTAGTTTAATAAATTACTAGCTTCTAATATTACATGTGTCGCATGTGATTTACGCATTTAATATTTAATCAAAATTTTAAATATTTTATTTAGAATTACAGTAATTAACTAAAAGACATTTCTTATTTGAAATGTCGAATATAATTAAAATATATTAACTTATCAATTCATTTAGCTATGGTGAGCAAAGATATCGTTCCTACGAGGACTAAAAGTACTAGTAATTATTATCTTTCTATTATTTAACCGAATAATAAGAGTGATTGATTTATAACTAAAATTAACTAAATTAATTAACTACGAACACGACAAAGAACAAATCAGGATAATAATCGAGTAAACAACCATAAAGCGAAACAATACCCAGGAAAGAATTCACCTAGATTTCATCTGCCATTATCAATCTAAATTACGCAATTTCTTCACTTAGTATCTTATCCGTAGAAATCCCTAAATTATGCTAATATATCTCTTCAAAAATAAGAGCAACTGACTCTAGGTTGATTAATTGAAATTTCTTTCTAATTAAAACTACTATTATCACATTAACTTGATCTATAGATTCCCTTATCAGATTTGACTCTAATCCGGTAGATTTATGTCGTCATATTTCTAGGATTGCATGCAACTCCACTCAATTATGCTAGATCTACTCTTAAACAAGGTCTATTCCTCCTCTGATTTAAGCATATCAAACATAGATCAATAGTCTAGAAAAATCAAACCAAGAATTAAGCATACATAATTGAGAACAAAATCTAAGTATTTATTGCTTAAAATAGAAATCAAATAACAGAATTCATCATAGGGTTCATCTCCCTAGGTATGTAGAAAATTAGTTCATGCTAGCAAATAAAAACATCCTGATACGGAATTGGAGTAGAAGAAGCGGAAGAAGGATCGAATTCAAGTTATTGGACTCGAAAAGGAAAGATTTGGATCTGATCTGAAAAGAAGAAATAAACAAATTTAGTAATAAAAAATCAAAAACAATAAAAGAAGAAATTTGAGAAAAAAATAATTAGAAATATAAATTTAAAAAAGTGGGAAAATATTTAAAATAGTAACTAAATAGAGAAAAGATAGATTAAAGTAAAGTGGAAGATAGAACGATAAATCGATGGATATGATGGATAGAAGGATACATGTCCAATTGAACCGTTTAAGATATAAATCCTAACAAACTCAATTAGTGGCTCTAATCAACCCTCCAAAAAATAATCCTTGGCAAATTGAAGGGTGATGAATGAATTCTCAGGACTCTTTGAAGAAAATCGAGAAGAAAACTACTTCTAAAAATCATAAAAAAGAAATCTTACACAAAAAAACAAACCCCCAAAGTTGAAAACTTTTTTAATGAAAATAATTTCTTTCCTTAATGAACAATGAAAAAACCTTTATATATGCTAGCTAAATAAATCTAAATAAAACTATTAAGTATACTAGAAATCTAATTAACCTAAACAAGAAGTAGTTTTAAACTAAACTTTCTCATTGACATGAAACTCCTAAATAACTTAAAATATTTAATAATAATTAAAATTTTGAAATAATAAAATAATAAAATAATAATAGCTGATAAATAAAATATTGGGCTCATATATAATAAAAATTAAGCTTAAAAACCAAACTCAATATGATTTAAACTTGAATTAAAATTTCAAAACTCGTAATTCTCGTCATAATTTCGTCCAGAAATTCTACTCGCACAGTCTTCATTAAAACTGTCATAACTTGAACTCCCCAACTCAAAATTGAGTGATTCAAAGTGCATTTCGAAGCTAAGCGATAGATATTCGAACACTATGAAGACATCTAAACCCAAAAATTCTTGGATTTCATTCAAAGAGTCGTCACAAGTTTATTGATTTTCCAAACTTGAAAATTGGCAGCTTCAGTGAATAAAATTTAATAAATTTCACCCCATCCGTGCATGTATCACATCCAAGATACAGTATAACCACAAGATATAAAGAAACTCATAATAATTTCCAAATAAATCAAAAGGGAGTCTTCAATCTTGACGAAAATCTGCTTCAGAATCGACTTCAATGGTGTTTTTCGAGTTGTTTTCTTGAGTATTCTATGATGACTCACTCTTATCTTCTCATTTTTATCATATATAGGTATCAGAATGCCCAAAAAAACCTACAAATCATGTTTTTCTGTTGTTTGGAGTGCAATTCACGAAATCAACACAACCTGCCATATAGCCATATGGCAGCCCGTGTGGCTCACACGGTCATGCGTCCAGGTTGTGTGGAATGGTCCAACCCTTGTGGCTCCTATAACTTGCTCCAATTTTTTGGTTTTCACTTATTTTTGTTCATTTTGCTCCCAAATGCTCTCCTAAGTATAAAAATATGAATTTAAAGGATTAGGAGGATAAAATTCACCATTAACATCGAATAATCACCCAAAAATGCATTAAGAATGAGATTAAAACATGTTACTTTTAGCACCTATCATAAGGTTTAAAACAAATCGCTTTCAAGTCTTTTAGTTTCCAATTGTCAATGTGCTTTCTCTTTGCTTCTGTTAGAACCGCATCTTCTGTTGTTGCAAAAACTCCATTCTCCACTAAGCTCCAACATTCTTTTAATCGAAAAAGAAATTCTCCATTAGCATCGCCCAGTGATCATAGTTGTAAAACCTCAAACCCAGCCTAAACATTATGACCAAATTTGGAGTTGTTACTTAATATGATTTATAACTCTCTTTTTTGGCAAAGGGGAAAATGTCATAAACATTCAAAATCTCGATTTTATTCAAAATCTTGATTTTATTCAAAATTATTTCTTACCGTTTTATTTACTAAAAAAGTTGTTTTGTTTATATTTTCTAAAACATACAATTCACAGCGGAAGGCTACTTAAAAAGGGATATTTGCAAATTGAAAACCATTTAATTTGGTAGCAATGTGTATTTTTTCGACTAAAACATTTGACTGGTATTAAGCAAAATAAGGGAATAAGTTTAAAAATCTAAACAATCCAAAAAGTCCAGAGAGTTCAAAAATTTACAAAACCAAAATACCAAAATTTAAATAACCAATTTAAATAAATTATGACATTAACCGAGCTTCCATTAGCATCGACCCACATAAGGCTGAGGATTACTTGAAAATATTAGTTAAACATGAAGTGAGTTTTGAAACTCAGTGTATAACAAATAACTTAAAGCAGCTAAATGCATATCAAACAGATTTATCAGAAACAAATTTATAATAGAACATAACAGATTCAACATATAATCCTACCCCCAACCGCTACATACCAACCTCGACCATCCCAACACACCACATGGGTATAAAACACCCATCCATCCCTACAAACCACTTAGTGTCCATAGGACACTTTAAAGAATAATCGCAGCTGAGCTACAGGATCAATAGGCGATTTATCGCCCTGTTTACAGAATCAATTCCTTCACAAGACATTTACAACTCAACCCAAATGCAAATACAGAATACAATAAATATCATACAAATTCAGAGAAGAAATTATACATGCCATTATTTTACAAGTGCAACATATCAGATAAAAACCACATGCTTATCATAAATATTTAGATTTATTAATCATTCGGCATCTTAATTACTTTTACAGATACCAGAAACTATACTAACAGATGTCCAGATTTCATGTTTTATCATACATAAACTCACATACCGCCACTACGAAAGGCCTCCGGTCAATCGGGACTTCGTGTACGACCCTAGGGAAAATTTTAGAATTTTAGGCCCACATACTCGTGTGGCCCACACGGCCCAAAATAACCCAGACCGTGTGTTACATACGGTCCAGAACACGGCCCTGTGTCATACACAACCTAGCACACAGCCGTGTGGCATTGACAATGTTGTTTTTCAACATTTGCAGTTTGCTGATTTTTGAGTTTTTCATTATGCACCTGATCCGATTTCGACGTAACTCCAAGAATCGAGTAGTCCAACACCTAATTTGACAGAAACATAAGCCAACTAACACGTTCTCTTACCAAATCTAATCACAAAATGGCAAAATCATGCCAACAAAAATTCCCAAAATAGCATTTGACGACTTGCCCCAAATGAAACAACCGAACACCACAGAGCTTAATTTGTCGAAGGATCAAATGCATCGTGAGTTTCCCCTGAAAGAACTCCACGATTAGTACACATACAACCCCTAATTATATAGATAAAAAAATAATAAATAAAAACAAAAAGAACGACACCACCACTCAAGAAAAGATTCGATCACGCACACACCTCCTCCCAACCAAAATTGAATGCTACACAACACCAATCAAAATAACTAAAGAAAGGCTAGAGTTGATAAAGAAAGAAAGAACAAAAGCAATAAAATCACTTACTGGAGCCGCGGGAGGCAACTTAATAACAAGCCAAATGAATGAAAAATGAAAAGAAAGAAAAACAACAAACAAAAGGGAATGTGCAAAATATGTAGAGGAAATTTAAAGAATTTGTTGGGATTTATTTTAAAAGAAAAACAAATTGAATATTAGGAAATTAAAACCAAAATCAACCCAACTACCCAACTTTTACCAGATTACCCAAAGGACAATTTCAAATTAATCCAACTACTATAAAGTCAGCTTGACAAAAATAGCAAAAACCTTACCACTCTGCTCCTACCTAGATTCAAACACTCGACTTCAAACATACCCAAAGCACTTAACCACTAAAGCCAACACTTACTAATGTCAGATTTTAACAAATAGAAATTCATATATATATATTGGGACGTTACAACTTTACCCCCTAAAAGAAATTTTAACCTCGAAATTTACTTGATTCAAATAGATGCAGATATTGCTTCTGAATTGAGTTCTCAAGTTCCCATGTGGCTTCCTCAATGCCATTATTCCGCCACAGAACCTTCACTAATAGAATAAAATTCTTCCTCAAAACCTTAACATCTCGATCTAGAATCTAAACTGTCTCTTCCTCGAAGGTCAAATTCGGTCTTACCTCAAACTCCTCAACAGATACAATTGAGATAGGTCAGACCGATACCCCTTCAACATAGAAACGTGGAACACATCATGAAAACGGTCCAACTCTGGAGGTAATTCTAACTGATAAGTGACCTATCTTACATGTTTCAATATCCGATATGGCCTAATAGACCTAGAGCTCAACTTTCCCTTACGTCCAAACCATAGAACTTTCTTACATGGAAATATTTAAAGAAAACATAGTCACCCACAAAAAACTCAATGCCCCTCCTTTTTAGATCTGCATATGACTTCTGCCTATCAGAAGCCGCCTTAAGGGAATCCTGAATTAATCTAACTTTATCCTTAGTCTCAGAAATCGACTTAGGATCCAAAACCTGTCGTTCACTTAACTCAGTCCAACATAACGGAGTACGGCACTTACGACCATACAAAGTCTCCTAAGGTGTCATCTAAATACCGGACTGGAAATTGTTATTGCAAGCGAACTCGGCTAATGGCAGAAAATCCTCCTAACTACCTCGAAAATCGACAACTCCTAAGCATATCCTCCAGTATCTGAATTAACCTCACATATTAACCATCTATCTGAGGATGAAACATAGTACTGAAGTCTAACCTTGAACCTAGAGTCTCATTAAGTTTCCTCCAAAATCAAGAAGTGAAACGAGGATCTCTATCAGAAATAATCGAGACCAAAACCCCATGAAGTCTCACGATCTCTGAAACATATAACTTGGCCAACTTCTGAAGGGAGTAGTCTATCCTAACAGAAATGAAATGCGACTTGGTCAAATGATCTACTATGACCCACACAAAATCCTTCTTAGTAGGTGTTAAGGGCAACCCACTAACAAAGCCCATAGTCACACATTCTTATTTCTATAAGGGAATCTTCATGGGTTGAAGTAAACCCGAAGGCAACTGGTATTCAGCCTTGACTTGCTGGCACATTAGACATCGAGAAACAAAATTCATTACCTCATGTTTCAAGCCAGGCCACCAATATAACTTACGGAGATCACGATACACCTTATTCCCGCTAGGATGCATAACATAAGGGCTACTATGCTCTCCTCGCAAAATGGACTGCCTCAAATCAAAATCATTATGCACACAAACCCATCCTCGAAAATATAGAACCCCATCATTGTTTAACTCAAAATCATACGCACTACCATCCTCTACCCGACAGAATCGTAGAACTAAAGAACCATCCCCCAATTATTTAACCCGAATCTGCTCATTCTAAGTCGGCTTAAGTTCTAACTCAGCTAACAAACTCCCATCATCAAATAGACTTAGGCGAGCAAACATCGCCCTCAAATCAGACATTACTCTACAACTAAAAGCATCGACCACTACATTGGCTTTACCGGGATGATGCTCGATAGTGTAGTCATAATCCTTAAGCAACCCAATCCATCTACGTTGCCTAAGATTTAACTCTTTCTAAGTAAGGAGATACTTGAGGCTTTTGTGATCGGAATAAATCATACACTTCTCACTATATAAATAATGTTTTCAAATCTTTAAGGTGAAGACAATTGCAACAAACTCAAGATCATTTATAGGATAGATGCCTTCGTGTGACTTAAGTTGTCGGGATGCATAAGCCAAAACCTTACCATCTTGCATCAGAACACAACTCAAACCGACATGCAATGCATCACTATAAACCACAAATTTTTTCTCAAATTTAAGCTGTATCAAAATAGGAGCTTGAGTCAAAATGGATTTGAGCTTCTCAAGGCTCAATATCTGTTCCGCAGTCCAAACAAATGGGGTGTTCTTATGCAACAATATAGTCAGAGGAGCTACGATAAATAAGAACCCTTCGACAAACCTTCAATAATAACTTGCTAGCCCAAGAAAGCTACGGATTTCAAAAACATTCTTAGGATGTTTCCATTCAAGCACAGCCTCGATTTCCTTAGGATCAAATCGGATCCCCTCAGCAGAAACCACATGACCTAGAAAAGTTACATCCCTCAACCAGAATTTGCATTTGCTTAACTTAGTATAGAGTTGTTTCTCTGAGAGTATCTAAAGAACTATTTTAAGATACTTATCATAATCATTTTCTATCTTAGAGTATATTAGAATGTCGTCGATAAAGACCACGGCAAACTAAACTAAGTTCGGCTAGAAAACCTAATTCATAAGATCCATGAATGCAGTTGGAGCATTTGTCAAACCGAAGGGTATGACTAGGAACTCGTAGTATCTATAACGAGTTCTAAAAGTAGTCTTCTAAACATTGATTTCCTTAACCTTAAGCTGATGGTACTCAGAACGAGGATATATCTTGGAAAATACGAAAGCCCTACGAAATTGGTAGAACAAATCACCGATCATCAGAAGCGGGTACTTATTCTTTATCGTATAGAACTAATGCCCCCTATGGAGACACAATAGGATGAATGAACTTTCAATTGAAGAGTTCCTAAAGCTAAGCCTTTAGTTCCATATGCTCTTTCGATGCCATGCAATAGGGAGCAATGGACACCGAAGTTGTACCTAGTAAAATTTCGATACTGAACTTGACCTCTTTATTTTGAGGGAAACCCGACACTCTTTGGAAAAAAAACATCTAGAAACTCCTTAACTATTTGAATATTCTTAATAGACGAACCCATAGAAGCAGAATTACACACGTAGGCTAGAAATGCCTCACACCCTTTATGAACCAGCTTTTCAGCCACAAGAGTAGAGATTACATTAGATAAGTAATCTTGATGCTCACCGATCACAATCACCTCTACATCATTCTTTAATCTTAGAACTATCCTCTTAGTAGCACAATCTACACTGACTCGATACTTAACGAGCCAGTCCATTCCCAGAATTAGATCGAATTCCCCAAATGGTAGCTCTATCAGATTAGACGGAAACACAACCCCTTGTATCTCTGACAGTACATTCCTATACAGTCTATTAACTCAAACTGGCTGACCTAGTGGACTAATCACAGTAATCTCTCCAGAAGTACTCTCAACAAAAATTTTCAAATTTACAGAAACAGAATATCTACAAAGGAATGTGTTGATCCTATATCTATCAGAGAAAAATAAGGTACAATATGAATACAGAACGTACTGGAAATAACATATGTGATGTCTTTTTCCTCACGATGTCTAGCAGTATAAACTAAAGTAGGTTGTCTCACCTCAGTCTAATTAACACATCTACCCTGTGCTCTCTAACCTCACCCATACCATTACCACCCCTAGTCAGACCACGACCTCTAGGTGACTGCTGAACTGCTTGTTAAGGCTAAACAAACCCTGGAGCTAGAGCTTGCATCTGATTAGAACATTGTGGAGAATCCCTGATATGGTGCTCCATCGACCCACATTACAGACACGTTCTTAACTTCCTCTAACAGTCACCCAGATGGCATCTACCACAATCCCTACACGGTTGAGCCGCAGTTGTGCAATCGAAACTTCAACCCTCGAATGTCCATTAGGTCTGGCTCATTTTTTAAGCCTTTGAGCAGAACTAAAGGACTTCGAATCCCTTTTATTTTTACCTCTCTCACGCTCTCTATTTTGGTGCTTAATGCGCTTATCCTCCTCAGCAATCCTCGCCTTGTCCACCAAGACGACAAAAACCCTCTCCCTCTGCGGAGCTATCAGAACCCTCAGATTATCCCTCAAAATGGATGCACTTTTCATATTTAGTTGACACCATCCAACGAGCATAACGACTTAGTTTCAAAACTTCAGCCTCATACTCGGCCATAGTCCTACCCCCTAGGTAAGGCTCAAAAACTTGTGTCTACGAGCATCCACGTAACTCGCCCCTACATATTTACTTTAAAAGACGCTCTTGAAGTGTTCCCAAGTAATCTGATTTGGTTGAGTACCCTCCTCAACCGTTAACCACCACTAGTATGAGTCGTCACAAAGCAGAAATACTGCATCCTTCAATTTCTGCTTAGGGGTGCAGTCAATGTCATTTATAATCCTCTCTGTAGCCTCCAACCAATATCCGACCATAGTTGGGAAGACTCCAGTGATGCCCCTGAACAACTCAACGCTATTGGACTAGAGTCGTTCAATTACTGACCCACGACTCCCAGAACTAGAATAAGGCGTAGTAACCCTCTCCAGAACTCTAAGCATAGCTTAGGACAATACGTCGTCCCCAGCCGAGCGACTTTGAGATGTGGTCGTGTAGCTGGTGTCTCACTTTTACACAGATTAGGCATACTACCTATTGAGGACGACTTAGCTTGAGCCCCTCTACGACGCCCGCTATGCCCACAGGTATCGCGTCCACGTGATCCACGAGTACTCATTGTATTTGTAAATTATCTACATTATAAATTTTTATTTATCAATTCCAATATTTATTAATAGAAATTTTATGCTTCAAATAGTTACCAAAAGAAATTTTAGAAATGTTTCAGTCTCTACCTATCTTAGTACAACTTTAATTGTTTCAGAGTTTTCTAAACTAAAATATTTCTAAGTCAGAAGTACTTACAGGATCGGCACTGAGGACTCGGTATTTCACAAAATTATTTTTCAGATTCATGCAGAAATAAACTATACTCGGACAAATGGTTTTCTCGAAAATAATTTTGAACTCAAAATTTCACAGTCCGAATTTTCTAACTTGGTTTTGATACCACTAAATGTAATACTCCAAACCCTGCCTAGACATTATGGTCGAATTTGGAGTTGTTACTTAATATGATTTGCAATTTTTTTTTGGGTAAAGGGAAAATCATCATAAACTTTTAAAATCTCGGTTTGATTCAAAATCATTTCTTAGCATTTTATTTACTAAAAAAGTTGTTTCGTTTATATTTTTTAAAACATACAATTCACTGCGGAAGACTACTTAAAAAGGGATATTTCCAAACGACAGTTCATTGTTTGAAAACCTTTTAATTTGGTAGCGATGCGTATTTTGTCGACTAAAACATTTGAGCAGTATTAAGCAAAATGCATGAATAAGTTTAAAAATCTAAACAATCCAAAAAGTCCAAAGAGTCCAAAAATTTACAAAACAAGAATACCAAAATTTAAATAAACCAATTTAAATAAATTATGACATTAACCGAGCTCCCATTAGCACCGACCCGCCTAAGGCTGAGGATTACATGAAAATATTAGTTAAATAGGAAGTGAGTTTTGAAACTCAGTGTATAACGAATAAATTAAAGCAGCTAAATCCATATTAGATAGATTTATTAGAAATAGATTTATAACAGAACAGAATAAATACAACATGTAATCCTACCTGTAACGACCCAAAATCCGTGGGCACCGAAAAAGTATATTATCGGGCCTTCGATGTAGTGAATCGGGTTTAAAAATAATTATTAGAAATATTTATGAGTTTAGTGACGTGTCTAATTAGGTTTTAATTAGGTGAATTTAGCTTAATTTAGAGTAATTAGCAAAAAGGACTAAATTGAATAAGAGGTGAAAGTTTAAATCTAAAGCAATAAAAAGTAAAAGAGGCCAAAATGACAAATATGCCATTAAGTAATGGTTGAGGCGGCATAAATGTAATAAAAATCTAAGATTTTATTTAGATTATGTATATTATATTATATAATTGATTATTATAATTATTAATTGTTATGGTTTTATATTATTATTAGTATTATTATTAAATAAATTAAATATTAGAGAATTGTATGGTAATAAAAATATTGGTACATTTGTAAATTAAATACTTAAATTACTTATAATTTAAGTATAAAGATATTTGTTAATTAAATAATTAAATTATGATATTTTTGTACAATAAACAAATTGAATAATGACAATTATAATAAAAACAGTGGTACATTTGTAATAAATTGATACATGCGCACTCGTTATAAAATAATTTGTTTACTTAATATTAAAGTAATAGATAATTAGATTAAATTTTATTATTGATAATTAAATTATTAGATTTCTGTGAAAAATAATAATAAAATAAATGATGACAAGTGTATGGTATTGGTGGTGTACATTTGTATGTATTTGATTAAATACTTAATAGATATTTAAAATAAATATATTATAATATATGCTAATTAAATAAATAAAGTAAATAAAAAGATAAAAGAAAAAGAAACAAACAGAATAGAATAGAAATAGAAAGCATTCGAAAATAGGGGAGAAAAAGAGAAAGAAAAAAAAAGGAAAGAAAAGAAAAAGGAAAAACTAGAGATTTGAAGTTTGAAGATTTGATTGGTAAGTCAATTAAATCCTTTTTAGTTAATTTTGATGTTTTAGAAGCTTTAAAGCAAGGTTTTGTTGAAATTAAGTTGATATTTCAAAAGTTCATAGGTTTTCAAGTAGGGTTTATGTTGGACAAATTATGGAATTAGGGATTTGATTGAATAAATTTTAAATTAGAATTGAATAAGGGATTAAATTGTAAAAGAAGCTATAAGTTTTATGATGGAGGGACTAAATTGAAGAAATTTTGAAATTAAATTTAATAGTTAAGTTTGAGTTTGGGCAAAATTTGAATAGAAATGGAGAGTGAATTAAATTAAGAAAGTAAGTAAGTTTAGTTAGGATTAAATTAGAATTAAAGTAAAAGTTAGATAAAACCTTCAGCAATTAAATTGTGTTGTGTTAATGATTGTGAAATTAGTTTAATTGTTCGTAGCTAATATCGAGCCTGAAGCATTGGCCCAAAAAAGAAAAGAAAAGACTGTCGGGGATTTAATCCGAAGAGAATTCTGGTTTGTATTACTATAACTCAAGTTTTATAATTAATATGTGTTTAATTTAATATGTATGTGGGGTAAGTATTTTAAGGTAAGTATTTAATGAATTGATAAAATTTGTGATTGGGTATTAAAATTGAGATTGATACTGAACTGAACTATGGGATACTGAATATTGTTTTGAATACCGAATTGAACTGTGAAATTATTGAATGTTGTTATGTATACTGCATTGAACTGTAAAATTTCTAATGAAACGAATTACTGTATTACTGTGAAAATTGATCGAAATAATAAATTATAATTAATATTGAATCAAAATGGAAATTGTACTGAAAAATGATTTGAATACCCTATTAACTAGTCGGACTAGTAGGATATAGTTGGCATGCCATAGGATATGGAAGAGTACGGGTTTTTACCGGCTTACTGATCAGGCACTTATGTGCCGACTATTGTTATTGTTATCGTTACTGTTACCGATTCGACACTTTGTGTGTCGAATACTATTACTGTTATCGTTACCGATTCAGCACGTTGTGTGTTGAATACTGTTATCGTTACTATTATTGCTACTGTTACTGATTACTATTTAGGTACTGTGTACCATTAAGGCACAATGTGTCATAATGGTGTGTTGATTGGAATCCGTGTATCCGCCGAGTCCGAGTCAAGTTAATAGGGACAAATGAAATAAATTTACAGATAAAATTAAATTTGAATGATATGACATATGTGAAAAGTGAGAATTGAAATAAAGAAATAAAAATGGTATATATATAATCAAATGATAACATAAAATGGTTGAATTGTTCATCAAGTGATGATAATTGTAATATAAAAGTATGTGTGTGATTTAATGTATTTAATTATAAATTGAATTATAGTGATACCACTGAGTATATGCATACTCAGCTTACGGCTGTTTCCATGTGTAGGTTGTAGAAGTCAAGTACTGAACCAGCATCCAAAGCCAAACCCGACTTTAGCAAACTTTTGGTGATGTATATTTTCTTTTGGTAATGTGGCATGTACATAGGATGTGTATAAAAGTTATTATGTTTTGAATATAAATGGTTAAAAATGTTAGTATTACAAGTCTAAGAATTATAATGAAAGAAGTTTATCCATTTTAATTTAATTAGTACATTGATAAATATTAATTGATATTATATTGATTGAGTTTGATTAGAAGGTATTTAGAATAGGAAATGAATATGTGAAATGAATTGGTTGAACTGGTTATGTTTGAAATGGATACGGTTTTAATTGCAGGGGGTTTTATGTAAAAATAAGCAGAAATGCTGACGAAATTTATAAAAAAAAATTCTGGAGTACTTAAACGATGTCCCGTTTCACTTTTAATACATGTTTTAGACTTTGAGAGTCCATTATAGGGACTTAGTTATTATGAATGTTATTTTACTTGTGAATTATTCGTAAGTTGTCTGATATGTACGGTAATGCCTCGTAACCCTGTTCTGGCAACGGTTTGGGGTTAGGGGGTATTACACTACCCCTAACCGTTACACTCCATCTTTGACCATCCCAACACACCACATGGGTATAAAACACTTATCCATCCCTACACACCACTTAGTGTCCACAGGACACTTTACAGAATAATCACAGCTGAGCTGCTAGTTCAATAGGCGAATTATCGCCCTTTTTACAGAATCACTTCCTCCACATGAAATTTACAACCCAACCCAGATACAGATACATAATACAATAAATATCATACAAATTCAGAGCAGAAATTATACATGCCATTGTTTTACATGCGCAACATATCCGATACAAACCACATGCCTATCATAAATATTCAAATTTATTAATCATTCAACATCTTAATTACTTTTACAGATAGTTGAAACTATACTAACAGATGTCCAGATTTCATGTTTTATAGTACATAAACCCACATACCACCCTTACGAAAGGCCCATGGTCGATCGAGACTTCGTGTACGGCCCTATGAAAAATTCTAGAATTTTGGGCCCACACGACCTCACACATGCCCGTGTGGCCCACACGACCCAAAATAACCCAGATCGTGTGTCACAATGGTCCAGCACACGGCTTACCACATGGCCTAGCACACGGTCGTGTAATCCCTTACCCATATTCAATGCCGGAACAAGGTACGAGGTATTACCAAACTTAAACACAAGCAAACATACATTTTCCAGTCATAAATTTTCGTCCAAATTAAAACCATTTGCAAATACTCATAAAGTCCCTAATACGAGCCTACGAGGCTCAAAACATGCTTTGGAAGTGGTCCGGGACTAAACCAAGAACTTTTAGAAAATTTTGCAACACTTAGAAAATTTTTCACTAAACAAGGTCACACGCCCGTGTGGATATGAGACACGCCTGTGTGGGCAGGTCGTGTGATCACACACGCCCGTGTCCCGACCCCGTGTAACTCTCTGTTTGTCACCCAAGAACAAATTGAATACACACGGCCAAGTCACACGCCCGTGTGCTAGGCTGTGTGGTTGATTAAAATTCATGATTTTTCATTAAATAGGTGCAGACTTCACACGCCTGGGGCACACACCTGTGTCCAAGGCCGTGGCCCTCACACGGCTGAGACACACAGCCGTGTCTTTGCCCATGTACTCAATATTGGGCATTTTGTTTTGCCAAAAATAGGGTGCAGGGGACACACGGCCTAAACACATGCCCGTGGGGCAAACTATGTGTCACACACAGCCTAGACACACGCCCGTGTCTACCCGTGTGGAAAAAAATAAGGCTATTTACCAAGCCTTTTTGCCACCATTTAATGCACACACCTATACAACATAACATAGCACCAATCCAAGCATATGCATACAACCAAATCAGCGACAACTAAGACATCAACACATCATTCACATGCTACCATCCATCATACACAAACATCACATACTCATCAATTCAAATCATGTAAATTCCCACATCCGTGAAAGGCATCATCATATTAATTACTTATACCAATAGTAGCCAATTTCAAATGGCCTTATACAAAATGAACTTTCAACCAATATAAGCCAACACATTTGACCAAATCAATTATGACACATAACAAAATGACTAAGTCCCCTATACATGACATAACTCAAAATTTTGAATTCATTGATACCAAAATAATTATTGATAGTGTGAGTGGATCTTCGGCGATCTCTGAATCCCGAGCTACCTTGGTGACACTATAAGACAAGGGAAAGGAAATGGAGTAAGCTATAAAGCTTAGTAAGTTCCTATGCAAATAATAAGCATCATCACTACACATTTAACATACAATTAACATAATGTAAGTTAACATAAATACTATTAAAATCTCATAATCATAGATTTGCTCAATCACAACCTTACTGAGAGTTCATCACATACCGAGTTCATTACTTATGAGTTTTTCGTACATACCTGTACCAACTCGAATCATAACCATATTCTTTCACAACTTTGACTTTCCCGTTGAACACTCAGAATATTAACGGATACTCGAAAATCTTGCACATAAGTGCCATTTATGTAGCCAAAGCTACCTCATGTCTCATAATACATATAGGCTCATTTTCGAGCTATTCACAGGCCTGCTCACACAAGTTGTCAGTCAGGGCATAGCTACACAGTGCTGCTCACACAAGCTGTCAGGTATCTGTAACATATGCTGGACTACCTAGCCACTGGTAGGACGTACGAGACCAGCACCCGGATCACATAAACACATGGGTTCCTAGTGACATGTCACTCATATCGTATCCTATTCTATTCCTAAGGCTCAAACGGGAATTCTCGCTTGCCGAAACTTTGTTGAATACGTCGAAAGAGTCAATCACAATTCATAAAATATTAAAGCATTTAATACACAAATATAACAATGTATTATTTACATACGAACTTACCTCGGTACAAAAAAATAGTAAAATTGGACCTAATCGTCAAACACTTTGTTTTTCTCCCGATCTAGGTCCGAACCTCCTTTTTCTTTATCTATAATAAAAATTTTAACTCATTTAATACTCACATTATTCAATTCAGTCCAAAAATCATATTATGGAAAAATTACATTTTTGCCCCTAATATTTCACATTTTTACGATTTAGTCCCTAGGCTCGTAAAAAGAAATGTATTCAATTTCTTCAAAACCCAAGCATAGTTGAACCATTTTCATACTCATACTAGCCTACATTTTTCATTTAATCACACTTTTACTACTCATTTTTGTAACTTTTACAAATAGTCCTTTTTGACATTTCCATCAAAAATCATCTAGCAAAAATTGTTTATCTTACATCTAACATACATTTTCTACCATTAGACATCAAAATATACAATTATCTATCATGGTTCAAATTTAGACTTTGATTATTTCTTAAATTAGTGGTAGAAATAGATAGATCGGGTTACAATGACTTCAAAAATGTAAAGAGCATTAAAAACGAGGCATGAACGGACTTACAATCGAGCTTGGAAGATGAACTAACCCTAGTTATGTTTTCCTTAGAGATATTCGGCCATGGGAGAAGAAGATGAACAAGATTTTGGCTTTATTTTGCTTATTAATTCATTTATTAACCAAATGACCAAAATACCCCTAACTTAAACATAAAAATTCTCTTACTTCATGTCCATTTTTTCCACTAACTTAACAAATGGTCTAATTACCATCTAAGGACCTTCAATTTAAAATTTCATGGCAATTAAACACCTCTATCTTCTAGAACACACATTTTGCACCTATTGCAATTTAGTTCTTTTAGCTAAATTAAGTGCCCAATCGATAAAATTTTTGAATGAAGTTTTCACGAAACAATTCCATGAAACTATAGACTATAGAAATATAATAAAAATAAATCTTTCTACGTCAGATGCTTGGTCCCGAAACCATTGTTCCGACTAGACCCAAAATTGGGATTTTACAGGCCGTATGGCGTCGATAGTGTTGTTTTTAAGCTTTTGTTGTTCGCTAATTATTGGGTTTCTTATTACACACTTGATTTAATTTCAACGTAACTCTAAGAATCGAGTAGTCCAACACCTAATTTGGCAAAAACACAAGCCAATTAACACATTCTCTTACCAAATCTAATCACAAAATGGCAAAATCATGCCAACAAAAATTCCCAAAACAGTGTTTGACGACTTACCCCCAAATGAAACAACCGAACACCACAGAGCTTAATTTTCCGAAGGATCAAATGCCTCGTGAGTTTCCCCTGAAAGAACTCTACAATTAGCATAGCATACGACCCCAAGTTATATAGATAAAAAAGAATAAAGAAAAACAAAAAGAATCACACCACCACTCAAGAACAGATTCGATCATACACATACCTCCCCTGTAACCAAAATTGAATGCTACACAACACCAATCAAAATAACTAAAGAAAGGCTGGAGCTGCTAAAGAAGGAAAGAACAAAAGCAAGAAAATCACTTACTGGAACTGCGAGAAGTAACTCAATAACAAGCCAAATGAATGAAAAATGAAAAGAAAGAAAAACAACAAACAAAAGGGAATGTGCAAAAACTATAGAGGAAATTTAATAAATTTGTTGGGATTTACTTTAAAAGAAAAACAAATTGAATATTAGGAAATTAAAACTAAAACCAACCCAACTACCCAACTTTTATCAAATTACCCAAAGGACAATTTCAAATTAATCCAACTACTATAAAGTTAGCTTGACAAAAATAGCAAAAACCTTACTACTCTACTCCCATCTGACTTCAAACACCTGACTTCAAACACACCCAAAGCACTTAACCACTGAAGCAGACACCTACTAATTTCAGATTTTAACAAATAGAAATCCATATATATATTTTTGGGACGTTACAATAGTGCCCCTTAAATTTTGGTAATGTCAATTGCACAAAAGGACTCTCTGTTGTCATCTTTGGGTTGCAAAACACTCAGAAAAAACCTTGCTCAGGCACCAAATGTTGTAAACTGGAGAAGAATTTATGAGAGAAAAAGAATTTGTTAGAATTAAGTGACCCAAATTCTTATTTAAATAAAATACGATGGAAAATAAAATAAAAGTAAAATCCATATAGAACTAGACTTCTTTTATTTTATTTTAGAATAAGGTTTTTTAAACCTTATTAAACTTCATCTATTTTATATTGATTAGGATAGGGTGTTTCAATCCTACTAGAATATGGCTTTACAAGCCTATAAATAGACATAGTCTATTCCTCTTGTATTAATTCAAATTTTCGACATAGTGCATTTTCTTCTCCTCTGCCCGTGGTTTTTCCCGATAGGGTTTCCACGTAAAATTTGTGTATTCTTTATTTTATTTATTTTATTCTATTTTATTTTTTTCACAAATTGGTATCAGAGCTTCCGGTTTATTCATCTCGATCATGGTAATAGCGTCTTTGAAGTATGAAATTCCGCTGTTGGATCGCAACACCAGATTTGCGTTGTGGCAAATTAAGATGCAAGCAGTTCTTGCACAGATAGATCTGGAGGATGCCCTGCTAGGGATAGATAAGATGCCTTCGACATTAACAGATGAAGAGAAGAAGCGTAAGGATCGAAAGGCATTAACACAATTACATCTGCATTTGTCCAACGAAATTTTGCAGGATGTGATGAAAGAGAAAACTGCTGCTACATTATGGAAGAGGCTAGAACAAATATGTATGTCGAAAACTCTAACAAGCAAGTTGCATATGAAGCAGCGTCTTTATGCTCATCGTTTGGAGGAAGGTGCGTCTGTACACGAACACTTAACAGTGTTTAAAGAAATTCTCTCAAACTTGGAGGCCATGGAGGTTCAGTATGATAAGGAAGATCTAGGGTTGATTCTACTTTGTTCGTTGCCCCCGTCTTATTCAACCTTTAGAGATACGATTTTATATAGCCGCGAGTCTCTCACAGTTGATGAGGTTTATGATTCTTTAACCTTGTATGATAAGATGAAGCATCTTGTGGTTAAACCCGACTCTCAGGGAGAGGGTCTCATTGTTCGTGAGAGACAAGATCGGAATGCTGATGATAATCGTGGTAGGACACAGGAACGGAATCCTCGTGGTAAATCTAAGGGTAGATCGAAGTCTTCAAACAGAGGGAAAACTTGTAACTTCTACAAGAAGAAAGGGCACATTAAATCTGAGTGCTATAAGCTACAAAAGAAGATTAAAAGGGATGCTGCGAATCAAAAGGGAAAACAACCAGAAAATTTCGGTGAAGCTGATATTGTAGAAGACTACAGCGATGGTGAACTTCTAGTCACTTCTGTCAATGATTTTAAAGTAAGCGAGGAATGGATACTTGATTCAAGCTGCACCTTCCACATGAGTCCCATTCGGGATTGGTTTACAACTTACGAAACAGTGTCTGAAGGTGTTGTTTTGATGGGAAATAATGCTTCGTGTAAAATCGCAGGTGTTGGAACAATTAAAGTTAAGATGTTTGATGGAGTTGTCAGAACACTTAGTGACGTACGGCATGTTCCAGAATTGAAAAGAAATTTAATTTCATTGAGTACTCTTGATTCAAAAGGGTATAGATACACAACTGAAAGTGGGGTTTTAAAGATTTCCAAAGGGTCCCTTATTGTGATGAAAGGGCAGAGAAAGATTGCCAAGTTATATGTTTTACGGGTTCTCATCATTCTCGGTGATGCAAATTGTCGCTTTCTCTTCCTTGTCAGATGATGATATTACTAAAATTTGGCATATGCGCCTAGGGCATATGAGTGAGAATGGCATGACAGAATTAAGTAAAAGAGGACTTCTTAATGGGCAAGGAATTTGCAAACTGAATTTCTGTGAGCACTGTATTTTTGGGAAGCAAAAGAGAGTTCGATTCACTAGAGGAATCCATAACACGAAGGGAACGTTGGAGTATATTCATTCTGATCTGTGGGGGCCATCCAGAGTGCCTTCGAGAGGTGGAGCTAATTATATGCTAACCTTTATTGATGATTTTTCAGAAAAGTTTGGGCGTTCTTCCGAAGCGAGAAAAGTGATGTGTTTTTCGCATTTAAGTCTTAGAAAATTATGATTGAAAAAGCAGACGGAAAAAGCAGATAAAATACCTCCGCACGCACAATAGCTTAGAGTTCGTTACGATGAGTTTAATAGATTGTGCAAGTCAGAAGGAATCATGAGACACTTGACAGTTCGTCATACTCCACAACAAAACGGCGTTACAGAACGAATGAACAGAACGATCATGGAGAAGGTTCGATGTATGTTGTCAAATGCCAACTTACCAAAGTCATTTTGGGCGTAAGCAACGCTCATCGCATGTTTTTTTGATCAACCGATCTCCATCCGCTTGCCATTGAGAAAAAGACTCCACAAGAGGTATGGTCCGTAATCCTGCTAATTATTCGATTTAAAGATCTTTGGGTGTCCTGCATATACTCATGTTGATAATGGAAAATTGGAACCGAGATCCATTAAATGTGTTTTTCTTGGTTATAAAGCTGGTGTAAAAGGGTATAAGTTATGGTGTCCTGAAAATAGAAAAGTTGTGATTAGTAGAGATGTTGTTTTTGATGAAACTACTATGCTACCTAACTTATCTCTTAAAGACTCTTCCAATAAAGAAAATCAAAAACAGGTAGAGCATCAGATTAATACAAAGTCAACTCCTCAAGCCAATACAAAAATTGAGAATAGAGTTGCTTCTTCACCACAATACTCTATCGCCAAAAACAGAACTAGAAGAGAAATTAAACCTCCAAAGAAGTATGCCGAGGCTGATCTAGTTGCTTATGCTTTAAATGTGGTTGAAGATATAGATGCGAATCAAGAGCCATCTAATTATTCTGAGGCGGTTAGCTGTGAAGGCTTAGAAAAGTGGATGTTTGCTATGCAAGAAGAGATGGAATCACTCCACAAAAACAGAACATGGGACCTTGTGAAACTTCCTAAAGGTAAAAAGGTTGTTCGTTGTAAATGGGTGTTTAAAAAGAAAGAAGGGACTCCAGGAGTTGAAGAACCCAGATATAAAGCAAGGCTTGTTGCAAAGGGTTACAGTCAAATTCCAGGAGTGGACTTCACAAATGTGTTCTCCCCAGTTGTTAAGCATAGTTCGATTCGAGCTTTGCTTGGTATTGTGGCCATGCATGATTTGGAGCTTGAGCAGTTAGATGTAAAAACTGCATTTTTGCATGGAGAACTTGATGAGGATATTTACATGCAACAACCAGAAGGTTTTACACTTGAAAAAAGAGGACTATGTTTGCTTGCTTTGAAAAAAGTCCCTTTACGGTTTGAAACAAATCACCAAGACAAAGGTACAAGAGGTTTGATTCCTTTATGACTTCTCATGATTTCAAAAGAAGTAGTTTTGATGATTGTGTTTACTTTAAGAAAAACAAAGGATGGTTCTTTTGTGTATCTACTTCTTTATGTTGATGACATATTGATAGCAAAGAAAAGATAAAGAAGAGATAAGAAAGGTCAAAGCCCAACTAAGTAAAGAATTTGAGATGAAAGATTTAGGACCAGCAAAGAAGATACTTGGTATGGAGATTCTCAGAGATAGAAAATCAAGTAAATTGTACCTAAGTCGGAAGGGTACATTGAGAAAGTTCTTTGCGAGTTCAATATGCAGAGTGCTAAGCTGTTAGTACTCCTTTAGCAAAATTATTTTCGGACTTTCATCGATTTTGTCTCCACAATCGATGATGAGATTGAGTACATGTCACATGTTCCATACTCTAGTGCAAAGGGATCTCTCATGTATGCTATGGTTTGTTCACGCCCAGATTTATCATATGCGATCGATCGATTAGCGATACATGGCAAATCCCAGTAAAGAACATTGGAAAGCGATTCGATGGATTTTAAGATACTTACGAGGCACTCTGATGTTTGCTTACGATTTGGAAGAACTAAAGATGGAGTCATAGGGTATATTGATGCTGATTTTGCTGGAGACCTTGATAGAAGAAGATCTCTCACAGGTTACGTCTTTACAATCGGAGGTTGTGCAATTAGTTGGAAAGCCACTTTGCAAACTACAGTCGCTTTGTCTACCACTGAAGCTGAGTACATGGTGATTACTGAGGCTTGTAAAGAAGCTATTTGGTTGAAGGGACTATTTAGTGAACTCAATGAAGACCTTCAAATCAACACAGATTTTTTGTGACAATGAGTGCTATATTTCTTACAAAAGATCAAATGTTTCATGAGAGAACAAAACACATTGATGTTCGGTATCATTTTGTTCGTGATATTATTGCTCGTGGTGATATTGTTGTGAGCAAAATTAGTACTCATGAAAATCCTGCAGATATGATGACTAAGTCACTTCCTATAACCAAGTTTGAGTATTGCTTAGACTTGGTTGGTGTTCATTGTTGAAGTTAAACCCTTAAGGGGTTTTATGGAAGAGGTGGAGAACTTGTTTATTGAAAGTTCGCGATGAAGAACTTGTTCATTGAGAATTTGTGTCAAGGTGGAGATTGCTAGAATTAAGTGACCCAAATTCTTATTTAAATAAAATACGATGGAAAATAAAATAAAAGTAAAATCCATATAGAACTAGACTTCTTTTATTTTATTTTAGAATAAGGTTTTTTAAACCTTATTAAACTTCATCTATTTTATATTGATTAGGATAGGGTGTTTCAATCCTACTAGAATATGGCTTTACAAGCCTATAAATAGACATAGTCTATTCCTCTTGTATTGATTCAAATTTTCGACATAGTGCATTTTCTTCTCCTCTGCCCGTGATTTTTCTCGATAGGGTTTCCACGTAAAATTTGTATGTTCTTTATTTTATTTATTTTATTCTATTTTATTTTTTTCACAGAATTGATGGAGAAAATTTGATGCATTAAACTAAAACAACATTGGCTTTATATAGAGCCTTACATAACAAACCAAGCAAAAATTAAGTAACATGTTCAATTTTGATATCAGGAGTTTCATAAATTGCCTCCTTTAAGGGATCATCTTGTTGAGCATGATTAATGGCTTCTGGAAGTTCTGTTATTTCCTTCCTATGATCTATAAATTTTCTATTTCTTTATTCCATATGAGCATCTTTTTTCATTCGTAACTTGGTCTATAAAAATTTCTACTTGTGGTCAACTTCATATGATTACTCCAAACTTGAGTAGTGGTATAATTTCTCTCTTTTTTAAGTAACCATTTTTCCCCAAAACGAAATACTTATTTCCTTTTCCTCTAACGTTTGAAAAATGTATTGGTTTGTTATTAGATTCAATGGCTAGTTTTGCAAAACCATGGCTTCGAGGTAATTGTCTATTCAATCCATGTTAATGAAAGCTCTATCAAGCTTTTCCTTGGTAGACTGATATTCCATTTTTAGTTCAGACTGAATAAATTCATCTCTCATCATATCAATATCGAATAAATAAATTTTGTCAATCCATTCATTAAATTGCATAACCAGCACTTCATCAATGTCACAACCTCCACATTTTCCCCACCAAGACAAATGGATAAATGTTGAGGGTTAGATTTTTTAAGATTAAAACTAAATTGATACAATGTATAAATGTTGAAGGTTAAAGTTGCTATTATGACAATTTTAAAAGCTGCCACTGTTAACTAATAGGTGACCAAAAAAGGCAAAATTGAATAGTTGGATGACCATTTTATGACTTTTCATAGTTGGGTGATCAAAAAAGAAATTTACTAATAGTTGGGTAATCATTTTGTAACTTTTCACAATAGGATGATCAAGAAAAAAATTTACTAATAGAAGATTGACTACTAGTGTAGTTTACCCTTAAATAATTCATGTAAAATTAAAGATAAAAATATTAAAATAGATAAAGTTTATATATTTATATATTAAGATTTGAAATTTCTTGTTACTTTGGTTTATAATTTGGATTTAAATTTAAAATTTTATATTAATATAACATAATATAATATTAATTATTTTAATTATGTTGCAATAAAATTATTGAATTAAATTTCTATGTTATATTTTGATAAAGTCACGTGTGTTGCAAGTAATATTTATATACATTTTTTTGCCTAAGTTTATATGGATTTGATTGCAATAGTTTCTCCAACATATAGCACTAGTTCCTTCCTATTTGTTTTAAGACTTGTCTTCAAATTCCAAACTGTGATTTCCAAGTTGTAGTTTCAAATAAAGGCAAGTCATCCTTGACTCCCTTGTACATTAAAGGAAGAGAAAACATTACAAGTAGACCCACATTAACAGTTGGATGAATCGCAATCCTTATTAAGGCAATTATACCCACACCCAAATTAAACACACCGAAACATCAAAGATGTCCAACTACTCTCACCTCCATCCATCAATTAAGCATAAGCATCAGGATTCTGAAGTAGATAGGCTTCCACTACTTTGTACATAGCCAAGGCCTTCTCTTTGCCTGCCTTGATTTCCTCTTCGGTTAGCACAAAATCACCCTTTGTGTAATAAGTGCTCGTCATCTTGTTTATGCTTCCACCATCTGCAGTGCTCTCAAATTTAACTTCATATGAAATCTTTTCAAGCTTGTCCATCATTCCATCACCTTCAATCAAACTGTATTTGAACGAAAAATTCTTTTCATCAAGCTCATCCACCCGGTTCTTGATGAACTTAACTTGGCTACCTGCATCATATTATCCTTAATCAGTGTTAGTTAATCAAACCCAAAGTGATATTACTACGGACAGCAAGTTCAGTAGCTTATTCCACCTTCAGCAAAGTTGATCTGCCTGATGGTGCCAGCTCCTCCATCACCACTAATTTCAATGCTTTGAATAGCCAATGGCATGAGTTTTGGGATGAGATTGTGAGAGTCAAGAATCAAGGCTTTGAAGAGCCTGGCTGGAGGGATAGTGGAACTGTACTCATCACTGTAACTGCTCACACCCATTGTAGGTTTGTATATGTCAGAGAAATGGAGATTTGCGGGGTAAATTTGTGGAGGTGATTGCCACTTGTGCAAGAAGGGGTTGTATATATAGGTTGAAGTACTAGGGATGCCTTAGCCTTCAAATTTGTTTGCTTTGATTGTCATTTATTTTAAGGTTGAGTTTCCAATGACATGAGGATTGTAAGTGAAGTAGAGCATCATATAGTTGTGTTATTACAAACGCAAAGAACAAATACATATATATATATAATGGCACAAATCAACCTCTTAAGACACAGAGTTTCCCCTTGTCTTTATTGGAATGACTGATTATATATGCATTGTTACAAATGCCATTTGCTAAATTGTACAGCATTTTAGAGGCAAAAAAAAAAAAAATGAAAGCAGAAATCTGGGTAAATTTCTCCAACTCAAAAAGGATTAATTACACTTAATATTTCTATGGAGATTATTTTATCTATCTGTGTTTATGCTAAGATTACAGCACAAGAAAGAACATGCCATGTCATGGAGATTATTTTATCTATGTTTATGCTAAGATTACACCACAAGAAAGAGCATACCAGACCACAGTATGAGAATATTTGTAATGGAAGTTTTTTAAAAGAAGATTAAGCATACTAACATCAATACCTAATATTTAAAATTGGAATAACATAAAAAGAATGGCAGTAAATATCAATTATCTTAAATACTAATTGGTGAAAAAATCCATAATATGTTTTATATTTAAGAGTATATGCCAATCCTATGCTTAGAATCCTTAATTATTATTTTGTTAATTTATTATATTTAGACAATACTTTGTCCGCTTTGGTCGACCACATCTTGGGAAATTCATTTCCCATCTTTTCAACAACTTATTAAATGGCATTTGTGTCTACCCTTTTACATTCAACCTTTTTCATACAATTTTTGTATACCATTTTTAAGTCAAAGCCTCGTTAAACATCCTTAATTGACCGAAATAATTAAGGTTGAGAAAAAAATTCCATTCGAAACTGTTTAAGTTTAAAAGTTATGATTATTTGAAATTTAATTAAATTTTATTTTTTATTTAATATATAATTGATTTTATTTTTTTATGATATAAAAATAAATATTTTATATTTAAAATAATAAAAATTATTTAAAATTTCTTGAAATATTTTTTTTTTTAGAAATATTTATGAAAAAGATATTGAAATTTTATCAAATAATATTCAAAAGTCATCAAACAAAGCTCATTTTATCAAAATAAGTCAAAAAAATCAAAATAAAAAATTAAGATGGAAAAACCGAGAATAGAACCAAGCTAAACTGAATTATGATGACAGTTTAAAAAATCTAAAAAATCTGACCAAATTGAACCGACATCACTCCTGGTTCCTTTTCAATGTCTTTTCATTTGGCAGCGAAAGAAAATGATTGAGGGGAAATTGATTTTAAAAAAATCGAAAGGTTGTTGGTTAGTTTTTTTAATGGATCAATATTATCTTTGATTAATGTTTTATCTATGGAAAGTTCAAATGCTCAAGGCGATGGGTTTACAGAGTACGAGTGTCTTGTCAAGATTAAATTATGTGTAATGCATGATCACTTATCAAAGGAAATGTGAACATTTTGCCTATAGTAGAATTTGAACACATGCTCCTTAAATGACAACAATAAGCATATATGCTACATCAAGTGATACCATGCTCCTTTCAAGATGATCTATATAAGCTACAGGTTGGGGGTTTAAACTCTACCGTAGACTAATGCTGATATGTCTTTTGGTAATTGACTATGTGCCAGGCTTTTGTCATAATTTATAAAATAAATATGTATATTGTAACACCCCTAACACCCCCAAGAAGATAATAGTATTATTTCGGGATTTGTATGTGTTAGAATCTATGAAGTAAATAAAATATGAATCATGAGTGATTAGTAGAAAAGGTAGTTGGATACCATAGGAAATTAAAATAACTTTTGAATTGAAAGAAATTAACTTTTCATATTGACTAAATCGTAATTGTGTGAAAAGTGATGGGGCAAAAGTGTGAGAATTAATAATAAAAATGATTAAATTGAAGTGAAGTGAGAAAGATGAAGGACCAGAAGTGTAACTATACCATAAGAGTGTCATGAAGCAAAGATGGAATTGTAGAGATTGATAACGGCTAAAATGGTCTTTTTTGAAATAAATTTTAAAAAAAAAACTCTTATTTGTTGGAAAGTTCTGTACCTTTAAATGATGTTGAAAATAGGCATAAAATTGTGGCTATTAAATTTGGAATGATGATGGATAGATTTTATTTATTTATTAAGTTAAACATATATTTAAATAGAAGGATGTAGAAATATCACCATTTGCTTTCTATTCTCTCCATCTTCACGTCACTCTCATTCCTATTTGAAGCCAGTTTTTATTTTTTTCCATTTTAGTCCTTTCCACCTTTTCAACCACTTCAAGCTCAAAAACTTCAAATTCTTTCATAAATTCTTAGTGAAATCAATAGAGCAACCTCATAGAAAGCTTAGTTCTTGTAAAATTAACTAGTGTTCACATTGGAGGAAAGAGAAAAGTGAAGTTAGGGATTTGGATAAAAGTTCAAGGCGAGGATGATGAGGTTTTCTTAAGGATTTCATATTTATTTCATTAAAAGTGCACGGAAATTATATGTGATTATTGTTTTGATATTAAATATTGTATATGTGTGATATATTAATGAAGAGGAAGAAAAGAGAGGTTATCAATAAAGTCTTGATAAGGGGAAGGTAGTAAAAGAGTGAAGGAAGAAGAAAGAGCTTATCCAAGCACTTGACTATAAGCATTTCAAGAATTTTACTTTACCTAACTTAATCTAACTATAAGTCGTATTAAAATGGTTATATGATTAATTTGTTTGCAAATATGTCAATATAATATATATATATATATATAAAGTTGATGAATGAGTAATGAAAATATGAATTGGACTTTTATTACAAAATGAATAGATTTGGTATATTGAAATAGTAGTAAGAAGGGACTAAATTGTAAAATGTACAGAATTAAACATGTGAGCTAAAATACTGATAAATAGGGTTTGAACGAAGTGTGGTGTATTAGTGAATAGAAGAAAAGTAAAATTATAGTGGAATTATAGAGTATAGTATTTTTTCATGTTAATAAGGATTAAATTGTAAAAGGTATAAAATTTAAATTGTTTTTAATTGTTGAGTAAATGCAGTGAATTGAATGTATAAATGCCCATGTAGACAAAGTGTGAAGTAGTAGGATATAGATGGCATGCCATTAGGAAAATTTTAAGCTTGCTAATGATAGTAGTACTTCGGTGCAATTCAGTGATTTCGCACTTTGGTGCAAGTGACAATGGCACTTCAGTGCAATTTGCTAACTTTACACTTTGGTGTAAGGTAGCGTATGCACGTTTATGCAAATTATGTAACACCCCCTAACCCTTATTAGTTTTCGGAATAGGATTACAAGGCATTACCAGTCAATATAGTTCAATTACGGACATTAATCAAAATAATTTTTACAGTTATCATAAATTTAACATATCGTCCCTTTAATAGGCCCTCGAAGCCCAATATGAACAGTAAAATCAATTCGAAAATAATTTAAAATCACTACGAATTTTTCTCAAAATTTCAAAATTTTCCTTATGAATAGTACCCATACACCCGCGTGGATTGCCCATGTGACTCACACGGCCGTGTCACTAGATCACACAGCCATGTCACTAGGTTACACGACCATGTCGCTAGATCACACGGTCGTGTTGAGAGCCCGTGTAACTCTCTGACTTGAAAGTATTAAGGTGCATTTTTCACACGGCCAATTCACATGCCCGTGTGAACTCAAAATGAGCCTTAAACAACAAATTTACCACTCCTGCAATTTAAGATACCAAACATTCCAATAGCCATTCATTCAATTACTTTAAATCACATTCAAACCTACTTAAAACATGTCAAATTAGATATTTTATGTTCTTATATAATGAATCTTTTAAGTATTTCACATACATTATCAAATAGTTCAAATTCTTACCAAATAAGACAGTTCCTACCATATACTATTACTAAATCTAAATTTACTTATTCCATTCTTACATTGACAATCCTAAATGACACACATAGACATTTTAGGTACATGCCATTACCAATAATTAATATACCTCATCACGTTGAGTTCGGGATCGGCCTGGGATGCTGATTCAATGGTCTGACTTTAACTTATCCTAGGCACGGAAACAAACCATACACTGAGTATGAACTCAGTGGTATTTCTATAATCTGAACACTTAATAATATGAAAATATAACATTCACTTAAAAATCATATAACAATCACAATTATATAATTGTTCAATTCATAGATAAATCTTTTATAACTCAATCAATTCTTTCATCTACTAGCTCGTATAATTTTTCCACAATATGTTCATAATTCACTTGAACAATAATATTATTCACTTATATCCCATTTAAAGTTACATAATTCATGTGTTTCAATCATGTTTTAGTTCATTGTTCAATATCAATAAATAATATTCAACAATTCACATTTCAATCAGTAATCCGTTTTATTCCAAGCTCAATATCAGTCAATATTTTTAATATTGATCAATTAATCAATATCATTCAGTAATAATCAATTTTTCAGTAGCAATCAATTATTCAGTAACAATCAATTATTCAATAACAGTCAGTCATTCAGTACTTTTATTCACCCCTATTAACATGACTCGGACATTGACGGATACAAGGATCCAACCAACACACCAGTATGGCACTCAGTGCCTCATCGGCTTTGCCGAAGTAAACAGTAACAGTTCAGTACTCAGTACCTCATCAGATTAAACCGAAGTAACAATAGCAGTACGACACACATGGTGCCTCATCAACTCTAAGTCGAAGTAACAGTACGACACTTATAGTACTTCATCAACTCAAAGTCGAAGTATCCCTGAACACTTTCAATCCTATGGCATGCCGACTATATCCGACTTAGCCCAATACTGTTAATAGGGTTTTAATAATTTTTCAGTTTCCAATCAATACACATTTCAAATTAATCACATAAATTAATAACTCAATACAATTCAAATTATTTTTTTATTAATGTTAAATATGACTCCTATTTTCAATCAAATTTGAGAAATAATTTTTTAGTTAAACTCTGTTTATTTGTTTCAATCAAACACTGATTAGTTTAGATTATTTTATTGTTATTTGACCTATGAATTTAGCCTATAAATAGGCTCTTTTACAACCTTAGAAAAAACATCCATTAGATATTAGAACTCATAACACATTTAGAGAATTTTGTGTTTACGTTTTGAGGGTTCTTTGTTTTCGGGTTTTTGGGTTTAGTTTTTATCTCCATCTTTTGTACTCTTCGTTCTTTTGCCATTATAGTAAAATTATATTTGCCCGTAGTTTTTTATCATCTTTGGAGGGGGTTTTCCACGTTAAATTTGTGTGTTCAATTTCTCAATTTATTCCGCTATTTTTCTTGTTCGTTGCTTAATCGGGTCGATCCTAACTAGTGGTATCAGAGCTAGTTTAATTTTCATAGATCAGCCCATTCAGATATGGCAGCAATAAGGTTTGAAATTGAAAAATTCAATGGTGAGATAAATTTCAATCTGTGGCAAGTTCGAATGATGGCAATTTTAGTACAATTCGGTTTGAAAAAGGTTGTTATCAGGAAAAAGCCTGAGAATCTAAATAAAACAGAATGGGAAGAGCTTGATGAAAAGGCTTTGTCTGCAATCCAGTTATGCCTCGCCAATACGGTATTGTAGGAGGTATTGATGGAGTAGACCTCATCTACCTTGTGGAAAAGGTTAGAAACTCTTTATGCGACTAAGTCTTTGGCTAACCGTTTAGTGTTGAAACAACGTCTATTTATATTTCGCATGAACGAAGGTGAGCTTCTTAAAGATCATATCAGTCAATTCATTACTCTTTTAAATGATTTAAAGAACGTTGAGGTTTATATTGATTATGAAGATCAAGCTATGCTATTATTGTGCTCTTTACCCCCTTCATACAAGTCTTTCAGAGAGACCCTGATTTATGGCAGAGACAAACTCTCGTTCGAAGATGTGAAGGGTCATTTGTTGAGTAGAGACAAACTCGACAATGAGCTTCATTTGGATAGCAAGGCAGATAGGTAAGCTTCCATTTTGATAGCATCAAAGAAATGAGACAAAAGGTGTCGCTATTGTAAAAAGTTAGGTCATGTCAAAGCAGATTGTTATAAACTACGAAATAAAAGAGCTGCTGAGAGTAACGAGGAAGATGTAGCTAGTGTTAATTTGGCTGATGAAAGCGGTGATGATTTCTTGTTAGTGTCAATGAGCGATAACTCCATGCTCATGTCCGAGTGGATCCTAGATTTGGGATGTTCTTTCCACATGTGTCCCAATAGAGAATGGTTCTCCACGTATAGTTCGGTTGAAGGTGGAGTTGTGCGCATGGGAAACGATTCATCAATTAAAGTAATTGGTATTGGTACTGTTAAAATTAGGATACACGATGGGACGATTAGGACACTCTCAGATGTCAGGTATGTACCTGATTTACGAAAGAATCTCATCTCCTTGAGTATTTTAGACTTGAAAGGATGCAGAATCAACATCGAGTCGAGTGGCATTAAAGTATCTCGTGGAGCTTTCGTTTTGTTAAAAGGTAAAAGAACTGACAATCTTTATATTCTGGAAGGTTCTATAGTGACCGGTGAAATCAGATGTCCCTCGTCCGTTACAGAGTTGAAGTCAACTCATTTAGAGCGAAGGCAACTTGGTCATAGGAGGGAAAAATGTATGACCGTTTCGTTGAAGAGAGGTTCTCTTTTGGATGTAGGTTTTGAAAAGTTAGGGCACTGTGTTCGTGAAAATCAGAACCAGGTTAGTTTTGATTTGGCCATGTACAAGTCGAAGGCTAGAAGTCTTCCAATTTCTAAGCATAAATTCGACTCAGTTAGCTCCCTACATAGTTTAAGGTAGGCTCGTGGCGAGCTTTAGCAAAGATGGCGTTGTGGAAATATGAGTCAATGTGGAGATTTGTTAAATATGACTCCTATTTTTAATCAAATTTGAGAAATAATCTTTCAGTTAAACTCTGTTTATTTGTTTCAATCAAACACTAATTAGTTTAGATTATTTTATTATTATTTGACATATGAATTTAGCCTATAAATAGGCTCTTTTACAACCTTAGAAAAAACATCCATTAGATATTAGAACTCATAACACATTTAGAGAATTTTGTGTTTACGTTTTGAGGGTTCTTTGTTTTCGGGTTTTTGGGGTTTAGTTTTTATCTCCATCTTTTGTACTCTTCGTTCTTTTTCCATTATAGTAAAATTATCTTTGCCCGTTATTTTTTATCATCTTTGGAGGGGGTTTTCCACGTTAAATTTGTGTGTTCAATTTCTCAATTTATTCCGCTATTTTTCTTATTCGTTGCTTAATCAAGTCGATCCTAACAATTAACATACATTCAAATTCTACAATAATTACATATGCATATTTATTTCATCACATTCTCAATCAATTTAATTTTCAATATAACATACATTCAATATTCAATTTCCACATCAATCACATATATCCATATAAATTCAATAAATTTATCACATACCAAATCAATCCATTTCAATTGTAAAACATAATGCAAATAATTCTCACCGTAATTACTTGCCATTACATTTAATCAAAACACAACAATTAATACTTAAATTCACTTTTCAATTTCAACCAATGTTCACTTGAATTCAAATAATCATTTCAATGCACTTACCATACATATTAAATAGTAATTTCAACTATTAAATATTAAGTTCGGATTATAGAAATATAAACCATAATTTCTGAGCTAACCCTCGTTGACTTTGCCTTTTTCCTTCCTTAGCCACAATTTCCAATTCATACTTTGTTTCTACTCAATTTACAACCAAACTTAGAGATAACTATCTAAATTTCATCATAAAACCCTAATTTTGAAATTCTTACAATTTAGTCCCTACTATGTAAAACTAATAACTTCTTTTACAATTTAATCCTTTAATCAATTCTAACTAAAAATTCTATCAATTAAACCACTAATTCATCATTTTGTTCAACATAAACTATATTTGAAAACCTATAAACTTCTAAAATATTAACTTAATTTCATCAAAACCTTGTTTTAAAACTTCAAAAATATCAAAATTAAGTAAAAGGACTTAATTGATTTAGCTTTTAAAGCTTAAAGCTCCAAATCCTGAATTTTTCCTTTTTCTTTTCTTTTTCTCCTTTCTTTCTTTCTTTCCCGTTTGCTATTATGTTCTTTCCTTCTTCTTTTTTGTTTCTTTCTTTTCTTTATATCTTATATATATATATATATATATATATATATATATATATATATATTAGTTAATAATAATACATTATAATAATAATTATAATAAATATCTATTTAAATACAAATATTTAGATTACAATTGTCACTATTTAATTTGTTAATAATACAAAAATCTTATAATATAATTATTTAATTAATAAATATCTTTTAACTTAATAATAATAATTAATTAATATCTATTTACTAATTAGATATAAATATTACAAATGTATGTATTTTTATTAATACACTTGTACTAAATCATCACTCTACATTTGTCAAAATCTTAATTTATTTTATAATTTAATATTTTAGTATAAAAATCTATTTACTTAAATAAAAAGTAATTAAATAAATATTTTACAATTGTATAAATATATGCATTACATATGTATCATTTAATCACCATACACTTGTCTATTTCCAATTTATTTCATAATATATCAATAATATTTAATATAAATTAGAATTTAATAAAATAATACTAATAAATAATAAATATCTATTTACTTAAATTACAAGAAAATACATTAATATTTTACAATTGTCCACATATATTTATTACACATGTAACTTATTAACACCATACATATGTCAATTATTTAATTTAATTATAATAACATAATATAATATAATTAATATAATTTAAAATATGATATAATAATATAATTTAATATTTAACCAACATAAAAATCTAAGATTTTTATACACATTGCGGCCTCTTTCATTGAAATAGACTTAATTGCCTATTTAATCCCTTTTATCTTCTTTTAATCTATAATTCAACTTTTATCATTTATTCAATTTAGTCATTTTTCCTAATTACTATTAATTAAGCTAAATTCACATAATTAAAACTTAATTAAGCTTACTACTAGACTCATAATTACTCCTAATAATTATTTACTAATTTGGTTTACTAAGACGGAGGCCCAATATTACACTTTTTTTATGCTCGTGAATTTTGGGTCATTACAAATTAATTAATGTTCATTCTACATATCCTACGTGTTCTATTGAGTCTACAATTGGGCTAATAATTTAAATAGTAAGTGGTCATATTAATGAATTGGTAAGTGAATTATAGAATGTTGGACTAAGAATTTACTATGGTTACTTTCTATTTAATTTATTTGTATATTATTATTCAAGTACTTAAATGTTAACATTGGTTGTTTTAAATGGTAAGTTTAATTCTTGATGTACTTACTAAACTTTTATAAGCTTAACGCGTTATGTTTTCAATGCGTTGGTAAAGACTCGAGTTGAAGCTCTAAAGTGAAGATACCATCTCAACTCATCACATTTCAAGTCTTGGAAGAGAGTATGACTTACATATAGATTATGGCATGTACATAGGTTAATGCAAAGCATATGGACCTGATTTCTAGTGAAAATACGTGAAGAATCTTGATCATTTTGTTAACCTTACAAACTTAGTTAAATTTTGATTGAGGTATATGTGGAATCACATGATGTTTTGATGGAGATTTATGTTTTATAATGTTTAAAAGTAATATAGAATGATTGATGATAATTTAGACTTGGTTTTAGATGTTTCAAACATGTTTTGGGTAATCTGTCTTTAGTGTCGCGACAGTGGACATGTAATTATAGTATTTTGTTTCCAGTATCGCGACATTGACCCTATTTACCCTATTTTGACTCGAATAAGTCCTGATTGGTCCTCTTTTGTAACCAAACTTTAACGAAAGCCTAGAAATGACTTGAATAACTCCAAAAAAGTCTATTTATATTAAAACAAAGTTTTAAAATTGATGTTCAAGTTAAGTAGCCTTAGTGTCCAAATGTAACATCCCTTGCTCGTGATGTATCGATTCACTCCAAGTGAGGGGTGTTATATATATTTATACTTTTAATTATTTTTGTTTATTAACTTTTTCTATGAATTTTATGGATTTTTTTTGGATTTTTGTTATTTTAATATAGTTGAACTATAGTAGTTTAATCAGTAAGATCATCAATCCAATTTTCACCACTTTTCATTGAACCATTTTAAAAAAAATCAAAAATTAAAATAATATGATCATCATGGAGATAGAGAACAAGGCAGTGAAAAATAACTTATAGTTTAAAAATATAGAAAATAGGAAAATCCATAAAATCAATCAAACAACTAACCATTAAAGAAAAAAATTATTAGAAAAGAAAGAGAAAGGCTAATTTTTTTCTATAAAAATTTTGATTTGCAAGAGGCTATTAAGAAAGAAAATTATTAGAAAAGTAGAAGGGCAACTTTTTTTCTCGTAAAAACTTTGATTAGTAAGAATCTTCAGTCTTTTCCAATCAAAAGTCAAAGCATTAAAATAAAAAAGTAGATGCATTTAGTGGAAAAGTTAGCAAAAAAGCTTAGTTTTAAAAAATAATTAGGAAATTAGGTTATTATTTTTCCAAATTGAGAAAAATAAGTTAATTTTGAAGAGAGAGTCATCCGATGGTAATTTTTTTCAACCATAACAAAATTTCAATGACTAATTTTTAACGATTTTTTTTCAAACGGCTAAATTATTTTCTAATAGCTAGTTTATCTTCTATATATATCCAACTCATTTTCTTTCTTTTGCATTCAAATCTTATTCTCTCAATTTTATTCATCTAGTCTCTCAATTCTCTCACCCATTTGATTCTCAATTTTTCATTCAACTTCTCTCAAATTATTGTTGTTTTAATTTTATATTTCATAATTTATTCAATTTTATTTTATTTTTATAATTTTAAAAATGTCAATGACGCTTATTCGTTTGGATGCCAAACATATTTTCGGCTTCCAATTGCAAATGGTAAGAAAATAATATTAATTTTTTTAATTTTGATTAATTTAATTGTTAAGTTTTTAACATTATTAATTTTATAAAGTTTTTATGTTTATATAATCAGACCAAAGATCAGATTATCAAGACGTACATGCACAATTTAAGTACAATGTCACCGTATGTTATTGAACAACACTTGCAAGAGGTGAGATTCTTGCACATGTCTCGTATGCTCGGGGGGGGGGGACTAAATTGGATCTTGCATTTATCAACACTTTGGTGGAAAGATAGAAACCTGAGACACACATATTCCATCTTTCATGCCGTAAGTGTACAATTACACTCAAGGATGTAGCATTACAACTCGATTTACCGATTTCTGGGGCAGTCGTTACAGGGATTATGGGTGTTGGCGATTGGAGCGCAATTTGCGAGTAGCTATTAGGCAAGGTGTCGGACAAATTAGTGGTAGTCGAATAGAGATAAAATGGTTAGAAGAAATTTTTAATTATATCGACAACTCCGCCAGTGCCGTTGAAAGACAACAATATGTGCGAGCATTCATTCTGAGGTTAATCGAAGGTTTTCTAATTCCAGATAAATCAAAATTTGGTGCATTTAAGGTGGCTCCAACAACTAGTCGACTTAAAAGAAACAGGGTGACCTAGTTGGGGATCAGCTATGTTGGCGACATTATACTGAGAAATGTGTCGGGCAACGGAAGCACAAAAAATTAAAATCAGTGGTTGCATACTCCTTCAGTCATGGGCATGGTACTGGCTACCATTTTTTCATTCCCGAGTAAGTGCCCCTTATGAATTCTGACTCGTAATAAGGTAAAATTCATTTAATAATATAGTTACCATAATAATTTTCATTATTATATTTTTGAAATAACATAATATTTGAATAGGTGGAACAATGACACGAATCATGTGGGTATTGTAACAGCCCGTTTTCAATGAAATCAGAATAGTGGTTTCAGAACCACAAATCCAAGCTCGGAAAATTTATTTTAATATTATTGCATGGTCTGCATTATGATAGAAATACCATATGAAAATTTCATTAGGATTTTTTTTACCGATTACATGTTTAATTTGATGAAAAGAACCAAATTGCATAAAGTGCAAAAGTTGAAATCTAATAGCTAAAGGGATCAAATAGCTATAGAATTTAAAATTTAAGGTCCTTATATGAAAAATAGACCAATTAGTGGAGTTATTATATAAGCATGACAAGTCATCATTGGAAAACTTAATAAAGAAAAGGACTAAATTGAAAAGTAAAAGATAAAAAGATGAAATAATAAAATAAAACAAAATATCATCATTTTATATCATCTTTCCTAAAAAAAACATGGAAACCCTAGCCATGGAAATTAAGTTTTGAGCAAGCTTATTTGGCTTAATTGAGTAAGTATTCTTGTCTCATTTTTAGTAATTTTCATATTTTCGAGATCCTAATAGCTTAATCTAGCTATCTCGGGGATTAATTTGTAAAACTATCAAAGTGTTAGGGTTTTACCATGGATGAATATAGATGAATTATGAAGTTTTATGGTAGAAAATGAAAGTTTGTTGATAGATAAACAACTTTTGTAAAGGGAATTTTGATGAAATTATTATTTAGGGACTAAATTAAAAAGATGTAAAATTCATGAATTTTTTTTTGAATTTTATGAAATACATGGGCTGCTAATGTTACATGTAAAAATCATCTAGGCGTGGAATAAGGATTAAATTGCATGAATTTCATTTTCCGAGCTTAGGGACGAAATCGTAATTAATTAAAAGTATAGGGGCAAAATGGTAATTATGCCAAAGATGTGAATTGGATTAAATTTAATATTAATTATATTAAATTGATGTTAAATTCAATCGTATAGATTCAGATAGATCAAATACGGATTTAGATCGTGGAAAAGAGAAAGTAACTGATTAGTAGCTTTTGTGTACACGAACATTGTCGAGGTAAGTTCGTGTAACTAAATTGTATAATTATATGTTTGAATTGAATGCTATGCATGTGAATTGTGTATTTTTCATGTATGGAAGTTTATCACATATCCGACAATGTTCGACAAGTATTAAGTCTCCCTTGAACAAATAAAATTCGATGGATACTAGGTTCCTGAATTGGCTGTGATCCTGCATATGTTGCGGACACACCACAACTCGCAAGAGCGTCCCGTTATTAGCTTTCATGATCATCCTGATATTGGCTCTCTTGAGTTACTCGATACATGGCTCTCATTAGCTTCCCGTTAATAGCTCTTATGAGCATCTCGATTGGTTGTGATCCTGTGTGTTGTGGACACATTGTAGCTCTTATGAGTGGCCCGATATATGCTCTTTGGAGCTTCTCGATTAAAGGCTCTTTCATGAGCTTTTCGATTAGTAGCTCTCTGTAGCTTCTCGATATTGGTTCATATGAGCTTCCCGTTTATAGCACTTAGGAGCTTCCCGTTATATGGCTCGAAAGAGCTTCCAAATTGCATGCTTGTATGAGCATACATGAATATGAATTGACAGACTACTGTTTTGTACAATTGGTGTGTACCATCCGTGTATCCATCGAAATTTTAAATGATTCAATAGGCAAAGTTCTGATATGAGACACTTTGAATTTGAGATGAATTATTATGGAAATATATTTTAAATACATGGATATAATTTATACAGGTTATATGGATACATGATGTGAAAAGTACATGTATATGGAATTTTGATTAATGTTAAGCTCATATATGTTGCTTGATGTTTATATGAAATACATGTCTAACATGTTTGATGAGGATATGTGCTAGGACTTTTGGCCAATTTGCTTTGAGTATGCTGTGAATGTTATTTTCAATGTGATTAAATGGTAAGTTAAATTCCATGTTATACGAACTTACTAAGCATTAAATGCTTACTCTGTTTTATTTTCTCTGTTTTATAGTAATTTGGAAGCTCATTGGATTGGAAGTTTGGCGGAGATATCTCACGCTATCCATCAGCTCATTTCGGTATATGTAACAAACTAAATTTTGGTTATAATGGCATGTATAGGCTAAATTGGGCCAATGATGGCATGTATGTGTTTGGTTGTATCTAGCCATTGGAATGGCTTGAGATAACATGCTTTGATATGTATATAAGACCTTAACATGTTTGATGTATGCTTGAAATGGTTGAATGATGGAAGCACATAGGCATATTGATGAATAGTTTGAGATAGCATAATTGGTAAAAATATGCATATTATGTGTGTATGGTTATTTTGGTAAGCTTGGATACTTGAACATATATGATGTATAAAGCTTGATTTTGGCTTGAATTGAAAGTCTTGTTATGGCTCATAAGTGTCCAAATTGATATGTTTAGGTTGAAATAAAAAATGAGTGAGAAATATGGCTTGAAATTAGCCTATTTTTATCCATACGGGCGTGTGTCTCAGCCCTGTGTGACACATGGCCTAGCATATGGGCGTGTGGTTTGGCCATGTGTCCCTTGCGTCTTTAAAATTTGCAAAACAAAATGCTCAAAATATTCACACGACTTGGCGCACGGGCATGTGACTTGGCCGTGTGACCCCTGCACCTATTTAACACAAGTTAGTATGCTCACAGAGTCTAGCACACAGGTGTGTGGCTTGGTCGTGTGACCCAAGTCAAAGAGCACCCTAATTTGGACACGGGCTAGGATACGGTTGTGTGCCTCTATTTGAAATGCCCACACGGCTTGAGACACAAGTGTATCTGTAGACCATGTGAGACACACGACCTAGCCACACAGACGTGTGTCCCCTACATCTTGGAAAATTTTTGATATTTTCCAAAAAAAATCTTCTGAGTACCCGGTTTAGTCCTAACTTATTTCTAACATGTATTATGGGCCTAGAGGGCTTACATAAGGGACAATATGAATAATTATGATTATTTTCTGATAGGAATGTTAAATGATATGAAATGTCTATATTTGACCTGTAAATTTTGGTAATGCTCTGTACCTTATTTCGATGACGGATATGGGTTAGGGGTGTTACATTTATTAGTATCAGTGCTATGGTTTAGTGATTCTCAGACTAATGTAGTATATACGAGTCTAGCTATACATGTCATTATATAACCTGTGATAGTGTGATATCTCCTGACCATTTTAAAACATGTTTTTCATAATGTCATCCAACTGAGCTGATTCCAAAGAAGCTGAAAGTAATGCTCAAGCTTTTGTGATAAGAGCAGCCTCGAGTAGTAGAAGGTTCGTATCTGAGGGACGAGGAGGAGAGGCTAAAGAATCCTTCTTCCAAATGATGAATGAGTGGTTTACAGAATTTGTAAGAACAAACCTGGTTGTACAGCAACCTCCACCCCCTCCTGTTTCCCAACCGATTCCAGATATGGTACAAGGTACAAAACTCATTAGAACTGGTAAGCTTCCTGTCGATAAAATACATAAATATGGGGCAGAAGAATTCAAAGAAATAGCCGAAGATGATTCTGAAAAGGCTGAATTCTGGTTAGAAAACCCTATAAGAGTTCTGGATGAACTATCTTGTACACCGGCCGAATGTCTTAAATGTGCAGTGTCTCTGTTAAAAGATTTGGCTTACCAATGGTGGAATACACTAATTTCAGTTGTACTAAATGAAAGGGTCACTTGGGAATTTTTTCAAACTGAATTCAAAAATAAGTATATCAGCCAGAAATTCCTTGATCAGAAACGCGAAGAATTTTTAGAGCTTAAACATGGGCATATGACAGTATAAGAATATGAAAGAGAATTTGTCCGACTGAGTAAATATGTCAGAGAATGTATCCCAACTGAAATCTCAATGTGTAAGCTATTTGAAGAGTGTTTAATGAAGACATAAAATTGTTAGTTAGGATTCTTGAATTAAAAGAATTTGTTGTATTGGTTGACGGAGCACATAAAGCTGAAGAACTAAGTAAAGAAAAGAGACAAGCTGAAATGGAAGCCAGAACTTCAAGTAAAAGATTTACCAGAAAGTCATATCAGTCGATATTAAAGAAATCAAAGAAATATCATGATCATTCTACCACCTCTGCAGGGTACTCTGGGAAAGATAAAGGTATTTTACGTTTCAGTCCAATATCTCGGGCTACATCTGTAGCAAGTGCAGGCAATGTTAGAAACCCCAAACCCAAATGCAAGCACTGTAATAAACTGCATTTTGGTGAATGTCGCATGAAAAGTGGAGCTTGCTTTAGATGTGGTTTCTTTGACAACTATCTCAGAGACTATTCATAAAAGCATGAAAAAGATACCGTTCAAACTTTAAGACCGAGCAACCCCGCTACAAGAGGTAGACCACCTCGTAATCCCGACAATATGAATGGTAGCTGGGGTATGACAAAAGATTCAACCGTCAGATCTGACGCACAAGCACCAGCCAGAACATATTTTATTCATGCATGTGAGGATGCTTCTGCACCCAATGTTATTACTGGTACTTTCTCCTTCTTGACACTGATATAATTGCTTTGATTGATCCTAATTCAACTCATCCACATATTTGCACGAATTTAGTGTCTAATAAAATTTACCTATCGAGTCCATTGAATTCGTGGTTAAAGTATCAAACCCCTAGGCCAATATGTGATAGTGGATAAAATTTGCAAGAATTGTTCATTAATGGTACAAGGTTACTGTTTCTCGACTGATTTGATGTTATTGCTGTTTGATGAATTTGATGTGATTCTGGGTATGGATTGGTTAACTCAGCATGATGCCGTAGTAAATTGTAAACAGAAGCATATTTTGTTGAAATGTCAAAAAGGTGAAATGCTCTGTATTGAATCAAATAAAATGGATGGGTTGTCTAATGTGATATCAACCATGTCAGCATAGAAATATGTTAAAAGGTTATGATGCTTATCTTGCTTATGTATTGGATACTAAAGTATCTGAGTCAAAGATTAAATCAATGCCAGTAGTCTATGAATATCCTGATGTGTTTCCAGAAGAGTTACCTGGATTACCGCCGGTCAGAGAAGTTAAATTTTCTATAGATCTTGTTCTAGAGACAACACTGATATCTATAGCACCATACAGAATGACCCTTACATAATTAAAAAAGTTAAAAGCACAGTTGCAAGAACTAACTGACAAGGGTTTTTCTCGACCTAGTTCTCCACCTTGAGGTGCACCGGTTCTATTTGTTAAGAAGAAGGATGGATCGTTGAGATTATGTATTAATTACCGATAGCTCAACAAAGTCACAATTAAAAGTAAGTATCCACTGCCTCGTATTGATGACTTGTCTGATCAATTAAAAAGGGCTACAGTGTTTTTGAAGATTGACCTTCGTTCTAGTTATTATTAGTTACGGGTAAAAGAGTCAGATGTGCCAAAAACAGCCTTCAGAACTAGGTACGAGCATTATAAATTCCTTGTGATGCCGTTTGGCTTGACTAATGCACCAGCAGTATTTATGAATTTGATGAATAGAATCTTTAGACCGTATCTGGATAGATTTGTGGTGGTATTTATTGATGATATTCTAGTATTTTCCCAAGATGAAAATAAACATACAGATTATTTGAGAATTGTTCCGCAAACTCTGCATGAGAAACAACTGTATGCTAAATTTATCAAATGTGAATTTTGGCTTCAAGAAGTCAGTTTTCTTAGACATATAATATCTGTTGAAGGCATTAGAGTGGGTCCGAATAAAATATCAACAATTTTTAACTAGAAACCACGTAAAAATGTGTCTGAAATAAAAGTTTTCTAGAATTAGCTAGTTACTATCAGAGATTTGTAAAAGGGTTCTTGATGATAGCTTCTCCTATGACAAGATTATTACAGAAAGATGTGAAGTTTGAATAGACTAATAAATGTTAGAAAAGTTTTGACCCGTTGAAAGCCCTATTGACTGAAGCACCAGTTCTAGTTCAACCTGAATCGAGTAAGGAATTTTAGTGATGCATCATTGAACAGTTTAGGTTGTATTTTGATGCAAGAAGGTAAAGTAATAGCCTATGCTTCCAAACAACCAAAACCGCATGAAAAGAATTACTCGATACATGATTTAGAATTTGCAGCTATTGTCTTTGCACTGAAAATTTGGTGACACTACTTATTTGGTGAAAAGTGTTATATATTCACTAGCCATAAAAGTTTAAAGTATTTAATGTTGTAGAAAATTTTGAATCTGAGACAACGCAGGTGGTTTGAATTGCTAAAAGATTATGATTTGGTTATCGACTATCATCTAGGAAAAGCAAATGTGGTTGCAAATGCTCTGAGTAGAAAGTCTTTGTTTTCCTTGAGAGCAATGAATACCCAACTGTCGTTATCTAATGATGGTTCAATCTTAGCTAAGCTAAAAGCTAAATTGATATTTCTACAGTAGATCTGTGAAGCTCAGAAATATGATAATGAGTTGCATACTAAACGGTTGCAATGTGAATCGACTTCTGATTCAAAATTTCAAATAGGATCTGATGATTGTCTGTTATTCAGAGGTAGGGTTTGTGTACTGATGAATTCAAAGCTTGTACAAAAAAATTTGCACGAAGCACATAATGGTATTATGTCTGTTCATCGAGGGAGTAATAAAATGTACAATGATTTGAAAAAGATGTATTAGTGGTCAGGAATGAAACATGATATTTCTAAATTTGTATCTAGATGTTTGATATGTCAGCAAGTTAAAGTTGAACATCAGGTACCTTCTGAACTATTACAACCAGTCACGAAATCGGAATGGAAATGGTATAGAGTTACAATGGATTTTGTATCACGGTTACCCCTATTTTCAAAAAGGAAAGATGCCATTTGGGTAATCGTTGACCAATTGAAAAATTTTGCACATTTCATTCCTGTACGTATGGATTTCTCCCGGATAAATTAGCAGAATTATATGTTTCTAAAATTGTCAGGATGCATGGAGTGCCAGTCTCCATTATTTCCAATAGAGATCCACGGTTCACATCCCGATTCTGGAATAAGTTACAAGAGGTTCTGGGTACGCAATTACATTTCAGTACTGCATTTCACCCTTAGATCTATGATCAGTCAAAAGTGTGATTCAGATTCTTGAATATATGCTTCGGTGCTGTGTACTAGAATTCGAAGGCAATTGGGAGAAATATTAGTCATTAGTCAAATTCGCATATAACAATAATTATCAGTCAAGCATTAAAATGGCACTGTACGAAGTTTTGTATAGTCGTGAATGTAGAACTCAATTGTATTGGACTAAGCTCAGTGAGAAAAAGATACATGGAGTTGATTTCATCCATGAGACTAAAGAAAATGTAAAGGTGATCCGAGATAGTTTAAAAGCAACTTCTGATCGTCAAAAATCTTATGCAGATCTTAAACGAAAAGAAATAGAATTTCAAGTTGATGACAAGGTATTTCTGAAAGCTTCACCTTAGAAGAAAGTTCTTCGGTTTGGCCATAAAGGAAAACTGAGTCTACAATTTATAGGGCCATATAAGATCACTGGAAGAATCGGATCTGTTGCGTACTGATTGGCACTATCGCCAGAACTTGACAGAATTCACTATGTTTTTCATGTGTCTATGTTACGACAGTATCGGTCAAATCCTTCACATGTTATCTCTCCAATAGAGGTTGAGATTTAGCCTGACATGACATACAGTGAGGAATCGATCAAAATTCTAGCACGTGGAAAATCAGAAGTTGATGAAATATGAAGTCGATCAAAATGTTTTTTATTTGTTTAGTCGATTCAAAATTCTAGCACGTGGATAGATCAAATACAGAGTTAGATCGTGGAAAAGAGAAAGTAACAAATTAGTAGCTTTTGTGTACACGAACTTGTTGAGGTAAGTTCGTGTAACTAAATTGTATAATTATATATTTGAATTGAATGTTATGTATGTGAATTGTGTAGTTGTCATGTATGAAAATTTATCACATATCCGACAATGTTTGGCAAGTATTAAGTCCCGTTTGAACAAATAAAATTCAATGGATACCGGGTTCCTGAATTGGTTATGATCCTGCATATGTTGCGGATACACCACAGCTCACAAGAGTGTCCCATTATTAGCTCTTATGAGCATCCTGATATTGGCTCCCACGAGCTTCCCGTTAATAGCTCTTATGAGCATCCTGATTGGTTGTGATCTTGCATGTGTTGTGGACACACTGTAGCTCTTATGAGCGTCCCGATATATGGCTCTTTAGAGCTTCCTGATTAAAGACTCTTTCATAAGCTTCTTGATTAATGGCTCTCTGGAGCTTCCTGATATTAGCTCATATGAGCTTCCCGTTTACGGCTCTTAGGAGCTTCCCTTTACATGGCTCACTTGAGCTTCTCGTTATATGGCTCGAAAGAGCTTTCCGATTACATACTCATATGGACATACATGAATATGAATTAACGGATTATCGTTTTGTACACTTGGTGTGTACCATCCGTGTATCCATCGAAATTTTAAATGATTCAACAGGCAAAGTTCTTGTATGAGACAACTTGAATTTGAGATTAATTATTACAGAAATATATTTTAAATACATGGATATAATTTATACATGTTTTATGGATACATAATGTGAAAAATACACGTATATGGAATTTTGATTAATGTTGAGCTCATATATGTTGCTTGATGTTTATATGAAATACATGTCTAACATGTTTGATGAGGATATGTGCTAGGACTTTTAGAAAATTTGCTTTGAGTATGCTTTGAATTTTATTTTTAATGTGATTAAATGGTAAGTTAAATTCCATGTTATATGAACTTACTAAGCATTAAATGTTTACTCTGTTTTATTTTTCCTGTTTTATAGTAATTCTGAAGCTCGTTGGATTGGAAGCTTGGCGGAGATATCTCACACTATCCATCAGCTCATTTCGGTATATATAACAAACTAAATTTTGGTTATAATGGCATGTATAGGCTAAATTGGGCCAATGATGGCATGTATGTGTTTGGTTGTATCTAGCCATTGGAATGGCTTGAGATGGACATGCTTTGATATGTATATAAGACCTTAACATGTTTGATGTGTGCTTGAAATGGTTGGATGATGGAAGCACATAGGCATATTGATGAATAGTTTGGGATAGCATAATTAGTAAAAATATGCATATTATGTGTGTATGGTTATTTTGGTAAGCTTGGATACTTGAACATATATGATGTATAAAGCTTGATTTTGGCTTGAATTGAAAGTCTTGTTATGGCTCATAAGTGTCCAAATTGATATGTTTAGGTTGAAATAAAAAATGAGTGAGAAATATGGCTTGAAATTAGCCTATTTTCGTCCACACGGGCAGAGACACGAGTGTGTTTCTTAACTGTGTGTGACACACGGCCTAACACATGGGTGTGTGGTTTGGCTGTGTGTCCCATGCGTCTTTAAAATTTACAAAACTAAATGCTCAAAATTTTCACACGGCCTGGTACACGGGCGTGTGATTTGGCCGTGTGACCCCTGCACCTATTTAACGCAAGTTAGTATGCTCATATGGCCTAGCACACAGGTGTGTGGCTTAGCCGTGTGACCCAAGTCAAAGAGCACCCTAATTTGGACACAGGTTGGGACACAACTGTGTGTCCCTATTTCGAATGCCCACATGGCCTGAAACACGAGCGTGCTTGTTAACCGTGTGAGACACACGGGTGTGTGTCCCCTGCATCTTGGAAAATTTTTTATATTTTCCAAAAAATAATATCTTTTAAGTACCCGATTTAGTCCCAACTTGTTTCTAACATGTATTTTGGGCCTAGAGGGCTCATATAAGGGACAATATGAATGATTATGATTATTTTCTGACTGGAATATTAAATGATATAAAATGTCTGTATTTGACTTGTAAATTTTGGTAGTGCTCTGTAACCCTGTTTCAGTGACAGATATGGGTTAGGGGTGTTACAGGTATACCAAACAAACTTGAAGATATCCAACTATTGTTAAATCAATGATCAGAAGTCAAGATTAGTTTTTAAAATTTTCAATTATATAATATTTACGTAAGGATTTGAAATTTAATATTAGGTACATAATAAAATTTATAATTTCGTACTGTAGTTTGAATGGATGCAATACTTTGATCCGAGAATTCAAGAATGCATCCCAATCGAATTTTTGGCGAATCACAATATCTGGCATGTGCCATTGATAGCTTTTGTAATGGTCAAGATGCACGAATCTAATCGAGTGATGTGCTAGTTTGGGTTTAGGCAAAGTATTTCGCCGTCACCCTATGAGCTCGATAAACTTTACAAGATCAACTTACGGGGGAGAACTGATGAAGATTAGCCTAAATTCCATGCAAAATATATCTACATTTGGGAACATAGGTACGATTTCAAACCTATACGCGAACTAATTCTCCCACCATATTTGGCGACCTCTCTGGATTACATGGCATGGTTTAGACTTCACAATAAGCCATATCTACTTCTAGAGGAGAAAAGGAGTAGGCAATGTCATCATAAAAGGCCAAGATAACCTCTATTATAACATTTCCATTATATCAATGCGAATCGAGTATCGCCTTGACCTCCATGTCACTTGTGAGCTCAAATATATCATATCTTACAAGGTTCAATGACGTTAGATATCTATATTTCAAGCTCAAAATTCTTCTCCAGCTTGAAGTCAACACTTTCCTCTTAATTTTTGATTGAAGCTCATGCAATTTTATGCTCCAGTTGAAAGTCAATTTTGTAGATTAGGCTGATACAAAAATAACCTTAGTTTCAGGGTTACAAATTTGATCGTCGTAATAAATAATGGCTCTAATTTGTCTACTCATCTTCAACCAAATAACCTATTTCACACATTTAAAACCAAAACATTATATAGAAAAATGAGTACACATCATCCAAGTTCAAACAATGACTCTTACTTGAACAAATTTACTTTATTAGGTTGATTTTTGAAATTCAAATTTTTAACATAAACAATGTTCTCCTTATAAAAACAAACTACTCGAAATATCAGTATGGAACTTCTACACAGAATGTATTCATTTTATAGGAAATACTACCCCCGAATATCAAACATAACTTCAAAATGTTGGAAAATATTGGACATGACAAGTCTAAAAAGCGCTTCTAACAAGAAGTGTGTTCCTGAAAAGTTTGAATAGTTTTTAAAAAATGCTTATTGTTAGAAGTGTTTTTCAAAAAAATTTGAGATCTAATGTCTGAATCTTATTCGAGATTCTCAAGCTCGAGAATCTCAAGTTTAGGGTTTGGGTTGGGGAGATATTTTTTTCTCACACCTTTTCAACCCTAACCCTAACAAGAAATCTTTTGAAAAAAAATTAAAACTCGGGAATCCCGAAATAATTTTCAAACATCTCATCCTGGGAATCCCGAAAAATTATAGGCTCCCACATAATTTGTTTTTCTTTTAGATTCCCCCTTCTAATTAATTATATAAAGGAGGTTTTGCTCCCCCTATTCCATCAACTCTTTTGCCTATTGTCCCTTAGAATTTTTTTTAAATTGTTTAGTGTTGAAATTTTTGGAGGGAAAGTTTGTTTCTGTTGGAGTTTTAGGGAGACATTTTGATAATTTTATGGTATGTTTGAGTTCAAGGTGATACGGTAGTGCTCGGTGACCTAAACATTTCATTTGTCATGTAGGGAGTGCACCATCACCTTAGAAGATGTTGCATTGCAACTTGAGCTCCCAATTCACGGTGATTATATAGTCAGGGGTTGAAGTATAATTAGGACGCCCAGTTGACGATGGTTATACAATCAAGGGTTCGAGTATAACTTGGGCCCCTAGTTGACGGCGATTATAAGGTCAAGGGTTCAAGTTTAATGCCACCAGAAGAGGTTGCTTTATAAACCCTACACATAAGTTTGAGATCATATCATAGGAAAAAATGGTCTTTTCCAGTATAATAAACTTATTCTTTTTCTCTATCTCCATTAAAGTAGTATCCTTAACCTCATTGTCTGAAACCTATGACAAAGTTGGGGGCAAAAAGACTTTTAAGGGAAGGAGTGACTGTGACGATGGAGAAAAGCTGAAACACAACTCGAGGTGAAAACGATTTCTATGATTAAAGAACTCATTAATAACTACAACCACTACTGTCCTGACTCAAGTTTTAGCTTTTTTTCCACCATCATAATCACTTCCCCAGAAAGTCTTCTTGCCCCTAACTCTATCACAGGTTCTTGACAATGAGGTTAAGAATACTACTTTGATGGAGATGGAGAAAAAGAATAAGTTGATTATATAGAAAAATATCTTTTTTTCCCTATGATTATGATCTCAAACTTATGTATGAGGTTTTTAAAGCATCCTCTTTTGGTAACATGAAACTTGAACTCGTGACTGCATAACCACCGTCAATCGGGGGGCCGAGTCATACTTGAATCCGTGATTGCATAACCACTGTCAACTAGGGGATCGAGTTATACTTGAACTCGTAACCGCATAACCACCATCAATTGGGCGCCCTCTTTATGCTTCAACCTGTGACCATATAATCACCGTGAATTGGGAGCCCAAGTTGCAATGTGACATCTTTTAAGGTGATAATACACTCCCCACACGACAAATGAAATGTGTGGGTCTCCGAGTGTCATCACATCACCATGATCTCAAACATACCTTAAAATTATCACAATGTCTCCCTAAAATACAAACAAAAATAAATTTTTCTCCTTAAATTTCCGACACCCAACAAAATAAATTAATTTTTGGAAGGAAGAAAATGCCTCCTGCAAGAAGCATTTTTTATTTCTCTGTAACACCCCAAACCCGGTCTAGACGTTACGGCCGAATCCGGCTTGTCACACTGAAGCGTTACTGTAAAAGTCATGTTTTATCAAAAATCTTTCTTAGTGTTTAAAGAGTATTTTCGTTATAGATTAAAGTGAATAGAAGCTATGCACCAGGTAGGATGCCAGAAAAGAGGAGGTGAGTCTATTAGACTGCTTAAGTACCAAGCTCTCCATGGATCCACTCCTAGACATGCACACAACCATTGCCACACTTTAACCGAGTGGTTGTTCAAGAAAACCATTTCGTTTTAAACCATTTGAAAACACTTATTAATTTTGAGAACGCTTTCGTTGCGGAAGCTTTGTCTTGATTCGCGATGTTTTAAAATCAGGTAATCTTTTTAAAACGCGCCCTAGAGCTATTCAATTCCAAACATTTAAAACAATATCATAACTAAGCTAACAAAACATATTAAAAGCAATTAAAAATAATTAAAGCGGCCTTATTATATATTAAAAACCCGAAAACATAAAGGAAATAATCTCAAATAAAAGTGAAGGCATTAACACTTATTTTAAATAGTCCACATGGCCACTCTCTGATCCCTCCAAACTCCAAGTCCACCGATCTAAGGCTCACCGCAAAGATGGGAAAAAGGGGTGAGTTTGGAAAACTCGATGTGTAAAGTATCCCAACCAGAGCCCAAATCGGTTCAAGCTTTACCGGGCCTAAGCCCTATTCGTAAATCGATGTTAACTGGGTCTTAGCCCATATCAATATTAATGGGCCATAGCCCTTACGATGTCGAGTATATTGGGCCTAGCCCATATCAAGATGTCTGGGCCAGTGCCTATATTACAAGTCGAGATATATTGGGCATTGCCCATATTAACACAATTGAGCCCATTTCAATACAATCTTATATGATTAATGCATGATAAACCCATCCAACCCCGCACTTGCCTCCGTCCATCCCTACACTTCTGTGGGATTAAATCACCCACGCCATCCCTACACTTACGATTATTGCAAGCACCGTTGCGGCACTACTAACTATAATCCGCACAAAGTCGCTTATATCGTAATATATGCGACGACCACGAGCGGGTTCTTCCTCCATAACATAACCCAGATCCCATGCAACAGATATACATGTCATGGCATACAAAAAACAGAATTAGAATATCATGCATTTCAGTCAAATTAACCCTAGGGGTATAACGGTCATTTTACCCCTAGGGGTAAAACGGTAATTTTCATACTTAGGGGTAGTTTAATAAAATTTACTATTCTAGATTTTACATACATATTCTAACCATCAACACATTAACAGAAGCACTTACCGAGCGTTTTTACCGAATTGGGCCCATTGGCCCACTAACCCGTTTTCGGCCCATTAACCCCAAATATACCGAAGTGCACGAAATTGCGCACTCTGCAATCATACTGCTTGCGATTACCAAAAATTAACAACCAAACTACCTCACGAGCGCTCGCACGCTCGTAAGTTCACAAATGCTTTTCGACTTTTCGGCTTTTCGACTTTTCGGCTTTTGCCAATCTAGTCTATGAGTGGGTGTCGTTTACACACCTAATTTAGAACGGTACGTTGGCGAGATCCACACACATGAACTTCCTACAATTGGATTACTACCACGTCAATCTAAATATCGAAAACAAACTACGTATTTAACCCCTTACCATACTCGGCCAACACAGCCTTAGATCCTAGAGTTCTTTACCTTTTGCCGAAATATGGGTTAGATCTGATGAGCCAACCGAATTAGTCTTCAAGCCCTTTGTTTTACGTCCCCCTTGCTCATGCTAACGCACTAGTTCCTTCAGCCAACGATTCCACTTTAGTTCTTATTCGATTCTGATGTAGATCTAACCCTCAAACCCTAGCAGAAGTCGGCCCTTTTCTGGTCTAAAGATTCGGCTATGCCCCTAAAACTATGGGGTTTTTGGCTTTTTGAAATAGTGAAGAAGATGAGATATGAGAGTTTTGTGGAGGCTTTGTCGATAGAACTTTAGGGTTTAGAAGAAGAAAGAATCGGCCACAAGATAGAGAAGAATCAGAGGGTTTGGCTAGGAGAAATCGGCACAGAAGAGATATAGGTTTTCGGGATTTCAGCTTTTATGGCAATCGACTATAAGGCTTAAAAAAATTGATAAGAGATGGAGATGAGCAGAATGGTAGGAAGATTCGGCTATAGAGGAAAAGAAGAAGACGAAAAGAAGTAGATGAAGAGAGGAGAAAAGAAAAGAAAAGAAAAGGAAATAGAAGAAGAAAAACTGAATCCTAATGGCCAAAATATACGGCACTTATTAGCTATGGCCGAGTGAGTGTATTTCGGGGCATAGAAATTCTTCCTAAATTCCAATTCCCCGAATTGCTCCTTGATTTTTGGCCAAACTCTTGACCGATCAGCCCACCGTTTGACCGCTTCAGCATGCTGCCAAGAGTCCTGATCAGACTCCAACTCCTTCCCCACGCATACAACAAAAATCCCAACCTTGCGTGTGCGAGATGAAGCTCAAACCCCAAACCTTTGTCCGCCTTGCGCCCTTGCGCCTTCACCCGAGCTGCTGGCCACTGCACCACGCTTTCTCCTTTATTAATATATGGTTACAATTAATTATAATCATTACCTGCTTCAGTTCTGGCCCGCTTTAAAAATAAAACGGAATTTTCCCACGCAAGGACTCGAACCCGTGCCCTTGTGGAACTCTTAGCACCCTATTGCCACTGCGCCACAAGCATCCGTGTAGCATAACTCGGTCGCAACTATTCTTAAATCTTATTTTAGTGCGATCTGGCTTCTAAAATAAAAACAAGCCTTTGCGTGCGCCAACCGTCGAACCTAGGCACTATACCACACTCCCAGCGCCTCTGCCACTAGACCAAACTTCCCTTTGTGTTACCTTTTAACCCCAACTATATATAAGGCTTCCCTGCGTAGTTCTCTGATATAAAGAAAAATAAAACACTTTTGCACATGCTGGGAGTCGAACCCCAGTAACCACTGGGCCAGGTACGCTTCTTCATGCCCAATCTTGCCCAATTTATTTTATAAGCCTTATGCCCAGATTCCCTCTATGAGGCAAAAATTAAAACAATTTTTTTCCTAGAGTTTAAACACCAAAACAACAATACTTTTATAAATATATATATTTTCCTATCTAATAATTATAATTATAATAATAATAATTTTATAAATATATCTAATAATAAAAATTTTAAATATCAATAATACAATAAATAATAAAAATTGTCATAAAAATTTTTCAAACATACATACAGTAATATTTTTCTAATAATAAAAATTTTATCTCATAATACTAATTAAAATTTCATAAAAATTTAAAATATCCGTAATAATAAATACAGTAAAAATTTTCTAGTAGTAATTTAATTCAAAAAAATTTTCTTAAACGATAATATTTAAAACTTCTTAATTATTCAGGTTTTCTTCTATCCGAATCCCAGACTCAAAGCCCAACTCTTCTAGGCCCAAAAATAGGGGCGTTACATTCTCTCTCCAAAATCGACCAATTTCCCTAAATTTGGGAAAAATAATCTAAATCTCTAATTGTTTCTCTCTCCAAAATCGGCCAATTTCCCTACATTTATTAGTTGAGACACATGTCACGCAATTATAGGTGGAGCACAAAAGGGATAGGGAGAGGAGGTAGAGGAATTTTATTCACTATTAAAAATCCTATCACACGCATAATCATAGATTTAAAATGCAGATGCATGTTTAAAAGTAACATATAATAAACAATGAAACGTATGGTTTGAAACTAATTAATCATAATAACACATGAAATATATACGATATTAAAATAAAAAATTAGATTAAATTATGAATAAAATGAAATTTAAACACATAAATACCTTAGATAAATAATACTAAATGCACTACAATTATTTATCATGATTTTGTCATCAATTATGAGTTAGAGTCAAATTGACTTGTGACACCAACTTAATGAACAACATTATTAATATTTAAGATATACAATTGATGGAGATAATAAATTGTGTATATTAAATAAAAATGTATAAAATATATCAAAGTTGTTATGAATATCTTATTAAGTGGATGTCCATCATGATAAAGATAAAGTTTTGATTTACTTAGATCTCTACTTCTTTTATACTTCTTATGCCTATAAATAGAGACTCTGATGAAGCATTGTAATCATCCCCTTTGATCAATAAAGTACATTCTCTATTGGTTTCATATTTTCTTTGTTCTTTATTCTCTCCATCTCTCTTTATTTTATAACACGTTATCAGCACGATGATTCTCTATTTTTTTTCAAAATCTTTCAAAGTCTTCCCACATATCAAATTCTTTTTCACCTTAAACTTTCACCCTTAAAACTTCATCTTCGAGATGTTAAAAGATTCAATCTCAGAATGGATTACGGTTCTTATTCCTGATCTTTGATTTATTGTACAAGCATGGGTAAAGTATAGATTTGGTAAGAAACTTTTATATTTCAATCATATTTTCTTTTTTCAATTAAGGTATGACTACTATTAATTTTTATTTGACATAAATTTCACATTCTGATGGTATTTTATTTTGGCCTTTCTAGCTTAATTTTTTTTATGTAAAAGATATAATTGTTGATTAGATATAATTGTTATTAATATGGTATGTTTTCTCTATTTTTTTTTATAAATCATTCTTTTTGAAGTTTTTTTTTAAATTAAGTGATATTATGTATAATATTTAGATGTTTAAAATTTTGATTATTAAATTCTTATTATTAAATATTTTTGAAATTTTATTAAAATTATGGTGGAAAGTGTTATTAACCTATTATTGTTGATTAAAGGGAAATTTGAAAGGGTCTATTGAGTCTTATTAACTAACTAATGTTGAATGATTGTATGATATCTTTTAAAGTGAACTTATAAATATTTTATTAGAGCAAGATAATATTTTATAATATATATGTGGTATTGAAATTTGGTACAATGTGTATCGGAAAATTTTCAAACGTCATACACCAAAATTTTGATCGTTTATTAAATGATTTTTACTATTAGATTATAAGTGTTATTACAAAAACAAAGTTGTTTTACTACTTGTAATAGTGCTCGTGATAATAGTCAAGGTGATGACGATGATGTTAAAGATCTTCAGGTATATTTTACTATATTTTATTTATTATATCATATTTATTATAATTAGAGAATAATCATGACAACATGAATGGATAGATTCTGATTTAAAATCTGCGTATGTTTACAATGGTGATTATGAAATAAAAATTAATAGAGGTGTTTAGAAGTCTATCCTACTAGATTTATTGCATTCTCTGAAGTGAATGCAAATATAAAAATAAAATGAAAGATATATAGACAGTTAAAAGTGGAACATAATAATAAATAAAAGAACAATGAGAATTCTCAAGATTACTTTTCAAAAGGTAAATATAACTTATGTTATCAATGTGATATAAAAGATTATTGGCCACATATGTGACATATGCCCAAATATTTTATTTTTGTTAATATTCTTTGAGGAAGGATATGAAAATGAAGTAATGAATTTTATCATTACATATAAAAAGTATTTATTTTATTTGGTACTGAAACAAGTAAATATTATTCAAATATTTGATAGTACAAAATTAGTTGAATGCTACAGAAGTACTAATATATCAATATCTAAAAAGCACAAAATTTGTGATGGTTAATGCATTATTTTTAAGATATAATTGTAATGGATCTCATATTGAGATTGTGAATGAGGAAAATATTATATTTCATATGATTGAAAAAAAGAGATTGGGTTATTAATTTATATTTATTTTATAATCTTTGTGATATTCTTTTGCCATCATCCTTATAAAGGGTTGAAAGTAAAATATTTGACTGTGAAAGATCTACTTATGAGCAATAGAATATGATAATTCTATCTAAAGCTCGTTATGGTTGGATGCACATGAAGTTATAAGTTTTTAAAAACTGTGAGTATAACTCTACAATATTCAGAATAAGTTCTCATTAAAATTATGTGGAAAAATATTACTGATGAGAACTTGTAAAAGAGAAAACTTATGTATGAAAAGTCATTGGTTATGTACTTGTTGTACACCTGGAAAATAAGATCCACTCTAAAAGTTTGCTATTAATAGATTTTTGGGCATTTGAAGATCTTGGCATATTCCCTTAAATGAATATTGCATATAATTATTTGAAAATTATATTTATTGACTTAGTAGCATTATAGACTTCATATTGATTTAGACATTTCTAGTAGTAAATGTCACAATAGTACTTATATGTGGATACAAATTAAAATGAATGATAATAAATTATCAATTTGTTACAATTTAGTACAATTGAAACACTTGTTAAAGTAAACCAAAAGTTTACTAATACAAATGTATTTACTACTTGGCATGACCAATTAGACCATCTTGGATCATATATAATACGAAAATTAATTGAGAATTTATATGGACATTCATTAAAGAACTAGAAGATTCTTTAATTTAAAAAATTCTTATATGTTGCTAGTTCTCAATAAAAATTGATTTTTAGAAACTCACTAGCTAAAGCTGAGATTTAATGTCTTGCATTTCTGAAATGAATATGGGCTCATTCATCCACCATGTGGATGGTTTTGAAATTATATGATTTTGGTAGATGCATCTACAAAATAATCACATGCATTATCAACTCATCACATGCGTTATCAACTCGCAACCTGTCGTTTGTGAGATTACTTGTTTAAATAATTAATTTTAGATTATGAAATTAAAACAATTCATTTTGCTAATGTTGGTGAGTTTACATTCCAAGTTTTCAATGATTATTGCATGTCAATTGGGATAAAAGTTGAACATCCTATAGCTCATGTTCACACACAAAATGATTTAGCTGAATTGTTTATCAAATGCCTCCAACTAATAGCTAAATTATTACTTATGAGAACAAAACTTTCTATTTCAGCATGAGATTGTATTGATTTACATGTTGTACTCATCAAGCCAATAAATTATAAATACTCCTCATTACAATTGATTTTTGGTCAAGAGCCAAATATTTCCCATCTTACAATTTTTGGATATGCGGTATATGTTCCAACTGCTCCACCACAACGCACAAATATGGGTGATCATAAGAGATTGGAAATCTATATTTATATGAGTCTCCTTATAATATTTTTGAGCTATTAATTCGATATTTAGTTATGACTAGGGGTGAGCGTTCGATCGAATCGAATCGAACGAAAAAATTTTGAGTTAATCGAGTTGACGAATCATATTTTATCATCCTAATTTGATTTGTAATTTTCTCGAATCAAGTCAAGTAAGATGGAATTCGAATCGAATCGAATCGAATATATTTGTTCGAGTTAAATTTTAAAAAACAATTTTAGGTCTTTGTAACCACTGTCACCCATCGTAATAAAATTTGTCCACCTTAATTAAAATTTTTATTAACTTTCATCACCTCATAATTTATTTATTAATCTTTTATATACGGGTTAGCTTCTTTGCTTGCTTAGTTGTTTCAATTATCTTCAGATTCTTGTCACTATGTATTTTGGAATTAAAAAATATATTAAATGTAAAAATATGATTTTTTAATAAAAGTTATTTTAAAGATAAAATGTGAAATTGATACCAAATAAAATTTTAACATGAATATTTAATGGCATAATTAATAATTCAATTTTAATATAATTATTCAATATGACTAAACAATTCAATAATATAAATAATATAAAATGTGAAATTTAATTTAATAATATAAATAGTAAATATAAATAAAATTAATACTATTTATGTTTAGTGACTTTTTTTGGATAATTTTAATTTTTTATTTGAGAGTAAAGGGTGAAAAGTAAAAATCTAGGGGGAAAATAAATAATTTTGGGAGATAAAAGTTTGAGGGAAAGTAAATAGGGGAGAGTAAAATTTTGGAGGGAAAATATTAAAAAAAATTGGGGGGGATGGATTTAGGTAGATGGGAGGTGAGATTGGAAGGAAGTAAAAATTTTAGGAGGAAAGTGTGAGGGAGTAAAAATTATGGGGAAAATAAAAAAGTTTTGAGGGTTTTGGGGAGTAAAATTTTGAGAAAAAGTAAATTGGAGAGTAAAATTTTGGTGGGAAATAGATTTTGGGTAGATTAGGGGGTTGGGATGGAAGAGGAGTAAAAGTTTTGGGGGGAAAGTGGGAAGGAGTAAAAGTTTTGAGGGAAAAGTAAAAAAGTTTGGGAGTTTGGGATAAAAATGTAAAATATTATAGTTTGATATTCAAATTATTCGAATTATTCGAATTATTCGAGTTATTCGAATTTGAAAACTCAACTCGATTCGAACTCGAAATTCGAAAAAGAAAATTCGAATTGACTCGATTAACTTGAATAACTCGATTCGTTTAACTCGAAATTCAAATTTTTTTTCGATTTTTTCGAGTCAAATCGAGTTTTGCTCACCCCTAGTTATGACATGAGTTATCAGTTTTCCCAACATTAGGGGGAGAGAATAAAAAGCTAGATCAATAAAGTACTTGAAATGAATTACCAATGTCTAAGATCCTTGTACAAAGCAATGTGAACTAGAAGTTCAACATATGATTCATTTTGCAAATCAACTGCCATATTTATTAAATCTTACATACCAGCTGAAAATGCTCCAATACGAATTGATGTCCTAATATGGTAAACTACTAATGCAAAAGAAAATAATTCATGCATGAAGCGTAGAAGACCGGTCAGTTCCAAAGATAAAAATCCTCGTAAAATTAAAGGAGCAAACATTCAAGATGATCATATAGTGGAGCCGGGGGTTCTTGAAGAGACCTATAACATAACTAATTATAAAACTTAAGAAGAGATTTAGGTACCTAAAAGTGAAAATGAAAATGATAAAAATAAAAGATCTCGATAAGTTATGTCAATACGAGAAAAAGATGGAATTGAAAAAAATATATAGTTGTCGACAACAATTTTGCTTATAATATTGCTATTGAAATAATAAAAGAAAATGAGAATCTTGAGTCTAAATCTACTAAGGAATGTAAAATTAGAAAAGATTGGCTAAAATAGAAAGATGCAATTCAAGCAGAATTGAATTCACTTTCTAAACGTGAAGTTTTTAGACTTGTAGTCCAAACACCTAAAGGTGTAAAAGCCAGTAGGATATAAATGGGTATTTGTGTGAAAATTAAATGAAATTGATGAAGTCATAAGATATAAAGCTCGTCTTGTAGCACAAGGATTTTCACAAAGGCCTGACATTTATTATGAAGAGACATATTCTACTATAATGGATGCAATCACGTTTAGATAACTTATTAGTCTGGCAGTACGTGAAAAACTTGACATGCATCTAATGGGTGTTGGTACATCCTATTTATATGGTACACTTGATAGTGAAATTTATATGAAAATCCCTGAAGGATTTAAAATCCCAAAAAGATATAAAGTTTCTTGAGAAAATTATTCGATCAAATTAAAGAAAAGTTTATATGGAGTAAAACAATCTAGACGTATGTGGTACTATCATCTTAATGAATACTTGTTAAAAGAGGGTTACAAAAACTATCCAATTTGTCTATGTGCCTTTATAAAAAGGTTTGGATCAGATTTTATAATAATTGTTGTTTATGATGATGATCTAAATATTTTTGGAACTCCTAAAGAGCTTCAAAATACGATAAATTGTTTAAAGAAAGAATTTGAGAAGAAAGATATTGGAAAAACAAAGTTTTATCTTGAATTACAAATTAAGCATTTAAAAGATGAAATTCATATTCATTAATCAACATATATGGAAAAGATATTAAGGAAATTTTACATGGATAAAGCACACCCATTAAGTACTTCAATGGTTGTACGATTGTTAGATGTGAATAAAGATCAATTTCTTCCTTGCGAGAATGATGAAGAGTTTCTTAGTCCTGAAGTACCATATCTAAGTGCCATAAGGCATTGATGTATCTTACGAATAACACAAGACCTGATATAGCTTTCACTGTAAACTTGCTAGCAAGATTTAGTTTTTCTCCAACATGTAGACATTGGAATAGAATTAAACATATATTTAGATATTTCAGATAGACCATTGATATGGAGTTATTTTATTCAAATAATTTAAAATCCCTATTAGTTGACTATGCTGATGATGGATACTTATTAGATCCACATAAAGGTCGATCTCAAATAAGATATTTATTTACATGTGAGGGTACTGTCATATCATAGCATTCAACAAAGCAAACATTACTTACCGCTTCTTTAATCATGCAGAAATAATTGCAATGCATGAGGCAGGTCGAGAGTGTGTTTGGCTAAGGTGATTGACCCAACATATCCAGAAGATATGTAATTTGGCTTTACAAGAAAAGATGTCAACTATCTTATATGAAGATACTGTAGCATGTATAGCTCAATTGAAGGGTGGTTAAATCAAAGGTGATAGAACAAAACATATTTCACCAAAATTATTCTTCACCCATGATCTTGAGAAATAAGGTGATATAAATGTTCAACAAATTCGTTCTAGTGAGAATTTAACAGATCTTTTTACTAAGGCATTGCCAACTTTAACATTTGAAAGACTACTACGCAAGATTGGAATGCGTTGACTCAAAGATGTAATGTAATGTTGCCATCAGAGGGAGTTTAAAAACAAGTTGTACTCTTTTCCTTTAATCAATGTTTTGTCCCATTGAGTTTTGTTGGTAAAGGTTTTTAACGAGGCAACTTGTAATAGAAGATTTTGTACTTTTTTTCTTTCATTAGTTTTTTTATTCCACAGGATTTTTCCTAATAAGGCTTTAACGAGGCATATTATCTACCAATGGACATCCAATGGGGAGTGTTATGAATATCTTATTAAGTGGAGGTCCATCAGATAAAGATAAAATTTTGATATATTTTAAATTCTAATAGTTATTAGAATTAGATCTCTACTTCTTTTATACTTCTTATGCCTATAAATAGAGACTCTGATAAACCATTATAATCATTTCCTTTGATCAATAAAGTATATTATCTATTGCTTTTATATTTTATTTGTTCTTTATTCTCTCCATCTCTCTTTATTTTATAACAAAAATGAAGTTTTGATTGAATGACAAATTTAAGGTTCTAAAAAGTAAGCTAATTGATGCAAATTCAAATCTCACTATATATATTTTAATTGGTTTTTGCTAAAATGAAAGGATTAGAATAACTATAATTGTTGTCTTTTTGGTTATTTAATTTTTTTAGTGCAAATTAAATAATCAAACCACCGTACCAACTGACGGTAGATGCCAACTTAGCCTGGTTTTTTCGATAGTAGGATTAATCCATTTCGTAAGGATAAATCAAAAACCACAACCAAACCTGACAACAACCATCGATATAAAAGACAATCATATTCAATGGCTAAGTAAATTTTTTAGTGCATCATCATGAAAATTGATCCATGAAATGCCAAAATGGTGGACTATTGGTAATATAAATGAGGATAAACTCAAATTCTTTCAATGCAATTTCATTACAAAACATTTACTTCAATGGTTTTGACACTGGTTTTTATGAGACATTTGATATACACACAGAAAGAAGAGGGGGGGGAGGGGAACTAACATTAGAACTTGAGACAAAGAACTGAAAAGGAAATGATGTTAATGATTATTTGGCAAGTCATGGCCCGATATTAGCAAGGCGGCATAGAGAAGTTCATTCCAGAAGTCTGGAACACCTGGGAGGCACCAATGGCTGCAATCCTGGAACATGCCGGGGGTCCTCGGGATCTCTAATGGTCGATAAATCGATGGATGCCCATCTTTTCTGTAAGCTGTCATCTTGGTGATATTGAGATAAAATACTGGTGTTTTCATTTCTGATATTACTGATTCCAGGATGCTCATCATCCATGGATATGGTGCCAAGCTGGTCTCATTTGATATAGGCTCTGTTTCACCATGACAGTTCCCACCTGTATCCCACTGCCCTTTCCTGAAACGCCATTGTTACCGAGATATGACCGTCCAAATACATGAATAAACATATCAAAAACATACCCGAGATCGGTGTCCGAGTAACAGATTAAAACCTTTTTTTTTTTTACCTGAAATGAGAAGAAGAGTATCCTGCAAAGAAGACCCTGGTGTGCTTTCTATCAATGTTGGAATCAACCCATTGTGCCCATGTTTTCAATGCCTTTGTAAATGCTTCTTTTACTTCCATTCTGTCATAGACATGGCTGCCTTCCTGGAAGTAATTTTTGCTGCGATTTTAACACCAAATGCTTATCAGAAACTTATGGTAATTCTAGAAATTGATGGAAAACAGAGAAAATGGTATACCCTTTGCCAGTTTTTTGGTGAGTCCACCAATGGCCAGTGTTGAAGACAATTATATCGGCATCACTGTACTTAGAACCCTGAATCATGTCAAGCCTCAGTGTCTCCCTCCTAATCTCACTTTTATCAGAGATTTTCCATTCTTGGACTAGGAATGGTGATTTGATGAAGTCTATTGTGCACTGGTAATCCTATAATCATTTCAGCAAAAAAAAAAACCCAAATTCTTGAGAAACAAACCAAAAAAAGAAAAACAGTTTTCATTGACTAAAATTGAAATTTGAAGAATGCTTTTTATTGACTCACTTGGAATCTGAGAGAAAAGAAACCTTGAGTCCTGTACTCATTCCTGGTGGAAACTTCAAAGAGACGTCTCTTATCTTTCAATGATTCTCTCAATGAACACACCAGTGATTCCCACATGTTCCTATTCAAAGAATCTCCCACGAAAACCAGCCTCTTCCTTCTCAACATTTCCAGCATTTTCCTCCCATTAAACCTACACGAATTCAACAATTAATAGAAACAAAGTGGTCGAGGATTGTAAAGTGCTCGATAAAAATATTGAACGAAATTCTCAAGTTGTAGACCTTGGAATTTGACAATCAAAAGGCTTCCATCGGTATCTAACGTAACTGAAATCGACCCGGCCGTTCTTGAAGCAGTTGAAAGAATCATCAACGTAGGGGCAAGACCCTGGTATATAAGCAGGGCGAGAATCATCCAAGACCCAGTTGCCATTAAAAATGTCGCAAGAACTAAGGTCTTTAATCACATCGTTCCCGTCTTCGAGAGAATTCCCAGGAGTTCTTTCAACTGCGGTGACCGAAGAAAGAGTGCAGTTGCTCCGAACGTCGGAGACAATGCAGGTGTTGGAAGAAGAAACGGAGGTGAAGGAGGAGATGTAGTCGGCGGCAAATCGAAGGCGAGTTGCTAATGCCAAGGCTAACGCGTTCGGGGAACGCTCGTTGAAAGACGTTGAAAGGAAGAAGAGGGAAAGAAGGAGCAAGAACATGTAGAAAATATGGGTTCTTGATCGCCATAGAAGACATGGGGCGGTTCTTGAGAATTGCATCAAAATGGAGATCATGGTCTTGAAAGATGCCATTAATGGGGGAAACGGTAGTTTTTTTTTTTTACAAGAAAAATAGAGGGATGTTTTGGCACAATGTGGAGGGAATAGTAGTTTTTTTTTTCTTCTTTTTACTTTAAAAAAAGTTTTAACTCCATAACATTAATACTTTTTTTTTTTTTTTTAATCTTAGAATCTCAAGCATCAAAATTTTCTGGTTGATTTCAGAATCTCACAGGTTTTCTTGTCATTAGTTTCCAGGTTTATAGTTGCATGGTTCACACCAAGGGCCAAAAGCCACTCTTTATAATTTGGTCTGATTTAATCTCTTTACTATGCATATTATTATTATTAGGTCTGAAATGATGACAAGATTTAACAACGAGTTGAGGTATAAATTTATTGACAGACTTCTATTTAATCTTAATAAGATCTCTTGATCCCATCTCTGAGTTAATAAAGCATTGGAACGGATGTATCAGACAACCTTATTTTTTAGTGAAAGCAGTAAATAAATTACATATAAATATATATATATATATATGTATATGACTTTGAAACAGAGTAATTGAAAGCAGAGAAAGGAAATCCTTGAGCTCTGTAGATTATAGATAATTAAACATGTCAAAGGAATGGGGTGAGCCCTATAATAATGGACCCAACCCCAAACAAAATGCTAGTGGCTGCCTTGTTTGAACCGCTTTCCTCAGCTTCAAGGTGCTCTTCAACGTCGAAATTACCTGCATTAAACACATACAAGATTATAGATTATTATTATTATTTATCGCATCTGCGACTGAAAAATGTTTTCAACACCAAAAAAGAGCTACCTCTTTCAGGACCATAGCTACATCCAGCCCTAATTGTGTCTCTGATATCGTGAATGGTTGCCTTGTTGTAGAACACAAAGTTTTTCATGATGTTCTCTATACAGTTGAGAACAAAGTGGGTCTCTGAGAGGCAAGGTCCACTGCAATATTCGTCGGTGTATTCAGGTGGGACGTCTAGATTTCCGCTTGCACTCAATCTGCTAGATTCTTCACAGCTGCTATAAATCTGAAAGAAAGGGGAAAAAATCAAAATATGAACAAACAAAACAATTCCGTCTAATTATGATTTTAGTCCATCTACTATGTTGAAATTTGGATTTAATTCTTTTACTTTATTTTTTTTTATCTTAACCTCATTTGATCCCTCAATTTTTATATTTTTTTAGTAAATTCAAATTGATAACATTATTAGTTGGTGCTATTAAATTCACCGCAGAGAAACTTAATGGAAGCCATGCGACCTTGGTCCCCAAAAATTTTAGAAAATTATTGTTAGGGCTTTGAAAAGTTTTAAAAATTTTAATTATACCTTCAGTTTTTTTTAAAAAAAAATTTTCATTAATCCTCTAAAAATGTTTTAAATATTAATTAGACCTTAATTTTTTTTAAAATTTTAGTGAAGCTCCTAAAACTTGATGTGACACTCTCCGACTATAAAATGATGACATTTTTCAATTTTAAAAAATTGTTGTTAGTGTTCAAGTAACATATAAATTTATTATTGGTTGCACATGATTAACTAGATTTTCATGTGGCCCTGATTAAGAATGAATCAAAGACATTTGTGCTAGGGGCCTAAATAAAATTAAAAATTCTTTAAGGGCAAAAGAGAACTTTTATATTAAAACACCTAGATTAAAATATAAATTTTAAAAAAGGGCAAAAAATTAATTTAACCATTTCAACCAAGGGGAGAGGCAAGGTCCTTCCAGCCCCCTTTGAGTCATCCTTGGTTTTGACTATATGGTCGAATAACTATAAATACTAAAATTAGCACCATCACTTTAATGGCAAGAACTAACGATGTTCTCAATTTGGACTTATAGATAATATTGTAAAATTAAACATAGAAAATTATTCCACACCGAAGTGGAAAGATCAAATTTTAAATTTCAGCATAGTTGAGGGACTAAAATCAAATTAGACCAAACAATTCCATCAATAGATATTTAAGAACATGAAAATCTTACATATTTATCATTGAAACATAGCAATGCCTTGGCGACAATTTGAGCTGGATCATCACCAACACTGCCTGTTTCAGGGAAATCTTCATCAGCCTTACACAAGTGGAACCAGAAAATAGACATGCATACTATGGTTACTGCTAAAACCCATGATTTCCCGACCGTATGCAAGGACGCCATTGTTGAAGCTTTAAAGACACTTTGAAGTAAATATAAGAGAAGGAAAGATGCATTTGAGCTTACTTATATATATATAGTGATTAACTATCATGCAGCAGCCTAGCACGTAATGTAAAACTGGTTTCTGTATATAAACATTGGCGAAAACGGTGTCGTTTTAATGTACTCGAAGTTCCACCTTTGACGAGTTTGGTAAATTTGATAGGAAAAAGAAAGGAAGCGTTTACGTTGGAGGAAGGCTAAAGACGTCATTAGGAATTGGAGCAGATGAGTGGAAGCCACCAACTTTTACTTATTCCAAATATCAAACCTAAAATCATACGTTGTTTATGATAACTTTTAGTGCAAGTCAAGGTTTCTTTTTATTTTAGAAAAAATTAATGGGTAATTAGTTTATATCCTAGACAAAGTCACGGATTTTTCAATGTCATTTTAAATTATTTTATACAATATGAAAACAAAAAGAATATACTTATATCAAACATATATATATACATATATACATATCTAACAATCACACAACATCATAAAATATGAATACCATAACATACAAGGGCGAAGCCAAAATGATTTTTTAGGGGGCAAATGAAATTTTAATTTTTTTATAGTCTATATCTTTATAATTTTTAAAGGATTAAATTGAATTTTTATAATTTTAAGGAGGCAAATTATAATTTTATGTTTACTAATTTAAAATTAAAAAAAAAAACTTAGGGGGCCTAAATAGAAAATTTTCATTTTAAGGGGCTGGGGCCCATGCCACCCCCCTAGAATTGCCTTTGATAACATAATAGCATTAGCAAGGGTATAACTTGAGGAGGCCAACTCATAAAATGGAAATTTGTTATTTTAGTCATTTTAAAAAAAATTAAGTTTGTTATAATAAAATTACATTTTACTAACAAATATTGGGTGCAATGATAAGAAACATTGTAATTCCAAGAAAGCACGTAAGCTTATACCTTGGAGATGACATTATTGAGAGGGATAGCCATGAACCTCAAACATGGAATGTGGAACGGATATGAAGGATACCCAAAAAATAATAAAATTACACTTTGGTTCCTTAAAATTTAAAATTAAATTTTGGTCCCTCCAAAAGTAGAATGTTTGTAATTTAATCTCTTGAAAAAAAATATAAAATTTTACATTAATACAATGATAAAATTACATTCTACATATCATACCCAACCTGCATATGATGCATCACTAATTCATTCGGCAACTCCCTAAAATCATCTTTCAATTTTGTGATCTCAACCTCCAATTCAAGAACTTGAAGCTCAAGCTGACAAGCCCTCTCCAAATAGGCATATTTGTTAGCTTTAATCTGAGCCACCTTGCCAAATCATTTCCTCCAATCAACAACTCTCCTTTTCTCCTTATTTAATTCTTCAAAGAGCTTTGAAATGGATTGCTTCAACTATATATTCTCCACCAATAATTTTTCATAAGAAAGCTTCGAGGCTTGGCCTGAAGATGGTTTTCCCTTATTCGAACGATAGCTCAAAGTTCCTCTTTTTTTTCCTCTCAAGGAGAACATGTAACACCTATAACATGTTTCTGTCACCAGATTAGGGTTCGGAGTATTACTGTACATTTTAGAACATTTAACAACAAGTAACATCAAGTTTATCAATTATTTAACAACATACATAAATAATTCAGATTGAAGTCAAACATACTTTAAATCGAGCCTACAAGGCCAAAAAAATAGTTTAGAAACAATTAAGGACCAATTTGAAACAATTCAAAAAGTTTGGAGAAAAACTAAAAATTTTTAAAACAGGGGTCACATGGCTGTGTGATAGAGCCCGGACCATATGGCTACTCCACACGCCCGTGTATGTAGACCATGTAACTCATTGTGCCCGTGTAATATAAGGTCACACGGCCGTGTGGTTAGGTCGTGTAACTCTCTGTGACAGTGTAGCTAAAGGTCACACGACCATGTTGTCAAACCATGTAACTCTCTGTGCTCGTGTGGACCAACATGCACCCAACACGCTAAGGGTACACACCCATGTAAGTTTGCCCGTCTGTGACACACAGCCGTGTGGCAACCCATGCCCCAGGCCGTGTGTGCCTAAAAATGACCCAAAACATGCCCATTTCACATCCAAAAACTTAGGTACCTAAACATACTCTTACACACATGTTTACAAAACCTTGGATTGCATTTTAAAACACTCAAATCAAGTTAAATAGTCAACCTAAGTACCTAACTGATGTGCCATCACTGACACCACATTTCAATCACATAATAAGCCACAATTCAAGTAAAACTTTCAAGTCAGAAGTATATATCACAACTCATAATAAAACTTACCATTTCATGCTCAATTAGCATCAACCACTCATGCCTTAACTAGAACTAAACATGCATACTTCAAATGTCTACTTAACACAACAACATTGCAAGCACATCAAACTTTATCACATATGTGTTTAAGACTATTACAAAACATTCACCAATTTTCCTATTACATGTCATATAAGCCAAAGTTTGTTTACAAAATCTACCAAGGACCCTCAGATAGTGTAATTCTTTAAGTTGATCCGATTGCTTGACTATCCACAAAATGTAATCTACAAGGAAGCAAAACAAGAATACAAGTAAGCTTTTATAAAGCTTGGTAAGCTCAATGGTTAAAACGATAAACCTTACCAAATAACATAATACATCAAATAATAAGATTACTAAACAGAGGTCCTGTCAACCACAGTTCACAACATGTGAGTAATTCTTGAACAATAATTGAATCAACTTTCGACATTTCAATAACATTTGAATATCACTAACACAGCCGATGAATGATATACGGACACGGTTAACCATCCAGAAACACACCAACCACTCAAACGAGCTAATCCAATCGAGAGCACACCTCGGCACTAAATACTTAGCCCGTAAGCTGACGTCCGCCTCCGGTAACACACCAGAAAACACTATAATATAACATAATAGTCCACAACGAATGCAGGACCTCTGTATATTGAGTGAACAAGAGATATACAAGATTCATCATCACCCCTCAAATTGATCTCTTACCGCACGCAAAAATAACCTATTGGCATGCCAATCATACTCTATCTTACGTTCATTTGGCTTAGGAGATATCAACAGTAATTAGTGCTTCAACAATCTATTAATTCAATTCTCTTTTTATGATATCAATACATTAACCAGCAATCAACAGAATAAGTTTTATCATATATATATATATATATATATATATATATACACACATATAACGTATTAGAATTAACCGAATAAACTTACCAGACTAAACTGCAGCAATAACGAATGTACAGGAGGCTATTCTGCAACTTTTTCTTTTCCTCGATTTTCAACTTGTTCTTGATCTAGAATAATAATTACATTCAAATTAACCAATACCAACAGCAAAATTAACTCATTTTATGCTAATAAGTCCTTTTATACATTTTTACAAAATTACCCCAAATATTTTACCTTTTATGCAATTTAGTCCCTAGGTCCAAAACTTGCAATTTAACCATTTCTAACCAACTAAGTTCAAACGAATTGTTTAATACTTCCCTACAGCCCATATTTGATGTTATCTCACATTAAGTCCTTGTAGTTTTATTACTTTAACATTTTAGTCCTTAAACATTAAAATTACTAAAAGTTACTTTACGAAATAGTTCTATTTAACAATCAAGCTTAATAATCTTCCATAAAACTTCAATAACATACTAAACTCATCAATATAATCCACAACATTTAACAATTTTACCAATTAGTCCCCGGATTAGCTAAATTAAGCTAATATGAGCTCAAAAACATAAAAATTACTAAAAACGGACAAGGTTTACTTACTAAATCAAAGAACCTTAGCTTGGTCGAAAGTGTTCTCTCCCTTGCTATGGTGTTTCAGCTAAATATGGTAAGTTGGAGGAGATGATACCTTTTAATTTTTTTATATTTTATTTTACTTAATTGATTTGTCAATTTACTAAATTAACCTTTAATTTCTAATAAAATTTCAACTTCAACTCACCTAAACCGTCCACTATCTTAACTAATGGTATAATTACCATTTAAGAAGGGTTTAATTTCACAATTGGTCCTTCAATTATTTTAAATTTTCAGCAAAACAAACTTAATTCCAATTTAACCCTAAACTAATTAGGACTTAATAAGAAAATAGCTCAAAAGCTATTACCATCACTTGGACTTTTTGACCATGGTTTAATCACCATTTTGGTCCCTTTACTATTTTAAAACTATAGCGATTAACTTTTACCTCTTTTACTATTTAATCCTATTTAATTAATTAACTATATAAACAATAAAATATTTTAACCAAAATCTAATACAACCCTAATGACCTCATAAATATTAAATAATTAATATTTACGGATTGACACATCAGAGTTGTGATCCCAAAACTACTGTTTCTAATACTACTAGTTATAGAACAAGTAAGTAATATCTCAGACTTTGCCTAGAGAAATAATTTTAAGAGGAGGCTGTAAGCATCGATATGAAACTTTGTGTAATAAATTTATTATGTAGGCGTCAAATATAAATGTACTCAATCAACTAAAGATATGAAACTTTTTTTAGATTCTAAGATATTATTATATTAAATCTTATTTGGAATATTGGTTAGAAATCACTCATCCCCCTTTCATTGGAATGATAATCTTAATCTTAAATTTATAGATAAGATATCTATAGACAGGGTTTCAGACGGTAATCCCGATTTTACCCGAATGGGCCAATTAGTGGGCTTTAAACGACGTCAAATTAAAAAATAATATTTTAAAAGGAAAATATAAAAGCCCTAAAAATATTAATCTTCGTTAAGTCGGTACTTTGGCGTCTGAACTCTGAACTGAGAGAAAAAAACAAAGCCAGCCAGATTAAAGCATCTCTTCTACTATAATTATATCAAGGCAAGTAATTTCTTCATGGATTTATTGTCAACTTTTCTCTTTTTTTCAGAACTTTTTTGTCTGAAGTTCTTTTTTTTTTTTTGGGTTCAATTTCTGGTATTCAGGATTGTTATTCGATTCGATAAGTTTAGAGTAAATGGAGGACTGGGGTAAATACTTTTTCTCAATTTCGATAACTTATTTATTCTTCTAGTAAGAATTTGATTGATAACTAATGTTCAAATTTTCTTTTGTATGTTTTATTGTGTACGAACTTGCATGCGGAGGCTTTATTTTGATTAGTTTGATTATTGTATGCTTTTTCTTTTGTTTTTTTTATGGGGTTGAGGTTTCTCAAAGCTGACTGCCTTGAGTAAGGGTTTATTGGGGAATCGGTTGTGGTGTTGCATGGTGGAAAGGATTAGATTACAGAGAAAACTGAGTGGGTTTTCTTTTTTCAAGCGGAAGCTTAGCGATTCCAGCAACATGTTGGGAAGCTAGACCGAGCTTTAATTTTAGTGATTCACAAGTGCTTGTTCTCAAATTGAGATCAAGCCATTGGCTGACGGTTGGCCCATTCTCACCTAGGAGGTTTAAAGTGTAAAGAGTTCCACACTACCTTAAAGCAGCTTCAGTTCAATATACCTTTCATCTGCAAGTTGTTAATTAGTACTAGAACTATGATATATTTTAGTAATTCCAGATCCTTAATTGAAGAACCTATCATACAATGTCCTTTTTATTTTGATCTGCTGCTTGACCTCTTTTTTATTTTTTTTCCCACTCATGATGTTATTGTTGCAGAGGATGAGATTCCACCTATCCCTGCAAAGAAGCTGCCTAAAAGCAAATGGGATGATGAAGATGTTGATGATACTGATGTTAAGGAATCATGGGAGGATGAGGATGAAGATGAACCTCCTCAGGTATGATGACTTCCTTATTACTAGGTATTAGTTCAGTTTAATAGTATTTACTTGTAGGGCTTTTTTCTGAATATCATTAGTTCTGTTGTCTTAAAATCTATATGATGCAAAATAACAAGTTTCTACCACCTAAGCATAGGCCAGAAGATCTGGTTACAAGTGTCTATTGTTAGTGCATTGGTCTGCTAATGTAATTTTGAAAGTTATAAGCTCTTTTTGATGACAAGTTATATTTTAAATTTGGTTTTCATGACTGTATCTCAGGGATAGTTGGATGGATACATATTAGGATAAATACTGTAGTAGGATCTGGTCTTAATTTACCAACCAAAATTGAATTTTGGATTTGATGTTGTAAATTTTGTTAAGATGAACATCAATCATTTCTTGATCTTGTAAGAATTCCTTCTCGTGGCTCATTATTGTCCTGTCTGCATCAGTCAAGTAATCTGATTGATGATGTAGACTGATAGGATTTGTTACATTGTGGAACTTGAATCCTTGAATTTGCTTGATGACATTCAGTTTTATTCCATCAAAGATCCTTGATATCATGTTGCTTTGTGTTTCGTTTCTTCTAGCTAGCCTAGCTGGAGGGATATATAGATTGAAAGAATTACATAAGTAAAGTTTAAAATTTTCACATAAAGGAACCACCCAGGTCTTGATCTATGTATAGAAGATTTCCTGGGGTGATGGAGTGACTGTAACGTGAATGAATAGCTCCTTATCCTATAAAGAGAGCATATTAAGGCTTACAGTTATCATCTCTCTTCCCTTGGTCAGTGAACTGTCGATTATATCATGAATAAGTCTCAAAATCAGTTAGTCTATCAATCTGTAGTTGAATATTCAAGTATTGTGCGAGTAGTGTCTGTTTTGGTGGGCACTGGGCATACAACAGGCTTGGTGCACATGATCAGTTGAGGAAGATCTTAAGACTAACTAGAGAAACAAGGCAACCAGTTCTATTGAAAGAGAGGGTGCAATGGCCGATGGGCATCAAATATTCGATTCTATTTCTTGCCTGTTGCAATGTGTGATAACAAAATTCTTTCGTTGTTTGGATTTGATAAGACAGGAATGGTATTTTCTTGATCTACCTGAAAATATTGAAATAAAAAAGAACGAACTTGAATAAAAGGATACTGCCTTCAATGCTTACCATTTGGAGCTAGAAAAAGGTAGATGAGAGTGTTTCCTAGGGTGTTAGTCTGCTAAACATATATGCTTCGAGTACTTTCATATCAATTTCTAGGAGGCTAATTTGAGTGTCACCTTCAACATGGTTGATTACCTTTCCCTTTGAATAAACTAATGAGAAAGAGTACGAACTACATTAACGCGAACATAGACAGTACTGTAGTGTTTTTGTGGAAGACGTTTGTTTTGCTCTCATTAGCAAAAAATTCTTGTTACACATCTAAGTTGTTACATAGCTGTTTTCTATGGTCATGCAATGCAAAAAAATGTTACTATAGACTAGTTATTTGTGTTGAATACCTGATGATAGAGCAAAACTATTTGCTTATGCTCATGTGTTGTGTTCTTAATTGTTACCAGCAACCTGTAGCAAAAGCTCCTGAAGAGAAGGTCCCTAATAAGCCTGCATCAAAAGCTACTGAAAAGAAAGGGAAATCTATTGAAGTAGCTAAACAAGAGCCCCTTGATCCTGTGGCTGAGAAACTTCGCCAACAAAGGTAGAATTTAGTATTTAGCACTTTTAGCTTATGGAGTGATGACACTGAGAAACTTCCTCAGTCAATTACAGTGGATATTACTGCATTTAAGCTTTGCTAGAACTAAGCTCATCTAAGTTAAGAGATAATGCTTTTTGGCTCCTTTAAGCATTCAATGTTGATTTTCTCCGCTGATCTGCATACTTGGGTCTCAAAATTTGAGGCACTCATTTTACTCTGTATATGTCTCGAAAGTTGATGTTTTTCTTATATTTGATGATTTACTCTGGCATTTGCTATATCACAGGCTTGTGGAGGAAGCTGATTACAAGTCCACTGCCGAACTTTTTGCCAAGAAAGGCGATGAAAAGACTCTTGATAATTTTATTCCCAAATCTGAAAGTGACTTTTTAGAATATGCCGAACTTATTTCTCATAAGCTTCGCCCATATGAGGTGAGTTTAATTATCTTTCGTTTCCTGTCTTGTTTCTGTAGTGATGAAGTTCTTAAGTTGCCCAAATACATCCTTTTGATGCAGAAAAGTTTCCATTATATTGCACTTCTCAAGGCAGTGATTAGATTATCAGTGACTTCTTTGAAAGCAGCTGATACGAAAGATATAGCATCTTCAATCACAGCAATTGCAAATGAAAAGCTAAAAGCGGAGAAAGAAACCACAAGTAAAAAGAAGACAGGTAACACATATGTAGCTCCTTTTCCCATTTTTGTGTTTCACATTGTATTCTTGGTCAAAATAGAAACTAAAAATACATGGTGGTTCACTATTTCACCTAATTAAAAATACATGGTGATTCACTGTTTCACTTAATTGATGATTTTAAATCAATCGTGGGTAGAAAATGGCATTGAGTAGAATTAGTTACATGTGTAATTGCTCATTATACTTAGGTTAAAATATGCTCTAAGTCCTTGTACTTCTCGTGCATTTGGAATTTAGTCTATCTACTTTTATTTTCAAGAATTTAGTCCCTCTACTTTTTAAACTTCAAAGTTTAGGTCCATCAGATAACATCATTAAAATTCTTCTATTAAATTCACCAGTGTGACATTTTGAAATAAACAAGTACTCACTTGGTACCCATGTAACAAGAAAAATGATGCTGTAATGAACTTGAATCTAAAAGAAGAATTTTAACGGTATTAACAATTGGATCTACATTTTTAAAACCAAAAAGTATAGGGATTAAGTTCCTTGAAATAGTAGGGGAACTAAATTTGAAATATATGAAAAGTACAGGGACCTAAAGCATATTTCAACCTTAATACTTGTAGTGAGCATCATATTCACATATTTTTAAAGTAGCATATTTATTATATTGTTCAAGTTCCTCCACATGATGATAAATCACTCCAGTTCAGCAGAAAGGATGTTCTAGAAATTTATAGGGGCTAAGTCTGTAAATCTCTGTTCCTTGGAATCCTTAGCCTAGGGCAGTTAGGCGCTTAGGCTTGACCTCTGATGGTTCCTCTTATAACCTTTGATTTCTATGGGAGAGCATATAGATCTTTATCTTCTTATATGTAGTTTCCACTTTGTTTCAGAATACAACTTACTGGAACCTTTGTAATACTCTAACTGCTTATTTGACAATTTCTTTTAGGTGGCAAGAAAAAGCAGCTCCATGTTGATAAACCAGATGATGATTTGGTTGTTAATGCATATGATGATATAGACGAATATGACTTTATGTGATTCATTTTGGGGCATATACCACCTTGTTCTAACGTTTGCATAGGGGTCCTGTGTTTACTGCAGCAGCGATGTAGAGGTAGTTTCGACGGCTCTTTTTTCTTTTTGTCTTCCAATTCATGAGGAAATTTAGTTGTCTGGTGAGAACATCCATAATATGGAGGATATTATTGTTACATGAACCATGCAAAAGTCTTCTAGATGGTTTTGGGCAGTTTTGGTGTTTTTTACCTAAAAAATATTCATATGATGTTTTGGCAAAAGGTTGAGAAGTGTTTTCATTGGAAGAATACACAATTAACCCTATTTGTTTGTGCATTATAAGTACCAGTTGTTTCGCATGATTTTAATAAGATTGTTTCTAGTATACAAGCATGGAAGAACTTACTGGGGTCAAATTCTGCTATTAGACTCTTGTGTAAATTGTGGATTTAATACTTGTACTTTATCAATTTTAGTTCTTGTACTTTTAAAATTTTAATTTTGATCCAATAGTTACAGTTTAACTTTATGGTTAAATTATGTCATTAATCTTGTATTATGCATAAAGTTATAGATTTAGTTTATCTTCACCAATTGAATTATATTTTTAGTGATTATATATTTTAAATTTCAAATTTTGTTTTAATGCAAACGATAATAAAGTTTATCATTAGTTTTTTGGTGAATAATATGTGAAAATAACAAATAAATATGGTATTAAATGTGATAATATAATTGATACATTAAAATTTAAAAATAACATAATTATTATTTTACTTAATGCTATTTTGGGTTCAATTTTGGTGCTGGTTAAATGGTACTGGGGGGTCCAATAAACGGTGTTGTTACAAAAATGTGATGGTAAGTAGTAAATACATGGAAAAGATTCTCAACATTATGACATGAAATAATTTAAAAATAATAATAAATTTAAAAACTAAAAATAAGAATTTTTAAGAACATATTTCATTATATATAAATTTTAATTTTTAAAATATAAAAAAAAATAAGAAAGGTTAATATTTGGTATACTGACATCGTATTTTTTTCTAACATACTAAATATTTTCCATATATTTATAACATTTAATTTTAAGAAAATATTTATCCATCTCTAGAAAGTTATTTTTTTTTTAAAAAAAGTCTCGAAGAAAAACAAAAATAAGTTTATTTCCTCAATTTTCTAAAAGTTCTATAACTGAAAATTCTAAAAAATATTTATCATATTGCTTTTTACAATATGCAAAGTTACGTAATATTATTTAAAATTCAAACCAAAAAATATTAAAAAGTTTTAAAAGAAAAAAAAATGTACTTTTTAAATTTCTGAAAATTTTATAACTCTTCATATTATCTTCTATAAAATAAAAATGATATAAAACTAAAAAATTAAAATTTATTTATAACATAATAGTTATTTAAATTCCAAAAATATTTAAAATCACAAAAACATCTTTTGAATTTTCTAAATTTTTTAATAATTTTTCATTATTTTTATATTTTAAAGTTTTTAATTAGAGTTTCATTTGCAATTTTTTTTGTTATTCCACTTTAAAATGATATGAAAATGTGTTTTTGCATTGATTAGACATTATTTTATTACGTTATCATTAACTAATGATATTAAATAAATAAATCGAATAAAATTAACTGTTGATAATGACAATATAGAACGATCGTAAATTAATAGAAAAGAAAAATAGAACACATAGATTTTACGTGAAAACTTTTTCGGGAAAAAAATTATCGACAAAGGAAAAGAAATTCACTAATGTTGAAAACTAAATGATGAAAGAGAAGATTCGACTATATCTATTTAAATGTTGAAAAACCTTATTCTAATCAATATCAAATAAAAGAAATATAGTTCTATATTGATTCTACTTGTGCAACCTGGTTCGTATAAGTAGAATCTGTATAAAAGGCTGAAAATCAAGAGGAAATTTTGATTTGTCATTCTCCTATTGGAATCACAATAGGTTAGGTTACCAAAATTGATATTTCATTTATTTTTAATTAAATTTTAAATATTTTTTAATTTACTTTTACGTTCAAATTTTAATTCATTAATATAATGTAAATTTCACCTGTTGCTATAATGTTCCTACAATGACATGTTAAATTAGGGATGAGATACAAACTCACATGGCGTACTTGTTTCATAAAATCATTTTTCATTTTATTATTTATAATGATTGAGGATTTTTAAAAAAATTAATTAATTTTTTAAAGCAATAAATATTATTTTAAAAGTGCTTATTTTTTTAATATTTTGATAAATCTAAAAATATATGTATACATATGATGAAATTTGAACCTAAAATACAAGAATATTTACTCTTTTTAATAGAAGTTTAGATATTGTTATACAATATGCTTTCTCTTCAATGAATGAGAAAGGCTGATTGATTATTTTTCAACACATCTCATATATATTTTTAACTCTTCATAGTTGAATATAACAATATTTCTATAAAATGAAAAGAAGAGTAAAAAATCTAAACAACATGGTATAGTCTTTCTTGTGGTGTAATCTTGGCATATATAATAGATAATATTAATCTCCATAACATGGCGTGTTCTTTCTTGTGGTGTAATCTTAGCATAAACATAGATAAAATAATCTCCATGACATGGCATGTTCTTTCTTGTGGTGTAATCTTAGCATTAGATAAAACAATCTCCATAGAAATATTAAGTGTTACTAATCCCTTTTGAGTTTGAGAAATTTACCCAGATTTCTGTTTTCATTTTTTTGCCTGTATTTTTTTTTCATAAAATAGCTTTAGATGTCATGAATCTGCGAATCAAAATTCAAATAATTTTTTTCTCTAATCACCGACACTAACTGCTAGATCGACTTGGATTTAAGGTATATAATTCTACTTGTCGATGAATATTGATTCACCGTACCGATTGTCAAATCATCTTTTGGAACTCGTTGACAAAACCTTTTTATTTTTAAATAAAAACTTAATAACTCAGTGACTTAAATAAAAACTGTTGAATAGTTCAATGACTTAGATGAAAATTATGAATAGTTTAATAATCAAATTGTAATTTTTTTTAATTAAGTAAAAAAAATAAAAACTTATTTATAATTTAATAAGTAATGATATAATCTATTGAGATATCATAAACGTTTTACCCCCTTTGTGGCGGACCATTTCAAGGGTTTGAAACATGGTGATATGTGAACTCTACCATACTCCAAAGCTGTGGGTCGATTGTAAAAATAGGTTGCATATTTTGGAGATTTTCATATATAAAAAACCCCTTTGCTAGTTGAACAACTGTGGCATCCACTTTAATCTGACATGTTATTAGCTTGATCTGATTGAATAATATGAGTACACTTCTTTGACTAAAACTAATGAAAGGGCCAAAAAATCAATTACCTTTATTGTCACTAGAGGTGATCCGTATTAGCCGGGTTTGGCCCAGTATTCAATAGAATTTTAGGTTTAATTTTTAAGTTCCAGTTTAATCTAATTTAAAAAATAATTTAAAATTTTATTTAAATTTCACCCGAATAAAAATACTAAAATTCGAATCTGACCTGTCCGTATTAATTTTTATATATTATTTTTATATAAAATAAATTTAAAAAATATAATACATCAAATACACTAAAAATATTAAAATAAATATTTCCCTAACAAATTGACAATAAATTAAAAAATTTATCAATACTTAAATAATACTAAAAAATATGCATTTTAACAAACAAATATCTCTAAACTAGTAGCTAAATTAACAGTAAAACAAGAATTATTCAATATTCAAACAATAAAAACAAAATAACATCAATATAACAGCGAAACAACACCAAAATAATCACAAAACAATAGCAAAAAACAGCTTCTTCTTTTCTTTTTTTTTAACAAATTCGACCTGAGCTTGAGACACGTTAAATAGTATATATACTATAACAAGACTTTTACCCACAAAAAAAAATCAGTTATATGAATGAACTTTAAAGACGATAAATGTCATCATCTACGTGTACCACTTAATTTTTGAAAGAATTAAAATTAATTACATTTTGACCAAATTGTTTTCAAGCCAAATAATTATGGATTAATTGCTCAATTTTGGGCTGTAATATTGCTCGACCACTTAAATCTAAATTTTAAAAAAATTTTGTTTAATATGTTACAACTCAACATGTTTATTATGATCATCAAATAGTTAATTTTCATTTTCGGACTTCAAATCAATCTAAAAATATAAACTAATTCTTCCATCATTTTTTAAGTAATCCTATAAAGGATTGTAAATTTTTATTTTCATTTCCATTTTTGGAAACCTACATTCATTTCCAAATGATTTCATTTCTCCATTTCGGAGAAAACCATAAACTTTCCTGAATGTTTCTCATTTTTCTTTTTCTATTCAATCCGTTTATTTTTATCCAAACATGCAATTCATTTTTAGTTTCAATGAGCTAACAGAGGGATCGATTGGACATATGTAGTTAAGGCTTTAATGATTTATAATTAAGTTTCAGCTTTTTGCCTATTAATTATATACTCATTTAATTATGAAGCAATTCGACTATAATATTGTGACTGAGCTCTCCTCAACGACATGCCGTTACGAAAGCAACTACTTAGTGCTCGTCCAATGACCTTGTCATAAGTGTGTTATCCTCATAGGATATCATTGGTCTCTTTGGGATAATATTCGTTCTCCTAATATGATCTTACTTTATCTTATGATATCTGTCGAAACCATTTTTCGAAAGGTCGACTTTTCATTTTGAAAACAAAAATGGGAGTCGCCACCAATCTTTTTTCTTTTTATGAGGTGTGATCGAATCACCTCATAATTTGATCGTTTTAATAAATGGTTTGATTTATTAAAACAATATTTTTCGGTCCAAAAAAATCGAGAAAATAGGTTTGGGAGTCGGTTACACACGAGGAAGGATTAGTACCCCCGTGATGCCCATAATTGGTACCTAGTTGATTACTTGATGTTTTAGTGTCGAAAATTGAAAATCTGATGAGATTTTAAAATATGATCTTTTTTTAAAGTATTACTTAATTGATTTTTTATAAAAAATGGGTATATTTCACGTTAAACGAGAAAAAGAATTACGTCCCGTAAGTTAGGACATAATGCCTTAAATCTTCGAAATGAGAATAAATACTAAAAATTTTACTTTTTTTAAAAGATATTTGATTATCTCGGTTTTAGAAAGAAATCATATTCCGTAAGTTAGAACACGATTTTTCTAATTCCAAAATAATGAAAATTAATCTCGGTTTAAGAATCTCTTTTTTATGCATTGTGCGAAAAAAAATAATATTTGAAATGTCGTGTACTTAATTTATTTGGGTATGGTATAAAAAATAGCTAAAAGGTTAAAAATGTCATGCTTAGCGAATAATGATAGTGCAACATAAATTCGTAGTGATAATGGCATAATATGCTGAACAAAATATAAAAGATGTATTAGTAATAATAAATCACGATAGTATCATGCATAATAGAATAATAATAATGAAAATGATAATATAAATAACAACGATAATAACGATAATAATAGCAATAATAATAATGAATAATATAAATTTTTGAAAGCATGTAAAAAAATATAAGTAAATAAATAAATAATGAAATAAAAATAATAAGCAAAAATAAAGAAAATAAAACAAGCCAATTATAAATAAAAATAATAATAAGCAAATTAACAAATAAAAACTAATAAAAGTTTAATTAAAAATTGAAATTAAGCAAACAAACAAACCAATAAAACAATATTAAATAAAACAAATATAATAATAATAATAATAATAATAATAATAATAATAATAATAATAATAATAATAATAATAATAATTGAAATTAAATAAACTAATGACTATATTGAAATCGCAATGGAGTTAGGGGGTTCAAATTGTAAATAAAGGAAAATAAGGATCAAAATGAAAGGCGCGAAAACTAACGAGGACCAAAAGGGAAAATATCCTTGGTCCTTTATGTGCAGCGTTTTTGGGCCAAATCGGGGGACTAAATTGAAAACAAAATAAAATTAACGGGGTAAGAATTAAAAAAGGAAAAAAAGGACTAAATTAAAATAATCCAAAAATGCGAAAGGACTAGGAGCGTAGATAGCCCAAAAAATGAAAACACACGGATCCCCTCTGGAGCTGGTCGGGTAAGGGCAAAACGACGTCGTTTTGGTGCCTAAGGAAGTTAGCCAAAACGGCGTCGTTTTGACACCCTATATAAGTCACCCATTCTTCAAAAAAAAAAACATTTTTATCCACTTCTCAAAAAAAAAAGAAAAAAAAAGAAACCAAAAACTCTCTCTCCCTCTCACTCAGCTCATTAGTCCGGTGAGAGCTCCGGGTAGTCGTCGTCGTGGCGGCCGCCGGTCGTTGGCGACGGCGTCGCCGTCTGCGGCAACAGGAAGGCCAAAAGTCGCCCCCTTTTTTTGGCAAAGTCAAAAAAATAGGTAACTTTTTCTTCTTCTTTTTTTAAACTTTATTTTAATCTATCTATCTATCTATCTATCTATCTATATATATAGTTTTGAAAAAGGAAAATAAAGAAATAGTTATAAGTGTATAAACAATTTCGAAAAAAATAAAAGGAAAAAAATGAAAGGACCTTAGCACGTTTTGCTTTGTTTTTTTCTTTGATCTGCTTTGTTGTTTTTTGTTATTTGTATGCTTGAATCTGTTTTTGGTTGTATTCGAAATAAAAAAAAATCTCTTTTACATTTGGTTTAAACATGGCTTATATAGCCATTTTACAAGGCTTTCTGATCTATTTTTGCTGTCACTTCTGCTTTTGGTTTTTGTAGGTGGCGGTGCAAGTGGAGGGCGATGCTGACAGAGGTGGCAGAGGCAGTAGCAGACCTGGTCAGAAGACTTAGGTGCGGCGCACCTAGGGTTTGAAATTTTTTGTTTTTTCTGTTATGGGTTTAGGCTAGGGTGTAGTTTTATTTAGGCTGAAATTTTGAGCTTCGAGTTTGGTTGGTTTGGGCTGATGTAAATAGACTGTTTGATTATTGGACTTTTATTTTATTTATTTTATTTATTTGGTTTTGTTTCTAGTGTGGGCCCTGGGCTAAAATTGGGCCTTACAGCTGCCTCTCTTTGCTTATTTTCGTGTAACGGGAATGGAGTAAAGACTTTTAAAAAGGTCAATTTTGTCGGGTCTTGCTTAGCTTCGACTTCTTTGGTATTTCTCTTTTTCAAGTGGTTTCGTTCCAGTTCACTGCATCTTGTTGCTTTGATCCACTCTACTGCCATTTCAGAGAGATAAGACTTGTAGTTTCAATCTACTCTACTGCAATTTCAGGGACATATTTGTAGCTTCAATCTGCTCTGTTGCAACTTCAGAGAGATAAGACTTGTAGCTTCAATCTACTCCGCATCAACTTCAGGGAGATGAGATTCGTAATTATAGAAAATTTGATCCGACCTACTGCAACTTTAGAGGTATAGGATTCGTCGTTTTAATCCATTCCACTGTAACTTCAGAGGGATAAGATTAGTAGCTTCAATATGCTCCACTACAACTTTAGGGAGATAAGACTTGTAATTTTTGATCTACTCTGTCTGCAACTTTAGAGAGATAAGATTGGCTATTTTCGATCTACTCCACTGCAACTTTAAGGAGATAAGATCCTCAAATTCAATCTGCTCCACTGCTCCACTACAACTTCAGGGAGATAAGATTTATAGCTTTAATTTGCTCCACTGCAACTTTAGGGGGATAAGACTTATAGCTTTAATCCACTCTACTGCAACTTCAGAGAGATAAGATTTGCTATCTTCGATGTACTCCACTACAACTTGAAGGAGATAAGATCTACAACTTCAATATGCTCCACTGCTAATTCAGGGAGATGAGATTTTTAGTTATAGTAGGTTTAATCTGACCTACTGCAAATTTAGAGGTATAAGACTTATCGTTTTAATCTGCTCCACTGTAACTTCAGGGAGATAGGATTAGTAGCTTCAATCTGCTCCGCTGTAACTTCAGGGAAATAAGATTGGTATCTTCAGTTTGCTCCACTACAACTTCAGAGAGATAAGACTTGTAATTTCAACCTGCTCTACTGCAACTTCAAAGAGATGAGGTATCTTCAATCTGCTCTACTGTAACTTTAGAGAGATAAGATTTGTAATTTGTAGCTTTAATCTATTCCACTGCAACTTCAGGGGTACAAGATTTTTGGATTCACCGATCCTGTTACACCGTCCTCTAAGGAACATGACCTATAGAATCGATTTCATGAGCCTATGTGTATGCCAAATAATTTAGGATGTCATGATCATAATGAATCAAATGCTCATAACTAGATGTGCATGAATGATATTTGCATGAATGCAACATGTCATTTTGCGAGAATGATCCCCTTTTTAATGCTTAGGTTGTCATCGCTTGTTGCTCATTGAGGTTCTGTCACTGATATGTTATCAAGCATTCTTGTTCAGTTGGTATCTCTGGCAGAAAATCAGAAGAAATAATCACAATTTAGACTATTTTTTCTCAAATGTTTCCAATTCTTAGGTTTGGTTAGTTCTAACTAGTAGTCTTGTTTCAGGTCCTTATACTATTTAGAAGCTTTTCAGAGCAATATGCAAAACTCTTTTTACGTGAATATTATGAGTCCATTAATCGTTATTTCAATAAAATTCTTGAAAAAGATTGTAACAATGGACAAGACTAAAATTTATCGGAAGCAAAGCTCGAAATAAATGAGATTAATCAAAATAACAAATTTTGCTAAAATACAAAGCGGGTAAGATGAAAGTCAGTGCCCTAGATATCACAGCATGAGCTTCTCTGTACAAACTTCTTGAGGACTATTTTGAACTCAACATGTGTTTAGGAGATCTAGAGTGCTTTGTTAATGCCCCAAGATGTAATGTTTCTCCTTATTGTTATTTCTGAGAGGACAAGACTACTACATGCCCCATCTTCAATCAAAATTTGAGTTGCCATTTTCTAGGTTTTCAACTCAAAACCCCTTTGGTCTCAATGAGCCATTTGCGGGTTTTTTCCTTGGCCTCTCCTTTTTTTTTAGGCCAAGTATTTCTTGATCGAATCTGAGTTCACTGGATTATACAGGTTCTTGCTATCTATCTCGGTCAATATCAACGTTCCTCTAGAAAAGGCCTTTTTTACCACATAAGGTCCTTCTCAGTTTGGTATCCACTTTTCTCTAAAGTCCTTTTGTATAGGAAGAATCTTTTTTAATACTAGGTCTCCCTCGTGGAATTCTCTGGGACGGACATTTGTGTTGTAAGCTTGCATCATTCACTTTTGGTACATCTGACCATGACGGATGGCTTTTAACATTTTCTCTTCGATCAAGTTTAGCTGATCATATTGGGATTGGATCCATTCTGCTTCATCCATGTCCCACATCTTTGTGGTCATCGACTACTTTACCAATGGGATAGAGGCCGCTTCATATGCCAATGTTACAAAGATGAATCGATACCCATTTGAGGCTTTTGGTGAAATCGGCTTAATGACATCTATGCCCCACATAGAAAAGGGCCATGGAGAAGTCATAACATGTAGATGCGAAGGAGGTACTTGAATTTTATCTCCATAAATTTGGCACTTGTGGCATTTCTTGGCATAATTGATGCAATCTCCTTCCATAGTGGCCCAGTAATACCCGAACCTCATGATTTGCCTGGCCATTGTGAACCCATTTGCATGTGTTACACAAATACCCTCGTGGACTTCTTCCAAGATTTTCTTGGCCTCGACAGCGTCTACACATCTTAGTAGTACTTGATCCTTTCTTCTTTTATATAGGATCTCCCCATCTAAGACATAGTCACTGGCTAGTCTTCTCAACGTCCTTTTATCATTCTCAATAGCTTGGTCAGAGTATTCACGATTCTTCACATATTGCAGTATATCGTGGTACCAAGGATGATCATCTTTTTCTTCTTCTTCTTCGATGTTGTAACAATGAGCTGGAGCCTAATAAATACTCATCTGGATCGATTTCACATCCTCTTGTTTGTTTACCTTGACCATGGAAGCTAAAGTTGCTAGGGCATCAGCCATCTAATTTTCTTCTCGCGGGAGGTAGCAGAAGGTGATATCATCAAACTCTTTAATTAATTCAAGGACCAATCTTCGATAATCAATAAACTTGAGATCTCTCATCTCTCATTCACATTTGAGTTGATAGATCACTAGCGTAGAATCCCCATATACCTCTAGCACTTTGATCTCGCGTTCTATGGCTGCACGGATACCCATGATGCATGCTTCGTATTCCGCCATGTTATTTGTGCAATTAAAATCCAGTTTACTAGTAAAAGGATAATGATCTCCATTTAGGGATACCAGGACTGCCTTGATTCCATTACCCATAGCGTTTGATGCCCCGTCAAAGTTTAGTTTCCAAGGATGGCCTTCTTGAGAGTCTTCTTCAGTGGTGGTAATACACATTAGATCTTCTTTTGGGAAATCAAAGTTCAAAGGCTCGTAATCTTCTAGAGCTCTACTGGCTAGAAAATATGCTATTGTATTCCCTTTTACGGCTTTTTGATTCTTATAGACTATATCAAATTCAGAAAGCAGGATTTGCCATCGGGCCATCCTTCCATTCAAAGGAATCGACTCCATCATATACTTTAAAGGATCGAGTTTTAAGATGAGCCAAGTTGTGTGGTACAACATATACTGTCTTAGTCTTCGGGTTGTCCAGATCAAGGCGCAACACAACTTCTCGATTGGTGAATATATTGTCTCACATTCAGTGAATTTCTTACTGAGGTAGTAAATCGCCCTTTCTTTCCTTCCTGACTCATTGTGCTGGCCGAGCACACATCCCATAGAATTCTCAAATACTGCCAAATACAGTATCAGTGGCTTATCTAGACTAGGTGGCGTCAACACTGGGGCATTGGATAGGTATTGTTTGACCTTGTCGAAATTCTTTTGGCACTCCTCATCCCAAACACTTGGATTGTGTTTTTTAAAGAGACGAAATACGGGGTCGCATTTCTCCGTTAGTTGTGAAATGAACCGGGCGATGTAATTTAGTCTTCTTAGGAATCCTCGAACTTATTTTTGAGTGCGCAGTGGAGGCAACTCCTGTATAGCCTTGACTTTATCCGGGTTAATCTCAATCCCCTTTTCGCTGACTACGAATCCTAACAATTTCCCTGACCTAACCCCGAAGGTACATTTTGCTGGATTGAGTTTTAGTTAGAATTTTCTCAATCTCAAGAACAATTTCTTCAAAACTTGTACATGCTCCTTTTCTGTTTGGAATTTCACAATTATATCATCGACATAAACTTCGATTTCTTTGTGCACCATATCATGAAACAGGGTTACCATGGCTCTCTGATATGTCGCTCCTGCGTTTTTCAATCCAAATAGCATTACCTGATAGCAAAATGTTCCCCACATAGTTACAAATGTAGTCTTATTCATGTCTTCAAGATATATCCTTATCTGATTGTATCCAGAGAAGCCATCCATGAAGGAAAACAATAAGAAACCTACCGTATTATCCACTAAGGTGTCAATGTGAGGCAATAGAAAATTATTTTTTGGGCTAGCTTTGTTTAAGTCTCTGTAGTCTACACACATTCGTACTTTTCCATCTCTTTTAAGGACAGGGACAATATTGGCTACCCATTCTGAGTATTTAACCACTTGTAGGAAACCAACATAAAATTGTTTTTTGACTTCTTCTTTTATTTTTATCACAACATCGAGTCTCATCCTTCGGAGCTTCTGTTGAACTGGCTTGCACTTTTCTTTTATGAGGAGTCGGTGTACCATAATATTAGTACTTAGACTAGGCATGTCTTGATATGACCTTGCAAAGACATCTTTAAATTCTTAGAGTAACTCAATGAGGTCTCGCTTTGTCTCTGTGGTAATGCAAGCTCCGATTTTCACTTCTTTCTTTTCTTGTTCGTCTCCTAAGTTCACAATTTCTACTGACTCTTTGTAAGGTAGAATCTATTTCTCCTCTTGTTCTACCATCCTTAACAAATCAGGAGATTGGTTACGATCTCTGTCATCTCTAAAGTCTTGAGGTTCCTCTAGACACATATCTCGCTCAAAAGGAGATTCTGAGTCAGTAGCAGCGTCGCTCATATCATTGATATATGAAGACCTGTTATAGGAATGAGAAAAGATCCAAAGAATAAAAGAATCTAAGAATATCTGTATGGTATAATTATGAATGAAATGAAAAAATAAAAGAATATTAGCTTAAAATAACACACAAAGATGCATTTTATTGAAATAAAGATTTTAGACATATGCCTATTTCACAAAAGGATTCTTATTACTCCTAGGCTTAGAGTAACAAGTGTGTTTTGAACATTACTCTGAATTAGCTCTAAAAACTACAGGAATCTCTTTCGCAATCCAATTATTTAAAACACTTTTAGGTACATAAGGGCGAATGCTCGATAAATTTCCTTCTAAAATTCCCTTTTCAGATATGGCGTTAATGTTCATATTTCCCATCATTTCTTCAGCAGTTTCTTTTCTTGTCATCTTTCGTTTAGGGTGAATAATTCCTCCTGACACAAATGTTCTAGATATATGGGAAAAGGTCATTGGTTCCCATTTGACCTCTACCCCGCTTAATCATGCTCTTCTCTTCTCTTGCTTATTCTCCAACTCTTTCTTCCTTTGCTTCGCATCTGGCTTATACCCCAAGCCAAAGCGATCCTATTTATCCGTCAAGATTGGTACCTCAACTCTTCCTTGGAGGTATTTCTCGAGTCTCTTTCTATGCAACACTCCTTTTCCAATCGTCAATTGTAGGCCCATCCTCGTAGTTTTGGATATTTTGGGCACTGGGATCTTGTTTCCTTCGACGATGAAGGTTGCATTCACAAATTTTAGCGATCAAAAGGAACATTTTATCACTTCATCATTTGCCTTTATGTGTGGCGCATCACTGGTAACGAATGCAATGATGTCTTCTTCCGTATTTATCGTTACCAGTCGTCCCTCCATTACCAACTTTAGCTTTTGATGCAGTGATAATGGTATTACCCCTGTTGAGTGGATCTAAGGCCTCCCCAATAAGTAATTGTAAGAAGGCTTAATGTCCATCACCAAGAAGTCTACCTCGTACGTGTTTAGACTGATCAAAAGAGGAATCTTAATCCTTCCCATTACTTTCCTTTCGGTACTATCGAATGCACTCACTATGTTTTGGCACGTCTTCATATGAGAGCTGTCCACAGACAACCTATTCAGTGTACACAGGGGCAGAACATTCAGTGCAGATCCATTGTCAATCAATACCCTTGGCAATGTATACTCTTTGCTGCGGGTGGTGATGTGTAGAGTCTTAGTCGATCCTATACCTCCAGGCGATATTTCATCATCACTAAAAAGATGAAATTATCAGTGCTTATGTTACTGACCAGACGGTCTAGCTTGTTGATGAAAATATCATTAGTGACATAAGTTTCATTTAATACTTTCATCAATGCACTACGATATACCTTCGAGCTTAAGAGTAAAGCTAGCACTGATATGCGAGCTGGTTGTTTATGCAGTTGCTCCACAATGCTATACTCACTATGCTTTAAGAATTTCAAAAACTCTTTAGCCTCCTCTTCAGTTCCCGGCTCATTAACAGACGATTCAAGTCTGGCCGCCTTTTCTTTCTTTTGTTCAACCGCCAAGGCTTTTCCTTTTGTGGGCTCAGCCATTGCATTTGATGGGTCGTAGCACGTGTAGAAACCCACATCTCGACCTTCTTTTGAAGCTCTAATTGGGTTCTCTTCTCCCGGGATCATCACGTTGCAGTTATAATTCTAGGGAACCCTCTTGCTGTCTTTGTAGGAAAAGGCTACAGGTTTCTAGATTATGACTCTTGATGCGATTTGTACTCCAGTTTCATTGCTTCTTGGTCGTGAAATGATAACCACTGGGTGGTTAACTTTATAGATCTTCTCTGTTGACCCCTCTTTTGAGGCGCATACATTTTCTCCTTCTGGGCCTTCGGTATACTCAAAGAATTCTAGCTCTTTATTGTCCATCAGACATTATACTAGGGCCCTGAATTCACTGCATCTTTGAATCTCATGACCTTCTTCATCATGGAACTCGCAGTAGTTCCTTACTTTTCGGGATTTCTCCTATAAATCCTGTGTGATTAATCCACTTTCTACCATTTTCTTCCAAACCCCTCTTAGTGGGGTTTTCATTTCTACTATATTCATCTTGATTCTCTTTCCCACATTCTTGATTATCGTATTTACCCCTTTGTCAGAATGGTTGGGTAACGGATTCTCTACACCAGATGGATCATCGAATCTCACAATTCCCATTTTGATGAGTCTTTCGATTAACTTTTTCAAAGCGGTACAGTTCTCGATCGAGTGTCTCGTGATTCTCACGTGGTATTCACATTGGGTGTTCGCGTCGTACCATTTAGGGAATGGAGGTTGCATAGGTTTTAGGTAGAAAGGGGACACTACATGTGCATCAAGCAAATTTTGATACAACTTCATACACGTTACTGGGATGGGCGTAATTTAGAGTTTCTTCGTATTTTACCTTACGTTGGATTTTTACTTTAGGGGGCCTTGATGGCTAGTAGCCACTGCCCTTGGCTGACTTACAGTAATCGTCTTTGAATAGCCCTTGTCGTATGTACTCGTATTATTTACCTTATTTTCTTTCTTTTTCGGGACCGTTTTCCTGGCATTTTCCCCGAATTTTATTTTTCCACACCTTATTGCATTTTTTATCATTTCACTGGACATTATTATGTCCAAGAAATTCTTAGTTGTACTTCCCAGTATGTGATTAATAATTGAGCCTTCAGGGTATTACTGAAGAGCATTCTCGTTTCCTTTTCTAGCAGATGTGGTTGGACTTGCGTGACGACTTCCCTCCACCTTTGAGCATATTGCCTGAAGCTCTCGCTTGGATTTTTATCCATATTTTGTAGTGTGATTCTGTCATGTGCCATATCTGTTACGTGGTCATATTGTTTCATGAAGGCCTGTGTCAAGTCCTTCTATGAATTGATTTGGTCGCGGCTTAATTGATTATACCATTTAGCCGCAGCCCCGGTGTAATACCCTGAAAATATTTACAGTAAGATATTATCCTTAATATAGTAAAATAAGGAAATAAAGTGAAAAAAAAAGAAGAAGGAAATTTTGAGATATGTCAATATTGAGAAGTATATTATGATATATATTAATTCAAGAAAGGACTAAATTATAAAATTGAGAAAAGTTTTGTTGCACAAGAGTAAATACTCAAAATTTGAGGGGTTAAAGTGTAAATATGAAAAATTTGAAGGACCAATAGTGTAAAAATTTTAAGAGTGGAATAATCTAGAAACTAAGGAAAATGGATGAATTAGGACCAAATTGAATAGATGAAGAAACTATGAGGGACTAAATTACAATTTTACCAAATTAAATGATGACTTAAGGATGGAATTTTAAAAGATAATGAAGGGCAAAATGGTCAATTGAAAGAGAGAGAAATCTAGAAAGTAATAATGATGCTAGAGATATTTTGATATTTTATAATTATTTAATTAGATAAATATTATTTTATTAATATTTTAATAAGATATTTTATTATTATTTTATTAGTATATAAAGAAAGAAAGATGAAAAATTCTCATCCATATTTCCATGCACTAACGTGAGAGAAAGAGAGGAAGAAAGAAAGTTTTGCTTTCTTTACAATTTGGTCCTTTTTACCAAAAATTCACCATTTTCACCCAAAAATCAAATGAATTTCCATAGCTACCAAGAGAGAAAATGTTAAGGAGACCATGGGGAGTTAGAATATCAAGTTGGATTCAAGAAATAGAAGCTGGAGGAGAGAGAAAATCAAGTTAAAGATTAGTATCAATAGAACAAGGTAAGTATATCAAGATTTCAATATGTTTTTAAGTTTGTTATTATTGACAAAGCATGGAAATAATGTTATAGTAGAGTTTTCTTACATAAGGTCCTATGTTCATGATATGTTAGTGAAGAGAAAATAAGAGAAAAGTGATGAGAAATGGTGTAGAAAAAGAAAATAAGGGTGTTATAACATGGTAATTAATATCTTGTACTAAAACAGTTTTGGACAGCAGCAGTAGTCTAACTTTGAAAAATCATCAAAAATTGTAGAAATCTAATTATAGGATGAATAAAATATGAAATTAAAGCTTATTAAGTCTAGTTTCTTATAGAAGAAATTATGTAAGCAATGGAATTCTAAATCATGAGATATGATGAATTTTGTGAGACAAGGTCAGAATGATTTCGGGTTCCCCTGTTCTGACTTTGTAAAATCATAAAAAATTGGATAAAAATAACTAGGGGTTTAAATTTATATTTTTAGAATCCTGAATGAGTCTATTTTCAATATAAACAAACGGGAACATCATTTAAATTCTGTACAAGGAGATAATTAATTTTCAGTGAAGAAGGGTCATAACTGTTAGACAGCAGAACAGGGGTAATTTTAAAGAATAAACTGTACTTATTGGATAAACTAAAAATTCTGAAAATTTTATGGTAAGAAGATATATGAGTCTAGTTTCAGGGAAAATTAGCGGATCTTAATTTTGAGTTCTATAGCTCCAGATATAAATAATTTAGTGACCATGATGCAGATAGACAGCTTGAATATTCATAATAGTAAATAATAAAAATTATGGATAATGTTACTTACAAGTGTATTATCTACATTAAGGATGTGGAATGGAGAGGAGGAGAAGGAAAAATATGTATGACTATTCATCTAGCATGGCTAATTTGCATATTTTAGGCTCAGGGACTAAATTGAATAAAAGTAAAACTTTATGGGCAATTTTGTAAAAATGTCAGAAATGACCAAATTGCATGAAATGGATTATTTTATTATTTAAATTACAAAATTGAATGAAATTATTAATTTAGTTCAAGATCGAGGAAAAACATGTTTTAGGGATTAAATTGAAAAGTGTTGAAATTATGGAAAATTCGATATTTTATAGAATTCATGGATCATTATCAATATATATGAGAATAATAAGTGGAAATAAGGATTAAATTGCAAGAATTTTATTTTCCTGACCCTAAGGATGAAATCGTCATTAATTAAAAGTTTAGGGGCAAAATGGTAAATTTTGCCTAAAGCATTAATTAAATGCATTAGAATATGAAATGAATGAAAATGATGATCAAATTTATTTATAAAGATCCGAACGACTCAAATATGAGACTCGATCGTGAAAAAGAAAAGATATCGGATTAATGAAATTATAAACACAATTAAGCAATGAGGTAAGTTTGTGTAACTTGAACTGTATTTTAAATACTTGAAATATGTGATTATGTGATGAAAATATGATTTGAATGTTCAATTCATGATATTTGATAAAATATTGATAATACTCGAAATAAATTGAAAATAAATCCCAGTTAAATGAAAAGGAAAATTCGATGGATCTCTCAAAAGGAATTGACGGTAAAAGGATCTAGCTTGGACGGGTGATCCTATCCTCGATATAGCCCTCCCGAAGAATATGTGTAAAATGGATTTAGCCCGATGGGTAATCCGAATCGTGGTCTAGATTTAGCTGGATGTATTGAGATCCAAACTCATTAGAGTAATTGTCGTTGCGAGGATTTAGCTTTGGACTGTAATCCCGACAATACTCTATGAGTTTATATTACTGAGGATTTATTTAGCCTGGACTGTAATCCCACTGTAGGATGAGGTTCATGCGAGTGTGTGCTCTCGATATGAAACGTGTAAGACCATGGTTGAAAGATACCATGGCAACCTGATATGAAATGTATAAGACCATGGTTGAAAGATACCATGGCAACTTTGATATGAAATGTATAAGACCATGGTTGAAAGATACCATGGCAACCTAATATGAAATGTGTAAGACCATGGTTGAAAGATACCATGGCAACGTGATATGAAATGAACAAGATCATGGTTGAAAGATATCATGGCAACATGACAGAAAATGAGTAAGACCATAGTTGAAAGATACTATGGCATCATGTCAAAGATAAATAAGACTGTGGATGGGAGATGCTATGACATCTGTTGAACAATTGATATTCAGGTAATATGTATCAGATGACGAATGGTTATATGAAATGGTTGTGTGTAATGTTTGCAAGAACTGGTCATATGGAAATATATGTACAAAATAGTTGTATGAAATAATTATGAAGATAGATAAACGAAATAAGTATGAGTATATGGAATATAATTTATGTTAAGTTTGATATATGCTATTATCTAATAAATATACATAAAATATATGGAAATGATGGAGCATGAAATATTAATATAATGAAATGAATCATTTATGCTTATGAAGAAACGGTAAGAGCATGATATGTTTCATGACATGTACATATATGATTATCTTTGATATGTTGATACAAGAAAATTATGTAAGTTGAGACTATTATTGAACTCAAGTACGATATGTCGAGAAAATAGTTATATCAATGTTGAATTTATATGAGATATGTGCAAGTACACTAACAATGTTACTGTTTGATGCTTATACAAGTACTAAACTGTTGATTGAATGGTAATATATTTATTTATATGATGCATTGAATCGGTAAGCATTTAAATTTTTTTAAGTGATCTGCAAATGGTAGTAATGCTCCGAAACCCTGTTTTGGCAACGGATATGGGTTAGGGGTGTTACACCCGGTCAGGCTATCTTGAAAACAATGAATTAACAACTGATCATTATTGACATATCCTGTCATCCTCTGATAGAACATTGTAATGTGGGCTTCGGGGCAGTTGGTCCCATTATATTTCTCAAATTCTGGGGTCTTAAACTTGGACGGGAGCACTAGATCTTGAACCAAGCTCAAGTCTTTAGTATTAATTCCACAATGGTAATCAGCGCTTTTCAATGCCTTGAATTTCTCTTTTAGCTATCTGCATCGATATTTAAGTTGCTTTGGGAGCTTCACTCTTGCCTTTTCTATTTCTGCTATATCATCAAGATCAGGGACAACGAGATTCACTGGATGGTCTCTTGGGTTAGAGCCTGAACCTGTCGGGAAGCTTGTTGGTGCCAAGGTACCGGTTTAATATTGTGGCCTAATGTTAACGGACACCATTTATAGATATACATTTATTTGTGCTTGGGTGTTTGTTAGGGTAAAGCCTGGAGGATAAGCAGGGTTCTCGTTATCATCCCCGAAATTGACCATAGGGCTCTTTCCTTTTTCTAGCCCTCTAGTCAATAACTAGGTTAATTGGCTCATCATATTCTTTCAGGATTCTAGCATCTGATCCCTCATGTCTTGTTGAATTTTGGCCAATTGTTCTTGTATTTGTATTTGCAGCTGATCTTGCATTTCTTTTTACATTTGCTCTAATCTTTCCTACCTTTGGTCCATTGCTTTAGTTTTTCCTAGTGTACAGTAACGATATTTCAGGGTAACTGCCATGATTTTAGGATCTCTTTGTGAGATTTAATGCACATGATGCAATGTAATGCTAATGCATGGGATGAATACAAAAAAGGCACTGGTTCTTATTCAATTTCATTAGAGTAACTTTTCTAGAAAACAAATTTCTTCACATAAAATGGATTACATATAAGGCATCGCCCTAATACTTAAGGCCTTGACCTTCCTAAGAAGCCAAGCTAAAGAAGCCAAGCTAAGCCTTGACCTTCCTAAGAAGCCAAGCTAAAGAAGCCAAGCTAACTCTCGGCCTCGATCTGACTCTGAATCTTATTTCAAACTCAGTACGTCAGCCTAGACTGCTAAGGTTTGTAAATGATTAGCCACCTCTCGTACTTGAGTCAAAGCTGCACCCATAACGTAATCTCTATCCCTAACCTAATCTTGAGATCGATGAAGCTGCTCTTACCACTGCTCATTATTTGCTTCTAGGAGTTTAACTCAAAGTTTACAGTTTTGTAGCGCGATTTCGAGTTCTTCTATCTTTCCTTTTAGCTCTTCAATTTTGCTCTGGCTAGCCTTCAACTTGATTACAGAGTTACGACTGCGATACTAATGTAGGGATCTTTCTAACTCTGACACCTAATTTTTTAACCCCACCTTCTCATTTTGATTTTCTACCAAACTCCATTGCAGAACGTCTTCTCGTGCTTGAGCATCTCAGAATTTCCTTTCTCATTGACTAGCTCTACTATTTTCCTCATAAATTTCTTGTCGCCATTGTTCTAACGTTTTTCCTAGACCGGTAGTTCTCATTGACCTCCGTAACTTATTGTAGTCTGTTTCCAAACTGTCTAAATCCTCTTCAGCCTTACTCTTTCCCTTTCTCATCTTCTCGGCTTCTAGTTTCTAGACGTCGACATCTAGTCCCAGCTATATTTTTTCCTCCTCCAATTGCTCTATCCTTTTTTCTAGCTCCGAACTCTTTCTTTCAAAATCTTATTTGATGATCTCTAGCTCAGATGGGATCACCTGCAAGTGTTCTTCCATTGATCGGGTGTTTTCTTGGTTTGACATAGGGATGTTGTAATTAATTCTCTGACCCCACCACTAGTCATACTCAGGGATAGTCATTGGGTCGGCTGTAAACCTTTTCATTCTATGAGTTCAGTTCTAGATGTTAGATATTTCACTAACTTTCTTTTTGTAATTATCTCCTTTGTATACAAACTCGCACTGAACTAACCCTTGTGTTGCTAACGTAAACTGTCTTGACCTGTACCGCCTTAACGCGAGCAGAGGGGCATACCCGACAGCCCCCCATATTCCAAGCAGGGGAACCCAATCAAAATCACCACACCAATATAGAATCTCGTCAGGAACCATCTAAGGGGCTCTCTATTCGACATCTTCTTCTTGCAGATTTTGGAGAATCATCATCCATTTCTCTTCCGTAATATCATCTCGTCTTGGCGTAGCCACTAACTGTTTTAGCAAAGAATAGTCTTCGGAGAAGATTCGATATGAGATCTTTTCCACTTTCCAAAAATGGTTGTGGAACGACACTAGTAAGAGTTGTGCGCATCTGATGAATCTCCTTCGCCTGCTTTTCGGCATGCATTTAAGGATCTGAAAGTTTCAGCCAAAATTGCGGAAACGGGTGTGACCCTTTTATCAAGTCAGTCAAATAAATCGGAGACTGCCTGGTCTATATGCCCTAAAGCTTTAGGGAAGATAACCAATCTGTAAATGCTTAATGCGAAGACATCAACCCTTTTCTTCACATCAGGATGTACTAGGATCAAATCTCTCAAATTTTTCCAAGGAATGCACTTACTATCACCTTTCTGCTTGATTCGGGCTGCAACCCACTATTCTCTCATTCCCATGATGTTCATCAACTTTTTTAAGAACGTTGAGACATTGACAGCTCTGGAATAAGCCTTGTCAATTTGAATCTTCGGGCAACAGAGTAAGGCCATGTACTCTTCCACAGTAGGTACCAAGTCCACCTTTCCAAAAGTAAAACAACTATAAGCAGGGTTCCAAAACTGGGCGAGAGCTCAGAATAAGTGCTTGTCCACTTTGATATCGAGTAGATAGGGAAGATCACTATAATTATAGTAGAATAGTTTATTGATCTCGTCATTCGATTGATCCCATATTTCTTTCATCTTTTGAAGATTATTTTGGGTTACACTGATACGAGTAAAATCCCACAACTCTACCATGTACCCCTCTATAAGACTATCACCCTTATCTTGCTGTGTTGTCTCTGCCGATATCCGGACGGCCGCATTATCCTCCACTTTATCAAAAAACCCCTTTTCCATGACAAGTTATCTATTTAGCAACTGAATGTGAATCAACACATTTTTTGTGATGAAAATGCCATGCAATTACAATAAAAGTAAAACAAGTCAGTACTTCATACACAGTTTAAAACAATCGAAGAATAATAAGTAAATCACCTATTCAGGTAACCACTAGAGTTTGGTATGGCTCTACCTAAGGTGGGCTCTTAAGGCTCGCTATATGGGGTTCGGTTCTAAAGTAAAGGTACTTGAACCAGTAGATTCCTCGATCCTCACCTATTATAGGCTCATATGGACCGAGTTTAGTTCAGGGGAATACATTTCTCTATGGTTATACAAAGATGAAAATCTCACGAAGACATAGGTACAGATGTACCCCGAAAGTGATCCGCTATCCTATACGGAGGTGAAGACCTCACGAAGGAATAGCTTCTCACTCCCACTTAAAATGGTAAAATCGACCGATTATGCAATGTAATGTGCAGAAATATATCAAGTAAAGCAGTTATAAACCAATATAATGAAGATCGCAACAAAGACAGACGAAATGCAACGAAAGGATTGTAAATTTAAACTAAGTTTTCAATTTTCGACAAAGAGACAAAAAAAATCAACTCTTTTCTTGACTCACTTATTTTGGGTCCCCAGCGGAGTTGCCAAGCTGTTGAAACCATTTTTCGAACAGTCGACTTTTTATTTTGAAAACGAAAATAGGAGTCGCCACCAATCTTTTTTCTTTTTATGAGGTGTGATTGGATCACCTCATAATTTGATCATTTTAATAAACGGTTTGATTTATTAAAACAATATTTTTCGGTCCACAAAAATCCAGAAAATAGGTTCGGGAGTCGGTTACGCACGAGGAAGGATTAGCACCCCCGTGACACCCAAAATTGATACCTAGTTGATTACTTGATGTTTTAGTGTCAAAAATTGAAAATTTGATAAGATTTTAAAATACAATCTTTTGTTAAAGTATTACTTAATTGAATTTTTATAAAAAATGAGTATATTTCACGTTAACCGAGGAAAAAAAATTACGTCCCGTAAGTTAAGACATAATGTCTTAAATCCTCGAAACAAGAATAAATACCAAAAATTTTATTTATTTTAAAAGATATTTGATTATCTCGGCTTTAGAAAGAAATCATATTTTGTAAGTTAGAATACGATTTTTCTAATTCCAAAATAATGAAAATTAATCTCGGTTTAAAAATCCCTTTTTTATGCATTGTACGAAAACGAATAACATTTGAAATGTCGTGTACTTAATTTATTCGGGTATGGTATAAAAAAACAGTTAAAAGGTTACAAATGTCATGCTTAGCAAAAAATGATAGTGCAACATAAATTTGTAGTGATAATGGCATAATATGCTGAACAAAATATAAAAGATGTAATAGTAATAAAAAATCACGATATTATTATGCATAATAGAATAATAATAATGAAAATGATAATATAAATAACAATGATAATAACAATAACAATAATAATAATAATAATAATAATAATAATAATAATAATAATAATAATAATAATAATATAAATTTTTGAAAGTATGTAAAAAAATATAAGTAAAAAAATAAATAATGAAATAACAATAATAAGCAAAAATAAAGAAAATAAAACAAGGCAATTATAAATAAAAAAAATAATAAGTAAATTAACAAATAAAAACTAATAAAAGTTTAATTAAAAATTGAAATTAAGCAAACAAACAAATAAATAAAGCGATATTAAATAATAATAATAATAATAATAATAATAATAATAATGATAATAATAATAATAATAATAGACTAATGACTATATTGAAATCGCAATGGAGTTAGGGGGTTCAAATTGTAAATAAAGGAAAATAAGGATCAAAATGAAAGGCTCGAAAACTAATGGGGACCAAAAGGAAAAATATCCCTGATCCTTTATGCGCAGCGTTTTTGGGCCAAATCGGGGGACTAAATTGAAAACAAAATAAAATTAACGAGGTAAGAATTAAAAAAGGAAAAAAGGACTAAATTAAAATAACCCAAAAATGCGAAAGGACCAGGAGCTTAAATAGCCCAAAAATTGAAAACACACGGATTCCCTCTGGAGCTAGTCGGGTAAGGGCAAAACGACGTCGTTTTGGTGCCTAAGGGAGTTAGCCAAAATGGCGTCGTTTTGACACCACCCATTCTTCAAAAAAAAAAAATCATTTTTATCCTTTCTCAAAAAAAAAAAAAAGAGAAACCAGAAACTCTCTCTCCCTCTCCCTCAGCTCTTTAGTCTGGTAAGAGCTCTGAGTAATCGCCGCCGTGCCGGCCGCAGGTCGCCAACGACGGTGTCGCCGTCTGCGGCGACGGGAAGGCCAAAAGCCATCCCTTTTTCTGGCGAAGTCAAAAAAATAGGTAACTTTTTCTTCTTCTTTTTTTAAACTCTGTTTTAATTTATATATATATATATATATATATATATATATATATAGTTTTAAAAAAGGAAAATAAAGAAATAGATATAAGTGTATAAATAGTTTCAAAAAAAATAAAAGGAAAAAAATGATAGGACCTTAGCACATTTTACTTTATTTTTTTTCTTCGATCTGCTTTGTTGTTTTTTGTTATTTGTATGCTTGAATCTATTTTTGGTTGTATTCGGGAAAAAAATCCCTTTTACATTCGGTTTAAACATGGCTTATATAGCCATTTTACAAGGCTTTTTTTTATCTATTTTTGCCGTCACTTCTGCTTTTGGTTTTTGCAGGTGGCGGTGCAAGTAGAGGGCGGTGCTGATAGAGGTGGTAGAGGCAGTGGTAGACCTGGTCAGAGGACCTAGGGGTGGCGCACCTAGGGTTTGAAAATTTTTGTTATTTCTGTTATTAGTTTGGGCTAGGGTTTAGTTTTGTTTGGGCTGAAATTTTGAGCTTCGAATTTGGTTGGTTTGGGCTAATGTAAATGGACTGTTTGATTATTGGGCTTTAGTTTTTATTTATTTATTTATTTGGTTTTATTTCTGGTTTAGGCCCCGGGCTAAAATTGGGCCTTATAGTAACCATTACATCTTTCTTCATGAAAAGTCAATCATTATCAAATAATGGTCAAGTCATCCATCATAAAGACAAACGACCCATGACCACGTTTACTTTTCATCAACCATAACTCGATGGTTAAATCACTATTTGAGGCCTGAATAATATAAAGAATAGTTAAATCACTATTTAAGGCCTGAACTTGGCAACTTTTCTCACATTAGGGCCTGAACTTTTTTTGGTCCAAGTTAGATCCTGAACTTGGCAATTGTCCCCACATTGAGGTCTATGTTGGGTCCGATGCCCTAGGTGTAGTATTTTTGTCTATATTCACTTACATTTTTCGAACAAATTTGTTTAATAATATATGTTAATTACATTAATACCCTTAGTCTATTTTCATCTAAGTTTTTGGACGCAAAGCAAAATGAAAGAAAATATTGGTTCACTGGTTATCTAATGTTTAAACTAATACTGAGCGGTATTACGTAGTCAGATCGTAATACGAAAAGACAACTTATATTATTAGATTAACCTAAACATGTCCTTAGTTTAATTAGAAATGAGCAGGCCGATTGAAAGACTAATATGTTGTCTATCAAGTCCAATTAAGAAGATGCTTTGTCTTTAGCATCGAAGTGAATGATTCCCAGAAGATAGAGATATAGATGTAACTGACTGGACTAATAAAACATCGAATAGGAACCAAGTAGAATAGACCAAAATTCATTTATGGATTTATTCTCTTGTGACATTCATAGTGTGGCATACCTTAATCCTGAGTGGATGATAGACTATGTATGTATGATTCGTATACTTTGGTGTAAGTAAAAGCCTGAGTTCAAATAAATAAGGAACCAAAAATTGATTCGTTGGGTATACGACTTCAGCATTATGTAGCATCATTCACAATAGTGGAATTCATAGCCCAACTAATGAGTGAATGATATCCTCTAATCGACATTATATGATAGATGAAAAGTAAACGTAACTACTGGTCATTTATCTTTGTGATAAACAACTTAATTACTAATTGATAGTGATTGACTTTTCATAAAGGAAGATGTAATGATTACCATGAGATAAAATAGGATCATATTGAGAGAATGGATTTATCTCAAAGAGATTAAGGATATCCTATGAGGATAACACAATTATAACAAGGTGATTAGATGAGCACTAATTGAGTAGCTTTCGTAATGATATATAATTAGGGAGAACTCAGTCATGATATTATAATGGAATAACTTCGTGACTAACAAAATATATAATTAATAGACGAAAAGCTGGAACTTTATTATAAATTTTTTGATCCCTAATTATATAGAAAAGTCCAACCGGTTCCTTCGTAACTCGTTGAAATCATAAATGAATTACATCTAGAATCAAATAAATATAAATGAATGGAAATGATGAAATTAAAGAAATGAATCACATTCACAAATGAATGTGTTTTCTCATTGAGTATAGAAATGACTTGAAAAAGATTAATTTAAGGTTTTCAAATTATTATTTAATTAAATAATTGAAGTTCAAAAATAAAATAAAATAAATTAGTTATTGTGATGTGGATCCATTGAATACGAAAATTAAATATATTTTCTCATAAATTCTTTTACGGTAAAGTTGTCATAACTTTAACGAAATTAGAATTGAATTGAAAAAATTATTTAATTAGAAAATTAATTTATCTAATTAAATTAATTAAATAAATAATATTTATTTTTTGAAATAGAAAACATATATTAAGTTGAATTAAATTATAAATTGTTGAGTTAAAAGTCCAAGAAGCACATATAATTAGACTTAATATAGTAGAGGCCTAAAGCCCCTCATCATCTATTCTACTTAAGAATAGAATATTGTTTTCTATTAAATAAATATTATTTCTATTTTACTAATTCAATCGGAATTTTTCTTATCTCTCCCTATAAATAGATGACAGAATTATAATTTTACCTGTTTCTATTGAGAAATAATTACTTCCCTACTAAAATTAATAAGTTGTTGTTGGTTCATAATTATTCGAGTCGACACTTGAAGCAATTCATAATACGAGAATGTCAGTAAAATTAAAAAATGTCAATTTTTTCGTTCAATGTGATTTGATAAAAAAATATAAAATTAATGAGTTAAAAAAAGTAAAAAATTAAATGAATAAAGTATGAGGATAGATTATTGATTCTTTTATGGCTCGTCCCTAAATAAAATCCAAGTATAGAATCTTCTTCGTTCATACACTCCAGCATCTCCATTATCTCATTCAAAAAGCATATATAATCTCCTCCAAGTTTCTTCATTTCCCCGCTCCTCCTCCTCGGCCTCATGGTGCCAAAGTTTGAGGTACGTGTCTATTGCATATCAATCAAACATCATCTACATTGCAACAATGTCAACTAATCGATCCCTTTCTTTTATTCTCAATTACTATTGCAGAGTCCTCCAGTCACCCAAATCAATGTCCGAATGGACTGCAATGGATGTGTTCACAAGATCAAGAAGGCGCTACATGGCATTCATGGTGATTATAAGCATTTAATAAGGCTTAATTTCCATGGATTTTGTTTCTTCTAGTTTCCAGAGACATTGCTTGAAGCTTTCATTCATGTCTTTCCTCAGGTATATATCATGTTCATCCTGATATTGCTCAACAGAAGTTGACTGTAATAGGAATGGCGGATCCAGAAATAATAGTTAAGGCAATTAGGAAAACTAGGAAGATGGCAACTATCTGTTCTTATTTAGAGCCAACAGAACCACCGCCTGAAGTTGGTTCAGCAGCTCTGGAGGGAGAAAATCCGCCACCACATGAAGAACAACCAAAAGATGAACCGCCACCGGAGAATCCACAATCGGAGCTGGCGGAAACTGATGCCCATGCCAACCAGAAACCACCACCGCAACCTTCTCCACCGAAAGATGTCGATCATAGCTATGGAGGGCACCGGAGCAGACATCACAATAGCCAAATTTTCCAGCATGAATTACCACCTCAACCTGCTGCCTTTGTAACACACTGCTACAATACATACATGCCATCACCATATGTGACAGAATACCAATATGTTCATTCACCACCACGGTACGTGCAATTTAGTAGGGTTGGTCACAGCAATGAGGACTATCACAATTATTACATCAATGGCAGCAACATCGATGACAATGGCAATGGAAGTATTGCATCACTGTTTAGTGATGACAACCCCAACGCTTGTACAATAATGTAGATACATAGTTTATATAAGATTCTATGCTTCCAAGTGTTGGAAGAATGGATTCTGCAATTCAATTGTGGGAAAGGTATTATGTGCAATAAGGGCCATTTCTTGTAAAATAAGAATGTGCTGAAGATATTGCTATATTTTAATTCAACAAATCAAACTTTTCTGGCAGCCAACCATCCAGTTTGCCAGGGCATTGACACATTGTCTATATCAACAAACAGCACATGATGTTGAATGATTTTGAGGAAATTAAGATTCAAGACTTGACCAGATAAGCATATTATACACTACTATAAACTATATCAAGTGTGTATTTGTGTGGAAATTGTATATTTAACAACATAAATTTATGTTTAAAAATAATATACAATAAATAAAAAAAATTTAAAGTACATTCGAATAATATAGTACGAAAAGGTATTTTTTATAATTTCTTTAATCGAGTTGGTTTTTATAGACACGTGACATTAGTTTAATTAAGGGCTTAAACAATAGTATAAATATACAATTGATAATAGTAATAAAGTGTGCCTAATAAAATTAAAATATATAAGAAGTTTAAAATAAAACTCTAGTTGATTTTTTTTTAGCAATTTCATTATAGGATTTGATCTCTTTTTGACATAATGTTTAGAATTACTCATAGCCTCTCCTCAACTCATAAATAGGAAAATATTGCGCTTCAGCATACTTAAACTCACGTCTTTTTATATTAACAATAATATCTATATTAATCGAGTTAAAATTCAACCTGAAAAAAACTATTAATGAAAAGGTAATTAACGGCTTATAGTGCTGCACATTGTTGGAGAAATCATTTATTTATTTAAGCTAGTTAACATTTTATGCTAAACTATTAATGTCACATTTTTTATTCGCTATAAAAAAGAATTTAGTCTAAATTGTAACCAGGTGAATAAAGTTATTTTAACCTACCAATTTTAAAATGTATTATTGAAATTTAATATTGACAATTTCTCAACAACATTATATGTATTTTGCATATATGATTTTCTTCAAAAATACTTTTACTTTTAGTTAAAATGAAAAAAATCCATTTCTTTAAAAAAAAATTTAATATGGTTAATGAATTTTTAAAAAAAAAAATAAAAAAAAATTGATACTTAATAACAAACAAAAAACCCTGATAAATGTTCTTTTTCTTTTTTATTTACTTTTTGATGACGTAAACAATTTTAAAAATTGAACATTCACATTCAAGGCATGACATAGTGTGACTGTTAATCAAATAATTAATAAAAGGACAAAGTTGATATTATTTAGAAGGAGACAAAAACAATAAAGATGGTCCTTTGGAAAATAATTTGAGAATGCAAATTAAACAATAAAGTGACTTCTAAGATTAAACTTTTAGACCAACAAATATTGTACATAAGATGGGTATTTTCATGTTATGTCCTCGTTTGTCTGCTGCTGTATGATATTTCAAAAATACACGAGTGTATATGGTAATAGGGAAAAGCTATCTCCAATCCAATGACTAAAACCAATTTATTCAAATAAAAATGACCTTTTTGAGTATCTCTTTTTATCTACCAATTCAAACCAAATGATAATAAAGATTTTACAATGAGAATGTACTTGGAACAAGACTATGAACATGAGAAGAAAAAGAATTCAATAAACAGCAATACTAAAAATACCCAATAACCTTTTTTTTCTTTTGTACCAGCACTACCAAAAATTTGCTTACACAAGAATGAAGAAATGGAGCTGTACAAACAATCTGCAGGCTTGCAACATGCCCAAAATGTCAACATGAACGGGTGAAGAAACAGGTATTCTAGGCATGAGTTTTATTCCAAAGAATCTGATCTATTCTCAAGACGGTAGAGTAGAAATTTCGGAAATTGTGATTTTTTCTAGTAGGAAAAGATTGCATCATAAGACTGCAGCTCTTCCATTAGGCTTCAGGAGGGAAAAGCATGATGAAGAAGCATCTGGGTTGTTTAGTTCAGAACATGGTTCGGGGAAGACAGACTCTGAAAAGCCTGAAACATATGAGCATTGCCAAGGGCTAGATGAGGCAGAGTTGATTGATAAGGAAACGTTGACTAGACAAATAGAGGTGAAGGGAGATTCTTCAATTCCTGTGAAGTTTCCAGCCATACTGATGTTTGTTCCAATAATATTCTGGATGGTGATTTTCGCTACTAGTGGAAGAGCATCAGGATCAAACTTGTCATCCGGATGGGATCCAAAATGCCCATTGGCACCAAATGCCGTTTTAATGTTTAGCATGTCAACATCTGATATAGCAATCTCTTTAATATAACCACCCCTACCCTTTGTTGTTCTAAACTCAATACCAGTTAATGAGTCATAGAGGTGGAGCTGTTGCACTTGAACGTCCGAAATGCCACCGGACATTTGACTACCGAAGGCAAGAGAAGAGCCTGAAAATGACTGAAGTTGGACCCTCCTGATATGGACATTTGCGGTAGGTCTGCCATAAGCAATGCCATATTCATCCCAGCCACTCTTGAGGGCAATTGCATCATGACCCATACTAATGCTACAGTCCTCAATGCAAACATTATCCGAAGAATCTGAAATCAGAATGATAAGAAAAGACAAAGATTGCACAAACATCAGATGTATATAAAGCAAAGAACTCGACTTTAAAAAGGTTATTACGTATATGAAGTATCAACAAATATATTATATCTCCGTTGTATGACTCGCCAACTACTACCAAGTACTAATTTCAAGGACATTTGATTGAAAAGCGAAATTAAACATCTCTTTTAGTTACCATTTTTTTTTTCGAGAGATAATGTAATAGAAATATGATTTTGAAAATAGGCATATCTTAAAACAACTTAATTCTCAATATGAAAAAATATATATATCAATGATCACGAACCTGGGACTATACCAACAGTATATGGTGAGCCTGGCGGAGCATAGACCGTTATGTGATGAATGTGCACATGGCTGCATAACATCCAAGTAGATAAATTTTAACTTTCTTGAATGGGCAACGGATCAAATAGAAGTTCTAAAGCAATCAGAAAGGTATTCAAACTAACCTGCAATAGACTGGATGAATGTTATATGCAGGTGCGTTAAGGAAAGTAATGTTCGAAACAAGTATAGATTCAGAAGACACAAATTCCACAAGGTGAGGGCAGCTGTAGTTTAAAGAATGAGATGTGAACCATTCCCACCAAACTGAGCCCTGTCCATCTATGGTTCCATTATCACCTAGTGCAACAAGCAAGTGTGAGCTCATCTGAGACTCAGCCAAGATTCTAATGAACACAGTTAAGAGACAATCATACCGGTTATTACGACATCACGCAACATATACCCATTTACCAAACTCCGATATCTCTTTCCAGGAAGTTCAGTTCCTGGGCCATAAGATGGTAGAGGTCCAACAACGTCCCAATGAGATGGATCCTTCAAGGCCAAAAATGGTTCTTAGTAATAAGTTGGTTTCTATTGGAGAATCATACCTTAAAATAAGATGGAAAACAAAAATACCTGAGATCCAAGAATCACTGCACCCTTTTCCAAGAAGAGAGTGAGATGGCTTGTAAGATTGAAACTTCCGGTAAGCCATCTTCCCGGCGGCACATAAAGTTGTGCACCACCTTTGTCAGCAAAAGACTTAAGATAGAAAATGGCATTTTGGAAGGCAATGGTATTCAAGGTTTTGCCATCTCCAACAGCACCAAATTCCAATATGGATACACTATGTGGTCTTGAGCGCAATGTTAGATTAACATCACACAGCCCATTGCTTTCTTCTCCATGGATTTTGATTGCATTGCACAATGCCAGCAGCAACAGCAATGCCACCTGAGGCATAATGTTAAAATTCAGACAATAATGGAGATAACTGATTTAGAAAGAAGAGAGGAATATGCAGTCAAAAGGGGGGAATTTTCACATCAAGGATACAAGACAAGAACAAAGAGAACAAAACCCTTAATAGCTTAAAAAAGCTTGAGTACATAACAAAATTTATGAGTAGCAAACAGTCTCAAAACTAAGTACAAACATGTCAAAAAGGATACAAATGGTAGCAACAAAAGGTAGCTATGCCTTGTAATGCTGTAAGGCCAAAAAGAGGAAACATCTAGTCAGTTTGTCTAAACAAAGAAAAATGCAAACTTTGGACATATTATATCAAATATGATGAATTAAGGATGGGTGATTGTCCAAATCAAATCTAGTTTATTGAGGAGTCAAATGACTAGGAAACTGAAATAAAGGAATTACAAAGAGGCATTAAAGCAAACACATAAATTGCAAAAAAAAAAAAAAAAAAAAAACTATTGAACCGTTTCAATGTTAAAAGAATGAACCAAGGAAGATGGAGAAGTTAAAAAGTTTCAGATTCCAATCAAACCAAAAGTCTGGTAACAAAAGGGTTGTAATATCAACTAAAATTCCACAAATTCAACAACAGAACACAAAACAACAAGTAAAATGAAAGCTTCACTATCATCAGAAAACTATTGAATATGTTTAAGTTGTATTATCATTTACCACCATATCCACTTAGGAAAAATCCCAGAAAAGTTGTCAGTTTTATTAATCTTCAACAAATCTTCAAATCTTTCAGATTTTCAATCCAAAGAAAAGAAAACAAATCTCAGTTAAAAGAAACGTACTTACTGGCATCTTCATATGTCAACGGACTCAGTTAAACTGAGCTGAGAGATACAAAGCAGTGAAGAAGAAGAAAAGCTGATACGGTTCAAACAAACGGTAGAAATAAAACAAAAATAGAAGAAGAAAAAGAAGCACCGCAAAAACAGGCAGCTTTCTGTAAGCATGTGAATTATTATGAGCATTAATCATATATAAAAGACACCAAAATTTTAGTATTTTTCTTTTATTTGGACTCAGAAAACGGTTTTAAGTAATATATATATATATATATATATATATGACAGCTTTGGTTTTTTTTTTTTTTTCAATTTCCATGCATTTGAGCAGTGTAACCAAGAGAATAATTGTAATAAATTAGCATAAATGCCACTAAAAATATGATTAATAACGTCTCTCGCCGACAATTTTGTTTGATATGACCCCTCTCACTCCAGTGAACCATACAGTAACACAGGTGTTGTGCTGTGATTTTTAGCATTTGTTAAGAATAGTATTAGGAGGAAAACATAACAAAAGTGGGAAGTGATTGGGTAGATTTTGAGATTTATTTCGAGACATAAGTTAAAGTTAAGAGGTGGGTTTTGTCAGTATGTTGAGGGAGATAATGACCCAGATCGACACGCAAGAGGGGTAGGATGGAAAATGTGTGCAACATAAGGTGAGAGAATACATGGGGCATTGAGACCGCATGTGGGTTGACAGGGTAGAGAGGGGTAAAGTAGGTCCCATGTTCAATCATGGCGAAAATGCTAGCCTGGACTCAATCACTTGACAGAACATACCACACCACAACACAACCCATTAAAGAAAAAATTTTATTTTTTCTAAAAACTTAAAAAACCCCCATTTTTTGAGCGTCAGTCATGCTGTGATTTCGGGTCCAGTTTTTGCCAATTAGACTAACACTGACAATGTGGCAGCTTTCATTTATACCAAACGAAAAGAAAAAGATGATTTTATTTTTTAAAATAATAGTTCAGGTTTTTAGTTTGGGAAAGTGGTGAAGAATAATTGGGAAATGGAATCTTTTAGGTGTTGTTGAAGTTTTCTTTGAAATGTTAGATGAAATTCTGGAAATTAGTATATGGCTTTTAGTCTACTTAATAAATAATAATGAATTAAAATTAGCCCACCAAAGAAAGAAAAAGGCAAAATATATGGTCAGTTTGCTATATTATATTCAACTTCTGCTCTGTCAATATGAGAATTGGTGAGTAAGAAAAATGGCATATATGTTCCTTCTATGAATAAGAAACCATGTTTTATATTTCTATTTGACTGTATAAAATATACCTGGGGAATGACTAAATTGATTAATGGTTGGGTAATATCTCTTAAATGATATTCCAAGAAGGTGACAAAGTGGGAACATGATATAGGAAGGTGTGGATACATCTTTCATAAGCAGGAATGGGATTTTCTGGTTTAGGGCACATAGAGCAGAATCAAAATTTATAAGAGTGTAAGTTCGTGAAGCTATTTGTTTGGGTGATTGGTGGAAGGATGGATAAGAAGGAGAGTCTAACCGCCCACCGTGATTGGGACATCTCTTCAACATCATCACACGTATTTCCAGTGGTTTTTGTTTTTGTTTTTTTTTTTTCAATTAATAAAAGGCATAATGAGCTATTCCACGTTCAATTTTATAAAAAAATTTATTTTATTTATTTATTATTAAAAATTAATAAAATAATAATAATAAATAAAAAGTTGATGAAAAATACGAGAGAATTTTTTATTGTTTAATTTTCATTTACAAGGTGCTATTTATAAGCTCCTTTATATTGAATTAAATTAAGTCTTCTTAATTTCTCTATTTAATGATCTCCTGATTATAGATGAAGTAAAGAGTTTTATCTCATTACTTTAATATGTATTTACAACACTCCCCCTTGGATGTCTTTTAAATAAAAATGTGCCTCGTTAAAACTTTTATTAGGAAAACCTATTGGGACAAAACATTGGTTAAAGGAAAAGAATACAACGTGTTTTAGACTCCCCCTAATGGCAACATCACATTATATATTTGAGTTGACGCATTCTAATATTGTTTCGTAGTCTTTCAAATGTTGACGTTGGCAATGCCTTGGTAAAAAGATCTGCTAAATTATCACTAGAACGAATTTGTTGAACTTCTATGTCACTTTTCTTCTCAAGATCAAGAGTGAAGAATAATTTTGGTGAAATATGTTTCATTCTATTACCTTTGATGTAACTACCCTTTAATTGAGCTATACATACTGCATTATCTTCGTATAAGATAGTTGGTATATTTTTCTACAATGGCAAATTACATATATTTTGGATATGTTGGGTTAATAATCTTAGCCAAATACACTTTCGGCTTGCCTCATGTATTGCAATTATTTCAGCATGATTTGAAGAGGCAGCAACTAATATCTGCTTTGTTGAACGCCATGATATGACAGTACCTCTACATGTAAATAAATATCCAGTTTGAGACTACCTTTATGTGGATCCGATAAATATCCAACATCAACATAACTAACTAATAGGGATTTTGAATCATTTGAATAAAATAACTCCATATCAATGGTCCCTCTGAGATATCTAAATACATGTTTAATTCTATTTCAATGCCTACATGTTGGAGAAGAACTAAATCTTGCTAACAAGTTTACAACAAAAGCTATATCAGGTCTTGTGTTGTTTGCAAAATACAACAATGCTCATTTGGCATTTAGATATGGTAGTTCAGGACCAAGAAACTCTTCATCATTCTCGCAAAGATAAAATTGATATTTATTCACATCTAATGATCGTACAACCACCGGGGTACTCAATGGATGTGCTTTATCCATATAAAATTTCTTTAAAATCTTTTTCGTATAAGTTGATTGATGGACATGAATTCTATCTTTTAAATACTCGATCTGCAAGCCAAGACAAGACTTTGTTTTTCTAAGATCTTTCATCTCAAATTCTTTCTTTAAATAATTTACCGCATTTTGAAGCTCTTTAAGAGTTCTAATAATATTTAGATCAACATAAATAACAATTATCACAAAGTTTGATTCAGACCTTTTTATAAAAACACATAGGCATATTGGATCATTTTTATAACCTTCTTTTAATAAATATTCACTAAGACGATTGTACCACATACGTTCAGATTGTTTTAATCCATATAAAAAAAAATTTAATCTGATTGAGCAATTTTTCTAGAAAACTCTATATCCTTTAGGGATTTTAAATCCTTCTGGGATTTTCATATAAATTTCACTATTAAGTGTACCATATAAATAAGCTGTAACAACATCCATTAGATACATGTCAAGTTTTTCATGTACTGCTAGACTAATAAGGTATCTAAACGTGATTCCATCCACCATAGGAGAATATGCCTCTTTATAATCAATGCTAGGCCTTTGTGAAAATCCTTGTGCTACAAGTCGTGTTTTATATGTTACGACTTCATTTTTCTTATTTTGTTTTCGCACAAATATCCATTTATATCCTTTCGGCTTTACATATTTAGTTGTTTGGACTATAGGTCCAAAAACCTCACGTTTAGAAAGTGAATTTAATTCTACTTGAATTGCGCCTTTCTATTTTGGCCAATCTTTTCTATTTCTACATTCCTCAATAAATTTAGACTCAAGATCCTCATTTTCTTTTGCTATTTCAATAGCAACATTATAAGCAAAATTGTTGTCGACAACTGTTGTAACGCCTTAAAATTTATGTAAATTCGGCTTTTGTGATTGTTGAGCATGAAAATATCAAGACATTTGTTTTGTGTTATTTTGGCACAAAATATATATTGGTTTAAGTGTTTATGTACTCTAGGGTGTGTTTGGGAAGTCCCAAGTTCAAGCCTTAACTTGGGCCAAATTTTGGTTTTTATTTGAATAAAGCCTAGCTTTTGGTTAGTGGGCTTATAAGAATTTATTGGTAATAACTTAACAGAATAGGCATGCTGGTCTAGTGGTTAAGTGGCAGGGGTTTATGCTAGAGGTCCTGTGTTCGAATCCTGGCTTGGGTATTATTTTTGCCACCAAGGCTGTGATAGAATTGGAGGTGTACTAAAACACTGAAAAGGTAAGTTTTATCAATTTTTCTGAGAAGTTTCCCCAAAAGAACTCTCCCTGCTGAATTTCTCTTCTATTTTTCCCTCTCCACGTTCTTTCTCTTTGTTTTTTTTTTGCCAAAAATCCCCTCCTTGTGCTGCTGTGATTTTTTTACACTACTTCCTTTCCGTTCATCTCTTTTCAATAGTTTTACTTTCGTCTTTAGAGACACGCTTTCGGTAAGTGTGGAGATGCGTTCTGATTCATTTTAGTAAATGTTGGGTTATTAAGAGATTATTTTCTGTTTAAGAGATAATCAAGGTTCTGTGGATCATTAATAGACATTCTAAACAGTGAGGAATCGTCGTTTTTTGTTTAAGGTAATGTTGTCATTAACTTTCATGATTTGCCTGTTTCTTAGTAACTTGGATTAAGTGATTAAAAGGGTGAAATGTTGTTTAATATCAGGTTCTGGAGTGCTCGGGATTGCGTTAGCTTTGAATCAATACCAGGTGTGTACCTCAATTGCATAGAAAACGGGTTTCAGTGAAAGCCGAAACCAAAACTGTCGACATCCCACAAGCGTGTGGACTGCCCGTGTGGAGGCCGTGTGGTGAAACACGGACGTGTGTTCAACGAGCCAGACCGTACGCGTGCCACACGGGTACGATAAACACGAGCATGTGATGGCTTGTAGGCCGTGTGCGATGTACGGGCTCAGGCAAATGGGTCGTGTGGCCCACACGGGTGAACCATATGGGTGTGTGAGAATCTAGGCCAGGCTGTGTGATCCACACGGATAAGGCCAATTTGGACCGTGTGACCCACACGGGCATGTGGGCCCACACAAGCAGGGCAAATAGCGTGTGAGCCCCTTTAATCTGAAATGTTCTGTAAGGTTACACGGGTCACCCAAGTCGACTGTGACCTGTCGTAGGGTCGGTAAGCCTTATCTAGACTCTTTATTCGGTGATGTATGTGTTAGCATGTTACACCTAGCATGATTACCTAATCCGTTCTGAAAATAAATGTATGATCTGTTTGTCTGCATTATAGCATGCCATGTTTGTATGATGCATTGCACCGGGGTGGGTTTGATGAAGTGAATGAAGTATCTGAAGGGCTTCATAAGCCTGTTATCTGGCAGCTAAGCTACATACTTATGATATGTGCTGCGATGCGATACCTTATGGTGTGCAGGGTTAGATGGGTCGATTGTATCCCTATATATGGTGTGCAGGGATGAGTGGATCGATTTTATCCCCACATGGTGTGTTGGGTTGGTCGGAGTTGGTGTGCAGGTCTGGTGGGTTTATTCTGTTATTCTGGTCTGTTATGCATGTTACATCTGAGATGGGTTGAAGCCCAAATACTGCATCTAATATTGATTCTGTGAGGGCCCAGGCTCGAATTATGACTGTATTCTGTTATCTGTTAGTATGCATGCTATATTGTGGGGATGTACACACTGAGTTGCGAAAACTCACCCCTTTATTTATTTATCTGTTCAGGTAATCCCCAGCAGTAGGTGGATCAGTGCAGTGGAGGACTCGACGGTGACCACATCTGCATACATTTTGGTTATGACTTTTTCTTTGGTTTATTTATTATTTGTTTGGGGGTTTGATGTGGCTTTGGATTTAAAAATTTGGATTTTAATTTGGGTTTTGAACTGTGGATGTAGATTATAAATTACAAACCAATATTATGGTTATCCTGAAATAAACTAAGAATTTTTTGTAAATAGAAGTGGGTTCTTAAAATAATGATCAACAATTGAGTTTCAAACGCTTCCGTGATAAAGAAACGTTTTCAAACAATACGACTTTCTTTTTCATGTTTTCGACTTAGTGGAAGAAAACAAATGATATGGCTTATGAATCAAAATGATTTAGTTAAAAACACTCTCATGTGACATCGCGAGCTTCGGTCATAACGTCTAGGCCGGGTTTGGGGTGTTACAACTGTATTTTTTTATTCTAACTCTTTTCTAAAGTAACATAACTTATTGAGATTTCTTCGTTATCACCAACTTTAGGTACCTGAACCTCTTCTGGGGTTTTTTGATTAGTTATATCTTTGTTCTCTTCTTGGGCACTTGCCTCCACAATATTATCATCTTGAATAATTGCTCATTTCCTTTTATGAGGATTTTTATCTTTGGAACCGATTGGCCTTCCACGCTTCAAGCGTGGATTACTTTCTTTTGCACTAACAATTTGCCCTATTGGGATATCAATTCGTATTGGAGCATTTTCAGCTGGTATGTGAGTTTTTTTTAATTCTTTTTAGGTCAGTAAATGAATCTAGGAGTTGATTGACAATGTTTTGCAAATGTATGATCCTTTGAACTTGTTGTTCACATGGACTTATACGATGATCTAATTGAGATAACGATGATCCATTCCATGTAATTTCTTTTACCAGTTGTATTTTCTCTCCCTCTAATATTGGGGATATTATTTCATCAAAATGACAATCAATAAATTGTGCAGTAAATAAATCTTCAGTTAATGGTTTAACATATTTAATTATAGAAGGAGATTCATAACCAACATATATTCCTAACCTCCTTTGAAGACCCATCTTTGTACGTCATGGTGGAGCAATTAGAACATATACTGCGCATCCAAAAATCTAAAATGGGAAATATTTGGCTCCTGACCAAAAGCTAATTGTAATGGGGAGTACTTATTATAACTTGTTGGCCTTAAGCGCACAAGTGCTGCTACATGCAAAATATCATATCCCGCTATAACAAGAATTTTTGTTTTCATAAGCAATGGCCGAGCTATTAGTTGGAGGCATTTGATAAACGATTCATCTAAACCATTTTGTGTGTGAACATAAGTTACAGTATGTTTAACTTTTATCCCAATTGACATACAATAATCATTAAAAGCTTAGGATGTAAACTCACCAGCATTATCAAGACGAATAGTTTTAATTGTATAATCTGGAAATTGTGTTTTTAATTAAATTATTTGAGCAAGTAGTCTCACAAACATCAGGTTGTGAGTCGATAATAAACACACATGTGACCACCTACTAGATGCGTCTATTAATACCACAAAATATTTGAATGGTCCACATAGTGGATGAATTGGCCCACATATATCACCTTAAATACATTCCAGAAATGTGGGAGATTCAATCCCAACTTTAGCTGGTGATGGTCTAATAATCAATTTTTCTTGAGAACAAGCGGCACAAGATAAATCCTTGAATTCAAGAATCTTTTGGTTCTCTAATGGGTGTCCAATTGAATTCTCGATGATTCTTCGCATCATAATAGATCCGGGACGGCCTAACCGGTCATGCCAAAAAATAAAAGTATGTGGTTCTACAAACTTCTGGTTTGTAGTAACATGTTACTCAATTGCACTAATATGTGTATAATATAAACTTGTTAAAAAAGCAAGTAGTCTTTCCAAAACATATTTCTTTGCACATTCAACATTTGTAATATATGAATATTCAATATTTTTCTCATACATAGTCTTAATATGATATCCATTAAGACGAATATCTTTAAAACTCAATAAATTTCTTTGAGACTTAGTGGAATATAAAGCATCATCAATGACAAATTTTGTACCTTTAGGTAATAATATAATAGCTCTTCCAGAGCCTTCAATAAGTTTTGAACTACCCGATATTGTATTAACATTGGCATTATTCATTGTCAAATGAGAAAAAATATTTTTTTATCTTTGAGTATCATATGTGTTATAGCACTATCTGCAAGACACATGTCTCCATTGATTTTAGGTCCATCGAAATTTTGTTGAATATTTATATTCTTCATAAAAATAAATAAAATATAATATGAGAAAACATTACAAATATTTATTAAATATATAAAATATTCTATATGTAAGAAAATAAAACATACTTAAAACAACATAAAAATGTCAAAATAACATCAATTTTTCTAATGATTCTCAAAGAAATCTACCACATTTAGGTGAGTTATATTATTAAGGTCATTAAATTTATCACCCTTGTAGGCATGGTCAGTTTTAGTATTATAGTGAATATCTTCATCTTTTGCCTCAATTTCATCATTTTGAGATATAAAATTTGTCTTCATATGCTTTCCCTTCTTTTTAATGGATGCTTGATAAAGTTTCACTAAATGCTCAGACGCATGATAAGTATGTGACCAATGCCCCTTCATACCACATCGGTAGCATATATTCTCAACAATCTTTGAAGGATTATTTTGACCACTTCTTTCTTATCTTTCATTGTTTTTTTTTCTGGTGGTTAGAAGTATCATTGTTATGGCCACTATGATAATAATTACTAATACGTCCTCGACCACATCCCTTACTACGTCCACGACCACGGCTGCGACCTTTATATTTTCTATTTTCATAATTATTGTGTAGTGCTACATTCACTTTAGGGAATGGTGTAGAACCAGTGGGACGAATTCCATGATTTTCCATAAACAACTCATTATTTTGTTCAGCCAACAAAGGTCATGAAATCAATGCAGAATGCATTTTAAAACCTTTTTCACGGTATTGCTGCTGCAAGAATACATTAGTAGCATGAAAGGTTGAAAATGTTTTCTCTAACAAGTCCTCATCAGTTATGTTTTCTCCACATAATTTTAGTTGAGAACTAATTTTGAAAAGTTTTGAATTGTATTCCCTTATAGTCTTAAAATCTTTAACCGTAAGTGTATCCAATCATAATAAGCTTTAAGGAGTATCACCGTTTTCTAATGGTCAAATCATTCTTTCAAATTTTTCCACAACTCAAGAGAGTATTTTACAGTGAGATATTTCACTTTTAATCCTTCATGTAGATGATGACGGATGAAAATCATTACTTTTGCCTTGTCTTGATTAGATGCTTCTTTATCTGCTAATATAGTTTTTCCTAAACATTTAGCATCTAGGTGAATTTCAACATCTAACACCCATAGCAAATAATTCTTGCATGAGATGTCTAGCTAAGGCCGCAAATTCAAGTTTGGCAAGATTTGACATTATAATCACTTGAATCAAAATAAATAAATATATATATATATATTAGTAAAATAATAATCATTCTCAATCGTAAAATAATTCAATTATATATACCAAATTTGCTAAATAATAATATGTATGTTAAATATTGGCATAGAGAGGAATAGTCATAATAATAACTTAACACAAATTACATTAATTGAAATTTCTTTTAATAAAAAAAACATGTATATATAATTATCATTATTAGATTTTAGTTGTAAAAATAAATGTGCAAATATTACCAAAAGCAAATATTTCATCTAGAAAATAAAATAAAAGAATTATGAAAATATGTATACCGTATACAGTTTAACTGGAGTTATACAGGACAATCATATAATGTCGAAATGGCATGAACTTCACTATGAACTCGTAGAAGCTCGTGTTGATTACGTGTTATAAAAAAATTAATAAAATAATAATAAGTAAAAAGTGGATGAAAAATACGAGAGAATTTTCATTGTTTAATTTTTACTTACAATGTGCTATTTATAAGCTCCTTTACATTCAATTAGTAAATGTATTACATTCAATGAATTAAGTTTTGTTAATTACTCCATTTAATGATCTCCTGATTATAAATGAAGTAAATAGTTTTATCTCACTACTTTAATATGTTTAAAGTAGACATCCATTTAATGTATTTACAACATTATTTGTTTTTTCATCTCTTATAATTTTTAAACTTATATTATTTATCAAATCATTTGTTAACTTTAATGACTTGACGGCATCTACGAATATATTACATATATATCACATTAGTAATTAATTAAATTTTTAATTTTTTACATTTTTATAATTTTATACTTTTTAAATAATGTTAATATTTTTTTTGAATTTTTAGATATTAAAATTTTAATTAATGACACAAGATCCATTTGTATGTCACATCAACAAAGTTAATAGATGTTAACTTTTCTATCCATTTTGGTTTGATTTGACAAATAATGTAAGTTTAATGACAAAAAAAAGTAAAAAATTAAATGAAAAACTAAAATGACTTCTTTTATAAAGTTAAAAGGTGAAATAAGTTATTATATCATTAACAAACACATCTTCCAATCACATAACTTTGAGCACTGAGCCAGTGTTAGAAGAAGTTTTCTTTTTTTGACGTGTTAAACTTAAATTAACTTATCACCCGTGTGTACATGTGGAAATAACAAATATGTGTTTAAAAATAACATATAAAAACATAATGAAACTTGGAGTTTAAAACTAATTAATCATAATAACACATGAAATAAGTACAATGTTAAAATAAAAAAATAGATTAAAATTATTTATCATGGTGTTGTCATCAATCTTGAGTCGATGTTAAGTTAACTTGTGACACCAATTCAATCAAATATATTAATATATGTACAATTGATAGAGGTAATAAAATATGCATAGTAAAAATTGAAATGTACAGAAATGTCCAAATAAAGTTTTAGTTAAGTGATAAATTAAAAGTTTTGGTACCCCAATTATAATTTGGGTTCAAATCCCACCATATACATTTTTTATTTTTTTTAAATAGAAAGAATAAACTACCCTTGAATAATCTAATTTTTTTTAATTATGAAAGGGAATTTCTATAATTTTCCTAATTGAGTTTATAATACGGTTGAGGGTAAGACCGACTCAGTAAAACACTTAATAAACAGTAAGTGTATATATATATATATATATATGATTGATAGAGTTAATAAAGTGTGCATAACAAAAATTGAAATGTTTAAAAATATTAAAATATAACCTTAGTTGAGTGGTAAATTAAAAAAAAATAATTTCTAAGTGGTAAATTAAAAAAAAAATTCTAGCCCAATTAGCAAAGGTTCAAATCCCATCATATACATTTTTATTTGTTTTTAAGTAAAAGACTAAATTACCCTCGAATAATATAAATTAATTTTAATTACGGAAGGTCATTTTCATAATTTGCCTAACTGAGTTAGTGACCTGATTGAGGGTGACATCAACTCAATAAAACACTTTAAATAGTATAGTTATACAACTGTTTGAGAAAATAACTTGTGCATATTCAAATAAAAATATGTAAAATTTATTAAAATGAATATTTGGTTGAGTGGTAAATTAAATGTTTTACTTCTTCAATTGGTGTTGGTTCAAATCCTACCAAATGTATATTTTTATTGTTTTTTTTAAATGAAAAAACTAAAATATCCTCGATTAGTATAATTTATTTTAATTATAAAAATATTTCTGTAATTTTCCTAACTCGAGTTGATGACCAGATTGAGGGTGACACTAACTCAGTAAAACACTTAATAAATAGTACATATATACAATTGATGGAATAATAAATTGTGCATATTAAAATAAAAATGTACAAAATTCATTAGAATGAAGATTTGGTTAAGTGGTAAATTTAAGAATTTACTAATCCAATCAGTGTGGTTTCAAATCTCAACAAATGTATATTTTTATTAGTTTTTGTTAAAATAAAAATGCTAAAATAACCTCAAATAGTATAACTTACTTTTATTATAGAAAGGTGTTTCCATAATTTTTCTAAATGAATTAGTGGCTCGATTGAGGGTGGCACCTACTCAATAAAACAATTAATATATAGTATAATACAATTGATGGAAGTAATAAAACTAGCATAATAAAAAAATAAATGTATAAAAATATTAAAATAAAACTTTAGTTGAATGGTAAATTAATGGTTCTTTCTAACCCAATTAGCCTAGATTCAAATCCTACCATATGAATTTTTTTTATTAGTTTTTTTTTAAATAAAAATATTAAATTAGCTTTGAATAATACAAATGATTTTAATTACGGAAGAGCATTTACGTTATTTTCCTAATTGAATTGGTAGTGACTCAGTTGAGGATGACAATGACACCAACTAAATAAACACTTAATAAATAGTATAGATTATAAATTTTTTGAGTTAAATTTATATTAATTCATAGTTTTAGGATTTTGAAGATATTTGATTATAAATTTATCATTTCTAGATGATTTTTTATAATTAAGTCAGCACATCATTAAGTCAGATGTATTAAAAACAATTTTTAATCTAGATACAAATAGTGACTTATTGGTAATACCATTTGGGATAGAGAACACCTCAGTTGCTTTCATGAATTTGATGGATAAAACTTTTTAGTCGTATTTGATGTTGTATTTACTGATGACAATTTGATTTATTCGAGAAATGAAGCAAAATACGATTAACATTGAAAACAACATTAAAATCATAAGAGAGAAATAGATGTATGCGAAGTTCAACAAATGTGAAATTCTAACTTTGGGATGTAGAATTTCTGGGGCACGTAATTTTTAGTTATAGGTATTTGTATTAAACCAAATATAATTTCAGCAATTGAGAACTAGAAACCTCTAAAGAATGTTATAGAGATGCGCAATTTTCTAAACCAGCTGGATATTACATACGATTTGATAAAGGCTTTTCAATGATAATTTTTCTGATAACAAAATTGTTGCAGAAAGATGTCAGTATTGATGATTAATATATGTCAGCATAGTTTCAAACAATTGAACACGATTAGACTCTGGAGGTCAATATTGATGATAAAGGGAATTTCATGTTTTTGAAAATGTTTACGTGTGCCGAAAGATTCAAATTTGAAACGAGACATCTTGTACGAGGTCCACAACAATAAATATTTAAATAATTCAGGCAGTGATAAAATGTATCGACATCTGAAACAGTTGTACTAGTGTCTGAATAGGAAAAGACAGATATCAAAATTCATAGCTAAATGTCATCCTCAGTCTATTGAGTAACTAGAACGAGTGATTCGGAAGTCAGATGTAAATACAGAACTCCATTGGATTGGTCAAAGTCAAACGAAAGAAAATTTGATGGAGATCAATTTGATACAAGAATCAGAAGAAAAAGTCAGAATTGTATAAGATTACATTGAAGCAGAGAAAGTTATAATATCACAGTACCCAAAACTTCTTATTCGACAAAATTTTGATGATGAAATTTCCTAAGGGGGAGAGTTGTAACAACCTGATTTTTAATGGAGTTAGAAACGGAGGTTTTGGAACCCTGTTTTCCGATGATGGAGTCTGTAAATATTATTAATTAATATTTATGAGTTAATTATGTATTATATTGAATTTTGGTCTGACAAATTTGTTAATTAAATAGTTGGTTAAGGTACAAGTGTTTCGACCTTAAAGTCAATGGTGTTGGAAAATGAGGTATTGGGACCTTGTTTCCGTAAATCGAGCCTGTAAGTGTTTTTATTAAATATTTATGGAGCTTTTGTATAGGTGAATTGAATTTTGGATAGGAAATTTTGTCGAATTAGTGGTTAATTAAGGTATAAAGGCTAAATTATAAAAGCGATAAAAGCTAATAGTTATGGAATTTTAATAAATTGGAGGACCAATTGACCAATTGGCCCCTTTTAATTATGACAAACGGTGGTGGGGATAAGCAATCATCCACCAAATTGACTAATTGAGGTTATTGTTGGTTACTTATTAATTGATTAAGTTTATTATAAATAATTAGTAAATAATTAGAATATATAAACAAAAATTAAAGAAATGGTTTTACCATCTTCATCTTATTCCCCGACAGTTTGAAAGGAAATAGAGCTTTAGGAAGCTTTGACATTCGGCCTTTGGTAATTCTTTGCATTGAAGTCTGTTTCTTGTAATTTTTATGTTTTTATGGTCTCAGGAGCTTGATTTAGCTAACTTATGTACTAATTTGCAAAACTGTTAAAATTTCTAAAAGTTGTCATTGTTGAATCTTAAAGCTTTTAGTGCTAAATTGTTAGATTTTAAGTTTAGATATGGAAAAAATGACTAATTTGTAAAGTGAAATTGTTAGTTTTGAACATAGGGACTAAAATGTAAATATTTCTAGATTGATGTTAAATTTCTATAAATATAGATAATAGAGGGACATAGAAGGATGTAATTGAGATCGATTTCGAAATCAAAGCTCAAATTTGAAAGATATGATAATTTCAGTTTTAAGGACTAAATTGAATAGAATGCAAAACTTCAGGGGATGTCCAAAAACTAAAATTGAATTGATACATTCTTATAATAGGTTGTTATAAGATGATTAGATTTGATAAATTGAAATGAATTATTATAGATCGATTGAGAAAAAAGAGAATTTGTAGATCAATCCCTAACACTTTGTCTATTGTCGTTTTTGTCAGGTAAGTTCATTAGGGACTTATATAATTCATGATAAGTTTGTATTAGATTGTTTTATATATTAGTTTGAATTGTTATGTAATCTTGGTGATTTTGGCATCTAAAGGACTAAATCGTAAAGAATGAATGATATGGTTATAAAAAATATATATATGATGTACTGAATGGAATTTAAATGTATATATGGATGGATGATATGGATATGATGGCATTACAAGGATTGAAATGAATTGAATATCGTAATTGAGCCCGTGTGAACTTAGTAAACGATTAGAATACGAATAGCATGCCATTAGGGTCCAAATAGAAAAAGGAAATGGTTTAATCGAAAAGAATGAAAACAAGTGTTGTTTTCGAGGATTAATACGATGGCTTGAAATCCAACATATGTTGTGGATTCTCTGAAGCTAGTGTTAGCAGTAATGTACTAAGCTAGTGTTAGGAACCATAATCTGAAGCTAGTGTTAGTAGCCCAAATATGTCAGCTTGTATAAACAAATGAGTGTTGTGATTGGGGATTAATTCGATGGCTTGAAATCTAACATGTGTTGCGGATTCTCTGAAACTAGTGTTAACAGCATCAAACTAAGCTAGTGTTAGCAACCTGATAATGTCAGCATATGTAATCAAATCAGTCTCGTGTATCTAATTTTAATTTATTAGGGTTCTCCGAGCGAAAATAGAAATGAAGGCATATATAAATGGAATATTAGATGTTTAAAGTTTTGAATATAAAGTAGTTTATATATGTTATTTGATGGAAATTATGTATCTATATGATCAGACCATTATACTAAAAACGGCCCATTTCCTACTTTATTTACGAAAATGGGCCACTTTAAATTTTATTTACCGAAATGGGCCAAAAAACCCAAAACGTGTCTACATGGAAGCGGTTTAAGGGGAAATTTCATAAAAGTGTGTTGACGGGGACGCATTTTACCCCGTGTCAGCAAAAATGCACTGACGTGCGCACACTTTTGCCTGTTCTCAAACTAAATTTTCAAAAAAACGTTATTTTTTAAAATATTATAAAAATAGACCAATTTTTTAAAAATTTACGAGAATAAGCCTTTATAAAGACCCTAAGTGGCAACACTATTTTTTTTATTTTAAAGTGTCACCAATTAATATGAAAATAAAACTTACAAAATAGATCTTTATATAGACCCAAAGTCTCATTTCCCTTATTTTCTTAAGCAATATGATATGTGAGATATGTGTATATATAGAGTCATGAGTAGGTTTGCAACTTGTTTCTAGACAATGTGAGATTCTTTCCTCTTCTAATTAACAACAAAAGATTAAAGGCTACACTATATTTTATAATTTTTTTACAAAACAATTTCTATTTTTTTTAATATTTTGTTAACATTTTCTCATATTATAAAATTATCTTTTGAGATCTTTAATATTGTTGCATTTTAGAATTGTTAGCATATACAAAAGGACTATTTAAAAAAGAATAAATTGAACATATGAAACTTGTATATGCAATAATCTTCTATTCAATTTTAAATGTTTGAAGTTAATATCCATGCAATTTTAGTTTTTAAAATAATTTTTCATTATTTAAATTTAGAAGTTATACTTTTAATTTTTTATTATTTATTTTATTTTATATTATGATTGTTTGATTAATAAATAAATGGTGAGTATTTGGTACTCAAATAGTATATTTTTTGTAATTTTCAAAAATTGATATATCTTTTTTAAATATTTATTTATTTTTAATATTTTACTATACTTATTAATTTTTTAATCCTAATTTAATTTAATTTTCATCAGCTAATGAATGCTGATAAATTTATTTTAGATGTATTTTAACTAGATAGATAATCTATTTAAACATAGTATATAATTTTGTTAAATAAGTTTTTTTATAGAAAATATATAATATACATAAAATATAATAATTAATTTTCATATTTTTATATCTAGATTAAATTACATTAGCAGTCACTTAACTATGATTTTTTGGCTTTCGAGTTATAAAAACTTACAAAATGATCACTCAACTATTAGTAATTTTTTAAATATTTATTTTTTAATATTTTACCATACTCATTTTATATTTTATAATTTTTTTACTTATAGAGTTTAAAAGTTTTATTTATAATGTAACAAATGTTAACTTTTTGTAAAAAAATTTAAACTCTATAAGTAAAAAAATATAAAATATAGTGTAGCCTTTAATATTATGTTATTAGTTAAAAGAGAAATGAATCTCACATTGTTTAGGCGACAAGCTGCAAATCTATTCATGAGTCTATATATACACATATTTCATATCCCATATTACTTAAGAAAACAAGGGAAATGAGACTTTGGGTCCATATAAAGATCTGCTTTGTAAGTTTTATTTCTATATTAATTGGTAACACCTGAAAAAAAAATGGTGTTGTCAATTTGATTCTTTATAAAAGCTTATTCTCGTAAATTTTTAAAAAATTTGGTCTATTTTTATAATATTTTAAAAAATGATATTTTTTGAAAATTTAATTCAAGAACGGGCAAAAGTGCGTCCACGTCAATGCATTTTTCCTTTCATGGGGTAAAGCGCGGCCTCATCAGCGCGCTTTTTTGAAATTTTCCTTTAAAATGCTTCCACGTAGGCACGTTTTAGGTTTTTTGGCCCATTTCGGTAAATAAAGTTTAAAGTGTCTTATTTTCGTAAATAAAGTAGGAAATGGACATTTTTTGAAAGTTTATTAAATTGCATATAGAGGAATGTGATGCTAAAGGAATTTTAAGCTTAATTTCAATGTAGAACATTTACCTAATTGTTGAAATATCATTTGTCACAAAATGAAATATCCTTGTCGCAATGTCTGTTAGTTTGCGACGTTGCAACATTGTGTGATCCAAAGTCATGACATAACAAATTGTTTGGTGACATCACATTGTGGAGATAGTGATGTCACGACGTCGAACCCAAACTTTTAAAACATAACAAGTTGGTCCTAATTAGTGCTCAAGTCATTAAAAGAGCTTTCGTAAGCTCGATTAAGGTTCGAATTTGATTGTGTATCATGATATCTAGGTGTTTATGACAAGATTGGATATTTGAAAGTTTTATTTATGGTGAACTTGTTCTGACATTTTGAAAATGTTACAAAAAAAGTCCCTATTTGATCTCGGGTTGACTTTAAAGCATTCGTATAAGACCCGAGAAAGAATGTTCATGTTTCATGATTGATTATGTTGAACGATTATTTTACTATGAATTTGTCAGTAGTTGCTCCGGTAATAAATGTTGCATCCTATTGCTCGGACCCAGCAATCGGGTCAAGTAAGAGGTGTTGTAATATAGGTATCTAATGAATATAATATCTTTAATATAAGCTTATAATATAAATGTAACACCCCCTACCCGTATCCATCACCGGAACAGGGTATGAGGCATTACCGGAGTTACAAATTTATTTATCAGACATTTTATTTCATCTATCATTCATATTTGGGACCAATCAAAATCAAACATATTGCCCTCTAAACATACTTATTTTTCTTGTATCAATGTATCAAAAATAATCACATATTTACATGTCATGATAAATATCATTCTCTTACCGTTTCTTCATAAACATAAATCGGTTAATTCATTATATCAATATTTCATGTACCATCAACTCATATTTCCTTATATCACATAATTAGGTTTCATGAGCTCATCTAGCTAAATTACAAAAATACCAAGATTTAGGGGCATTTTGATAATTTTCAATTTTCCTCGATTTTTCAACCAATATTGATCTAAATTAATAATTTCATTCAATTCATTAATTTAGACAATAAAATAATTCATTTCACTCAATTTGATCATTTTTGATATTTTTACAAAATTACCCCTAAGGTTTTACTTTTATTCAATTTAGTCCCCGAGCCTAAAACATGCAAATTAACCACTTTAATGTAACCCATGCTAACTAAATATTCATATATATTTTTCTCCTCCTCTCCATTCCATATTCTTAATGTATATATAATTTCACTATTTTCTCATATGTTCATATCAAGCTGTCCACTTGAGTCATAGTCACTAAATTATTTATATCTTGAACTACAGAATTCTAAATTAAGAACCGGTTGATGTTTCTAAAACTAGACTAAAATATCTTTCTACCATAAAAATTTCAGAATTTATAATTTAGCCAATAAGTATAGTAAAATCTTCACACTTACCCCTATTCTGCTGTTTAATAGCTTCGACCTTTCCTTACTAAAAATTAATCATCTTTTAGTACAGAATTTGGATGATGTTTTTGTTTGTTTTTCTAGAAAATAGACTCATTAAGTATTTAAACATATAAATTTAAACTCATAATTATTTTTCTCAATTTTTTTATGATTTTCCAAAGTCAAAATAGAGGAACCCAAAATTATTTTGACCTTCTCTCATAAAATTTATTATATCTCACAATTTTTAATTCCATTGCTTACACCGTTTCTTCTATGAAAAACTAGACTCAATAAAATTTAATTTTATATTTTATTCAACCTCTAATTCGATTTCCACAAATTTTGGTGATTTTTTTAAAGTTTAACTACTGCTGTTGTCCAAAACTGTTTTAGTGCAACATATTGATTACCAAGTTTATAACACCCTTATTTCCATTCTCTACAATATTTCCCATCATTTTCTCTTATTTCCCTTCACTAATATATAAAAAACATAGAACCTTATATAAGAAAACTCTTACCTTAACATCATTTTCATGTTTTTGATATTACCTTACATGAGAAACTCTACTTAAAATATATTGAAGTCTTAAAGTTCTTACCTTATCCTATTGATTTCAATCTTTAACTTGATTTTTCTCTCTCCTCCAACTTCTATTTCTTAAATCCAACTTGATATTCTAACTCCCCTTAGTCTCCTTAACATTTTTCTCTCTTGGTAGCTATGAAAATTCTTTTGATTTCTAGGTGAAAATGGTGAATTTTTGGTGGAAGGACTAAATTATAAAGAAAGCAAAACTTTCTTTCTTCTCTTCTCTTCTAACGTGAAATGCATGGAAAGATGATACACATATATATATATATATACTAAATAAAATAATAAAATAATCATAAATATCTTATTAAAATATTAATAAAATAATATTTATCTAATTAATTAATTTAAAATATCATAAACATAATCATTACATTCTAAAATTCTCTCTCTTACTAATTGACCATTTTTCCCTTCATAATCTTTTAAAATTTCATCATTGAGTCATCACTTAATTTAGAAAAATTACAATTTAGTCCCTCATAATTCTTCACCTATTCAATTTGGCCCTAATTCATCCATTTTCTTTAGTTTCTAGATTATTCCTCCCCTAAAATATTTGTACTATTGGTCCTTCAATTTTTTCATATTTACACTTTGACCCTCAAATTTTGAGTATTTACTCTTGGACAACAAAATTTTTCTCACTTTTACAATTTAGTCCTTTCTTGAATTAATAATGTAATATATCATAATATACTTCCCAATGTTGACATAATAAAATTTCCCTTTTTGCCACCTTATTTCCTTACTTAACTATATCAAGGATAATATCTTATTTTCTTACTGTAGTAATTTTCGGGGTATTATAATAAAATTTCTGTTCATGTAATGATACAGAGTTTTTTTCCCTTTGTATTCTCTATATTCATTTTACGAGTTATGTTTAGGGTTAATTACTTTTTCACAATAATTGTCTTCAAAATTCAAACTTATGTCTCCTCTTAAAGGTGTAATGTGTCTTAACACTGTACCCAACACTAATTAACTAATATGAAAGTTTAATTAAGGACAAAATATATACAAATTTCTTGTACTTTGTGGCTTTTGCGCATTTAATCCTTTTACTATAATTTAATTTATTCTTTTAAATGTGTATTTTTAATCTTGTGCTCAACATTTTTCATTAATTGCATCAACAATTTTTTTTAGCATAATTCTGTGAAATAATTTAAAGTTGTTTTTTTTTAAAATCTTATATGCTGCGTTTGATAAGTGTATTATTTTTTACACATATTTTAATATATAAGTTAGAAATAAATTAATTGAATTAGTAATATTTAACCACATTTATGACTTGTTTTTAGCAAAAAGAAGAAATTTTTTTCACTTATTTTGAAGATATCTTATTTTTTTTACAAGAGTTTTTACCTATCTTTTTAATTTCAAGTTCAAATTTGTATAAATTATTCTTTATTTTGGGTGTATTTGGTTGGGTGAAAAAGTAAAGGGATGGGATGAGGGAGTAGAAAAGTGGAAAGAAAATAAAATTTTGAGTGTGCTTGGGATAAGAAAAGTGAGAGAAGAAAATAAGAAAGATGGTTATTTTTCATCTTAATGTATAAAAATCAATTGGAAAGATGAGAGGAGATGCATATTAATTCAAATTTATGTATTTTTCGAATGTTTTTCTTTTCTTCTATTTTTCAATTCTATCAATCAATAGATAAAAAAAATGATTTTTCTTTTTATTTTTTCATCTCTATTACCAAACAGACTTATGGGAAAAAAAATTATGTTTTCTATCTTTCTAATTTTATATCCTTTTAATTTTCCATCCTTCCATTTTTCTTTTCACTCTATCAAGTAAAATCTTTATGTCTAATTATTGTAATACATAACTAATAAATAAGTTTTTTATGAAGTGAGACAATAATATTGTACTATATTCACCTTAATTTTTTTTTTTTTACAATTGGATAAGATAAATATTATACATATTATTTTTTTAATGTGAAAAAATATTTAAATATAAAAGAAATCAAAGTTAGTATTTGACGAAAAAAACGTGAACTAAAAACAATACATACATAAAAAGGGAGACATTCCATAGAATTAAAGCTTGAATTAACCCTTTTGCCACAATCATTGTTTAGCAATGTGTGATGGAGTTGTCTGTTGATGGTTCATTCATTGGATACTTGTGGGCATTGGGCCCACTCCTCTCTCAGGCTGTGATGTGGACTGCATGAATGCATGAATGTTTCTTCACTATTCACTAAAATTACTACCTTTTTAACTCTCTGTCAGTTTGTCACCTAAAGTTTCATCTCAACTCATTATTACTGAATAATAAACATTAGCTTACTTCTCATTTTATATAAAATTAATTTTTTTTTATTTATTTATAGAAGCAAAATCTCTCTCTGTTGGTGGTGATTACTCAAAAGGCAAAGACGCATGTGAAAATTAGCTATATAAGTCACTTGGGGCTTGGAGATACCTTTGAAAGCAGCATTCTCTTAAGTCAAGGATAAGGAAATTTGGACACCAAATCATACCTAAGATATCCACACTATTCATTTCTTTTAACTTTAATTCAATCATTTATCTCATTTCATTTTCAAAATATTAATATTCTATAATCAAGTTATTTTATTCATTTAAGTATTAAATAATAATCCAAAATTAACACGAAATATATATAAATTTGATTTGTTAAATCTAATTTACACTGTTAAATTGTTCATGCAGTAAGCACACATAATTTTATGTCAAATTCATATGTATTAAATATGTTAGCATTTAACACTTAAGTTGACAATAAGACTAATGAAAAGACCTTACTAATTTAATATCAATATTTTAAAAATGCAGTTGAAATATTTTAAAATTTGGGTGATAATTTAAGGATATTTGATAACATTAGTCGATTTCTAAATATCTATATTTTATGTGATCTAGAATTTCTTTTGGATATATTTGTGTCATATACTCTTAAAACATATGATAATGACCTGAGGGCATCATTATTTAAGACAAGTATAAAGGAAATGACATAAGCTGATGAATGCTGAGGCATTCAAAGTTCAATTTTTCTAAAACGCTTACATCATACTGATATTATCAAATCATAATATATCAAACTTATTAATAATCGTTATAAAAATATAATTAAAATAATTTGTTATCATATTACTTTTATTTTAAATTTAAATTTAATTAAATATATAAATAAATATAATATAATAAAGGCATAATACTAATAAAAATAAATATGTAATTTTTCTCTACTTTAATTTTCTTATAATATTATGATATTTTACGATAAATTTTATCAATTAATTTAGTTTTGATAATTTTTAAAAAAATTTCAGGCGCCTCATTTTTTTATATATTTATTTTTTTAATATTTTATTATATCTTATTGGACATTTATCATTATCCTAGGCCTACTTGTAAAGTTACTTACAGTATATCAAATAAATTACAAATTTTAATATAAATATATATATTTATCCATAAAGCAATACTTAGATTAAAAGAGTTCAAACAGAGTTACGGTACATAATTGTGCAAATGGCATCAACCAGCAAAATAGAATAGAGTTCAACCGAAGCTTCATTACTGATAAAGAAAAAGTTCACCAAGGAAGTCGAAGGCTGAAAATTGCTTCCTTTACGTGCACCATAGTTTGCTCCCCTAAATATATTCTTCAAGGTCCACTGCTGGAATGGTGTAGGAGAGTCCGCAATCATTTATCAATGTTTGCAACAAGTGATTATTCTGCAAAGGAAGAACTAGGCTTAATATAGCAAATGCATCAATCTCTATTTCAACTTTGTATAAATGTCTAACATCCCGTTTTTCAGTAATGCTAAAAACTATGGTTTTGAAATTCTATTGTCCGATGATCGAGTCAGTAAATATTATTATTTAATATTTACGAGTCTATTTTAGTATTATATTAAATTATGGTCTAGGAATTTTATTGAATTGATAATTAATTTTAGTACAAAGACTAAATCGTAAAAGTAATAAATTTAATCACTATTGATTTTTATTTGTTTAAAGACTAATTTATTAATTAAATTAAGGTCTAATGTGGTAAATTAACCAATTTTAAATGTGGTAACCGATTGGACATGAGATTATAATTTATAATTAAAATTGTAAAAAAGATTAAAAATTAGTAATTAAAACTTATAGTGAATGGAAAGAGAAAGATCGCCTTCTCAATTCTTTCCATCACCGAAACCTCATAAGCCCAATGGAGGGGGATAAGAGTTTTAAGGTTTCAACATTTAATCTGGTAAGAAATTTTAAGTCATTTTTTTGTAATTTTTATATTTTTGAGATCCCAGGAGCTTGATTTAGCTAGTCTAGGGATTAATTTGTGAAAATTTTAAAGTTTTCAAAAGTTTTCATTGTTTAATCTTGAAGATTTTTGTACTAAATTGTTAGATTTTGTGCTTAGATATGAAAAGGACTAGTTTGTAAAATGAAAATTGTTAATTTTGAGTATAGGGACTAATGTGTAAGACATGAAATTTCTTTAATTATTGATATTAGAGGTTTGTGTAAGGATGAAATTGAGATCGATTTCGAAATCGAAGCTCAAATTTGAAAGTTATAACAATTTCGATATTAGGGACTAAATTGAATAAAATGTAAAACTTGAGGGAATATTCGATAGATGAAATTTAAATTATACATAACTATAGTAGGTTGTCAGTTGATGTTTGGAATTGAAAATTTAATTGAATTATGATATAGATCAAGATTTAAACCAATCAGAGGATATTCGCGGAAGAGGGAAAATTATGATTAGTCCTTGACTCCTTATTGGTTGTTGTTTTTGCCAAGTAAGTTCATATGGTGTAATTATGCTTTGATTTTTATGTATCTTATATTGTGAGAATGTATATTAGTTTTAGTGAACTTTAAATTGTTTACAATTGGATTAAATTGAAATGAAATAAACATGAACTCACATGATGGGAATTACCTCGATGAAACTTCGTAAATTTATCGTACACATGGTTACAAGTTTTTTTTTGATGATTTCGAGATCCAACATTTGTTGGGGACTCGAAGGTAAATGTGACATAGGTTTTGGCTCAGACGAGTAACCAAATGTTGTTTTAAAAGTTTAGCCTGGACCGGTAACTTTACATGTATATGCAGCCTTATCCAGGCTATTTGATGTGCCGATAAAAGGTTTAGCCCGAGCTGGTAACCTAAACCAAATGGATATAACTAGCTCGGAAGAGCAGCAAATGTGATTAGTACCAGTGTATTCGAGTTCTTTTACGATGTTTCATCAGGTAACTTACAAGATTTGAAATGTGGAATTGAATAACATGATATGTGCTTAATGATCAAAGGTAGTAAAGTGGAATACTTAATAACAAGTTTAAGTATACTTATGTGATTGAAATGTGGATGAGTTGGATTTCAAAGATATAAAATGTTATACTTAGCACTTGGTATGTTATATGATTGAATATGAATCAGGCTCACCTGGTTGTGATTGTGTTTTAATATGTTAGGTAAATTTGATTATTCACATTAGTTTAACATATGTACTTGTTATATAAGGTAAGTTGATTGTTTATATACATATAAGCTTACTAAGCATTAGTAATCCTTATCCCGTTACTTTCTTTCCTTTTTCTGTAGATTTTTTGCTTGCGAAACGTGTTGATCGGATCTACGAGGAGTTCACACTATCCATCTCCTGATTCGGTAGACTTTTGATAATTTGAACTTGGTTATATGTGGCATGTACTTAGAAGTGTCAAGTTGTTTGTAATGTTAAGCATGTTTTGAGACATAGTTGATTATGACCACTTATGGTAATTCCAAATTGCTCATGTTCATAAGTTGGATGCTATTTTACTTACATATATGGATTGGAAATCAAAATAAGTAAAGTATGCATGAACTAGTTTATTTTATGAATGGTATGAATGGTATAAATAGGTTGTATAGTTTGTAAGGATGCATATGACATATGACTTGGTTGGTTTGTGAATGGTTAATTGTAACTTTGATTGATAGGTGAAATTATCATGTATAGAAATATGGTATAATATACTTTATTATGTTTTACTTAGGTAAAGGTATAATAGTTGATGATTTTATAGGTTGTTAAGCTTTAGCAAAATGTTCAATTGATGTGTAATGATTTGAATGATTGTGAAAGGTTAAATGGATGCTTTGATACATATTTTGATTGGTCTTATATAGGTTTTGGTGTGCAATTATACACTAAGTGAGTAAAATCTTTGGTTTAGCATGAAATTGGTATCTAATGGCCAAAATTTACCAAAAACAAGTTCCTCATCCCGACGTCGGTCTTCCTTTATCAGAACATCGACCAACAGTTTGTGACATCCCGATGACAAGTGGTTCGATGTCGTAATTATGCATTATAAAAGGCTTTGCCTCAGAGTCCATTACGTTGCAATTATGTAATTTCTTTAGGGTCTGAAGCTGAGACAGTGAACTTTTAGGATCAAAATTAGTGTCTCTGTTGTAAAGATTTTTCTTTAAATAAATTGGTAATACAGTCTGATTTTAAAATAAAGAGATCAAAGCTTGTATGAACTTGGTTCAATTGTGACGCCCTATACCCGGATTCGACGAACAAGTTGAATAAGGGGTCTTACAAATTTAGTGGTATTAGAGAATGATTTAATCGGTCCTCTAGACCTAGGAATTTGAAAATGTACCCTTTATGTGCATGATGTTCGATCTGGCTAAGTTTCTCGAGTCCTTATTTTATTAAGTTGTTATGCGTTGAGTGTGTAAATATAATGGCCTAAATTGGCGAGCAGAAATGAGAATAAAAGTAGATGAATAGGGAGAAATACATAAAGTAAGGATGAGTGGATACATTGATTGAAAAGTACAAGTGCTAAAGAAAAGAACATTTTATTAAAGAAGAGATACAATAAAGGTAAAATATCATTATCTGCCGAGGGAGTTGCCCCCTTAAGGGAGTCTTCGCCTCTTTTCGGCTAAGTTTTTTTGAAAGGAATGAAGACGATCATGCTTGATTTTCGAAAATGAAAAAGTCGTCAGATTTCTTCCATCATGAAAGTCGTCAGATTTCTTCCATCATTCTCCTTTTAGGAGCTAGGGGAGGAGTGTCAAACTCGAGGACAACATTAGTAAGTCTCTGAATGGAATTGTGGGATTCACATCAAAAGAACCCGTAATAACGAGAAACTTAGCCGCAAAATTGAAATTGGGCGAGATAGACCCTTGTGTCAGTTTTGGATGGGAATTAGACGAAAACGATGAGGAAGGTACACTTGGGCACCAAACTTGGTATTCGTTGTATACTCTTCAAGTATGAGGAAACTCTCCATCTTGCAAGTGCACTTTTTCACTAGGGCATAGCTCCTACCAACCTATTTTCTTTCGCAAACCCATATAGGGTTTGAGTTTAGGCCTCTAAATGGGGATGGAATAAGTCAGCCCCAACCTTAGTGGACAAACTTCTATGAATCTAGGGAGTTGTACGCGTTGTTTTTTACCATAATAGATGCCATTTTTAGTGTAACCCTCTTAGCTTTGCTTCCACTTTAAAGGGCAGTCATGGATTTTTTTTCCACCGTGTCGATAATGGAAGGAAGTCACCATGATTGTTAAAAAAGCGAGATGAATCCCTGATAGGAAAGAGATAGGAAGATGGGTGATGCTGATGTGGTTTCTCCATAATGTTACAAAAGAAGCTGCAATAAGTGAGGTCCTAATGAAGAATAGAGAGGTTGAGGCAATGAACTTCCCTTACAAGTGCACAACGAACCCATGCAAAAGGTTTAGTTAAGATATGCCAGATTCCACCAAATATACAAATGGAACCTAACCATACATGTCCTCCAATTATATCTTCCAAATCGTCCACACTAACAATCCATCATTCATCTCTAAAAGGTGATTTTAGTAAATAACCAAATATAACACTTGGGCTAAGAGTCAAGTTGGTAATTTTTATTATATCTCCCCCTCCCGAAGCCTAGGTATTGTGTACACCCAAAATAAAGCGCCTTGAATACTAGAAGTAAAGCACCTATACCTAGAAAAATTAAGTGAATACCCAAAATTATGGTCATTTTATTTCTATCTTTCCATACATAACCAAAAAATGGAAAAGATTCTTCAAGAGTTTCATGTCTCAGAAGTGCATGATAAATCTCCAGTGATAAAATGTATCCTTCAAGGAAAGATGAAGTAGTTACTAGCATCACCTAGACGACCTTTTCCCTAATCTATGCTGAGAACAAAAGTAAAGTGAGGAAAACAGATTTCCCAGAGTAGTAGGTGAACTACCATATGGTATTTGGTGGGTGAGTTTAGCTTTCTTGTGGCAGGAAATGAGTTGACCTATTAAATGTGTAGGGTTGGCGTATACACAAATCTAGGAATCGCAGGATTACTTGTCAGAATTAGAGATGAGAAGATGTTAGTCAGGCGGTGGTTGCTTCAGGGCAATCACCAAATTAAGAGTGAAGAGAAGTTATGAGTTAGAACATGTTGAATATCAGAATAGTTAGATACCCACCAATGAGTCGACATCTATAATTTGTAAAGTGTTGAATGGATCCACAAATTGGACGGAGCAAGAATAACATGAAGGTACAAAAGGGGAACCAAGATGAAGGTTTTGGTAAGAAAGAAAGGTGATTAATTATGCGAACCCTACGAGGATAAGAATAAAGAAGAGTTTGTCTAAGATCGCCTCTACAGAAGAGCGTGAAAGGAAATTTTAAGGAAGAAAATATTTTTTAGGGTAGGAGAGTTATCACACCCAATTTTTAGGAAACCTGAAAATTAGGAACAATTTGGGGGTTAAATTGAAATAGGCCGTAAGGTAGTAGACTATACTGAAAAATCAGAGAAATATAAAGGCTGGTTTGGACATAGTTGAGACCCAAATCTAGTTTAGTTAGTTAGAACCATTAGGTCCTTTAATGGAGGACAAAATGATTTTTAATAAGTGGATATTATATGGTTAAAGACCATGCAGAAGAGCTATAAATAGCTAAGGAGTGACTACCGGGAGAGAATTCACCTCTATTTTGGATCATTTTTCCTCTCATCTTCATCTTCTTGGTTGTTTCAAGAAAGAGATAGCTACGGAAAGCTTTGTGTAACAACCTGTTTTTAGTTAAATCGAAACAGTGGTTTTGGAACCACAAATCTGAGGTAAAAATATTTATTTTATTATTATTTTAATGTATAAAGTATGAAAATATGTTTGTGTGAAAGTTTCGTTTAAAAATTTTACCGTTTGGTTAGTCAATTTGATAAAAAGGACTAAATCGCGTAAAGCGTAAAACTTGTGTTCTATTAGTTAAAGGTATTTAATAGCTATGGATTATTAAAGTGGAGATCCTTATGTGGTAAATATACCATTTTTAGTGTTAGTGGACTTTTATGGACATGTATTAAGTGTTTTTAATGGTTTAATGTTAAGGTTAATTTGGTAATTGTTAAATACATGTTAATTAAATAAAAGAAACAAAAAATTAAATGCTTTGATCTTCATCTTTTGCTGAAATTGAACAGAACAAAAACCCATTTTCTAGGGTTTGAAGTTTCATTCAGTTGCTAGCTTAATTGTAAGTCCGTTTTTGTCCTGTTTTTAATGATTTCTATGTTTTTGAGATCGTTGCAACTAGGTCTAACTAGCCCAGGGACTAATTTGAAAAACTGTTAAAGATTTTAAATGTTTCCATTGGTGAATAAACATGTATTTTGAAGTTTCTTTATAGATTATGAATGCTTGTTGATAAATATACAAGTTTTGTTAAGTGATTTTTAATGAAAATGCAAATTAAGGGCTAAATTGTGAAATGTGTAAATTTAGGGGTTAAAATGTGAAATAAATGAAAATTTTGGGCTACTATAAGCATGATAAATATTCGAATAGGCTTGAGTTGTGATGAAATTGAATGAATTTTATTTTATGAGCCTAGAGACTAAATTGTAAAATTGTTGAAATATTAGGGAAAAAGTGTAAATGTGCTTTAACGAGTGTTTTGGATTAAATTGAATAGAGAGATAATTCAATAAGCTGAATTTGATATTATATAGATCAAGAAAAGCGAAATACGAACTTAGATCGGGGAAAAAACAAAGTCTCGGATTAGTTGACCCATGTTGTCGTTTTTACATCCGAGGTAAGTTCGTATGTAATAAGCATTGATATAATTATGTTTTAAATGCTTTGATATTGTATAAATTGTGAATTTGACTCTACAGATACGTTCGAATATGATTCGGCATTGAAACTCCCGGTTGAACCTTAGGAATAGATTATGATACTAGTGACCTGTCATTAGGGAATACATTTATTTGGCTACAGGCCATGATATTAGCACTTCGGGTGCGAGTTACTTTGACTTGGCTTCAAGCCATGATATTGGCACTTCGGGTGCGAGCTTTACTGATTTGGCTACGGGCCATGATATTTGCACTTCGGGTGTGAGATATATTGAATTGGCTTCGAGCCATGATATTGGCACTTAGTGTGCGAGACTCCTAAGTATCCGACCTCTATTCTGAATGGTTCAACGGGTATATTGAAGATGTGAATTGGTGAGAAATAGATACGTATCGGTACAAGTATGTACAGAATACTATTTGAGCAATGAATCAAAGGAAGTTGTAAGCTTATGATCAATTATGTGGTTAAATTCCATGTTAACTTGGTGTTTAATGTTTTGATGCAATTTGAGTTACTTATTGAAAATGTAAATGATTGGTGAAATTTGCTTATTTATTTCATACGAGCTTACAAAGCTATAAAGCTTACATTGTTTATTTTTTTGTGTTTTATAGTGATTTCTAAGCTAGCTCGGATTTAGGGATCGTCGGAGACTTCATCACACTATCAAGCTATCAATTTGGTATTTTTAAGTTTATGTTTTGGTTATATGGCATGTATAGGGTTTTGGTCATTTTGGTTATGAGTCAATAAAGATTTTGGCCATTAGAATTGGCTTGTAAATGTTTATGTTTTGACTTGTAAATATAGCCATGAGAGTTGGCTTAATTTGGTTGTTTTGATTATGTATAAATATGTGCGTATATGTTTTGTGTTGTGAGTTTATGGATGAATATATAATTCTTGGTAATTATAAAGATTAGGATGTTAAGTGGTTGATTTTAGAGTAGTTACATGCTTGTGGTTGTGATGCAAAATGATGCAAGTTTAGAAGTGTATAATTAGTTGATTTATAAATGTGAATTGGTATAAATGGTATAGTATGCATTTGTGATTTGTGTGCATGGAGAATGAGAGAATAGAATGTGCATGAGGTATGGCTGACTTGGTTGATTAAAATGCCTTTTTATGTTATGTTTTGGTGCCATTTTGGTTAATATAGGTGAGCACAAGTTTGGGTGGCAAAATGGCTTGGTAAATAGCCTATTTTTGTCCACACTGGCAGAGACACGGACATGTGTCTCAGCCGTTTGTGACACACGGTCAGATACACGGCCGTGTGTCCCCTGGTGTTCAAATTAAAACCAAGTCAGTATGCTTCACACGGCCTAACACACGAGCGTGGGACAGGTTTGGCACAGCCTAGCACACGGCCTGGCATACAGACTAGTCACACGGACGTGTGTGTTGGCCGTGTGACCCAAGTCAGAGAGTTACACGGGGTCAGACATGGGCTAGGACATGGCCATGTGCTTCCAATTTGAATGTCCATACGGCCTATGACACGGGCGTGTGTGTTGGTTGTGTGAGACACACGATAGGGCCACATGGGCATGTGTCCCTTGTTTTTGAGAAAATTTCTTAAGTGTCAAAAAAGGTTTTCAAAGTTATCGGTTTAGTCCCGAATCATTCCCAATGCATGCTTAGGGCCTTGTAGACTCGTATTAGGGATGAAATGTTTGGTTGTGAATGAATTGCGTATGAATTGAATAAATGTATGAGAAATGTATGTTTGAATGTGTTATAAGTCTGGTAATGCTCCGTAACCCTATTCCGACGTTGAATACAAGTGAACGGTGTTACACTTTGTACGAGACAGTGATCGAAAGGCCCGAGTTGGAAAAATAGAGGATTTAGTAAGCTAGTAAGGTTCTTAATCCTTTGGCATACGTAAAAATTTAGAAACAAAATTAAAGGTTTTAGAACCATTTATGGGGTTTTGCATGTGTCTGGTAAACTAAAGTTTGAGTCGAGAATAATTAGTTTAACTTATGATTTTGGTTGTCATGCTTAGCTATCAGAAGATGAAAACTCTAGCATTCGAAGAAGGCTAAGTTGTGGAGGTGAAGAAACATAAGGTGAGGTTATAGACTCCATTCCTTGAATGCTAAGTACGTTTCAGATCAAATAGGTACATGTGTATCTGCCACTTTAGTTTAGTATGCTTGAATTAACTTTGATTCCATGGTACTTCATCTATGAAATGCATGAGTTGCATGTTTACAGTGGTAGTATGTAAAAAGAAATTAACGATGGGTTAGATGAAGTTAGGAATGGGAAAAAGGGGTGATTCTGTTAAATACCATTACAGGGTGTTGCTGTGAGCAAACCGTGATGAGTGAAGGTCAGGGACTTGCGAAGGGGACACTGAGATGTTCAAGAGTCATGGTTTTGAATGGTGTAATAGAGGAATGGGTGTAGGTATAGGGACATTGGAATTCTATTTTGATTTTGTCATTCGGTATGGCTGGGAGCAAGCCGTGATGTGCGAAGCTTCAGGCTTTACGGAGGATGACATTTCGGTGTTTGAGCATTAAGGTAGTTACGAGATGAATTGATGACACCATTTTAAGGTTTCATAAAGCAACATTGCAACAACGAAAAGGTGTTTCGAGGTGACACCTTAAAGAGGTTTAAGGAGTAAGATCATAGCTTGGCTATGGCAACCAGTATAGTCCGCTAGGACAGTAAACACGGAATAGTCCACCGAGAAAGTAAATACGAGGATTAAAAGGTGTAAGATCATAGCTCAGCTATGGCAACCAAAAGAGTCCATTAGGACATTAAATATAGGATATATTGAGTAAGACCATAGCTCAGCTATGAAAGCTTCTGGAGTCCACAGGGACAATAAACACGAGTGGACAACTAGGATGATAATTGTAAGGAATTTCACAATTAAGAAAAAAAGGGTTAGAAGAAAAAAAAGTATAGACACACAATAGATAGCCAGCGGGTCAACAAAATTCACCAATGAATAGAAAATGTAATAGAAGTGAGAGAAAAATACTAGAATAATAGTCATGAAAGCTAATAGGGCATGTGGGTGGTGACCCAGCAAGAATTAAATACGGTAGATTACACACCAATAGTGATTGGTGTATAGGAAAATAGAAGAAGGTTTAATCGAGGATCGCTGATAAGGATCTACCATTAAGAATCTCCAGAGGGTGCTCATGGAACCCAGCATGCTGGTGGTTGATCGAGAGTACGCTGGTTACCCCTTAAGGAAAGGAGGGGTTAGTTAGAACCCAATGTTAGAGAGAGTCTCCAAAAAGGGAAACATTGAGTCATAAATTTGTCTGTCAAGACCATTCTTCTTTAAAGGGAAACTATTGAGGAAATACTAGTCTAATAGCTAGTTCCGTGGGGAAATAGTTGTTTTGAAATGTGCCCATATTATAGTAAACATGTAACTATTTTTCATGTATTTGAATGATGAATAAATAAATAAAGTTAATTTCACATTTCACTGTTATATATTTTGTGTTTCTGTCTTTAATGTTTTGCATACATAGAAAAATTGTGACAAGCAAATATTAGCTCATTGATTGTCTAAGTTCAAACTAATGATAAGTGGCACTGTAAGAACGTTTCCATTGCGAGAAAGACTATGTTATCTACAATTCCAATTGGAGAGATGACTAGTTTTAGCTATCGGAATAGTTGACTCTACGGGTAGAGACATAAATGTATTAATTGGAAGAATGATACATTGGACTGGACCTAATATGACTTAATTTTGAATCTATTTGTGAATTAATTCACTTGTGATGTTCATGGTGTGATTTACCTGAATCATGAGGTAGTCACTGACCATGCGTATGTAACTCATATGCTTTGACATAAGTGGACGCTTATACTCTAAAGTTGATCGAGCCCATAGTCAATATGTTGGGTACATGACTTATGCATGTCATGGCTTTACTAGAAACAATGGGATTCATAGTTCGGTTAAAGTGTTAACGATATCATTTCATTGACATTGTGTGGATTGAAAAATATGAAACGTGGCCACAAGTTGCTTGTTCTTGAACAAGAAATTTATCATAATCATTTGTTGACAGTGATCATATTAATCATTAAGAAGACATAATAGTGACAATGAGATTAAATATGATTGTATTGAGTGAACATATTTAACTCAAAGAAATCAAAGATATCATATAAAGGTAACACACACATGACGAGATCATTGGAAATAGTAATTGGATGAATTATTTTCATAAAGAGTATAAAATAATAAGTTTTCAATCATGGTACTTCTTGTGGATTGACTTCATGATTAAGTAAATGTGAATTATCTGAACGGTGCTTCTAGACATAATTGCAATTACTAGAGCCTAATTGTATATGTCTGATTGGTCCCTTCGGTAGATTACAAAAGCTCGATCCGACTGCATTTGAATCAAAAGAAAATTCTACGACTTTTGAAATAATTTAATTAAGTTGATTTATTCGATATGGAATTAAATTAGGCAGTCGTGAGAATTGTTCAACTAAAGAATTTGATTAAAGAATTTTCTTGAAAAAATAATTTGAAAAATCTAAGTGATTTTTGAAAAAACTAATTTTGATTAAATTAAATTAAATTAATCAAATTAATATAATATTTTTAAAAATTAGTTTTCAAGTTAAACAATTGGTCCAATGGGTAATTGAACTTGAAAATTAGACCTGAGATTGAAGATTGGGTCTAAAAACCTAAAACCGAGATCGAGACCTAAAAAATGGTCAAATCGAGCATGGTATGTGAAATCGAGTTGATGGTCTAATCGGTGGCAAGATCGAATCTATTGGGCAATCACTGGACCAGGTCGAACCGGTAATAGCCAACCAGCTCGGGGTACTGTAAGGGTGTCGCCCCTGCGATGGCACCGCTAGACACGACAGCACTGGCGACTGTGACGACAACATTTCGGTGGCCAACAGATGATCCTTCGGTGGTTGTGTAGTGGAGGAATCACACTCCTACTAGGACTCTACCGAACAATTTGATTTCAGATTAACTATTTAAAAAATAATATTATTTTAATAGATTTAATATTAAATTTAATGTAATACTTATTGTCGAAACTGTTTTTTTGAAAACAAACGGTCGACTTTTATTTGAAAACAAAAAAATGGGAGTCGCCACCAATATTTTTTATGAGGTGTGATCGGGTCACCTTGTGATTAATCGTTTTAATAAAACGTTTTGGTTTACTAAAACAACAATTTCGGTCTACGAAATTTGAGAAAATAAGTTTGGGAGTAGATTATGCACGAGGAAGGATTAACACTCTCGTAACGCCCAAAATTGGTACCTAATTGATTAATTAATGTCTTAACATTGAAAGTCAAAAATTCGAAAAGAATTTAGAATACGATCCCTTTTTTATTAATTTTAAAACATGCTTGAATTAAAAGGAAACGAACATCAAAGGCCCACTCGTCCCGCGATAAAAATATGCCACATCCCATAAGTTAGGATGCGACATTTGAGTCCTCGAGAATAAGTTTGCCTTTAATTTATATTTAAGACTTAGGTTTTTTAAATTTAAAAGGATGTTCGGTCGTTTAGATTTAACGAGAAAATCGAAACCTCGTAAGTTAGGGTACGACTTCTCGAATTTCCAAAAAATGAAACATTGCCTTACTTTAAAATTTTTAAATAATAGTGATTACAAAACCGAAACGATACGTGCTATTTTGTTAAAATATAATAAAATGACGTGTTATGGATAAAGGAAAAAAAATTAAACGCGACCTTTGAAGTGGTTTTAATGAAATATGATGGAATGATAATATACAATATGGAATAATAATTTACGAATAAAATGTTACAATAATGGATCACAATGACATAAAAATACAAATAAGTGAATTATAATACACATAATGACAATAATCACAACACATGTTATTTTAATATCAAAATTAACAATCAAAGAAAACAAAACAAAATAATATATAAAACCATTCGAAGTAAATAATATATAAAAAATTGAAATAAATAATATATGGGAAAAAATTTAAAATAAATAATACAAAAAAAGGTTCAAAATAAACAATATGAAAAAAAATTAACATAAATAAAATACAAAACAGTTTGAAAAAAAACTAAAGCAATTTAAAATAAATAATATATAAAGCATTTTTTTAAAGAAATAATTTGTAAAAAAATCTAAAATAAATAATATATATGAAACAATTTTAAAATAAAATAATGTATAAAGCAGTCCAAAATAAATAATATATGAAACAATTTAAAATAAATAATATCTAAAATAATTTAAAATAAATAATATAAAACAATTTAATATAAATAATATATAAAAATTTAAAATAAATAAAATAGTTTAAAATGAATAATATATAAAACTATTGAAATGAATAAAAAATAAATAACAAATTAAAAAAGGGTTAAAATTCAACATATTAGGGATTAAATTAGAATAGAAATGAAATTTAAAAGTAAAAATTATAACAAAATAAACAAATGAGGACTAAAATAAAAAAACGCTAAAAGGCAAAGGACCAAATGGGCAAAAAAAACAATTTCTTGACATGTGTCCATTTTTCAAAGTGTTAGTGGGTCAGGGACTCGATTGAAACGCGCCGTAAATTCTGGGGTCAAATTTATGAAATAAATAAATAAGCAAAAAGGACTAAATCAGAACAACCCAAAAAAGCGAGAGGACCAAGGGAATAAATATCCCAAAAGGTGAAAACACGTGGATTCCCCCTTGGAGCGGGTCGGGTCGCTCTAACAAGCTTTAAACGGCATCGTTTTGGCACTTGGGTCCCTAGCTCAAAATGACGTCGTTTTGCTTCTTTATTTAAACCAAAAAAAAATATCATTTTCACTATTCATTCTAAAAAAAAGTAAAAAACTCTCTCAACTCTCACACCCCTTTCCAGAATTCAGCCAAACTCCGGTCGTTGGACCACCGTGGCTGCTGCCGGTCACCGGGGATGGCACCGCCGTCCACGGTGGCTAAAAAAAATAAAAATAAAAACTATTTTTTTTTGTTTTTTGGCTTTCCGAGACTAAAGGTGCTATTTTTCATCGGAAACGACGAACCTTAGCCAGCCACTGCGGCAGGATTCAAAATGTCAGGTTAGTTTTTTAACCCCTCTTCATATTTTCATTTTTCTTTTCGAAACTAGGAGTAAAATCGAACAAAAAATAAGAATAAAAATAAAAACAGAATAAAAATGCAACGTTTTAATATGCTGATTGCTTCTTTTTTGATTTCAAATCTGTTTGTGAGTGTAAAAAATTACATTGTGTTTTTAATGGCTTTTATAGCCAAAAAATACAAGCTTTTGCTACTTTTTTTTTTGTTTTTCTTCTGTTTGTTGTGCTTTTTTGTTGTCCTGTTTGCAGGTACGGGTGAGGACGTGGAGCGTGTACGGAGGTGACGTGGGATGCGGTGTTGGAGGCCGTACATGGGGGAGCGGCGCACCTAGAGCTATGGTTCCAATTTTCTTGAAAGAAGTTTGAGTGTCTAGGGCTAGTTTGGTTTTGGGCCATATTGGGCTGTTTAAAAAAATTGGGTTGTAATTGGACATTTCATTATTTTTTATTTTTTTTGTATTTCTGTATGGGCCCGGGCAGATTTAGGCTTGTACAGCTGCCACTCTTTGCTCATTGTTATGTAATGGGAATGAAGTAAAGGCCTTTAAGAAGGACCAATATTGCCCGGTCTCCAAATTTTGACTTCTTTGGTGCTCCTCTTCTTCAAGTAGCCTCGTTCCAACCCACTGCAACTTTAAGGGTATATGAATTGTCGCTTCAATCTGCTCCACTGCAACTTCATGGAGATAAGATCTGTAGCTTTAATCTGCTCCATTTTAACTTCAGGGAGATAAGGTTTGCCATAATAATTTCAACCCGTCCCACTGCAACTTCAGGGGTATAGGATTTGTAACTTGTAGCTTAAATATGTTTCGCTGCAACTTCAGTGAAATAAGATCTGCTATCTTCAACCTGCTCCATTGCAACTTCAGGGAGATAAGGTTAATGGCTTTAATCTGCTCCACTGTAACTTCAGGGAGATAAGATTTGCCATGGTAGATTTGATCCGACTTACTGCACCTTCAGAGGTACATGATTTATTGTTTCTCTGATCCGTTACACCATTTTCTGGGAACATGACCTATAGAATCCATTTCATGGGCCTGTTTATTCTAAGCCATTAGGATGTTATGATCAAAATGAATCAAATGATCCTATTTGGATGTGTACGAATGATATTTGCATGAATGCAGAATGTCATTTTTCGAGAATGATCCCTCTTTAATGCTTAGGTTGTCATTGCTCGTTGTTCATCAAGGTTCTATCACTGATATGCTACAGTGCCTTCTTGTTTAGCCAGTATCTTTAACAGAAGATCTAAAGAAATAGTCATAATTTGAACTATTCTTTCTCAAATGTTTCCAACTCCTGAATTTAGTTAGTTCTAACTAGTGGTCCTATTTCAGGTCCTTGGCCTCTCCCCCTTTTTTTTAGAGAACTCAAAGCTCCCTTTGCAGGTTTTCGCATTGGCCTTTCCCCCCTTTTTAGGTGAAGTATTTCTTGACTGAATCTGAATTTACGGGATTAGGCAAGTTTTTTCCATCCATCTCGGTCAAAATCAGTGCTCCTCCAGAAAAAGGCCTTCTTTACCACATAAGGTCCTTCCCAGTTTGGCATCCATTTCCCTCTGAAATCCTTTTGTATGGGAAGGATCTTTTTCAATACTAGGTCCCCCTCATGGAATTCTCTTGGGCGAACATTTTTTTCATAAGCTCGCATCATTCATTTTTGGTACATCTGACCATGACGGATAGCCCTTAGCCTCTTTTCTTCAATCAAATTCAACTGATCATATCAAGACTGGATCCATTCTACTTCAGCTAACTTTAGCTCTGACAAAACTTAAAGGGTAGGAATCTCAACTTCAATAGCCAAGATAGCCTTCATTCCGTAGACCAAGGAGAAATGCGTTGCTACAGTAGAGGTCTTGATAGACGTTCGATAAGCATAGAGGGCAAATGATAACTTCTCATGCCAATCTTTATAGGTTTCGGTCATTTTCCCCACGATCTTCTTAATGTTTTTATTGGCTGCCTCCATTGCACCATTCATTTTTTGGCGATATGGAGACGAGTTGTGGTGTCTAATTTTGAATTAACTGCAGACCTCCACTATCGTGCTATTATTCAAGTTCAATGCATTATCAGATATGATCCTTTCTGGCGTTCCATACCGACATATGATATCTTTCTTCAAGAATTTACTGACTGCCGACTTTGTAACATTGGCATATGAAGCGGCTTCTACCCACTTGGTAAAGTAATCGATGACCACAAAGATGAATCGATACCCATTGGAAGCTTTTGGCGATATTGGCTCAATCACGTCCATGCCCCACATAGAGAAAGGCCATGGAAAAGTCATAACGTGAAGAGGTAAATGAGGCACATGAATTTTGTCTCTATAAATTTGGCACTTATGACATCTCTTGGCATAATTTATACAATCCCTTTCCATGATGAACCAATAATATCCAAATCTCATAATTTGCCTGGCCATTGTAAAACCATTAGCATGTGTTCCACAAACACCCTCATAGACTTCTTCCAAGATTTTCTTAGCCTCAATAGCGTCACACATCTTAATAGCACTTGATCCTTTCTTCTTTTGTATAGGATCTCCCCATCTAAGACATAGTCACTGACCAATCTTCTCAACGTCCTTTTATCATTCTCAATATTCATGATTTTTCACATATCGCAATATATCATGGTACCAAGGGTGATCATCCTTTTCTTCTTCCTCAATGTTGCAACAATGAGCCGGAGCCTCATAAATGCTCATCTGGATAGGTGTCACATCCTCTTGTTTGTTTACTTTGATCATGGAAGCTAAAATAGCTAATGCATCAGCCATCTGGTTTTCATCTTGCGGGAGGTAACTGAAAGTGATGTCATCAAACTCCTCAATTAACTCTAGAATTAGACTTTGATAATTGATCAATTTGGGATCTTTTGTCTTCCATTCGCCTTTGAGCTGATAGATCACTAGTGTAGAATCCCATATACCTCTAGTACTTTGATTTTGCGTGTTATGGCTGCACGGATACCTATGATGCATGCTTTATATTCTGCCATGTTATTCGTGCAATCAAAATCCAATTTACTAGTAAAGGGATAATGATCTCCATTTGGGGATACTAGGACTACCCCAATTCTGTTACCTACAGCGTTTGAAGCTTCGTCAAAGTTTAGTTTCCAAGGGTAGCCTTCTTGAGAATTTTCTTCGGTAGTTACAACATACATCAAATCTTCGTTCAGGAAATCAAAGTTCAAGGGCTCGTAATCTTCCAGAGCTCTACTAGCCAGAAAATCTACTATTGCACTCTCTTTTATAGCTTTTTAGTTCACATAGACTATATCAAATTCAAAAAGTAGAATTTCCCATCGAGCCATCCTTCTATTCAAAGCTGTTGACTCCATTATATACTTTAGAGGGTCTAGTTTCGAGATGAGCCAAGTTGTGTGATACAACATGTACTGTCTTAGTCTTCGCGTTGTCCAAATTAAGGCGCAACACAATTTCTCAATTGGTGAGTACCTCTTCTCATATTCAGTGAACTTTTTACTGAGGTAGTATATTACTTTTTCTTTCCTTCCTGACTCATCATGTTGGTCGAGCACGCATCCCATGGAATTCTCAAATACTGCCAAGTACAGTATCAGTGGCTTATCTGGGTTGGGTGGTACTAGCACTGGAGCATTTGACAAGTAATGTTTGACCTTGTCGAAAGTTTTTTGGCATACCTCATCCCATACACCTGGATTGTGTTTCTTAAGGAGACGGAATATGGGGTCACATTTCTCATTTAGCTGTGAAATGAAACGGGTGATGTAATTTAGTCTTTCTAGGAAACCTTGAACTTCTTTTTGAGTTCGCGACAGAGGCAGCTCTTATATAGTCTTGACTTTGTCTGGGTCGATCTTAATCCCTTTTTCACTGACTACAAATCCTAGTAGCTTTCTGGACATGGCTCCAAAGGTACACTTTGCTAGATTGAGCTTTAGCTGGAACTTTCTTAACCTTAAGAATAATTTCCTCAGGACTTGCACGTGCTCCTTCTCTGTTTGAGACTTTGCGATCATATCATTGACATAAATTTTAATTTTTTTGTGCATCATATCATGGAACAACGTTACCATGACCCTTTGATATGTTGCTCTTGCATTTTTTAGTCTAAATGGCATCACCTTATAGTAAAATATTCCCCATACGGTTACAAATGTGGTCTTCTCCATGTCGTCAGGATGCATCTTAATCTGGTTGTATCTGGAGAAACCATCCATGAAGGAGAACAGTAAGTAACCTACCGTGTTGTCTACTAGGGTGTTAATATGAGGTAGTGGGAAATTATCTTTTGGGCTGGCTTTATTCAAATCCCTGTAATCTACACACATTCAGACTTTTCCATCTTTTTTAGGGACAGGGACGATGTTGACTACCCATTCTGAGTATTTAACCACTTTTAAGAATCCAGCGTCGAATTACTTCTTGACCTCTTCTTTTATTTTCAGCAAAACATCAGGTCTCATCCTTCGGAGCTTCTGTTGGACTGGCTTGCACTCTTCCTTTATGGGGAGCTGGTATACCATGATATCAGTACTTAACCCGGGTATGTCTTGATAGGACCATGCGAAGACATCCTTGAATTCTTGGAGCAATTCAATAAGGTCTTTTTCTATTTTTGCAGTGATACAAGCTCCAATGTTCACCTCTTTTTCCTCTCCTAAGCTCACGATTTCCACTGACTCTTTGTGAGGTAGGATTTGTTTCTCATCTTGTTCTACCATCCTCAACAAATCAGGAGATAGGTCACAGTCTCCATCATCTTTAAAATCTTGAGAATCCTTCATACACATATCCTGATCAAAAGGAGACTCTGAGTAATTAGCATCGTCGCTCATATCATTAATATCTGGAGACCTGTTATAGGGATGAAGGATAATCCAAAGAATCTAAGAATAAATATTTGTATGGTATGATCATGAATGAAGAATAAAAGAATATTTGAAAGAAAGTCCAAAGAACAAAAGAATCTAATAATAATTATCTGTATAGTATGATTATGAATGAAACGGACAGAATAAAAGAATATTTACTCAAAATGATAGCAAAGATGCATTTTATTGAAGTAATGATTTTGGACATAAGCCTATTTCACAAAGAATTCTTATTACTCCTAGGCTTAGAGCAATAAGTGTGTTTAGAACATTACTCTAAATTAGCTCTAAAAACTACAAGAATCTTTTCTGCAGTCCAGTTGTTCAGAATACTTCCCGGTACATAAGGGTAAATGCCCGACAAATTCTTTTCCCCAGTTCTCTCTTTAGATATGGTGTTGATGTTTAGGTTTCCCAACATTTCTTCTGTAGTTTCCTTTTTTGGCATCCCTTGCTCAAGGTGAATAATTCCTCCTGACACAAAAGTTCTAGATATGAGGGGGAAGATCATTGGTTCCCATTTGATCTCCTCTCTACTCAAACGTGCTCTCCTCCTCCCTTGCTTCTTTTTCAGCTCCTTTTTTTTGTCTCACGTCTAGCTTAAATCCTAAGCCGAAGCGGTCTCATTTGTCTTTCAGTACCGGTGCTTTAACCCTTCTTTGGAGGTATCTCCTGAGTCCTTTCCCCGATAAGGCTCATTTTCTAGCCATCAGTTGTAGGCCTATTCTTGTAGTCTTAGATATCTTAGGCATTGGATCCTGTTCCCGTCAATAATGAATGTTGCGTTCACAAATTCCAAAAATCGAAAGGACCATTTGATCACTTCATCGTTTGCCTCTAAATATGGCGCGTCACTGGTTACAGCTGCAATAATGTCTTCTTCTGCATTTATCGTCACGAGCCGACCTTCTGTTACTAACTTCAAATTTTGGTGCAGTGATAAAGGTACCGCCCCCGCTGAATGTATCCAAGGCCTTTCCAATAAGCAGTTATAAAAAGGCTTGATGTCCATCACCAGGAAGTCTACCTCATACGTGTTTGGACCAATTAAAAGGGCTATTTCAATTCTTCCCATTACTCTCCTTTCGGTGCCGTCGAATGCCTTCACTATGTTTTGACATGTTTTCATTTGAAAGCTATCCACAGGTAACCTATTCAGTGTGGATAAGGCTAACACATTTAGGGCTGATCCATTATCAATTAACACCCCTGGCAGTGTATATCCCTTGCAGCGGTTGGTGACGTGCAGAGCCTTAGTCGATCCCATGCCCCCGGGTGGTATTTCATCATCATTAAAAAATATGAAATTATCAGCGCTTATGTTGTTAACTAGACAGTCTAACTTGTTGATTGAGATATCATTAGTGACATAAGTTTCATTTAATACTTTCATCATTGCGCTACGATGTACCTTCGAGCTTAAGAGTAAAGTTAGCACTGATATACGAGCTGGTTGTTTATGCAACTGATCTACAACGCTATACTCGCTGTGCTTTAAGAATTTTAAAAATTCCTTAGCCTCCTTTTCATTTACTGGTTCGTTAACAGGCAATTCAAGTCTGGCTGCCTTTTCTTTCTTTTGTTCAACCGCCAAGGCTTTTCCTTTTATGGGCTCCGCTCTTGCATTTCCTGAATCGTAGTGCCTCTAGCTACGCGTGTAGAAACCCATATCTTGGTCCTCCATTGACGCGTCAATCGGGTTCTCTTCCCTTGGGATCGTCACATTACAGTCGTAATTCCAGGGAACCCTCTTGCTGTCTTTATAGTGAAAGACTGTAGATTTCTGGATTATGACCTTTGGTGCCATTTGTACTCCAACTTCATTGCTTCTTGGTTGTGAAATGATGACCACTGGGTAGTTGACTTTCTGGACCTTTTTTGTCGATTCTCCTTCCGACGCACATATATTTCCTTCTTTTAGGCCTTTAACATCTTCATAAAATTCCATTTCTTTATTGTCCATCATGTCTTGCACCAGGGCCCTGAACTCGATGCATTCTTGGATCCCATACCCCTCTCCATTATGGAACTCACAATAATTTCTCATCCTTTCAAGTCTCTTCTCTAAATTTGGTATGATTAATCCCCTTTCTACCATCTCTTTCCAAACCCATCCTAGAGGGGTTTTAACTTTCGTAACATCACATTTGATTTTCTTACTCCCACCTTTGATTATCCCATTTACCCCCTAGTCAGCATGATTAGGTAACGGGTTTCCTGCCACATTTGGTCTTGATGGGTCGTCGAACTTTACAATTCCCATTTTTATGAACCTTTCGATCAAATTTTTAAATGTGGTGCAATTTTCAATTGAATGCCCGGTGTTTCTCGTATGATATTCGCATTGAGTATTTGCGTCGTACCATTTGGGAAATGGTGGTTGCATCGGTTTTAGGTAGAAAGGGGATACCAAGTGTGCATCAAACAGACTCTAATACAACTCCCTATACATCATTGGTATGGATGTGAACTGTAGCCTTTCTGTATTTGTCCTTGAGTTGGATTCTTATCTTGGGGGGCCCTACTGGCTAGTGGTTACTGTCTTCGGCTGACTCACAGTGATTGGTTTTGAATAACCCTTATTATACATGCTTGTGTTATTCACCTTATTCTCCCTTTTCCTTAGGACCGATCTTTTGGTACTTTCCCCCGCATCTATCTTACCGCTCCTTATTGCGTTTTCAATCATTTCACCAATCATCACTATATCTGAGAAGATTTTAGTGGCGCTTCCCAATATATGATTGATGAATGGTACTTTTAAAGTATTGATGAAAATCATTGTGGTTTCTTTTTCTAGGAAATGTGGTTGGACTTGTATGGCGACTTCCCTCCACCGTTGAGCATATTGCATGAAGCTCTCATTTTGTTTCTTCTTCATATTCTGCAATGTGATTCTTTCAGGGGTCATATCCGTCACATGGCTATATTGCTTCATAAAAGCTTGTGCTAGATCCTTCTAAGAATTAATCTTGGTACAGTTCAATTGGTTGTACCATTTGGATGTAGCCCCCACCAAACTATCTTAGAAGCAGTGAATCAGTAGTTGATCATTATTGACATACCCAGTCATTCGTCTGCAAAACATGGTGATGTGAGCTTCGAGATAGTTGGTCCAATTATATTTTTCAAACTCTGGAGTTTTGAACTTGGGGGGAAGCACTAGATCCGGAACGAAGCTCAAATCCTTAGCATCGATTCCACAATGATAATCAGCGTTTTCTATTACTTTGAATTTTTCTTCTAACTGTCTGCATCTGTCTTCAAGTTGTTTTAGGAGCTCCACTCTCACCCTTTCTATTTTTGTTATATCATCAAGATCAGGGAAAATGAGATTAGTTGGGTTATCCACCGGATTAGAGCCTGAGCCTGTTTGGTAGTTCATTGGTGCTGAAACACTAGTCTGAAACTATTGAGGCTTGATTATAACGGGTGGCTTTCGTGGGTACACCTCGAGTTGTGTCTGGACATTTGTTGGGGTAAAACTAGGATGATAAACAGGGTCCTCGTTATCGTCCCTGGAATTGACTGTAGGGTTCTTTCCTTTTTCTAGCCCTCCAGTCAGTAACTGAGTTAACTGGTTCATCATGTTCTTTTGGGATTCTAGCATCTGATCCCTCATATCTTGCTGAATTTTGGCCAATTTTTCTTGCATCTGTATCTGCAGCTAATCTTGCATTTCTCTTTGAAGTTGTTCTAGCCTTTCTAATCTTTAGTCTATTACTTTTGTTTTGGTGCGAGTATAGTAACGATGCTTAGTTGATAGACTTTTTTTAGTTTCCAGATTAACTGAAATAATTTTTAATTAATTAGGGTCCTTTTGTGAAATTTAATGCATATGATGCGATGTAATGCAGATGCGTAGGATGAATGCAAAAAAAAAATGTTGACTCTGATTCAATTCCATTTAGAATAACTTTACTAGAAAACAAAATTATTTACATAAAATGGATTACATATATGGCTTTGCCCTGATGCTTAAAGTTTTAACTTTCCTAAGAAGCCAAGCTAGCTCTCAGCCCTGGTCCAATTCTAATTCATATTTCACACTTAGCACGTGAGCCTGAACTGATAAAGTTTGTAAATGATCAGGCACCTCTTGTATCTGAGCCACAGCTTCTCCTATAATATAATCTCTGTCCCTAACTTGATCTTGAGAATGGTGGAGTTACTCTTTCCAATGTTCTTCATTTGCTTCAAGGAGTTCAACCTGGAGTTCGCAGTTTTGTAATGCAATCTTGAGTTCTTCTATCTTCCTTTTCAGCTTTTCTATCTTGTTTAAGCTCGCCTTCAGCTCTATTGCAGAGTTTCGACTACGATACTGATGAATCGGCTTTTCTAATTCTGCTACTCTAGCCTTTAATTTGATTTTTTCACTTCGGCTTTCTAACAAACTCTTTTCTAGGGCCTTTTTTCGAACCTGAGCATCTTGGAATTTTCTCTCCCATTGATTGGCTCTAACCTTTTCTTCTTGAATCTCTTGTCGTTACTACTATAACGTTTTTCCCAATCCGGCGGTTCTCATCGATAAACGCAACTTGTTATAATCTGTTTTCAAGTTATCCAAATCTTCTTCAGCCTTATTCTTTCCTTTTTTCAATTTCTCAGCCTCTAGTTTCTGAACATCCACATCTAATCTTAAATGCATTTTTTTCATCCTCCAGTTGTTCTATCTTCTTTCCTAACTCCGAATTCCTCCTTTCAAAATTCTGCTTTATGATCTCTAGTTCAGAGGGGACTACTTGCAGATATTCTTCCATTGATCGTGCGCCTTCTTGACTTAGCCCGGGAATGTTATCATTGATTCTTCTACTCCACCACCTATTATATTTGGGGGTCGTCATCGGACCTACAGCAAATCCTTTCATCCGGCGGGTCTGGTTCTAAGCGTTAGACATTTCTCGAACGTTTTTCTTGTAGTTATCACCCTTATATGAAAACTTACACTGAGCTAACCCCTGTGTTGCTGGTATGAACTGTCTCGATCTGTACTGCCTTAACACCAGTAGAGGAGCATATCCGATAGCTTCCAAAATCCCAAGCAGAGAGACCCAGTCAAAGTTCCCACACTGGCATAGAACCTCATCGGGCACCATCCAAGGGGCTCTTCACTCGATGTCCTCTTCTTAGAGATTTTAGAGAATCGCTATCCATTTTTCCTCTGAAATGTCATCCCGTCTCGGTGTAGCCACTATTTCTTTTAATGAAGAGTAGTTCTTAGAGAATACCCGATAAGAAACTTTGTCTAGTTTCTAGAAATGGCTGTGAAACTGAGCTAGTAATAGTTGTGCACATCCGATGAATCTTCCTTCACCTGCCCTCCGGCATGTATTCAAAGATCTGAATGTTTTGACCAAAATTGCGGGAATAGGTGTGACCCTCTTATTGAGTCGGTCAAAGAAATCAGAAACCACCTCATCTAAGTGTCCTAGTGCTTTAGGGAAAACCATCAACCCATAAATACAAAAAGCAAAAACATCAACCATTTTCTTCATATCTGGGTATGCCAAAATCAAATCTCGCAGACTTTTCCAAAAAATACATTTTCTTTCTTCTTTTTGCTTGATCCAAGCTGCGACCCACTGTTCACTCATTCCCATGATATTCATCAACTTTTTTACGAAGGTTGGGACATTGACGGCTCTAGAATAGGCCTTGTCAACTTAAATCTTCAGACAACGAAGCAAAGCTATATACTCCTCCACAGTAGGCACCAAATCCACCTTCCCAAAGGTAAAATAGTTGTAGGCAGGATTCTAGAATTGAGCCAAAGCTCGAAACAAATGCTTGTCCAACTTGATGTCGAGTAGATAGGGCAGGTCTTCATAATTACAGTAAAATAGCTGCTTCATTTCATCATTCCAATGGACCCATATCTTTCAATTCTCGAAGATCATTTTGTGCTACGCTGATACAGGTGAAGTCCCATAATTATGATGTGTACCCCTTTGCCAAACTGTCACCTTTCTCTAATTGTGTTTTCTCTGAGCATATACGGACAGCCGCATTATCCTTCACTTTATCAAGAAATTCATTCTCCATGGCAAGCTCTCTATTTAGTAATCGAACGTGAATCAACACCTTTTTATGATGAAAATGTCATGCAATCACAATCAAAGCAAAACAACACAAGTCAGTACATTTTATACGAAATTAAAAACTCAAAGTAAACATGAAATAATAAAGTGCCTATTTGGGTAACCACTAATGGTTCGGTGCAGCTCTACCCAGGGCAAGCTCTTATTGGATCACTATGTGGTTTTGTTCTAAAGAAAGGGTACCTAAACCGGTAGATTCCTCGATTCTCACCCATTATAGGCTCATACGGACCGAGTTCAGTTCAGGGGAATACATTTCCCTATGGCTATACTGAGATGAAAATCTCACGAAGACATAGGTACGGATGTATCCCAGAAGCGATCCACTATCCTATACGGAGGTGAAAACCTCACGAAGGAATAGTTTCTCACTCCCACTTAAAAGGTTAAGATCAAACAAGCATGCAATGCAATATGCAAAAATATCTAAAGACTCGAACCAATAAAGAAAATATATTACAACCAAGATCACAAAAATGAGGGTTGAAATGCAATGAAATGATCGTAATTTTAAATAGAATTATAAATTTTTGACCAATAAGACAAGAATAAATCAAATAGCAGCTTGACTCTCTTATTGGTCCCCAGTGGTGTGGCCAAGCTGTCGAAACCAATTTTTTGAAAACAAACGGTCGACTTTTATTTGAAAATAAAAAAATGGGAGTCGCCACCAATCTTTTTTATGAGGTGTGATCGGGTCACCTTGTGATTGATTGTTTTAATAAAACGTTTTGATTTACTAAAACAATAATTTTGGTCTACGAAATTTGAGAAAACAGGTTCGGGAGTTGATTACGCACGAGGAAGGATTAACACCCTCGTAACGCCCAAAATTGGTACCTAATTGATTAATTAATGTCTTAACATCGAAAGTCGAAAATTTGAAAAGAATTTAGAATACGATCCCTTTTTTATTAATTTTAAAAAACGCTTGAATTAAAATGAAACGAACATCAAAGGACCACTCGTCCTGTGATAACAATATGCCATATCCCGTATGTTAGGATGTGACATTTGAGTCCTCGAGAATAAGTTTGTCTTTAATTTATATTTAAGATTTAGGTATTTTAAATTTAGAAGGATGTTCGGTCGTTTAGATTTAACGAGAAAATCGAAACCCCATAAGTTAGGGTACGACTTCTCGAATTTCTAAAAAACGAAACATTGGCTTACTTTTATATTTTTGTATAATAGCGATTACAAAACCAAAACGATACGTGCTATTTAGTTCAAATATAATAAAATGGCATGTTATAGATAAAGGAAAAAAAATTAAATGCGACCTTTGAAGTGGTTTTAATGAAATATGATGGAATGATAATATACAACATGGAGTAATAATTTACGAATAAAATGTTACACTAATGAATCACAATGACATGAAAATACAAATAAACGAATTATAATACACATAATGACAATAATCACAACACACGTTATTTTAATATCAATATTAACAATCAAAGAAAACGAAACAAAATAATATATAAAACCATTCGAAGTAAATAATATATAAAAAAGTTTGAAATAAATAATATATGGGAAAATTTTTAAAATAAATAATACAAAAAAGGGTCGAAATAAACAATATGAAAAAAAATTAACATAAATAAAATACAAAACAGTTTGAAATAAAAAATCTAAAGCAATTTAAAATAAATAATATATATGAAACAGTTTTAAAACTAAATAATATATAAAGTAGTCCAAAATAAATAATATATGAAACAATTTAAAATAAATAATATCTAAAACAATTTAAAATAAATAATATAAAACAGTTTAATATAAATAATATATAAAAAATTTTAAAATAAATAAAATAGTTTAAAATGAATAATATATAAAACTATTAAAATGAATAAAAATAAATAAATAACAAATTAAAAAAGGGTTAAAATTCAACAGATTAGGGATTAAATTAGAATAGAAATGAAATTTAAAAGTAAAAATTATAACAAAATAAACAAATGAGGACTAAAATAAAAAAAACGTGAAAAGGCAGAGGACCAAATGGGCAAAAAACAATTCTTGGACAAGTGTCCATTTTTCAAAGCGTCAGTGGGTCAGGGACTCGATTGAAACGCGCCGTAAATTCTGGGGTCAAATTTATAAAATAAATAAATAAGCAAAAAGGACTAAATCAGAACAGCCCAAAAAAGCGGGAGGACCACAAGGATAAATATCCCAAAAGGTGAAAACACGTGGATCCCCCCTTGGAGCGGGTCGGGTCGCGAGGATAGGCCCTAAACGGCGTCGTTTTGGCGCCTGGGTCCCTAGCTCAAAACGACGTCGTTTTGCTTCTTTATTTAAATCAAAATTTTTTTTTTAAAATTCATTTTCACTCTTCTTTCTCAGAAAAAAAAAGAAGCAAAAAACTCTTTCAACTCTTTCACCCCTTTCCAGCATCTGGCCAAACTCCGGTCGCCGGACCATCGTGGCGGCCACCGGTCACCAGCGACGGCGCTGCCGTCCAAGGTGGCTGAAAAAAAATTTAGCTTCCTGAGCCTAAAGGAGTCGTTTTTCATCGAAAACGACGAACCTCGGCCACCTACGGCGATGAGATTTGAAAATTCAGGTTAGTTTTTTTAACCCTTATTTGTATTTTTGTTTTTCTTTTCGAAACTAGGAGTAAAATTGAATAAAAAATAAAAAGAAAAATAGAATAAAAATGCAACTTTTTAATGTGCTGATTGCTTCTTTTTTTATTTCAAGTCTGTCTGTGAGTGTAAAAAATTACATTGTGTTTTTGGTGGCTTTTATAGCCGAAAAATACAAGCTTTTGCTACTGTTTTTTTGTTTTGCCTCTGTCTGTTGTGCTTTTTTTTGTCCTGTTTGCAGGTACGGGTAAGGACGTGGAGCGTGTAAGGAGGTGCTGTGGAATGCGGTGTTGGAAGTCGTACATGAGGGAGCGACGCACCTAGATCTAGGGTTCCAACTTTCCTGAAAAAGTTTGAGTGTCTAGGGCTAGTTTGGTTTTGGGCCATATTGGGTCGTTAAAAAAATTTGGGTTGTAATTGGACATTTCATTATTTTTTGTATTTCTGTATGAGCCCAGGCAGATTTGAGCTTGTACACTTATCTTAATAGTATTTTATTAATTTAATATTAAAGTTATTATCATAATATGAAATTAAATTTAATATTTATATTGTAGAGGTTTAAGATTTAAGGTGTGAGACCTTCGGGGGCAACACCTCAAAGAGGTTTAAAGTATAAGACCATAGCTCGACTATGGCAACTAGTATAGTCTATCGGGACAATAAATACGGGGTAGTTTACCGAGAAAATAAACACGAGGTAGTCCTCCGGGACAGTAAACACGAGGATTACAAGGTGTAAGACTATAGCTCGACTATGACAACCAATGGAGTCCGCTAGGACATTAAACATGGGGTATATTAAGTAAGACCATAGCTTAGCTACGACAGCTTGTGGAGTCTGCCGGGACAATAAACACGGGGTAGCCAGTCGAGACAGTAAACATGGGTGGACAATCAGGACGGTAATCATGAGGAATTTTGCAAATCAGAAAAAAAAGGGATTAGAATAAAAAATGAAAGTATGGACAATGAATGGGAAACGTAATAGAAGTGAGAGAAGACTATTATAATATTAGTCATGAAAGCTAATAGGGCATTTGTGTGGTGACCCAGCAAGAATTCGACACGAGAGATTACACACCAATAATGATTGGTGTACAGGCAAACGAAAGAAGGTTTAATCAAGGATCGTTGATAAGGACCCGCCATTAAGAATCTCTAGAGGGTACTCAGGGAACCCAATATGTTGGTGGTTGATTGAGAGTACGCTAATTATCCTATAAGGAAATGAGGGGTTAGTTAGAACCCAATGTTAGAAGGAGTCTCCAAAAAAGGAAACATTGAGTCATAGATTTGTCAGTCAAAACCATTCCTCTTTAAGGGGAAACTATTGAGGAAGTACTAGCCTAATGGCTAGGTCCGTGGGGAAACAATATGCAAGGAAAATCGTGAACTCAGATGATCACTCAAGTGACAGTCTGTGGAGTATGGTAGGCCAAAACGGTCCATATCAAACGGGCGTGATACGTTTAAAAGCAAGGTAAGACAAAAAAATTCATGTTATAAGGATGAAATCAAATCCCTATTTATCCCGAGTGGAACTTGGTCCGTTGGAGTGGTGTGGGCCCTCACTAGAAACCCGACAGCTAAAATGGTAGCAAGTCCCTTAGGACTACAATAAGAAAAAGGATTCAGCTAAAGGCTAACTAGATATGGATTTTTGCAATTGAACATAACCAGAGAGGTCTTTAGAAGGGTAAGTAAGAGGATCACCTTATAAGTATATGGTGAGAAAAAGTATCCACATTAGTGTAGGGATGAAAGAAGGAACCCAAGTAAAGGAAGGGGTAGAGTTTGTAGATATGAGAAGTCATCCGAGGAACCTTTAAATAAGTTAAAAATGGGTGATAAGATGGTTCAGGGGAAAATTGCTTAATGATCTATCCGCCAATGGACAAGTTCAAAAATAAATCAGAAACCGCAGAGTTGGATCTGGAGAAAATTCCCTAAACGAGTAGGGAGTTCATTGTGTTTAGACCTTTTTATTTAAACCCCTCCAAAAGGGGGAAACTATTTTGTGATATGCAGAAACTCACTGAGTTCGTTCAAACTTATAGAGGTTTGACCTGTGGTTGTGGAATTTTTAGAATAAGGAACTCGATGAGGGACCAAGCTAGACTGTGTTGGATTAAGGAGTGCCATTAAAGAAGTGTCATGCAAATGGGTAATATAGTCTAATTTTCAAATAATGGATCAAAGCTTGTACACAATTGGTTCAGTTTGGACGCACTATACCCGAATTCGATGAACGGGTCAGATGAGGGGTGTTACATAGCATTCTGTAGCTTAGGCTTGGCAACCGGGCCAGGCGATGGGTGTTACAGTCGAGGTTAATTCTGTCTTACAATTCCCATAATTCAGCTTCAAAGCTCGAGGCATTAGGGATGTGCCTAAAGGATTCTGTAATCCAATTTCCTTAGTGGTCCCTAATAACCATCCATACACTTGCTCGCCCTGGGTTACCTAGAGCATAGTCGTCCGTATTGATTTTGAAAAAACTTGGCTTTGGCTTTATCTAGTGAGAAAGAAGGCTTTGGTATTAATCTAGTTAGCAATTATAGCGAAAAATTATGCAACTTTGACTAAGACCATGTCCATACTAGAACTGGAGTGTGGCTCATTAGGAAAGAAAAATTTGAAGACCAAGGGAGTTTCAGTTTGTCAATCCGCTCATTTGAATTGAGATTTTCTTCAAGCCATTACCACCAATCCATGTTCAATGCTTTACCGAATCTATTATTTTTACTGACTATGGTCAAAATGGTTTTGACAGTATAACACTCTCTAAGAAGGTGATCAGTGGTTTCATTTTGATTTCGGCATAATAGGCATTCCAAGGTTTCTTGTAGAATAAAGCCCCTGTGTGTCAACAATACCTTAGGGAGAACTTTCCTAGCACATTTCTATAGAAATATTGAAATTTTGGGTGAAGTTTCAGTTTCAAAAATGTTTCTCATCAATAATTCAAGGGTGATGGTGAGTGTAGGCTATTGCTTTGACTATTGACTAACTCATAAGCACTAACAAGGGAGGAGCATAATATATCATTGTCTCTTTGAGCAGAAAAGGTTGGTATACTCAAGAAAACATCAATTAAGTCTTGTGGTAATTCTATTGACAAATCATTGTTACCTCTAGCTTCCCAATACCTTCTAGTTTTAGCAAAATTCATTGATTCCTCCTCCTTACGCAGAGGGCCACATATTGTGTTTCTAAGCGTTCCTTTACCCAAACAATTATCAGTCTAGAACTTTGTGAGCTCACAATATTTAATCACCATCATACCCGCTTATATAAAGGGACTCTTTTTCTGAAGTACTTTCCAACTAGGTGAGGGATCCTAGTTTTTTGCATTAGGATGACCTAAGTATTTTGCAAGGTAGACTTTGTCCCAAAGACTATCCCTTTCATTGATAAGGCACTATATGAGTTTGATGATTTGAGCATGGTTTTTCTCCTTTGATTTCTTTATGCCAAGCCCAACCTAGTTTCTTAGATTTTGTAACTGACCACGCCACGACATATGAATGTCGAGCTATTAACACAAAATATAAAAAATCAATAGCATGTAACACCTCTAACTCGTATCCGTCGCTGGAATAGGGTTACAGAGTATTACCATAAAATCGTAACTTAAAACATTCAATTCTAGACATTTCATAAATCATAGCACAATTCATTCAAACACATGTATATCATCCCTTATTCGGGCCCTCGAGTCCTTAGAAACACTTTAGAAACAATTCAGGACTAAATCGGAAACATTTAGAACTTTATGGAAAAAAGATAGAATATTTCACACTGTAGGGGTCACACGGCCGTGTGGCTAGACCGTGTGACTCACAAGGCTGAGACACATGCCCGTGTCTCAAGCAGTGTAACATTCGAAATAGGGACACACGGCCGTGTCCCAACCCATGTAACTCTCTGACTTGGGTCACATGGCCAAGCCACACGCCTGTGTAGCTCTCAAAATGGCCTCACACGCTTGTGTGCCAGGCCGTGTAACTGCCTAACTTGCAAACCTTTAAAACCTACAGGGGACACACGGCCGTGTCACATGGTCGTGTGTCACACACGGCTAAGACACATGCCCATGTCTTAGGCCGTGTGGACAAGAAAATGGCTAAAATCAAGGCATTTTTTTCACCATTTTCAAGCATAAGCCTAAGTATTTTTGCACACATGATCAAGGCTTCTAAACATGCTCAAAACCTGCATAAAAAGGTCCATACAATAGGCTAATCATTCATACAACCATTATGCCATATAGGCACCTCAAGCACATACATCAAACATACATAAACATGTGCATATTTAACCATTTATTAACTAACTTGTTTCTATACCAAAACATATCACAATTGACACTATCAACCATACCATATTAGATTCATGCCATATCAAAATAACTTTATCATTTGGACAATTCCTCACATGCATCAAAGCTATCTAAATGACACAAATCTAGCCATTTCCAAATGGTTCCAACAACCAACATATATACAAACCATATTTCAATCATACACATCTATTCAAAACCTTTCCAAAGCATACTATAACTTTACCATGTTGAGGTCAATTCATACTTACCATTTTAGCCATTCAAACATGCATTAACACATTGACAAAATAACACACATCAACAAGGCATCAAAAGTACCAAGGTTATATCAACCAAAATGGCATATACATGCCAAACTCATCAACTAACGTAAACCACAAGTCCACCTATACATGCAATTATAACCTTGATCAAAACATCAAAATATATTCATTGGATAGTGTGATAGGTCTCCGACGAGCTTCCAAACTGATCGAGCTTCTGATAATCTGTAAAGTAAAGGAAAATATCTACGTAAGCAATGAATGCTTAGTAAGCTCATATAAACTTTAAATTCATTTCAATAATGAACTTTATGGAGTAATTATAAACCTATACCAATACCACAAAGTTTATCAAACTTTATAACCATCAACTCATAAATAAGTAAGTTCATCAATATCATATATATTTTTCAGTCCTATCATAATAGGATTTGTAAAACATATAACTCAATCATTAACCTTTTCATAATGCTATAAACCACTCCATTTATTTTCTTACCAATCCATTTACTTACTTTCCATTTCATTTACTTAGCATAAACTTAAATAACAACATCAATTCACTAATTAGTATATTTGTTCATGAGCTAGGTAAATTCATCCATAGTATATGTAAATTTTAAACATATAAATACATCATTCAACTCATCATTCCCTTTTCATCATATTATATTTCAACTAGGAACTTACCATTTCATTACCTTTCCTCACCCGTTTCATATGCATAACACACAAGACATAAGCATAACATCAACCATGGCCACAAGCTAGTGCATTTAAACATAGCTATTTTGGAATCAATTACAAGATAAACCGTTTCAGAAGAAATTACATACTTTGATCATTACCACCATTTCATGAGCATAAGCAAATTTCCATTTGGACACTTACCATTCCAATGTATAACTTTAAAAGTAAAAATAATATAATCTAACCAATAGTTAGGCACAAGCCTAAGCATCATCAACGACACATGTTAGTGCATCAATTCATAATTCACTTGAATTAACATAAGATAATTCATTAAACATAAATAACCTCATTTGAAATCATCAATTTCATGAACATAGACATACTTTCATTTAACCTTTCCTTTTCATTCCATTTCATAGTTTTCATGATATAAGTCATTTGGATACTTACCGTTCCTTCCCTTTTCATGCCCGTTGAACCACTTAGAATAATATCAGATACGTGGGAAAGCTCACAAAAAGTGTGCTCCGAAATTATTTCTTTTTATCATTGCTCACTCGAGCCACAAATGGGTCTGCTTATAGAAGTTAACGATCGAAATGTAGCTACTCGATGCTACTCACACAAGCTGACGAGTATCCACAATAAATGTCGAAATTCAGCTATCAGTAGGACATTCTGGACCAACAAGCTGAGCATGGTAACTTGGGTCTGCTCACACAAGTTAACGGTCGAAATGTAAGCTACATGATACTACTCACACAAGCTGATAAGTATCCGCAACGAATGCCAAATCTCACCCATCGATAGAACATTCAGGACTAGCACCCGAAACATGAAAGTCTTAATGACATGTCATTTGTATTCTATACATTCCTAAGGTTCAAACGGGGCTCGATAGTCGTCGAGCGTCGTTGGATTTTCATTATTTCTTTACATGATAAATTTCATAATAACTCATATATATTGATTCATTTACAGTAGAACAACACATTAAAAATTCAATCTAATCAACATTTAGGTGTTTATGGTTCATACGAACTTACTTGGCCAAATTTGCATAAATGTCAAAGTACAAGGGTTATTTGGTAATTTTTCATTCTCCTCGATTTTCCACTCAATCTTGGTCTAAATTAGTAATTTTATTCAATTCATTAATTTATACAGTAAAAAAATTATTTTATGCAATTTAGTCATTTTTTATATTTTTACAAAACTACCCCTAACATTTTACTTTTATTCAATTTAGTCTCTGAGCCTAAAACATGCAAATTAACAATTTTTATTGAAAACCAATGCCAAATAAATGTTAATAGCATCCATTTCAGCCCATTTTTGTAACAATTTCACATCAAGTCCTTGAACTATTACTATTTCAACAATTTAGTCCCTAATAAGCAAATTCATCAAAAATCACTTAATAATATACTTATAAATAACAAATAATACTTAAAATTCACCATTTAACATCTAAAATCACAAAGATTCATCAACAAAAACATTCAAAATCTTTAATAGTTTCAAAAACGAAGGCACGAGTTAGCTGGACCTAGTTACAATAATCTTAAAAACATAAATATTATTAGAAACGGGTGAAAATGGCTTACCATACATGAATTGAAGCATGGAGGAACCTTGGTTCTTCTTTCCATTATGTTTCGGTGACGAACATATCAAATGAACAAGAAAACCTTTTGTTGTCTTATTTTATTAACTTTTTATTCTTTATTTCATCTTTATCTTTTAATAATATTATTATAACATATAAAACACATATAAATTTAAAATAAAATAAAGCTTTAAATGTCCACCAACTTAATAATGGGTAATTTACCCATTAAGGCCATCCAATTATAATTTATTAATCAATTAACACCTTTAAACTAATAGCGATTGACTTTTTCAACTTTTACGATTTAGTCCTTTTTGCTTAATTAACTATCGAAACATTAAAATTTCTTAACAAAACTTTATTACAACCTTAATAATACTCCGTAAATATTTATAAAAATATTTATGGCTCGGTTTAGAGAAATGAGGTCCTGATACCTCATTTTCTAAAACCACTTAACTTTAGGGTCTTACTACTTGAACTTAATTAATCATCCGAATAGTATAAATTACCATATCAATTTTTTTTTGTTAAAAATCATATTCGACTCATAAATATTAGAAAAATCTAAAACCACTGTTTCCAAAATTACTAAAAAGCGGGCTGTTACATAGCGGCTTGACTAAAAGGTTGACAGGTCAATTGTAATATTTATAAGTGTTACAATGGAACACTTCGAGCATTCCAAGGATCGAACCTAAGAGAGATCATGTGGTAAGATGAATGATAATGATCAAGCATGAAATTGAGAAGTTTAGCTAGCTAATCACTAAGTACTATGTTACGGTAGTTCATTAATCAAAGTTAATTACACTAAAGTACCTCTAGGAGGACTAAACTAAATAACGTTCAAAAGTACGTAAATATCAATTCAATGAGATAAAGTGGTAAATTGATGTCCACGTTGCTAATTAATTCTTGGATTAAGGATCTAAATTGCTCAAACTCCTCATTAGTGGTCAATTAGACGATTTAGTTTGATTTATCTTGGTCACTTATCTCTTTAGGTTTTGGAGTCTATTCGATTTAGTCCAATATTTATGATTTCGTCTCTGACCCATAAATTAACTGTGCAACATTTCAATCAACCAACCACCATAAAACTTAGTTCCTACTCATAATCACAATACAAAGACCAACAATTTCATGCTTAAATGATTCATTAAATAACCACAGAAAAAAGATAAGTTTTAAAAATGCTTAGTGAGTCTTGAAAGAGCTTCTGATGAAGATGATGACAATAAGAAAGATGATAAATCCACAGCCAAAGATTATATTTTTGCACTTTTGAAAACTAACAAGAAAATCTATTGAATGCTTTAAAGAGAAGCTCAAAATAACAAAGGAGAGTCTTGTATCTACTTGAAAGAAAACCAAAGCTAGAGTAAAAATAAAAAAGAAACCAACAACCACTAACTACTAAGCTAAGAAAGGAAAAATTAGAAAACTAAAAATAGTGGAGAAAATAAAAGAGATGACAAAAAGACGATAAAAAGTTCCTTCTTTTTGCTTGGATAAAGATGCCTTAAATACAACATATTCCATAACCCTAATATTTAACAAAAAAATTCCCTTAGAGAGAATGATGTGACTTGAGTTGATGTTGGACATAAAATTACTCCTGTAAGTTTTTTTGCACCCCGTCAGACTTCAATGTTGTGACACCCAACCTTGGGTGTCGCGCCACCTTAGACAGTGGACATGATCTTGGCTTGGGGTTCTTAGTGTCACGACATTAATGGTAGTAGGCACAAACTTGGTTTGGGGCACTTGGTGTCATGACACAACCTTGTTGGTGTCTCAACTTCGGTAACAGTGGCACTAGGCTCATTCACTTCCCATTGGCTTTGAGTTGCGACCTTGAAGGCTTATAGTCGAGACATTGAGGTTCGATGTTGTGACACAACACACCTAGTGTCATGACTTCTATGGTAGATTTCTCCAAGTGGATTTTTCATTGAAGTTTACTTCCTTGAGGTGATAGAGGGTCAGTGTCGTGACACACATGCACTAATGTCCCAACACCCACAACAATTGATGTTCTCCTTAATGTTTGGCCCTAGTCGTCTCTCTACACAAACTCAAATCAACCATTAGACTCCAAATGGCATAGTTTTTCCAATTTGGGTCTCAAAAGAAGTAAAATGTAAGAAAAACTATTATTGACACTAAAAGCTAAAAATCCATAAAAAGTATTAAAAAGACTCGTAAACCGCTTAAGAACAAGCTTATCAAGTATTCGAGAGAGCCTTATTTGAAATATCAAATTATGCTAGATCAGTAACAATGTTTCAAGTGGTCAAATGTAAGCGCCTTTTATCCTCAGTGCCTCCCAGAGGAAATTTCGATTGAGTTTATCTAGCTTTTGCCATAGAGAGGTCGGAAGGAGCCTATTCAGCATATAATAGGCTAGTATAGCTATTGTAGTGGCTTGGACTAGCATGAGTCTTCTTTCTAGAGATAGGACATTAGCTTTCCATGAGTTAAGTTTTCCTCGTACTTTGTCTAAGATGAAATCATAGTCTCTTTTGGTGGCTCTACTAGCAGTAATGGGAAAACCTAAGTACCGACCAATGTCCTTCGTTTCTTAGATTCTCATCAAATTTGCAACCCAAGACTGCCTTCTTTGGAATCTATCAGGGGAGAAGATAATATAATATTTGGAAAAAAATTTATGCTTTATCCGAACTCTAACATAAACATTTCCAGAACTTGCTTAATGAAGGCAATGGATTTTTTGTTCACTTGAGTATAAAGGATCACATCATTTGCAAAAATCTGATACAATAGGAGTGGTCCTTCTCTAGCAGAGTAGATTGGACCCCAATGTTTTTCAGAGTAGATTGGACCCCAATGTTTTTTTCTCTACTACATCAACGATCAGAATGTTTAAGTACTCCATGCACAGAATAAAGATGTATAGAGACAGAGGATTACCTTGACTAATTGCCCTAGATGACTGGAAATTTACTAATTTTGGACCATTTAGAAGGACAAAGGTTGAAGTGGTTGAAACAAAATGAAGAGTAAGGTCAATCAAATGGTTTTGGAAATTGAAGTAAACAAGTACCTTCTTGATGAACTACCATTCAATCTTGTCGTAAGCTTTCTCCATGCCCAGTTTGATAACCATGTTTCCCATTTTTCTTTTCTTCTTTTTAAAGTGTTAAGTATGACTCCTATTTTAGTCAAATTTGAAAAATAATCTTCTAGTTAAACTTTGTTTATTTGCTTCAATCAAACACTGATTAGTTTAGATTATTTTATAATTATTTGACCTATGAATTTAGCCTATAAATAGACTCTTTTACAACCTTAGGAAAAACACCCATTAGATATTAGAACTCATAACACATTTAGAGAATTTTGTGTTTACGTTTTGAGGGTTCTTTGTTTTCGGGTTTTCGGGGTTTAGTTTTTATCGCCATCTTTTATACTCTTCGTTCTTTTGCCATTATAGTAAAATTATCTTTGCTCGTGGTTTTTTATCCTCTTTGGAAGGGTTTTTCCACGTTAAATTTGTATGTTCAATTTCTTAATTTATTTCGCTATTTTTTTACTCTTTGTGAACCGGGTCGATCCTAACAAGTGGTATCAGAGTTAGTTCAATTTTCATAGATCGGCTCATTTAGAGATGGCAACAACAAGTTTGAAATTGAGAAGTTCGATGGTGAGACAAATTTCAATCTGCGGCAAGTTCGGATGATGGCAATTCTAGTTCAATCATGCTTGAAAAAGGTTGTTACTAGGAAAAAGCCTGAGAATCTAAATAAAATAGAATGGGAATATCTTGATGAAAAGGCTTTGTCTACAATCTAGTTGTGCCTGCGAATATGGTATTACAGGAGGTATTGATGGAGAAAACCTCATCCGCCTTGTAGAAAAGGTTAGAAACTCTTTATGGGACTAAGTCTTTGGCTAACCGTTTAGTGTTGAAACAACGTCATTTACGTTTCACATGAACAAAGGTGAGCTTCTTAGAGATTACATCAGTCAATTCATTACTCTTTTAAATGATTTAAAGAATGTTGAGGTTCATATTGACGATGAAGATTAGGTTATGCTATTATTGTGCTCTTTACCCCCTTCATACAAGTCTTTCAGGGAGACCCTGATTTATGGCAGAGAAAAACTCTTATTCGAAGATGTGAAGGGTCATTTGTTGAGTAGAGACAAACTCGACAATGAGTTTCATTTGGATAGCAAGACAGATAGGCAAGCTTCCGTTTTGGTAGCATCAAAGAAACGAGACAAAATGTGTCGCTATTGTAAAAAGTTAGGTCACGTTAAAGCAGATTGTTATAAATTGTAAAATAAAAGAGTTGTTGAGAGTAACGAGGAAGATGTAGCTGGTGTTAATTTGGTCAATGAAAGCAGTGATGACTTCTTGTTAGTGTCAACGAGCGATAACTCCAAGCTCACATCCGAGTGGACCTTAGATACGAGATGTTCTTTCCACATGTGTCCCAATAGAGAATGGTTCTCCACATACAGTTCAGTTGAAGGTGGAGTTGTGCGTATGGGAAACGATTCATCTAGTAAGGTAATTGGTATTGGTACTGTTAAAATTAGGATACACGATGGGACGATTAGGACACTCTCAGATGTCAAGTATGTACCTGATTTACGAAAGAATCTCATTCATTGAGTATTTTAGACTTGAAAGGATGTAGAATTAATATCTAGTCAAGTGGTATTAAAGTATCTCATGGAGCTCTCCTTTTGTTAAAAGGTAGAAGAACAGACAGTCTTTATATTTTGGAAGGTTCTATAGTGACCGATGAAATCGGACGTCCCTCGTCCTTTACAGAGTCAAAGTTAACTCATTTGAAGCGGAGGCAACTTGGTCATAGAAGGGAAAAAGGTATGGTCGTTTCGTTAATGAGAGGTTTTCTTTTGGATACAGGTTTTGAAAAGTTAGCGCACTGTGTTCGTGAAAATCAAACCCGGGTTAGTTTTGATTTGGCAGTGTACAAGTCAAAGGCTAGAAGTCTTCTAGTTTCTAAGCACAGATTCGACTCGGTTATTTCCCTACATGGTTCAAGATAGGCTCGTGGCAGACTTTAGCAAAGATGGCGTTGTGGAAATATGAGTCAAGGTGGAGATTTATTAAGTATGACTCCTATTTTAGTCAAATTTGAGAAATAATTTTCTAGTTAAACTCTGTTTATTTGTTTCAATCAAACACTGATTAGTTTAGATTATTTTATAATTATTTTGCCTATGAATTTAGCCTATAAATAGGCTCTTTTACAATCTTAGAAAATACACCCATTAGATATTAGAACTCATAACACATTTAGAGAATTTTGTGTTTATGTTTTGAGGGTTATTTGTTTTTGGATTTTCGGGGTTTAGTTTTTATCTCCATCTTTTGTTTTCTTCATTCTTTTACCATTATAGTAAAATTATCTTTTCCCGTGATTTTTTATCCTCTTTGGAGGGGTTTTTCCACGTTAAATTTGTGTGTTCAATTTCTCAATTTATTCTTTTTTATTTAGTTGTTGCTTAATTGGATCGATCCTAACATAAAGCATGCATGACTTCTTACATGATGATTACATTGTCAACTGTCTATCTACCTTGGAAAGGGGAGATTAATTTCTGTTAGAGTGGTCGAATTCAATTCACCATGATTTTGGTTATGATCTTGTAGGATGTGTTGCATAGGCTAATAGGTTGAAACTGATGGATTTTTTTTTACACAGATTTGGTTTTCAAGATCAATGCTAGTAAAATGTCATTTAGAAAGTAACACTTCATTAGCAAATAATTCCTTGACCATGAAACACACTTTTTGTTTAACCTTTGGCCAACAACATTGATGGAAAAAATGAGTGGAGGCCATCCAACCCTAGAGCTTTGAGTGGGACAAAAGTATAACAACCCGTTTTCTAGTGGTGTCAAAAATAATGGTTTCGAGACCACAATTCTAATGTGGTGAGTCCATAAATATTAATTATTTAATATTTACGAGGTCATTAATGTCATTTTAAAATTTGGTTCAGAAATTTTGATGGTTGGTTAGTTAATTAAAGAAAAATGACTAAATCGTAAAAACTGCAAAAGTAAATCGCTATGAGTTTAAAAGTGCTAATTGATTATAAAAGAATATTTAAATGGTCTAATATGGCAATTAATCCATTTCTTAAGCTAGTGATAGGCCATGTACTTGTTAATTGTGTTTTATAATTTAAAATGTTTATTAAATTAATATTAAAGTAATTAAAATAATAAAACATAAAGAAACATGTATCATCTTCCTCATTTCTCTCATACATCACTGAAAACACTATTTTTCTACATTGGAAGCTTCGGCCAATTTAAGTTTCTTGCATGTAAGCAAAAGTCTCACATGTTTTTCATGAATTTTATGTTTTTGAGATTGTTGTATCTTAATATATCTAGCTCAGGAACTATTTTGAAATACTATCAAAGATTTGAAAATTTTCCATTGATGTTTTTGAACTTTTCTTAATGTTTATGTTTGAGTTTAAAGTTTGATGTTGAAATAGGACTATTTTGTAAAATGATTTTGAATAGTTTTTAGGTTTAAGGACTAAATTGAAAGTTTATTAAATTTGGCATGGTTTTCTTGTAAAATTTAGAATTATAGGGTTGATTAGGGATGGAACTGAATTCGGCACAATGGATTTAAAGATTAATTGTGAAATTCAGTTTGTTACGCTTTTAGGGACTAAAATGAATAAAATATAAAAGTTTAGGGTAATTTTGGAAAATGTCAATAAAGAAGTCATATGCATTAAATGGATTTTTATAAAGTATTTGGGACTGATCGTTAAAATGAATTATTGTATAGATCGAGAATCAGTAGAAAACCATGGAAAAGAGAAAATTACTAACTAGTGCTTGATATTGCTATCTCTGCAGTTTAGCCCTGGTAAGTTCATATAGTTTAGTTTAGTATAATTTGAAATGCTATATTGATTTGAGAGTTGTGGTTTTTTTAATATATATGTATAATTGATTTGTCATAAATTAATACTAGGTGAAAAAGTAATTGAATTGTGAAGTGTTATACGATGTTATGTATCGAGCTTGGATGAACATAGGATAGGATATAATTGGCATGCCAATAGGTCATTTTGCGCACTGTACGGGTTTGACTCGTGATGAGGTGATGATTCTTGACTTGTCATTATTATACACTAAATATATTGGAGTCCAGCATTTGTTGCAGATTTTCGAGTTATATTTACAGTGATTCTGGCGTGTTCCTGGGGGCGAATGTAAAGCCTACGGGCTTCGCACTTGGCGCCCAAGCATGTTTCTAGAGGGATGGTAGCCTACGGGCTAGGCTCTTGGTGCCTAGGCATGTTCTTGGTTAGATTGGCTCGGTTGAGCATTCTGGCATGTCTTGGGTGGTTAATCGTGTATTCGTATCTGTTTTTATCATTCATCGGGTAGATTTTCAATGGTTAAATAACAAGTTAATGATATGTATTTGATATGTGGTTGTGATGCCTTGTTGGTGACTTGTATATGTTTTTATTATTTTCGATACTATATCATGACTTGGTATTGAATATTATTATAAGAATAATATGATTAAATGCCTCGTATATATGAAACTCACCTATTGAATGTTTGTGCATGACAGTGTTACACTAAGTTTTATTTGATAATATGTTTTTTATATGAAAAATTAAAGTGTTCTTGAATAAAAGTTAAAGTTCAACAAAATTGACAAAATGATTTCTCAAATGAAGTCTAAGAAATGAAATTTTCAATACTTACTTTGAACTCTTAGAAAATTTTTGAATCAACTTTAAAATCAAGTTAAAATGATTTTAATCAAGTAAAAATTCTTTTACTAGTCAAAACTATTTTTCAAACAAGTCATATAGCTCCAGGCCAAAAAGTATCGATAATTTTCAAAATATAGATACCCCTTTTAAAAATGATACCAAATTGGCATTTTTTTCACAAGTTTAGCTAAGTATCGATCTGGTATCGATTATTTTCATATGGTATCGATAAAATTTGTCAAGTATCGATATCTTCAGCTCCAACGATCACTGAATTATGCATTTAATGTAAAAATTATCGATACCTTTACAGTTGGTATCGATACTTGTTGTTGTAGGTGAATTAGATGCACTGGTTTTCACATCCCAAGTGGCTTTATTCATATCTCCAACAACTACAATGGTTGGAAATTAATTAAGGGGTATAAATACCAGCTTCCGAAAATCCTACAACAACAAGAGAGAAATTTTAAGCCAAAAAGATCAATCAATCAACCTTTGTGCTTAACTTTCATAATTTTCTTGTCCACACTTATGAGCTTTCATTTATTCTTTTAGCTCAAGTTTTTTCTTGTTTATTAGTATTTAATTGGCAAACAATTCATTTGTGTAAGGGTTTCTTTTTAGTTTGTAATTTGTGTTTACTCTTTGAGAGGGTTTGTATCTTAAGGTTTGGGTAGAAACCTTAATGGAGGTTGTAAGGTTAAACCTTGTCCTCAAAAGGTTATCAAATTAGTGAATTTGGGAAAATTCTTAGCTATAGAAAGCTAAGATAGTGGAGTAGGCAATTGGGGTCGAACCACTATAAGCCAAAGTGTTAATTGTCTATATCTTTTTCTTAACGACCATAAATTTTTAAGAGGACAATTCACCACCCTCTTAGTGATTTCGATTTGAATTATCAAGCTAACAGACAGGATTAATATTAGCTAATGAACTTGTTAATTATTAAATTATGAAAATGGTAAGTTATATTGTTTCAACAAATGAACTTACTAAACTCCTTGAATCTTACTCGTGTCACTTTTCTTGTTTCTTGTAGATGTCAATTTGCGGAATAGAGCAATTGGATTAAGTGGAAGATCACACTATCCAGCTATCTTTTGGTAGACTTTGAAAGCGTTTATTTTGGGATATGTGGCATGAAATAAGAGTATCTTGTATTTTTTTTTAAATTGTTCTTATAAGTGGTGTATTTTGTGCTTGTGTATAAGTTTAATGTTTGTGGTAAATGATGTGGTGACCATAGCTTAGTTTAGATGTAACAGCCCAGTTTTAGCTTAAATTAGAATAGTGGTTTTGGACCACAAATCCGAGGTCAAAAAATTATTTTAATATATTTTTTGGTGTTTATAGCATGTGAATATATATGTGTGAAAGTTTCGTGAAATAATTTTATCGTTTGAGTGTTTAATTTGATAAAAGGACTAAATCGCGTAAAATGAAAAAAATTACATTCCACTTGTTAAAAGTGCTTAATTGCCATGGCTCATTAAATGTGAGGTCTTTATGATGTAATTAGACCATGATTAGTGGAATTTGACATAAATGACGATTAAATGAATGATTTTAAATGGTTATAAATAAGGTTAAAATGGTAAATAGATTATTAATGTTATATTAAATAAAATCAAGTGAAATTATCATCATTTTAGTTCATCCTAGCCGAAAATAAGAAGAAGAAGAAGAAATCCATTTAGGGCTTGTGATGTTCGGCACAATTTGGCTTGATTAAGGTATGGTATTAGCTCAATTTTTGATGATTTTTATGTTTTTGTGATTGTTGCTTTGAGTACTAGCTAGCCCGTGCCTTAATTTTTGAGTTCTTTTGATGATTTTGTAAAGTTCCATTGATGAATTCTTGAGTTCTTGAATGTTTGATTATGGAAAATGAGTATTTGTTGATAGATTATCATGTTTTGCAAAGTGATTTCTAATGAAATTGCATAAAAGGGGTTAATTTGTGAAAATGTGAAAATGTGGGGTTAAATGTGTGAATAAATGATAAATATACTATGAAAATTCGACTAGCAAGCAAATAGAAAAAAATTTGTGTAATTTGTATTTTTATGAATAGAGGACTAAATTGAATAAATATGAAACTTTAGGGGCTAAAGTGAAAAAATTCCCAAATATGTGTTTATGGACTAAATTGAATGTATTAATGAATAAAAGAGTTAACTTTGAATGTATAAAGATCAAGAATGAAAGACATCAGATTTAGATCGGGGGAAGTCAAAAGTTATCGAATAGTCGATCCATTCCCTCTATTCTGACTACGGGGTAACTTCATATGCAAATAAACGTCTTTAAATTGAATTGTATGTGTTTACTTGCCATTGAATTGTTATAAATATTGAATGAGCACTTACGAGCAAGAATCGACAGAGTTACGATATCCGAAAGTCCCGTACGAACCTTAGGAATAGAATAGGATACGAATGTCATGACATTAGGTTATCGAGATGTGATTACATGTAAGACCATGTCTGGGACATTGGAATTGTATTGATATTACGTGTAAGACCATGTCTGGGACATTGGCATCGTTAATCGATTTCGTGGAAGACCTTATCTGGGACAGAGATATGTGATAACATGTAAGACCATATCTAGGATATGGCATTGTACGAGCTTATGTGATTTTCGAGTATCCTAACAATTTCGAACAGTTCAACGGGCAAAGTTAAGTCGAGAAAGAATGTGTGAATGAGTTAAACGACTCAAGTACGTATGAGATTCATATAAGTAATGAAAAGGAAAGCATTTGATGAATTCAATTATGATATTGAATATGTGTACAATGAGAAAGGTTTCTGAACTTGAATGTGTATTTAAATGTGCTTATTCATATCTTGCTTAATTGATGGAAATGATATTGATTCATAAGATGATTTATTTGTGTATGGCTTACTAAGCTTTTAAAGCTTACTTTGTGTGTTCTTTCCCTGTTTTATTAGATTATCGAAGCTAGCTTAGACTCGGTGATCATCCGGAAACATCATCACACTATCGATCATCTCGTTGGTACTTTTGAAGCTTTGTATATATGGTATATGGCATGTATAGGTTATTGTTATCTTGGTATATTTTGAGTTGTGATTATAGCCATGAGATTTGGCTTGTAAATGTTGGAATATGACCATTTAAGTTGGCTTTTTGATGAATGATATATGTGTTGTATATAATGTCTTAAGTGTTGGCTTGCTTGAAATGGTTGATGTATTAATGTTTGTGGAATGGTAAATTTTGGTATGATTTGTGGATTATGAATTGTTATGTTTGAGAAATATAATCTGATTGATAGAAAAGTGAGAAAATGCATTTAGAAGTTATGTAAGTTTTAATGAATGGGTATGTTTTGGTTATGGATTTGAGTAGTTAAGTGGATGGTTTATAAATGGTATAAATTATGCATGAATTAGCATGTTTTGGTTGCTCATATGTGTATGGAAATGATGAAATTTGATATGGTTTAGGTATGATTGAGAAGGGTGAGAAATGTGGCTTAAATCAAGCCTATTTTCACTCCACACGGCTGAGCACACGGGCATGTGGCTCAACCGTGTGTGACACATGGCCTTAGTACATGGCCATTTGACTTTTGGGAAATGATTAAAGATTCAAGTCAATCTTGTGCATGGCCTAGACACACGGGCGTGTTTAGTGGCCGTGTGAGGCACACAGCCTTGGCACATGGGCGCCTGTGGCCATTTCGAAGGGTACACGGGCTAGACACATGGGCGTATGGTCAGCCATGTGACCTAAGTCAGTAACCCCTTTAGTTTTCCCACTGCCAAGGCACAAAGGCGTGTCTCCGACCGTGTGGTGCAAGTTAGTATGTATGCCCTGTTTTCACACGGCCTGTGACACGGGCGTGTCTGATAGCCGTGTGAGGCACACTGCCTATTCACACCGGCGTGTGACCCCTGACTGTAAGAAAATTTTCTAAGTTTTAAAAATATTTGTATGTGATTGGTTTAGTCCCGAACCTTTTCTAAGCATGTTTTAAGGCCTCGTATGCCCTCTTAAGGGATGATGTAGTTATGTTTGATTGATGTTTATATGAAAATACTTAATGTATGTTAAATGTATGCTTTTTTGTTGTGATTGATCGGTAATACCTCGTAGCCTTATTCCGGCGACGGATACGGGTTAGGGGTGTTACATTAAAGATTTGAAAGTGATATTTGTTTGATACGTGATGAAATATATATATGTGATGAATGAAATGCATATAGATGAATTTAATGAGATAAGTAATGTTTGAATAGATAATATTGTGGTTGGAGTTGTTGTGATTACTATGAATTGGTATATGGATGGTTTTCTTTTGGTAGCTAATATAAGGCTCATATGTTTTGGCAAGTAAGGTTAATTGATGATTGAATTATGGTACATTGTCATCTTATATGACCTTATTGAGTTAGATTTGAACTTGATAGAGATTGAAGTTGAATATTAGACTTGAATGTTATTTGTGATATTGGTTAGAATTAGGTAAATGGTGTGTTTTGATATGTTTTTTATGTAATTTGAACAAGTTGAATAATTGATTAATGGAATACTTGTGGTCTAAGTAAGCATGGAATGATATGACTTGCATTTGAAGGCACACGTGGTTCACATGGGCTAAAACACGTCCTAACACACGACCTTGTGTCATACACGGGTATATGGCACGACCGTGTGGCCTGTGTGATTTAGTTATCAATTGGGACACACGACCATAGTCTATTACACTGCCGTGTATCTATACCCGCACGGTTTTAGTCCTCACACATGGTTGAACAACATGACCATGTCCCATAGCACCACACAGCTTGGCTACATGGCTATGTGAACCTTATTTTCTGTTTTTTACCATTCTTTTTTGTTTTGTTCCGAATTATCCCCTGCTTGTTTCTAAATTGATTTTAAAGTTTCATAGACTCGATTTAAGTCTTTTTTTTGTATGATTAGCATGATATCGAATGTTTATTTATTAATGATTAATTAAATTGATTTTTTGAGTTGAAATTGCATATTCTTGACTCGTTACAATCATAGTATCCCGTAACCTTAATGTTAAATATGACTCATATTTTCAGTCAAATTTGAGAAATAATCTTTCAGTTAAACACTGTTTATTAGTTTTAATCAAACTTTAATTAGTCTAGATTATTTTATTATTTGACTTATGAATTTAGCCTATAAATAGGCTCTTTTACAACCTTAGAAAAAACACCCATTAGATATTAGAACTCATAACACATTTAGAGAATTTTGTATTTACGTTTTGAGGATTCTTTATTTTCGGGTTTTTGGGGTTTAGTTTTTATCTTCATCTTTTGTACTCTTCGTTCTTTTGCCATTATAGTGAAATTATCTTTGCTTGTGTTTTTTATCCACTTTCGAGGAGTTTTTCCATGTTAAATTTGTGTGTTCAATTTCTCAATTTCTTCTACTATTTTTACTTGTCCGTTGCTTAATCGGGTCAATCCTAACAAGTGGTATTAGAGCTAGTTCAATTTCATAGATCAGCCCATTCAGATATGGCAGCAACAAGGTTTGAAATTGAGAAGTTCGATGGTGAGACAAATTTCAATCTGTGGCAAGTTCGGATGATGGCAATTCTAGTACAATCTGGTTTGATTAAAAATTGTTACCGGAAAAAAGCCTGAGAATCTAAATAAAACAGAATGGGAAGAGTTTGATGAAAAGGCTTTTTCTGCAATCCAGTTGTGCCTCATGAATACGGTATTGCAGGAGGTATTGATGGAGAAGACCTCATCTGCCTTATGGAAAAGGTTAGAAACTCTTTATGCGACTAAGTCTCTGGCTAACCATTTAGTGTTGAAATAACGTCTATTTACGTTTCGCATCAGTCAATTCATTACTCTTTTAAATGATTTAAAGAACATTGAGGTTCATATTGATGATAAAGATCAAGCTATGCTATTATTGTGCTCTTTACCCCCTTCATACAAGTCTTTCAAGGAGACCCTGATTTGTGGCAGAGACAAACTCTCGTTCGAAGATGTGAAGGGTCATTTGTTGAGTAGAGACAAACTCGACAATAAGCTTCATTTGGATAGCAAGGCAGATAGGCAAGTTTCCGTTTTGATAGCATCAAAGAAATGAGACAAAAGGTGTCGCTATTGTAAAAAGTTAGGTCACGTCAAAGCAGATTGTTATAAATTGCGAAATAAAAGAGCTGCTAAGAGTAACGAGAAAGTTGTAGCTGGTGCTAATTTGGCTAATAAAAATGGTGATGATTTCTTGTTAGTGTCAACGAGCAATAACTCCAAGCTTACATCTGAGTGGATCTTAGATTCAAGATGTTCTTTCCACATGTGTCCCAATAGAGAATGGTTCTCCACATACAGTTCTGTTGAAGGTGGAGTTGTGCGCATGGGAAACGATTCATCTAGTAAGGTAATTGGTATTGGTACTGTTAAAATTAAGATGCACGATGGGATGGTTAGGACACTCTCAGATGTCAGGTATGTACTTGATTTACGAAAGAATCTCATCTCATTGAGTTTTTTAGACTTGAAAGGATGCATAATCAACATCGAGTCGAGCAGAATTAAAGTATCTCGTGGAGCTCTCATTTTGTTAAAAGGTAAAAGAACTGGTAGTATTTATATTCTGGAAGGTTCTACAGTGACCGGTGAAACCGGACGTCCCTCGTCCGTTACAGAGTCGAAGTCAACTCGTTTGGAGCGGAGGCAACTTGGTCATAGGAGGGAAAAATGTATGACCGTTTCGTTGAAGAGAGGTTCTCTTTTGGATGCAGGTTTTGAAAAGTTAGGGCACTGTGTTTGTGAAAATCAGACCGGGGTTAGTCTTGATTTGGCCGTGTACAAGTCGAAGGCTAAAAGTCTTCCAATTTCTAAGCACAAATTTGACTCAATTAACTCCCTGCATAGTTCAAGGTAGGCTCGTGGCGGGCTTTGGCAAAGATGGCATTGTGGAAATATGAGTCAAGGTGGAGATTTGTTAAATATGACTCCTATTTCCAGTCAAATTTGAGAAATAATCTTTCAGTTAAACTCTGTTTATTTGTTTCAATCAAACACTAATTAGTTTAGATTATTTTATTATTATTTGACCTATGAATTTAGCCTATAAATAGACTCTTTTACAACCTTAGAAAAAACACCCATTAGATATTAGAATTCATAACACATTTAGAGAATTTTGTGTTTACGTTTTGAGGGTTCTTTTTTTCAGGTTTTTGGGGTTTAGTTTTTATCTTCATCTTTTGTACTCTTCGTTCTTTTGCTATTATAGTAAAATTATCTTTGCTCGTAGTTTTTTTATCCTCTTTGGAGGAGTTTTTCCACATTAAATTTGTGTGTTCAATTTCTCAATTTCTTCTGCTATTTTTACTTGTTCGTTGCTTAATCGGGTCGATCCTAACACTTAATCTTGTGACAGAGACGAGTGAGAGTTGATACAAAAAGACCAGATTGCTTTAGCAATCTTAATGTTAGAAATTGGTTGGAGCAAGATTTGTACATTCGTTGTGGGAAAGAATATATATTTTCAATTAAGTATTGTAAAGACTACGATGTTTATATAAATATATAATTTTTTACATACTTAAAATTTGTATAATTTTTTACAATTTTAATTATAAAATTTAAAATTATCTTTTATCATCAAATATTTACTTTTATGTTGTATATCATTTATTATTTTATGCATAATATTTTCATTTGTATTATAAATTATTTATTATTATTTTTTTCGTTCATGTTATTAATTAGTTACAAAATGTTATTATTTACTAATATAATTATACATAATTAAAAAAATAACTATAACTTAAAATATTAATAAAAAATTTAATTTAAAACATGCAATTTAACGAATGAACCTACTAGCATAAAGCTTAAAGTTTAATTCAACTTTGATATTATAAAAACTGTGGTAATAATTAATAATTTATTCTTGTTCTATTAATCATGTACTATTATAATATACTTTCTACAATATTTTTAGCTATTATTAATATTAGTATAAATAATGTATTATTAAGGTAAACTATTTCGCTATTCACTTAATTGTAACACCCTAAACCCGACCAAAATATTATGACCGAATCTGGCGATGTTACATGATAGGGTGTTTGAAAACTAGGTTTCCACGATAAATCCATCTCCGTTTAATTATTTTTCTTATCTCTTATTAAATTTCAAAATCCTTGCTCGTTAAATCGATTGTTTTAAACATAATTCGTTACGAAAGCTTTTAAAATCATTTTGAGTAAATCGTGTGTTTAGGGAAAACTTTGCCTTTTTGAAAACCGAGTTTTCTTACGTCTAGCAATTATAAATCCATAAAAATATATAAAAACCAAATTGCATCCAAATAAACCACGGTAAATAAAACCATAAATCACAATTTATAAATCGTAAAAGTCCAAAAATTGTGGTCACCATCGAGTCCTCCGCCGTCTGATCCGTCTAGGTCTAGGGATTATCTGTGCACATTAAACACATAGGGGTGAGTTTACGTAAACTCAGTGTGTAATTCCACAGAAAACAAACCACAGTAAACACAGTGCACAATCAAAAACAGTCTTGGGCCTAAGCCCCTTTCAGTATCAATATGCACAAGGGCCTTAGCCCATCACAGTATCAGTAACAAATATACAGTATTCAGTAACCAAGTCCTACCCAACTAGCCTCTTCACACCATCTCCGTCCAACCCTACACTCCATGTGGGGATTAAATCAACCCACCCATCGCTACATTCCAGGTAGTACCGAATGCGGCACAAAATAGTAGTTTGCAGCTGAGCTGCCAGTATATTAGGCTTAAGAGCCTTTCAGTACACTTTCTCCAAATAAAATCAACCTAACCACATGCAATGTAACATACAATACATGACATGCTATCTCATGATATCAGTACATATAACCAGTAAATGTATACATGCATACTATTATCATACTCAATATATATCCATTAAACAGTCCGTTCACACAATTAGGGGTCTAAGTAATGCTTACCGACCCTACAGTAGGTTCACAGTCGACTTGGGTGACCCGTGCAACCTTAGCAATCAATTCAATGAAAATAGGCTCACACGCCCATGTTGCCTGCCCGTGTGGGCCCATACGCCTGTGTGGCCCACAAGGCCCAAATTTGCCTTATCCCACACGCCCGTGTGGTTTACCCGTATGAACCCACACACTCGTATGGCCCATATGACCCAAAGTAGTCTAGCCCGTGTGTCGCACACGGCCTTTCTGGCCATCAAACAGATGTGTCTTGCGCGCACGGCCTAGCCTTGTTGATCACACGCCCCCGTGTTAGCGTACACGGCCTTCCACACGGGCGACCACATGCTCGTGTGGCATCGACAGTGGGGTTTTTTTGGCTTTTCGTTGAACCCCATTTTCTACATTTTGGGTACACACACCTGGTAGCGATTAATGCTAAAATGATCCCTGAGCACTCTAGAACCTAAAAATCGGTATTCCATGTCCAATTTCAGTGACACCAACGAAAGTTGATCAAAAATTCAATGAGATGATCAACTTTCAACTATCAAAAACCTTACCTTTGATTGAGAATAGTGTTTTTACACCACTTCAATACCGATCGAAAAACTCCAGCCCTTAACCTTCTCCAAAAACAAAACGAAACCCATCAATCAATATCCTAAAATCAAAATAACTACACTTACTACTCTTACCAAAGCTTACCAAACCCACGTGAGTACAATCAACGTTGCAAATATAGAAGAAAAGAATGGATTCAGAAAAATGAAGCAAAAAAGTGAGGGGAAGCCCAAGACAAATTCGGCAGAAAAAAGAAAATGGAAGAGTAGGGCAGGACGTCAACAATTTTGAGGAAAGAGAGAACTGAATTTTGGATGAATCGAAAAATAACCAAAAAGATTTTGATAGAATCCAAAATCCATTAATTATCTCCCCATTTCCCACTAACTACACTATCACAACCACCCACTACTCAAATTTTCAATACAACTCAAACTCTCAGCCACCAAACCGAGCAAAAATATTCTCCTTTGCTCATGTAGGGATTCGAACACTGGACCTTCAGCAGACTAACACTCCACTTAACCACCAGACCAACAAGCCCATTTTGATATGAACTTACAAAATTTTAATTAAAAGCCTACTGACCAGAGATAGGGCTTGAACTTGTGACCTCACACACACACCAAAAACACTTAACCACTGAAGCAGATACACAATTGTGTCTTGTATACCCAAAAACAAAAATTAAAATTTTGGGGCATTACATTAACTATGCGTAAGTTTTTATTTTGGTCATCTAATTATAAAAAATTACAATTTGGCCCCCCTAACCATTTGAGATTGTGTTTTTTTTCACTCAATCATTAAATGGTTAACGGGACGACAAAGTGTAATGACCTGAATTTTAGTGGTGTCAAAAAATATAGTTTTGAAACCCCAAATTCGTAAATTAAGCCCATAAATATAAAATAAGAATATTTAAAGAGTTATTATAAAAAATATATTGAAATTCGGTTATGTAATTTAGTTGAAAAATTAGTTAATTATGGCTCAATGACTAAATTGTAAAAGTCCAATCACTATAGAGATTTGATTAGGAAAAGGCTTTGGGACTTAGATAGCAATTATCCAAAGGACTCAAATTTTTAATAAACCAATTCTAAATAATGGTTATAGATTTAACATATAGATTAATTAAGTTAAATCATGATTAAAACTAAGTAATTAAGATTTATTATAATAAAATTAAAGTATATAAACAAATGGCTAGTGGAAAAATGTGAAAACAATCATCATCTGTAACTGCCCATTTTTAGTCAAATCGAAACAGTGGTTTTGAGACCATAAATTTGAAGTCAAAATAATTATTTTATTATTATTTTAATATTTAAAACATGATAATATGTTTGTGTGAAAATTCCGTTAAGGAATTTTATCGTTTAATTAGTCAATTTGATAAAAAGGACTAAATCGCGTAAAGTGTAAAAGTTGTGTTCTATTAGTTAAAAGTACCTAATAGTTATAGAACCTTAAATTAAGAGTCCTTAAGTGGTAATTAGAGCATTTCAATTGTGAGTGGACAGTTATGGGCATATATTAAGTGATTTAGATGGTTATTAAACAAGGTTAAATAAGTAATTTAGTAATAAAATTAAAAATTAGTAAAAAAAATGACATTTTCTATTCATTTATCTTCTCCACCGATTTTAATAAGGACAAACACCATTTTTGAGCTCTTGAACATTCGACTTATCTCTTCTGTGCATGTAAGTCCATTTTTATTCGGTTTTTAGTGATTTCTATGTTTTTGAGATCGTTGCAACTAGGTCTAGCTAGCACAGGGACTATTTTGCAAAACTATTAAAGATTTATGGTTTTTCCATTAATGAATACATGAGTACTTTGATGTTTAATGATAGATTATAAATGTTTGATGATAGTTATACAAGTTTTGTTAAGTGATTTTTAGTAAAAATGCAAATTAGGGATTAAATTGTGAAATATGGAAAATTTGTGGTTAAAATGTGAAATAATGAAAAATACGGGATGATATGTGCACTAGGGAAATTTGTCTAGCATGGATTGGTATTAACTTGCATGAATTTGTGATTTTATAAAACAAAGACTAAATTGTAAAAATGTGAAATATTAGGGGCAAATATGTAAAAGTGCCTTAATGTGAATTTTGGATTAAATTGAATAGAGTGATGATTAAATAAGCTGAATTTAATATTATATAGATAAAGAAAAATGAAATTCAGATCTAGATCGGAGGAAAAATAAAGTTCTCGACTAATCGACCAGTTTAGTCGTTTTTACATCCGAGGTATGTTCGTATGTAATAAGTTTAGTTATAAATGTATTTTAAATGTATTTTAAATGCTTTGATATTGAATAAACTATGAATACGAGACTACAGACATGTTCGAAAATGATTCGACGATGATTCGGCATTTAAAATCCTGGTTGAACCTTAGGAATAGATAGGATACTAGTGACACGTCATTAAGGGTTACTGTGATTATGTGATTCAGGTGCTTGTCCTGTACGTCATACCAGTAGCTGAGTATACCAACATGTGTTGCAATTACTTGACAGCTTGTGTGAGCAACATCGTGTAGCTACGTCTTGACCCACAGCATGTGTGAGCGGGCCAGTTGATAGCTCGAGAGTGAGCATATGTGTGATATGTGATTGAGATAACATTGGCGATGTATGTGGCACTCTGGTGCGAGATTCTCGAGTATCTGATATTATTCTGAATGGTTCAACAGGAAAAGATTATGGTACGAGGATGAGAACAATGTTATGGATCAGTTCAGGTACTTGTAATAAGTTTGGTAAGTAAGTGATAATCGACAAGTTATTTGTTAAGTAAGTAAGTTAATGAATTTATACATGATATCATTAGTCATGGCAATGTGTAAATAATTGAATTGAATGTATTATTTATGTTTTTTAAATTGTGATTGATTTGGCAATTATACTTATTTTCATACAAGCTTACTAAGCTATAAAGCTTACTTTTTTTTTATTTTTCTATGTTTATAGTGATTTCTAAGCTAGCTCGGATTCGGGGATCGTCGGAGACTTCGTCACACTATCCTACTATAATTTTGGTACTTTTTGAGCTTATGTTTTGAGTATATGGCATGTATAGGGACTTTGGTCATTTTGGTTTATGAATTGATGATGAATGTAACCATTTGAGTCGGCTTGTAAATGTTCTAAGTTTGGTTTTGTATATTGCTATAAGTTGGCTTATTTGAGTATGATTGAATCATGTATGTATAAATTTATGTATATGGCTTATATGATGTTTTGAATGTTGGATATCTGATGCTTGTGGATAGTTAGTATTATGGATAGCAAATAGTTGAGTTATGATTATTACTAAGCTAGTGAATCTAGGCATTAATGTATATTTGAGATTGGTTATTGTTGATATATATTATGAAAGTAAAGTTTGGTATGAATTAGGATGGCATATTGTGGTATTTATGTTTTGTATTGGTTGGTGCTAGAGATGGTACGAAATATGCTTGAGTGAGGTTGATTGAAAGTCTATTTATGCCTTGTTTTCGTGCCTTTGAATTTGGTGTAGGTGTGTATAAGTTTGGGTGGCAAATTGGCTTGGTAAATAGCTTGTCTCAGCTGTGTGTGACACACGGTTATGTACACGGCCGTGTGTCCCCTGGTGTAAACTTAAAATCAAGTTAGTATGCTCCAAACAGACTCACACACTAGCGTATGACTTGGCTGTGTGGCATAAGTCAATATATCCTATAGGTTTGGCACGGCCTAGCACACGGTCTAGTACATGGGCATGTATGGCCATTTTTAGGGCACACAGGCGTGTGTGTTTGCCGTGTGACCCAAGTCAGAGAGTTACACAGGGTCAGACACAGGCTAGGACACGGCCATGTGCTTCCATTTCGAATGTCCACACAGCCTGTGACACGGGCGTGTCATTGGCCGTGTGAGAGACACGGCTAGGCCACATAAGCGTGTGTCCTCTATTTTTGAGAAAAATTTTCAAAGTGTTCTAAGAGTTTCCAAAGTTATCAATTTAGTCCCGAACCACTCCCAATGTTGAATTAATTAAATCGTATGTGAAATGTATGTTTAAATGTATGATAAGTTCGGTAATGCTCCGTAACTCTATTTCAACGTTGAATACGGGTGAGGGGTGTTACATCATATTTTCAAAACTTCACCATCCTCCATAACCAAAAGAAAGAAGAAAGCTTAGAAACCCTTTAACATTCGACTAAAAATTCAAGTAAGTCCCTAAGCTATTTTTCTCTGATTTTTATAGATTTTTTTATCATGGGTGATTGATTTAGCTAGCCCATGTATCAATTGTTCAATTGTTGAAATTTTGATAAGTTTTCATTATTGAGAAATTGAAGAATTAGGCTTGAAATTGATACAAATTAAGCTTAGATCATGAATAGGACTAAATTGTAAAGCTTAATAAGCTTGATTATTAGCTTTGTAACATTAGGGACCAAATTAAATAAATTGAAAATGTGTTATGAAATTATACTAGGAATAGAAAGTATAAGTCCATAATGAAAGAATATGAAATTGGATTTTGATCTGAAGCTAAATATCAGAAGATATGTTTATCCCGAGTTTAGAGACCAAATTGAATAAAATAAAAAATGTGCTTTTCAAATGTGAACTGGATGAAAGTTGATATTTTTTATCTGTTGTATGATTTTGCATAGCTAAAGATGACGTCGAGCCGTCGAGAGGGAAAGAAAAAGCGAAAGTTGTCAATAACTGATGTGAGACCTCAGTTTGTATTTTTATGATTTGAGACAAATATATGTTTATTGCTTATTCTTGTTATAATGCATGGTTGAATATCAAGGTAAGTATATAACGGTTGTATGAATTGATTCGTTGAGATTGATATTAAATATCGAGATAGTGGACTGAATTGAAATAAATAGAAAATAGCATAGTTCAATTAGAATGTGATATGTGACATAGAAAAATGAATTGAAATATGTTATATGATATGAGATATTGTGTGTTAATGATGAATTGAAATGTGATTCTAAAATTGAATGTGAAATTATATATATATGAATTGGATTGAGCTGAACTGAAATGAGATAAATGATTGTTATACGATAGAACAATGTACAAGGTACAAAAATACAAATGTGACCAAACACAGGGTATGATAGGTAAATGTTAATGTAAATGATTATAGGGTATGAATATGCAAATAAGAATGATTAGAGGTATGCATATGTAAATATGAATATTGATTCCCATATGAACTTAGTAAAAGGTTAGGATACGATTGACATGCCAATAGGGTCATATGCGCAGTTGTACATGATATGTGATTGTATAGAAATTATTACGGATCAACAAGTATTATTGTCTCTACAAAGAATTTGTTTTAGTAGAGGATTTATTTGCACATGAATATGCATTTGATGCGTATGAGCTTGGCACTTCAGTGCTTTTGTGTGTTGTAGTTTTGCTAATACAAGTTATCTTGTTGTGGTATGGTTTACTTGTGCATCTAAGTCTGTTTTACTAGGGTTCCATTAGGTGAATCATTGAAATCAAAATTGGAAATCTAAAAATGATATAAATCGAATTATGGTATGCTATTGTAATGTATAATTTGAATTGAAATGGTACGAATTTGTAAATTGATAATTATATTTACATATGTAAAATATATGGATAATAGTATGAAATAGGTATAAATGGAAATGTTTATGAAATGATTTGATGATATGGAATTATATATATGCATTTTGTAATTCTTGAAAAGAAAGTATATGAAAGATCACGTGAACTAATTAGAATAGAGCTTTGAGGGCCAAAACATGTATGAAAGAGTTAATAGGCTCCAAGAAAAGATTTGATTGGTAAGTTAAATGGTTAATGGTGATAATTGATAATAGAATTGGATGACTTAATATTAAAGGTATATATATATATATATGTTTGTTTCATTAATAGTATAGAATGTTTAAATGATATAAAGTTTGGCATTTGACAACTAGTATGAAATGGTCAATTCTATTGATTTTCTAATTGACATATGTATACTCCTATATGTAAATGATAATGGAATTGCTTGGCATGATAGGATATAATTCGGGTAAATATTGTGTTTGTACTTATTATGATCAATTGTTTATGTTAATGTGATATTATCTTGAATCATAAAAGTACCACTGAGATTTATCGCTCAGCATACGGTTTGTTTGTTATGTGCACATGTTTAGGTGGATCTTGAAGTTTCGAGAGGTGATTTTAGCATCCAATCGTTGATCCTCGACTCAACGATGTTTGTACAGTTCCTTTCATTTTGATATATGGCATGTATATAGATTTGAGTCGGGTCAGTGAAAAAGCTTTCGTAAGCTCGTATAAGACCCGAAAATGATTATGTAGTATATTATGAATGAGTAATATACTTATTTGCATATGTAAATTGTTGCATTGTGTAATTGGTTGTAGTTGCTTTGCAACGGATGTGGCATCCCGTAGCTTGGACCCGGTAATTGGGTCGGGTTTAAGGTGTTACACAAGGCCTTTTATCAATTGGTATAATAACAAATTTAGCCTTTAACGTTACACATTGTGTCAATAATTTCTCTTTTTGATCTTTAGTTTTTGGCTTAATTGAAAAATTTCCCCCTAAACTATATTTATTTCCTCATATTGATATTTAAACTTTTTTTTTGGTAAAATGTGATATTTAAACTATAATATCGTTATCCATTTAACCCTAACAAAAAAAAATCTATTTTTTTTTGCAAATTTTTTAAAGTAACATTGAAAAAATAATTAAGTAATTCATAACTTTCTCACCATATATAAAGCAAAATTAATCAACCATTCAACCCCTTAAATAGCATCCAGCATATTAATTATTCTTGAATCCAAACTCAATACTTTGTAAATAATTAAAAAGTCCTACAAAAATCAAAAGGTAAAAAGTTCCTTTTCTTGTGAACTTAATATAATATTTGTTATTTCATTCAAAAAAAATTTATAATATTTGTTGCTTGAATTTGATTTTTTTTCTTAATTTGGTATATAGACTTTTTTATTTAATTTGGTTGGTATATAGACTTTTTTATTTAATTTGGTAAACTTGACACTTTTTTTTAATTGAGTACCTAAATTTGTCAAATGTTATACAAATTATTCCCAAAACACTAATTGTGTTAGTTCTTTTACAAAGGGATAAAAACAACTAATGTATGACTGACATGTGGTAGATGGCATAGAATTTAATGGCAATAATTATTTCATTTATATAGAGTTTCTTATGTTTCGCTAAACAATACGCTCAAATTTTATTTTTCATTGAGTTAAGATTATTTTGATTGTTAATGGGAAGAATGATTCAAGAGGGACCGCATGCTAAAAGCATAGTTTGGTTTAAGGACGAAGCTAGAAAATTTTTTAGAGGGGGTTGGAAGCAAATTATAAATTTTTTTAAAGATCAAAATGTAATTTTATCATATATTAATTTATAATTCTATCATTTTTGAAGGGATTAAACAAAACTTTTTCATATTTTTTAGGTCCAAAGTGCAATTTTACCATAGATTAACATAAAATTTTATTATTTCTAAAGGGACTAAATTGAATATGTTCATTTTTAGAGGGGCAAGGCCACTTCCAGCCCCCTAGCTTCTCCTCTAATCTAGTCTTCGTAAAGCCCTCAATTCCACAAAATATCATCACTATTAGAGGAAATTTGTGTTAAAAAATTATGCATTGATTTATGCTTAACAAATTAATATTGAATAAGAAAACAATAGTTTAAAAAATCTAAACTCAAAGAAATTCATTATTTTAAATTAATAAAAAATAAAAGTAATTGAAAATAAATTAAAATAAAAGTAATTGAACATTTAAAATACAAAAAAATATTTCATGTCTTCTGTCACATGTCGATCATATATTAATTATTTTTGCTACCACATAAAAAAAATAGCATTGTTAGTATATTGGAGCATTTGTATAAAGTTTGACAAGTTCAAGTACCAAATTGGACCAAAACAAAAGATCAAGTAAAAAAATAGGAAAAAATTGTCCACTCCAAGTACTAAATTAGACCGAAAAAAAAGATTAAGTACTAAATTAGGAATAAGTGTAAAGTTTAGGTTTCAAATTAGAAAAAAGTATAAATTCAAGGATCAAATTGGAAAAAAAATCTAAGTACCAAATTATGAGAAAGTGTAAAGTCAAGTATCAAATGTTATGTAACACCCCAAACCCGGCCTAGACGCTATGGCCGAATCTGGTGCCGTCACATGAGAGTGCTTTTAGAAAATCTTAGCAAGTTAAAAATAGTTCAGTTCATTATCGTTACTTAAGTCATGAAATCTCCAAATCAATTATTAGGTGAACACATTTCATTATCGCGGAAGCTAAAACATCATTAATTCATTAATCAATAGCTTAATAGTTTAAAATCCCGAAATAAACTTAAGAATAGTTCAAGCTCAAAGACATTTTAATCCCAAAAATAAATATTTGAAATAAAGCAGACAAATAGAATGTTACTCAAAAATCCATAAATGTCCAACAGTGGTCACCATCGAGCCCTCCGTCGCACCGATCCATCTACTACTGAGGATTTTCTGACAAACAAATAAACAAAGGAGTGAGTTTTACCAAACTCAGTGTGTACATTCCCACAAATAGCCTGCATACAAATAGATAACAGAATACAGATAGTTCAGCCTTAGCCATACAGATATCACATGCATACCAAATCAGACACCAGAGAACATGCCCACCAACCCCACACACCATCTCTGACCAACCTAACACACCACGTAGGGATAAAATCGACCCACCCAACCCTACACACCAAGTATGGGGATCTAGTCAACTCATCCAGGCCTACACACCAAAAGGTACTGTAAAACAATACTCAACAGATAAGGGCAGCGTAGCTACCAAATATCAGGCTAATCGCCTTTTAGATTTCCTTCTCTTCACAGCAATCTCAACTCAATGCAATGCAGCATACATATCATGGCATGCTTATATGCAAATATCAGATCATATCAATGTCATGGAAGAACAGATATACAGATTTAGATAGTTACACATGCTTATAACAGCATGCTTTTGCATACAAATCAGTAATCAACCAGAGTATTGGGTTTAAGTAACGCTTACCGCCCCTACAATCAGGTCACAGTCGACTTAGGCGACCTGTGCAACCTTACAGTACATTTCACATTAATTGGGCTCACACACCCACGTGCCCTGCCCGTGTGGGTCACACAGCCCAAATTGGCCTTCCTCGTGTGGATCACACAGCCTGGCCCAGATTTCCACATGCCCGTGTGGGTCCACACGCCCTTGTGGCCCACACGGCCTATTCGCCTGAGCTCGTGCCTCACACATGGCCTTGTCGGCCTCACACGCTCGTGTTCACCACGCCTGTGTGGTGCGCGCATGGCCTGGCTCATCAGTGACACGCCCGTGTCTCGCGACGTAGGCTACCACACGAGCAAACCACTAGCCGATGTGGCGTCGACAGACCACTTTTCAGCTTTCGTTGAATCTCATTTTCTGCGTAATCAAAGTACACACCTGGTTCGTTTTTGCTGCTAATCCAACCACGAGCACTCCAAAGTCTAAGATCGATAATATCGAGCCCAAACTCAGTCACTTAAATCGATTTTCTTTAGAATTGACAAAACCCAAAATGAGACCTACTTACCCTCGACGAAGAACGGTGATTCCTCGCTGTTAAAAACTCGGTTAATGCTCCACAGATCCTTGAATATTCCCTAAACAACAACCAAAATCCTTCTTTAAACAAACTCCAAGGGAAAACACGTAACTCAATTAAAGTGTTACTTATCGAATCGACAAAACCTGCTAGCGATACGTCTAAGCTTATCGAAAAAAAAAAACAAAGGAGATGGTAATGAGAAAGATGATTTTCAACAGCAAGGTTTTTGGGGAACCAAAGAAAAGACGGCAGAAAACAAAAAGAATGCTCTTTATTCCAAAAAGAAGGGAATAAACCCTAATTTCCCTTAAAATCCCAACTCAGATTTTTGATAAGCCCAACTCTTAATTACAACTAGCAGCAAAAATAATCCTATCGCCACGGCAGGGAATCGAACCCCTGACACTAAGCGTATTCCCTTGCCACTTAACCACTAGACCAGCAGGCCCATTCTGCTAAGTTTTTACCCATAATTCATTATAAGCCCATTTTCCTCAAGTCAGGCTTTATTCAATAAAACCCAAAATTTAGACCAAGTTAAAGCTTGAACTTGGGACCTCCCAAACACACCCCAGAGCACATTATCACTTAACCCACATATATTTAAACCAAAAATAACTCGAAACAAAAATTCAGACACTTCCAAGCCCAACACTTACAAAAGCTGAAACTACAGAAATTTGGGGCGTTACAACTCTACCCCCCTTAAAGAAAATTCGTCCTCGAATTTTACCTGATCAGAAAAGGTGATGATACTGCTATCGCATCGAATCCTCTGACTCCCAAGTAGCCTTCTCAGTGCTATGATTCCGCCACAGCACCTTCGCTAAGGGAATGGACTTCCTACGTAAAACCTTAATGTCGCGCTCTAGAATCTGAACAGGCTCCTCCTCGAACGTCAGATCCGGTCTAACCTCAATCTCCTCTACGGCACAATGTGCGTAGGATCAAAGCAGTAGTGCCTTAACATCGAGACGTGAAACACGTCATGTATACGATCCAACTCTGGAGGTAGCTCCAACCGATATGCGACTGGCCCCACTCGTTTCAAAATCCAGTACGTCCCAATAAATCGAGGACTCAGCTTGCCCTTACGACCGAACCTCAACACCTTCTTCCATGGCGAGACCTTAAGGAAAACCATGTCTCCCACAGAATACTCAATGTCCTTCTTTCTCAAATCCGTATAGGACTTCTATCTATCAAAAGTCGCTTTTAGTCGATCTCGAATCAAGCGAACCTTATCATCTATCTCTGAAACCAACTCTGGACCCAAAACACGCTGCCTCATATTACGCCATAAAGTGCGACACTTACGACCATAAAGGAGTACGACACTTACGACCATAAAGTGCGTCATATGACGCCATCTGAATACTAGACTAATAACTGTTGTTGTAAGCAAACTCTGCCAACGGCAAGTACTCCTCCCAACCACCACGAAAATCCATAACACAACCCCTCAACATATCCTCCAATATCTGAATCACCTTCTCTGACTGATCATCTATCTGAGGATAAAAAGCAGTACTAAAGTCAAGATAGGAACCCAAAGCCTCATAAAGTTTCTGCCAAAACCGAGACGTAAAACGAGTCCAACACTTACAAAAGCCGAAACTATAGAAATTTGGGGCGTTACATGTTATATTAAGCCATTTTTAAAAAAAAATATGTATTCTTTTGGCTAACCCTTCGATTGAAACCAAACCCACAACTCCAACTTCCAACTTGGGCGAGCTCGATTGCAGAATGATCTTGTGATGCACATTCAAGTTATTGTCCTTACTATTGTTATTCTTGTCGTTACTTGAACCAACAACGTTATTGTCGGTACCAGTTTGTGAGTTTCTATTGTTGTTGTGCTTCAACAAGTGAGCTCGATGAGTCATTAGACCCAAGAAACGGGGGCTATTAACTCCACAGCCAGCAGCTCCAACGAGTCCTGCTCATCTTTAGCTAAAGATATTTTTTTTACTTGCCATCGTTTGCTACTCTTTCGGAACCAGCTTTGTCTTCGACGACGGTTCGTAATGACAAGCCCATATATTCAGCAAACGTTCTACACTTTTTGCATTTTATATCATTAATGAATGGTTTTGCACCGTTTAAGTCTTTTATCGCCAACGAATAATATGCAATTCTTATGCTTTGCATTACCAGCGAATAAGTCACATCTTTCACATTTTATATTTCTAATGAATGGCTTGAATCTCCATTATTTTAAATTTCCAACAATTGCATAAGTGATATGTAACAGCCCAATTTCAGTGAAATCGGAACAGTGGTTTCGAGATCATAAATCTGAGCCGAAAATAAATTTTATTTTACTTTTATTATATGGTCTGTATTATGTTAGAAATTTCATATGAAAATTCTGATAAGAAAATTTTACTGATTATGTGTTTAATTACGGGAAGGACCAAATCGCATAAAAAGTAAAAGTTAAATTCTAGTGGCTAGAAGGATTAAATACCTATGGAATTCAAAACTTGAGGTTCTTATATGGTAATTAGACCATTAAAGAAAAGTATGTAGATATTTTTTGGTGACTCATCCATAGAAATTTAAAAAAAGGGCAAGGACTAAATTGGAAATTGAATTAATTTAATTAATTAAAAGATGATAAAAGAAATATCATCTTATTTTATGTCATCTTCATCCCCAAAATACATGAAAACCCTAGGAGAGAGAGAAGAAACTTTCTTGGCTTAATTAGGTAAGTTTTCTTGTCCCATTTTTAGTAATTTTAATATTTTTGAAACCATGATAACTTAATCTATCGATTTGGGGGATCGATTTGAAAAGTTATCAAAGTATGGAAATTAGGTAATGGATGAATATGCTGAAAATTTAAAATTTATGGTAGAAAATGAAAGGTTGTTGATAGATAAACAACTTTTATAAAGTAATTTTTGATGAAAACATGATTTAGGGACTAAAATGTAAAGTTGTGAAAATTGAAGAAAATTTCTAAATTTTATAGAATGTATGTGCTGTAAATATTATAGTGAAATTTTGGTTAGGCTTGGAATAGGGAGTAAATTGCATAAATTTCATTTTCTGAGCCTAGGGACGAAGTTGGAATTTATGGAAAAGTTGGGGGCAAAATGGTAATTTTGTCTAGGATGTAAATTGAGTCCACTTGAATGTGAAATGTGATAAATTGATGAATAAATTCATTTATATAGATCCGGATAACATAAATTCAAAGCTAGATCGAGGAAAAGAGAAAGTTTCGGATTAGTAGATTTATATACGTGAACAAGTATCAAAGTAAGTTCGTGTAACTTAATTGAACTTGTAAATATGATAAATTGAATGTTGTATTGTATGGAATGTATTTTATATTTATGTGAGTTAATTTGAATGCTATTACACTTGAGATTGTTTGAAAATGATTAAATTCCATTTGAATATTGGATTTCGATGGATAAACGAAATTTCCTTACTGAATGAGGTCCTGCATTGCTGCTGACAGGATTTAGCCAGGACTGGTAATCCTGATATAATCCCTCTCGAGCATATGTTACAATTAAGATTTAGTCTAGACTGGTAATACTAATTGAGCTCTTCTGAGCATATATTACAAAAAGGATTTAACCTGGACTAGTAATCTTGTTATATGTTATGAGGCTCGAGAGTGTGTTTTCCGATTAAGTGCCCTAATGGGTACTCCTGAATATGAATGTGCAGGTTGTTAAATTGTACACCTTGAGTGTACTATTTGAATATCCATCGGAATTTCAATGATTCAACGGATAAAATACTTAACATGATATGAGGATTATAAGACGAAATAAATTATGTCTCGAAAGAATATTGTATGATGAGCTCATCTATGCTTACTTGATGCTTATGTGAACATTTATGTAACTAACTTGTTTGATTGAGTGTATGTGTATAGGTAAATTTGCCTAATTGATAAAAAAGCATGTTATTGAATGCTTAATGTTAATAAATGTGAATTGGTAAGTTTTAATTCCTGTTATACGAACTTATTAAGCATGTAATTCTTATTTAGTTTTATTTTCTCTGTTTTATAGTGCTCGGAAGCTCACGAAGGTTGGAGATCAGTTGGAGCATCATTACACTATCCACTAGCTTATTTTGGGTATATATAGTAAAAATCATTTTGATATAATGACATGTATAGGATACTTGGCCATTAGTGGCTTGAAAATGATGTTTGTAACCTAGCTATTGGAATGACTAGTAATGGTTTATTTTGGTATTAAAAGTAGGTTATTATGATAAACACACATGTGTTATGTTAAGTGTATGTGGTCAAATGAAGTTAATGCCTAGGTTAAACCAAGGTAAGACTATAAACATATGTGTATGTTATGTTATACCATATTTAGATGTTAAAATTTGCTTGAATATAATGCTTGAATTGGTTGGTATTTGGATGTAAGTTTTGGTGCAAGATATTAGTAAAATTTTGAGTGAAAAATGAAGCTAGAAATGGCTTTATTTTGTCCACATGGGCGTGTGTCTTAGCCGTGTGTGCTACACGGCCTAGAACACGGGCATATGTCTTGCCCGTATGAACCCTACACCTAATTTTTGAAAATTAAATTGATCACACGGCCTACTCACACGAGCGTGTGGCTAGCCGTGTGGCACAAGTCAGAGAGTTACATGGGGTCGAATACGGCCTACAGTGCGGGCGTGTCTTAGGGTCACACAGGCGTGTCCCTAAACCACACGGGTGTGTGAGCCTGCACCTATAAAAATATTATAAAATATTACAAAATATTCTTGAAGTTCCCGATTAAGTCCTGACTCGATTCTAATACTCGATTTGGGCCTCGATGGTCTATTTAAGGAACATTATGAATAATTTCGGTAAGTGAATAGTAATTAACGTGAATTATTTGTAAATTATTCTGAATATTCTGGTAATACTCTGTAACCCTATTTCGGTGACGGATACAGGTTAGGGGTGGTACATTTAGTGGTATCAGAGCTACGATTTAGCCGATTTTCAAATTTAAGTAGCAAACACAAGTTTTAGCTATACATGTCATTATATAATTTGTGATAGTTTGATGTCTCCTGATCATTTTAAATCTGTCTTTCATATAGTAATGTCATCCAACTAAGCTAGAGCTGAATCTGAGGAAGCTAGAAGCAATGCTTCAGCTTTAGTTCAAAGAATTGCATCTGCATCTGGTAGTGAAAGGCCCGTATCTGAGGGCCGAAGTGAGGAGGCAAAATAAGCCTTCTTTCAATTGATGAATGAATGGTTTACTGAGTATTTAAGAACAAACCTTGTTGTACAACGACCTCCCCCACCTGCTCTTCAACCGGTTCCTGAGATGTCACAGTGTGCTGAACCTGTTAGAACTGGTAAGCCTCCGGTAGATAAAATCCATAAGCATGGGGCAGAAGAATTTAGAGTTACCACAGATGATGATCTAGAAAGGGCTGAATTTTGGTTGGAAAATACCATTCAGGTTTTAGATGAATTATCTTGTACGCCCGCTAAATGTTTGAAATGTGCAGTATCTTTACTAAAGGATACAGCTTATTATTAGTGGAATACCATAACTTCAGTGGTACCTAGAGAAAATATTACATAGGAATTTTCCAAACTAAATTTAGAAAGAAGTATTTTAGTCGGAGATTCCAGGGTCAGAAAAAGAAAGAATTTTTAGAGCTCAAACAGGGGAATATGACTGTACCTAATTATGAACGAGAATTTGTTCGGTTGAGTAAGTATGCCAAACGAGAATTTGTGGTATTGGCCGATTAGGCACATAAAGCTGAAGAATTGAGTAAAGAAAAGAAACAAGCTAAAAAAGAAGTTCGGGTTTCTAGTAAAATAATTATGAGTAAATCACAATCATCTGCCTCTAAGAAATTAAAGAAGTATTATGATCGTGTTACCACCTCTACGGGATATTCTGGAAGAGAGTGAGGTTCTCAACGTTCCAACCCGAGATCTTCATCTCCTTCTGTAACCAGTGGGCAGTGTCGGTAATCCCAAATCAAAATGTAAACATTATGATAAATTTCATCATGAAGAATGTTGGTTTAGAAGTGGAGCTTGTTACCGATGTGGAGCCATTGATCATTTTCTTAAAGACTATCCGAAAAGGGTTGAAAAAGAAGTTGAACTGACTCCAAAGCCAAGTAATCCTATTTTGAGGGACAGACCACCTTGTCACCCCGACAATGTCAGTGGTAGCCGAGGTACTACAAGAGATACAATAGTTAAATCTGAGGCACGAGCACCGGTAAAGACATATGCTATTCGTACTAGAGAAGATGCGTCTACAACAGACGTCATTACTGGTACATTTTCTCTACTTGATATTGATATTACTGCTTTGATTGATCTTGGTTCCACACATTCATACATATGCACAAACTTAGTGTCTGTTAAAAATTTACCTATTGAATTTACTGAATTTGTGGTTGAAGTTTCAAACCCCCTAGGTCAGTGTGTTATGGTGGATAAAATCTGTAAAAACTGTCTGTTTATGGTAAAAGGTTATTGCTTTTCGACTGACTTGATGTTATTGTCATTTGATGAATTTGAAGTGATTTCAGGAATGGATTGGTTAACCTAATATGATGCAGCGGTGAATTGTAAGCAGAAATATATTGTATTGAAATGTCAGACTGGTGAATTACTTCATGTTGAATCTGATAAACTGGATGGATTACCTAATGTGATTTTAGCAATATCAGCACAGAAGTATGTCAGAAAGGGTTATGATGCTTACCTTGCATATGTACTGGATACTACAGTATCTGAGTCAAAGATTCAGTCAATGCCGGCTGTTTATGAATTTCCTGATGTATTTCCAGAAGAGTTACCTGATTTACCACCAGTTAGAGAAGTGGAATTCCCTATAAATCTTGTACCAGGAACAACATCGATATCTATAGCACCTTACAAAATGGCTCTTATTGAATTAAAAGCGTTGAAAGCATAGTTACAAGAATTTGTTGACAAAGGTTTTGCTCGACCTAGTTTCTCACCTTGGGGTGCACCGGTTCTGTTTGTAAAGAAGAAAGATGGATCGTTGAGGCTGTGCATTGATTACAGACAGCTCAACAAAGTTATAATAAAAAAATAAGTATCTATTGCATTATATTATGACCTGTTTGACCAGTTGACATGTGCCACTGTATTTTCAAAGATTTATCTCCATTCTGGATATTATCAATTGTGGGTAAAAGATTCAGATGTACCCAACACAGCTTTCAAACCAGATATAGCCACTATGAGTTTCTTGTGATGCAATTCGGTTTGACAAATGCACCTGTAGTGTTTATGGATCTGATAAACAAAATTTTTAGACCATATTTAGATAGGTTTGTGGTGGTATTTATAGATGATATTTTGGTTTACTCCTAAATGAAAATGAACATGCTGAGCATTTGAGAATAGTGTTGCAAACTCTGCGTGAGAAACAATTGTATGCCAAATTCAGTAAATGTGAATTTTGGCTACGGAAAGTTGCTTTTCTTGGGCATATAGTATCTGTTGAAGGTGTCAAGGTGGATTCGAATAACTGGAAGCCACCTAAGAATGTGTCAGAAGTCCGAAGTTTTTAGGGACTAACAGGGTATTATCAAAGGTTTGTAAAAGGGTTCTCAATGATAACTTATCCGATGACCCGTCTATTACAAAAAGATTTAAAATTTGAGTGGTCTGATAAATGTCAGCAGAGTTTTGACAGATTGAAAACCTCATTGACAGAAGCACCAATGTTAGTTCAGCTTGAATCAGGTAACGAATTTATAATTTATAGTGATGTGTCGTTGAATGGCTTAGGCTGTTTTTTATACAAGAAGGTAAAGTAGTAGCTTATGCTTCAAGACAGCTAAAACTATATGAAAGAAACTACCCGACACATGATCTTGAATTGGCAGCTATAGTGTTTCCATTGAAAATTTGGCGGCATTACCTGTTTGGTGAAAAATGTCACATATTCACTGATCATAAAAGTTTGAAATATTTGATGTCATAGAAAGATTTGAATTTGAGACAGCGCAGGTGGCTTGAGTTATTGAAAGATTATGATCTTGTTATTGACTACCATCCAAGAAAAGACAATGTGGTTGCTGATGCTCTGAGCAAAAAATCCCTGTTTTCCTTGCAAGCTATGAATACTCTATTGTCATTATCTGATGATGGTTCAATCATAGCTGAGTTAAAAGCTAGACCGACATTTTTGCAGCAAATATCTGAAGCTCAAAAAAATGATAGTAAGTTGCAAGCAAAACGGATACAAAGTGAATCGACTCCTCACTCAGAATTTTAGATCGGGATTGATGGTTGTTTGTTATTCAGAGACAGAATATGTGTACCAAAAAGTTCAGAACTAGTACAGAAGATTTTGAATGAAGCTCATAATAGTAACATGTCTATTCATCCTGATAATAATAAAATGTATAATGAACTGAAAAGATGTATTGGTGGCCGGGAATGAAACGGGATATTTCTAAGTTTGTATCTAAATGTTTGATATGTCAGCAAGTAAAAGCTAAACATCAGTTTTCTTCTAGACTATTACAGCCAGTTACGATACCGGAATGGAAATGGAAAAGAATTACTATAAACTTTGTATCGGGATTACCCTTGTCTCCAAAGAATAAAGATGTCATTTGGGTGATTGTTGATTGGTTGACAAAGTCTACACACTTTATTCCAGTACGTATGGATTATTCTTTGGACAGATTGGCTGAATTGTATGTCTCAGAGGTTGTCAGATTGCATGGAGTACCTTTCTCCGTTATTTCAGATAGAGACCCTCGGTTTACATCTCGATTCTGGAACAAATTGCAAGAAGCTCTGGGTACTCAGTTACACTTTAGTACTACATTTCATCCACAGATAGATGGTCAATCTGAACATGTTATACAGATTTTGGAAGATATGCTCCGGTGTTGTATACTTGAGTTTGAAGGTAACTGGGAAAAGCATTTACCTTTAGTTGAATTTGCTTACAATAACAGTTATCAGTCTAGCATCAAAATGGCACCGTATGAAGCTTTGTATGGTTGCAAATGTAAAACTCCGTTGTATTGGACAAAACTCAGTGAGAAAAAGTTACACGGATTTGAATTAGTTCGTGAAACCGAAAAAAAAGTGAAAGTAATTCAGGACAGTTTAAAAGCAGCCTCTAATCGTCAAAAGTCCTATGCTGATCTTAAATGAAAAGAAATAGAATTTCAAGTCAGTGACAAAGTATTCTTGAAAGTATCGTCTTGGAAGAAAGTTCTCCGGTTTGGTCGTAAAGAAAAATTAAATCCACGGTTCATTGAACCATATGAGATTACAGAAAAAATTGGACTTGTTGCATATCGGTTAGCCTTACCACCAGAACTTGATCGTATTCATAATGTTTTTCATGTGTCTATGTTACGACGGTATCGATCGGATCCTTCACATGTTATTTCTCCAACAGAAGTTGAGATTCAGCCTGATATGACTTACAGTGAAAAACCGATCAAAATCTTAACTCGAAAAACAAAAGAGTTAAGAAATAAAAAGATAGCATTAGTAAAAGTTCTTTAGCAACGACACGGTATAGAAGAGGCTACTCGGGAACCGGAGGATACTATGAGGAAGCAATACCCAAATATTTTTACTCGTAAGATTTTTGAGGACAAAAACCATTAAGGGGGAAAGTTGTAACAGCCCAATTTCAATGAAATCAAAACAGTGGTTTCAGGACCAAAATTCTAAGCCGAAAATAAAATTTATTTTAATTTTATTACATGGTCCGTATTATGTTAGAAATGTCATGTGAAAATTCTGATAAAAAAATTTTACTGATTATGTGTTTAATTACGGGAAGGACCAAATCGCATAAAATGCAAAAGTTAAATTCTAGTGGCTAGAAGGATTAAATAGCTATGGAATTCAAAACTTGAAGTCATTATATGATAATTAGACCATTAAAGAAAAGTATGTAGATATTTTTTGGTGACTCATCCATGGAAATTTAGAAAAAGGACAAGGACTAAATTAGAAATTTAATTAATTTAATTAATTAAAAGATGATAAAAGAAATATCATCTTATCTTATGTTATCTTCATCCCCAAAATACGTGGAAACCCTAGAAGAGAGAGAGAAGAAACTTTCTTGACTTAATTGGGTAAGTTTTATTATCCCGTTTTTAGTAATTTTGATATTTTTAAAATCGGGATAACTTAATCTATCTATTTGGGGGATCAATTTGAAAAGTTATTAAAAGAATGGAAATTAGGTCATGGATGAATATGCTGAAAATTTGAAATTTATGGTAGAAAATGAAAGGTTGTTAATAGATAAACAACTTTTACAAAGTGATTTTTGATGAAAACATGATTTAGGGACTAAAATGTAAAGTTGTGAAAATTGAAGAAAATTTCTGAATTTTATAGAATGTATGTGTTGTAAATTTTATAGTGAAGTTTTGGTTAGGCTTGGAATAGGAAGTAAATTGCATAAATTTCATTTTCCGAGCCTAGGGACGAAGTTGGAATTTATGGCAAAATGGTAATTTTTCTTAGGATGTAAATTGAGTCTACTTGAATGTGAAATATGATAAATTAATGAATAAATTCTTTTATATAGATCCAGATAACACAAATTCGAAGCTAGATCGAGGAAAAGAGAAAACTCCGGATTAGTAGATTTATATACGTGAACAAGTGTCGAAATAAGTTCGTGTAACTTAATTGAGCTTGTAAATATGATAAATTGAATGCTGTATTGCATGGAATGTATTTTATATTTATGTGAGTTAATTTGAATGCTATAACATAAAAAAATGATTACATGCTTGAGATTGTTTGAAAATGATTAAATTCCGTTTGAATATTGGATTTCGATGGATAAACAAAATTTCATTACTGAATGAGGTCCTGCATTGTTGCTAACAGGATTTAGCCTGAACTGATAATCCTGATATAATCCCTCCCGAGCATATGTTACAATTAGGATTTAGCCTGAACTGGTAATCTTAATTGAGCTCTTCTGAGCATATATTACAAAAAGGATTTAACCTGGACTGGTAATCCTGTTATATGTTATGAGGCTCGAGAGTGTGCTTTCCGATTAAGTTCCCTACTGGGTACTCTTGAATATGAATGTGTAGGTTGTTAAATTGTACACCTTGAGTGTAGTGTTTGAATATCCATCAGAATTTCAATGATTCAACGAATAAAATACTTAACATGATATAAGGATTATAAGACGAAATGAATGATGTCTTGAAAGAAAATTGTATGGTGAGCTCATCTATGCTTACTTGATGCTTATGTGAACATTTATGTAACTAACTTGTTTGATTAAGTGTATTTGTATAGGTAAATTTTCTTATTGAAGAAAAAGCATGTTATTGAATATTTAATGTTAATAAATGTAAATTGGTAAGTTGTAATTCTTGTTATATGAACTTACTAAGCATGTAATGCTTATTTAGTTTTATTTTCCCTATTTTATAGTGCTCGGAAGCTCGCGAAGGTTGGAGATCAGTTGGAGCATCATCATATTATCCACTAGCTTATTTTGGGTATATATGGTAAAAATTATTTTGATATAATGACACGTACAAGATACTTGGCCATTAGTGGCTTGAAAATGATGTTTGTAACCTAACTATTGGAATGGCTAGTAATAGTTTATTTTGGTATTATAAAGTAGGTTATTATGATAAACACACGTATTATGTTAAGTGTATATGGTCAAATGATGTTAATGCCTAGGTTAAACCAAGATAAGATTATAAACATATGTGTATGTTATGTTATACCATATTTAAATGTTAAAACTTGCTTGAATATAATGCTTGAATTGGTTGGTATTTGGATATAAGTTTTGGTGCAGGATATTGGTAAAATTTTGGGTGAAAAATGAAGCTAGAAATGGTTTTATTTTGTCCACAGAGGCAGACACACGAACGTGTGTCTAGACCGTGTGTGACACACAGCTTGGTACATGGATGTGTAGTTAGGCTGTGTGTCACCTGCATCTTAAATTCGAGAAACAGAATGTTCAAAATTGAGCACATGGGCAAAGACATGGGCATGTGTCTCAGCCGTGTGTGTCACACGGCCTAGAACACGGATGAGTGTCTTGGCCGTGTGAACCCTACACCTAATTTTTGAAAATTAAATTGATCACACAGCCTACTTACACGGGCGTGTGGCTGACCGTGTGGCACAAGTCAGAGAGTTACACGGGGTCGAACACGGCCTACAGCACGAGAATGTCTTAGGGTCACACGGGCGTGTCTCTAGACCACACGGGCGTGTGAGTCCTGCACCTAGGAAAATTTTAGAAAATTTTGCGAAAAATTCTTGGAGTTCCCGATTAAGTCCCGACTCGATTCTAATACTCGATTTGGGCCTTGAGGGTCCATTTAAGGGACATTATGAATAATTTCGATAAATGAATAGTAATTTAAATGAATTATTTGTAAATTGTTCTGAATATTCCGGTAATGCTCCATAACCCTATTTTGGTGATAGATATGGGTTAGTGGTGTTACATGATATGCATACAACACATCTCCACTACATAACTTTGGATCTTCTTGTTGACTATTATACCACTCATTTCTGAATTGTCGAGCCAATGGGTATACCACTCAATAAATCATAAAGCGAACTTTATACAAGTCAACTACGAATAAAAATACCATTTGCAAACACATTATTAAAAGGGGTATGCATGAATTTCAATAGCCTTGCAAGGCATCATATGTTCTTGAATCATTCGGCCAATAAATTATACCATCTATCTCGTTACTTTATTTGCAACAAATGTCACCCATGGGGGGTAACCTGTGGATGGTCTCGAGACACGATCACCTATAACCTATCTCTCGACTGAGGGGGACTATTGTATCCCTACCACAATTTGGATTCGGTTGGGGGCCCTCACCTCTTGTGGACCCGATTGGGCCCTCATCACTCCTATAAATACCTCAAGATATCACTTAGTAAAGGGGCTCCTCTCCACTCTCAAAAGTCTAATACACTAAGCATTCATTGTGAGTCCCTCTATTTTTTCGACTCTCGACCCTAGAATGGGTGAATCGACCTTCCTCACTACTGTCTCTCTCCTCCTTTATCTCCATTAATTATGTGTATCAATAAAATATTTCTTGTAATAAATTAACAATTGCATTTAAATTAGTTGATTTATTTATTTATTTATTAGCATAGAGAAAAATTACTAATTCAAAATCTAAATAAATTCATTAATATTTCGTATATAGCTTTTATTAGTTTTGAGATAAATTAATATGACATAAATTCTATTTTTTAAAAATATTAATTAACTTGTTTTTAGATAAAAATAATAAAATGACATATTTAGATAGTATAATTTTGTTAATTTTATAATTTTAAAGTTTTAAAGGGTATTGACAATTTTTACTTTTACAAGGAATTTACATTTATGTTTATGAGTTAATTGGGATTATGTTAAACTTAAATTTAACCCTAACAAATAATTTTGTTTTCATTGTTCATAAGTTGTAATTGATATCTTCAAATGTCATCCGAATCTAATCGCTTAACCAGCTATCTTAAAAGGTAAATTTGAGAAAGTGCATGCTCTGAGATTTTCAAGATCTTAAAAGACATACTTACAAGCTCTGCTTTTAAAATAAAGGAAAGAAAACAGGGTTACTAGCTGGAAGCAATATCTAAATCAACATTTAAATGGTAACAAAATCTAATGGAGGGGATAAACAAAAAACAATTGCATAATTGTTGACAAAAATATTGATATGAATAATGGAGGGGATAAAGAATGAATTGGTGTCCCCACTGAGGAACATGAGATGTTGGGAGTTCTCAGCTCATATCCCCTATTAAGATGTACTACAACCAATAATGAAGATGATGAACCATCCATCATTTCAGATTGCTGTTGATGAGTCCAAACTCTAAAATGACAAGATCCGAACCAGGTGTATTATCATCCTATCTACAGTTAAAATTGTTTAACCTAGGGGTAAAATCAAAAACAAAATTCTTTTTGAAATATTCGTGTTAGTTACTATTTTTTTATGCGTATCCAAAACTGAAGTTGGGGATATGATCTTGTAAGAGCCTTTCAAATACTTAAGAATTAAAGAACTTGAACATATCTGTGTATTGAATGCATAATTGTAACAGCACTTACACCGAAATTCGAGTAAGAAAGGTATTATTTTGGACCCTACAAAGCTGAAGCATCTTCTAGTATAAGACAACATCAGTCTTCTTGTTTTGTATACAAGAATTATTAGAGAAAAACTGTAGAAGCAGTTCCAGAGTCTACACTCCCTCGTGAAAACAATTTGGCAAAGGCACAGTACAGTTTTAACATTAAACACTGAATATATAATCCAATTATGAAACTTCCAAGAGTTTACTACGTGGAAATAATATATGTATATACAATATAAAAGTTTGTCAAAAAACAGGCTATTTCGATTTTTTTTTCACAAGAAATTACATAAATATTTATACACATAGTGAGCTTAACTTAGGAAACTTTACACTAGGAAACAGAATAATTCTAGGTATGCTATCCTTAAAAATAGCTTTAAAGTTAGGGATAAAATATTTATAGAATCCTATTTGATACACTCAAATACTCCTTAATTAGGAAACTGAAATCTGACACTCCCCCTCAAACTGGGAAGTGGATATCATCCATTCTCAGCTTTGCTTACTAGTTTCTAAAACAACTTCCCGGACAATCCTTTGGTAAGTATGTCTGCTAGTTGCTAGTTGACCATCAGTGGACACAAATGGAGTGCAAATTAAGCCACTATCCAGTTTTTCCTTTATAAAATGTCTGTCAACCTCAACGTGCTTCGTTCGATCATGTTGAATGGATTATGTGCAATATTGATAGCAGACTTATTATCACAATACAACTTCATTGGACCTTCCCACTTGATCTTCAAATCTTCCAAAATAATTTTTAGCCATAACAACTCACAAATTCCAAGAGCCATAGCCCTAAATTCAGCTTCTGCACTAAATCTAGCCACAACATTTTGTTTTTTACTCCTCCAAGTCACAAGGTTGCCTCCTAGGAAAGTGCAATAGCCCGAGGTTGATCTTCTATCAACCATAGACCCTACATAATCTGCATCAATATAGGCTTCAAGGGTTAAATTCTCCCTCTTTTTAAATAGGATTCCTTTGCCTGGCGTGCCCTTCAAGTACTATAGAATCTGATATACGGTAAGATGTGATTCTTTGGGGTTGTGCATAAATTGACTTACAAGACCAACTGCATAGGCAATATCTGGTCTGGTATGAGACAAGTAAATGAGCTTCCCCACAAGTCTTTGATATGAAATTTTATCAACTGCTGCATCTTCTAGTGCATCTCCAAGTCTGTGGTTCACCTCTATAGGTGTCTTTGCTGGTTTACATCCCAACTTGCCCGTCTCTGTCAACAAATCAACTATGTATTTTTGCTAAGATATGAAGATTCCTTCCCGAGAGTGTGCCACTTCAATACCAAGGAAATATTTTAACTTACCGAGCTCTTTGACTTCAAATTCTTTTACTAGGCATTTCTTTAAATTCTCCATTCCTTCTAGATTATCACTAGTCACTATAATGCCATCTACATAGACTAATAAAGCAGTCACTCTCCCTAAAGATGAGTGTTTTACAAACAGAGTGTGATCTCTTGACTCTGTTTATACCCCAATTTGAGCATTACTTTGGTAAATCTTCCAAACCAAGCCCTCAGGGATTGTTTTAGTCCGTACAAAGCCTTTTTTAGTCTGCAAACTACTTGTCCTGTATTTGGACCAAATCCTGGTGGAACATCCATATAGACTTCCTCCTCAAGATCACCGTGTAAAAAGACATTTTTGATGTCAAATTGCTATAATTTCCAGCCTTGGTTGGCAGCTAGTGACAACAACACTCTTCAGTGTTCATCTTTGCAATAGGGGCAAATGTCTCAAGGTAGTCTATTCCATACATTTGAGTGTACCCTTTAGCAACCAATCTTGCTTTGTACCTCTCCAAAGAACCATCTGACTTATATTTCACTGTGTTCACCCAGTGACATCCCACTGGTTTCTTTCCTCTCGGTAATTTCACTAAGTTTCATGTCTTATTTTTTTCAAGAGCTTCCATTTCAACCTTCATGGCATTTTTCCAATTCTCATCTTCTAATGCCTCGGATACAGTTTTGGGAATGGAGATAGAATTTATGCTAGTAAGAAAGGCTTTGTGGTTATGGGACAAGTTTTTGTAAGACATGAATAGGTACAAGGGATGTTTTGTACAGGCTCTAGTCCGCTTTCAAATAGCAATGGGAAAATCATCTAAATTTGTAGTAGTTTCAGTATTAGAATTCAAAGTAGGTTCAGCAATTACCTTAGGTCATATAGGAGAAGAAGATGATTGAACTTGTACCGATGCCTTCTTCCTTAAGTAAACCAGTAAAAGACGAGTAGTGTCCTGAATTCCTCTTGGTGATTTGGGTGTATTAGGCTCTGTTTCAAGTTGTATAGGGGCCATTGTTTCAAGTCGGGTAGGTTGGTTAGCAGGCAAGGACTGAGTAGGAGTGTTTGGTTGTTGGATAAGAACTAGAATGTGAGTGTTTAGTTGCTAGACAGGAGCTGGAATGTGAGTGTTTGGTTGCTGGACAGGAGAATGTCAAGAAGAAAGAATTCTTTGTCCTTATCTTCTGTGAATAAGATCTCCCCTTGAAGATAAGGACGAGTAAAGAAATTCTCTTGTTCTGCAAAAGTAACATCCGCTGTTACAAAAAAAAAAATTTGTGGTTGGATGATAGCATTTGTACCCCTTTTGAGTGGAAGAATAACCGAGAAAGACACACTTGACAGCTCGTGGATCAAATTTTCCTCTATTTTGAGAATGAACATGAACAAAGGCAACACAGCCAAATATTTTGGGAGTAAGGTTACTTGAAGTATTGAAAAAATTTTGCTAGAACTTAAATAGGACTTTGAGATTCAATGACTTTTGTAGGAAATCTATTTATCATATGAGTAGCAGTTAAAATAGCCTCCCCCAGTATTGTTTAGGGACATTTTTTTGGAACAAGAGAGCTCTTATAATAGCTAAAATGTGACTATTCTTTCTTTCGGCAACACCATTTTGTTGGGGTGTACTAACATAAGATAACTCATATATAATGTCTCTTTCTGGGAAATATGTTGAGAGAAATTGATTGAAATAGTCCTTGGCATTGTCTGACCTAAACTTTTTTATTTCAGCTCCAAATTGTGTTATTATCATGTTGTAAATGGTTGGAAAGACTTACATCAGATTTTTGTTTTAAAAGAAATATCCAAGACACACGAGTACAATCATCAATAAAGGATACAAACCACCGAGCCCCGAAAATATTTGAAATAGTGGATGGTCCCCAAACATTATTATGAATAAGAGTAAAAAGAGTGGATGTTCTTTTATTGCTTACCGAAAGAAAGGTACGTTTATGTTTTGCAAGTTCACAAACATTACAATGGAATTTTTCAATAGTTAATCCTTTGAACAATGAAGGAAACATAATTTAAGGACTCTAAACAATGGATGACCAAGGTGAAGGTGATAGAGCCAAATTTGGTCTTTATTGGTTTTAATAGATTCGGATATGAAAGATAATGGTGAGGAATTCAGAGCACTAACTTCTCCACTGGATTCTTCAAGATAGTATAGGCCATTTACTTCTTTAGTATGTCCAATCATCCTCCTCGTATTCTGTTCCTGAAAAAGACATCGATTGTGATAGAAAACCAAATTACAGTTAGAGTATTTGGTAATTCTTTGGATGGATAAAAGATTGGTAAATAGTTTTGGAACATGGACATTTTTAAGAGTAAGAGTTTTGTTTATAACAATATCACCCTGACCAGCCACTGTGATCATAGAACCATCGGCTACTGTTATTTTTCTACTACTAGGGCAAGGTGTATATGAAACAAATTTTTGTAAGGAGTGGGTCATGTGGTCTGTAGCTCCTGAGTCAATGACCCAATAACTTTTGGTGAGTATATCCGAGACTTTAGAATCATGAGAAGAGGATATACCCGAAAAAGCCAAACTACAAGTACACTGCTGTAGAAGATTTTTCCAATGATCCCAAATTTTTTAACTTCTCAATTTCTTCTTTATTGAATTCAACATGTGATTTCTGAGAATTATTTTTTTCATCCAGTTGTCTTGCTGTATTTGCTCACCCTTGTCCCTTTGTTTGTCCACCTTTTTCTGAAAAATTTTTGTTTGTTGTCTGTGGCTTCCCATGGAGTTTCCAGCATCTTTCTTTAGTGCGACGGGCTTTTTACAGTAGGTGCACCATACGGAATCCCTTTTAATAGGCTTTGTACGTTGTCTGTCTACTATCTTCACTAGTTGGTTGCTTCAGGCCAAATCTCCTCTCATTTACAGCTTTTGTAACCAAGGCTGAACTATCCACTTAACTGTTCTCAACCACAACTCCTCTTCTTCCTTCCTCAGCACGAACAATCGCAATTGTCTCATTTAGTGATGGTAGTTCCTCTTTTCCAAGTATTTGAACTCTTACTGCATCAAACTCAACATTTAGTCCAACAAGAAAATCATAAATTCGATCCTTTTCAACAAACCTTTTCAAGAGTGTTGCATCTTCACTGCACTTCATCTGAATGCACTAGTAATGATCCATCTCTTGCCATAAACTTTGCAACAAATTGGAATATTCCGTGATTGATCGAATTCCTTGCTTGGTAGATGAAATCTTAGTCTTAATTTCATAGATTTGAGCAGCATCTCAAACTTTAAAATAAGTCTGCTTCACAGCTTCCCATATTTCTTTGAATGTGTTAAGAAACATGCATGTATCACTGATTTCTGGCATCATAGAGTTCCATAACCAAGACATTACCATAGAGTCTTGTTCATCCCAAGCATCAAACTTAGGATCTCCTTCTTTAAGTCCAGTTCCGAGTAAGTGACTCAACTTTCCTCTTCCCTTCAAGAACGTGTGAACCAGTTGAGACCATTTCAGGTAATTTTTCCCGATATCCGCAGTGTTATTGATCTTGACAGTTTCAGTCATGTTTCTTTTGAACAAACTCTACAAGCTTGAGGGCTGGTTGGGAGTCAGAAAAAAATTGCCAGACAAAGAAAAAAATCCTAAAAATCAGGCTAAAAAAGCTCTGATACCATGTTAAAAAACAGGCTATTTCGATTTTTTTACAAGAAATTACATAAATATTTATACACATAGTGAGCCCAACTTAAGAAACTTTACACTAGAAAACAGACTAATTCTAAGTATGCTGTCCCTAAAAACAACCTTAAAGTTAGGGATAAAATATTTACAGAATCCTATTTGATACACTCAAATATTCCTTAATTAGGAAACTGTAATCTAACAAAGTTGAAATACTTCGCAACTAAGAAAACTTTTGGGATTATTGATCGCCTACTTTAACATAATCTTCACTATGTTCAATACAATGATTGAATTCTGAAAGTTAAAAGCTATCAATAGAACCATAACTTAAAGAAAATGTAAACAACAAATGCAGCAAAGAGAATCTAACCAGTAAGCATGGCCTCAGCTGAGTGTAGAAACTAATTAAGTGAAAGGTCATCCATATCAGCATATCTTGCTTTTCTTGTTAATTATTGCCTGTTTGACTAAGAAAAGGTTGATCCTGTGTTTTGCCATTGCCACATGTTGTCTAAGGGAAAATGATTAGACAAATTTTTAGTTGGAAGGTATACTTTAAGTTAGTGTTCATGTATTAAGTATTTTTCTTTTTTTTTTTAAATAAAATAAAATGATAAATAAATCTTTTCGTCCATCAATTTTTCCATGTGAAAAAAATGAAGTAAACAGCCTACTAAATGCCACTTTTATCTGAGAAATGACATGAAGTAACAATTAATTATGCAAAAAGAAAAAAAAAATGAAGTAACAATTAAAAGTCACATTCATCAAAGAGATTAGCATTCAATATACATACATGAATATATCTTTGTTCTTGTGATCTAACATTTTTCCCCTATCTTCGAACATGTATATTTACACATACAAATGGAGGGGAAAAAAAACCCTACCAATTATAGGTGGATGACTTACAAATTACAGAGCAGAAGGGACGTTAATGTTCATCTCTGCAGCTGCTCGGAAGTATTAGTGGTGGATGGTGCTGCCGTCTTGCCATTTTCTGTTCCATTATTGACAGGCACAGGCAGTCCCCACTTCCTCTCCGTCTCCAAGGGTTCTATAACTTTAACCAAACCATCGGTCAATCCAACGGCTAACTGATTGGCTTCCTGTGGGTGTGTTGTGACAACAAGCGGGTGTACAATTTGGCTGTTGCAGTAGAACATTGAAAGTGAAAGTAAGAACTCACATTCATGTTTCACGTTAACAGAAACCAAGGTGCTGATATCCAAGGCTTTTCAATGCAAAAACAAGACAAATGTAATTACATGGCAATATAAGTTGTAAAGCATTACCTGTTTGACATTCCCGGAGAGATATAAGCAGATGGTGCAATACGACATCTGAGCTTCAAGCTATCAGCATCAAACACTCCAATGTTGCCATCAGTAAAAGTAGCATAAACTAGTTGGCTATTGCAAGAATATGCTGCGCTAGATATAGGTGAAGAAAGTACTTCTTGGGGCATCCACTGCAATATGAAAGAACGTTAAAATTTGTTCACAGCATGCTATATTCATTACCCAAGCTGTAGCGCTTTTTACCTGTTGAATGCATTCCATCTTGTTAGCATCATATACTGCAAGTTGAGTTTCATGGCATACTAACAAGCGAACTTGATCAGAGTGAAATTGCACACGAGTGGCACCCTGAGGGGTCCTTCCAGGTGGCAGTTGAAGGGCAACTGATTTCATCTTTTCCCAGTTCTCCATGTTCCAAAAGAAAAGCTGCAAAAGAAAGAAGCCAATAACACCATAATAAAGGACAAGAAGAACCACTGGCCATATCTAACTACCAACTCGAAGAAAAAGTACAAACAAGAAACAAAAAGCATTAAAATTGGTTAGGGCATAATGCAAGAGAATGAGAGAAGTTTTTTTTCCGGCAACAGAAATTAATTTCTTCTCTTAGCAAGAAAACATGGGTACCACTAAGGTATTTAGATGCCTTAAATCTCCTTTTTGAGTATCAGATATATTTCAACCTTCAAATTACTCTTATCATCTATGAAACCGAACAAAACAAGTACAGAAAGAAGTATATCTGATTCTTTTTCCTCGGTTTCATTTGAAATAACTGTAGGTAAAAAGTACCACAACCAGACACAGAGAGGTTTGATGATAAAGAATACCTGAGCATCAGCACCAGAAGAAGCTAGAAGGTTAAGACTGGTGGAAAACGCTAGACCAGTGATTCGTTTTTGGTGACCTTTCAATTTTGTTTTGACCTACAGGAGAGAAGCACCTCTTTTCATATTGAATATCGAAAAGGTACTGCTAGATGATAGATACAAAGATATATTGAATCATCTACCTCATCCACCCTGACATTGTAAATATGGATGGCTGAGTCTTCCATTCCAATTGCTATAATGTTATTATCTTGAGGATGAAATGCCAAGAAGGTCGAAGCTGGAGGAGGTGGCATAAAAGTTGTCATCACCTGCAAATAATGCAATATCACATCAAGTAGAATATCACAAGGATGGAACCAAAGTTGGCAAGAAACTCCACTCTAATTCAAAATCTGGCATAAACATTAATATACCTTGAACGTCATCATATTAAACAAGGAAACCTTTCCACCACATGCAGACATTACATAGGAGTCATTCTTGGACAGCGCTATGCATGGAACTGCATCTTCAGAATTCTCTGGAACATCATTAGTCATATGAAGACCACTGTTTGGTTGCCAGAGTTGTGGAATAATGCTAGCAGTGGCCTACGGAAACAGAAAAGAAGAAAATAAAATATTACGCAAGAAATTTTTTCTACCAATACCATATGCACAAAACAGTACATGAACCTTCATATAAAAATATGCATGTCTATTTCAATGAAGAAATATATGTCTTCAAAGCATAAATCACCTTGCCACTAGAGTTTTGTTCACTGCGACTCCATTTCCATAGTTTTTGAACCCCATTTGTATATAAAGCAAGAACCCCAACACCAGAATTTGTGTAAAGAAGTCTAGCAACCTTGATATACAGGCAAATTAAAAATCATAAAAATAATAACTGAACAAGATAGTTGTAAATGACAATGTGAGAGAGCAAAAAGTAAGTAATAAGTTAAAACCTTGCTAGCAATCTCAGAGTTATCTGGCAAGGTGACTGTTCGACATTGAGTAGGATCAACAATCTCGGTTAGCTCCCAAGGTTTGGTTTTATCAGACACATCCTCCAAATTTCTTGGCTTTTCAATGCCTCTAATCATTGGTTCAACTCCATTCTACAAGAAATTGTAATTAGAATTAGATGCTAGTTTAAAATATTGTAAAATTGCATCCAAGACAAGCAAACTAAATTGCAGCAAGCAAAAGGTCTGAAAATCTCTTAAATTTATCTTAATAATATTTTATGTTCTTTAATGTGTGAAGCAATTGATACTTGTTAAGTGGTTATCCCACATCTATTAAGTCTTGAGTTTCTTGTAGTCTTATATTCAAGTTAGGCTCTCCACCTGTTACCAGTGGGTTTTAGGTTAGATTCTTAACATGATAATATTTGAATTTGTTTTAATCTCAGTGTGAACACATTTATGAATGAAAATCCTAACAAGTGGTATTAAAACTCAGATGTCTTTTGTTCTTCTTGCTTAACCCCAAGTAAACTGTAAGATTGACAACTCCTTGTGAGGCTGTCCATGTGTATGCCCTTATTAAGCTACACAGTGTTAAGTGGTGCTACCCCATATCTATTGAGTATTGGCTTTCCTATGGTCTCATATTCAAGTTGGACCTCTTCACCTACTACCAGTTATATTTAGGTTGGATGCTTAACTATACTCATTTGCTAACCAAAAAAGACCACCAGCAAAAAGTAAGTGCATGTGCAACATACAAGAGTTGAAGTAGGCTTGGCAGGGCTGTCTACACGTTCGACCTTGCTAACAACAGGACCAATGCTTGTAAGCATAGAAGAACTAGATACCTAATCCATAATCAAGAAAAGAAACAAAGTTGTCAATGGAAGTTCAAGACATAAACAAATGCAAAGTGAGCTAGCATTAAGATGGAAGATAAAACCTTCATCTCAAGTGGTGTTCTAGATGCTTCATAAGATTGAGCCTCCATTGCCCTTAATGCTCTAAGACCATTAGCATTTGCAAGAACCTTGAATCCATTGTCTGCTGTGGTAACAACAAGCAAATTTCCTTCCTTGTTGAATCTCAGTCGTGGAAGACTCTAAACCATCCCAAATCAAGATTATGAAATCGAAGTCAAAGTTAGATTCAAGATGCATAAAAAGGGAAGCTCAAATGAAAAATGATATGCTAACCGGAAGGCCCCCCTCAGCTTCTGTGCTGGTAAGAATATTTGTATTGTCCATATCCCAAAATTTAATTTGGCTATCATCACCAACAGCCAAAAAGCGATTCTTAGTTGTGTCAAACTGTACTACACCAGGAGAGTTCTTTTTAAAACCAGAAAATGCCCTCCTTATTTTTCCTTCACTTTCATTCCATTCAACCAAAAATGAATCCCCATCCTTGCTTGTCCCGCAAGAGAATAATCTGAATTAGAGAGGGGACTGTTAATTAGTTGCTTCTCTTACATGGCTAAGGAGATATGTAGGATCACTTTAAGAAAGAAAGACCAACCATTGCAGATAATACTTTGATTTTTATTTACATACCTACTACCATCAGCACTATAGAGCATTCTGGTACACCACTGTCCAGGAGCATCATAGTCAACTCTTGAACCCATATTGTCATACAGCCAAGCCTTAATTTTTCCATCAATAGCAGTTGAAAATATAAACTGCAAGAATATGATAGAAGTTCATGCAATAGCTTAATGCACAAACAATTCTACAATTGAAGAGCATATTTATTAAGTTTGGAACTGTTGAAGCCTGGTTAATAAAATGTGAAACAGATCAAATACAAGACAAATTAGACAGATGCAAATAATTTTCTAAGACCTATAGAAGGGATATGACAAAAGATGCACTGGCACCACGGCATTCTAATATTGTGTAGAGATGAAGTTCCAGCATTCAAAGTGACAAGAATAGTACAATTTATCATTTATTGTACAATTGTACACATTACTGTTATGTATGGCACAGATTTAGTAGTTGTACATATTTCTGAAACAAAAAGTTGTCTTATTTTCTTCTCAGAGATTAAAGTACGCTCTGCTTTCTCATGGTTACTTGAGAAACAGGTAATAGCCAATTGCAGCACATACTAATTACTTCTGTATATAAATATCAGCTTATCCACAATAAAGTACTTTCCCTTAAAGCATAAATTATCTTCCGGACTTCATTAAAGGAAAAAACCTACCTGAATATTTTCCTTCTGGTGAGGACAAACAGAATAAACAGGTGACTCGTGGCCTTCAAAACTAAAAAGCTTGTTTCCAGCCAAATCCCACACCTACAACAGATGCTACTGAAACTGAGAACATATGAAGTTCAATAGAGAAAAAAAAAAAGAACAGTCTATTTTATTTACTTTCCTCACCTTTATCAGCTTATCATCTCCACAAGTAACAAAACAGAGTTTTTTGTTTGGATGAGAGAAAGCTATATCGTTTACACCACCCACGTGGGCATCAATCTATCGGAAATCAGATAGATATCAGTTTACTGTTACGAGTAATGCCTCCTTAAGCAAAGAATAAGAAAATGAATTAGAAACATGCCTCTAGGTGTGGACGAAGTTCATTGGACCCTTGATATGCATGCAAATGAACAAGATGTTTTGTAAATGCAATTCCTGCAACAAGAAAATTTCAATAAAGAAGCCCAAAACTGGACTCATTAAAGGAAAATCACTCCTACAGCACATACCAATCAAATTTCCATCTGGGGTCCAAGCTACACGGTTTATAGATATGGATGAATCTTTAACAATACTAGCCTGCAAGAGATATCAATTATAATCCTAACAGATGTATATTACCAAAATTCCAGCATTCAAGAAGTAGCAAGCAAAAGTATAAACCTCATCCTATTTCAAGAACATTGTAAGAAGATGGGAAGGGGTGAGACAATTAAAAAAAATGCAACTCAGTTGATTGAAACGGGAGGACATGGTTCTTACTCCAACGTATAGTTTTGAAGAAGAGAGAAGTAATTTAAAAAGGAGATGGGTCAATTCTCCCGTAACAGAAACAATTTGAGTGCCTAAACTGTGAAGTAACAAGCATTTTTGGACATAGGTGACCAGCTGGTCAAATAGTCAGATACATTTATCTCAGTCAAATTAATTCTACTACTGTCAGTAATAACATGATTTTCTTGGGTCAAAGATGCAAGATCAACCTGAAGTAAAACTGAACAAGAAGCCATATCCCGTATCTTGAATGGTTTTGTCAGCAACCTCTCTCGCTTGCTAACTTCCCATAAGGAAATTTCACCATTGCTACAACCAACTATTATGAAAGACACATAAAGCAAAGTAAGAAAATACAATCCACTGCAACAAAAACAAAGGAATTAATTTTGATTTAAAATACTCCAGGCAAGATGGTTTTGAAAAGTTTTCAACAATTTTACCAGTAAGTAGCGTATGATGAAAAGGATGGAAATCCATGCTTGTCACTTTGGATCCCTGGTGAATGGTACAAGCAACAGACTTGGGTAGGTCATCAAGTGACCATGAAGCATGTTGAGGAGGAGCAGGATATGTGACCTGGACATGTTAAGGATCCAATTAATTGATATCATAAGTTAGAGCATAGTAGTAACCTATGTGGGAAGCATCTTATCAACAACAGATTTACCTCGTCAATAGATTGCACAGACCGCAACCGTTTCATTAAGTGCTCATGATCAGTGTTCCCATACTCAACCATTCCAGGTGTATTTGATGGTGTTCTCGGATGTTTCAGAACTGAAACTGCGGTAAAATTCAAAATCAGATCAGGTAAGGAACTAATCATACAAGACCAAGATTTAAGACTAAACAGAATGACCCTCTTTAAATCAAAACTTAAATCAATTTTAAGGAGTATACGACCAAAGCCCTGGAGTCTCTCAACTCCCTTTTCATCACGATCATTCCCACAGTTTTACTAACAAGGAGACAAACGAAGAGGGCAGAAAGCACAAAGAATAGATATATGTCCCAGAAAAATTTATTCAGATGAATATAATATCTGAAGGAAATATATGAAAACTGAAAAGTATTGCTCCTTAAAGATGTTTATTCGACTACCATGATGAACCTGACAGCCAAAATGTCAACAACAATAAAAACATTAATGTTACCTTGATTTTGAGGAAAAGGCAAGGATGAAGCAGAAGCAGCAGCAACAGCGAGGGCAGATTGGACTGATGAGGAAGGATTGACATTTCCCATCCAGCCAGCTAAAGCAGTAGGATTAGGTGGAAAAGACTGCAATGCCATAACATGAGACAAAAAGCATTCTAATTTCAGTACTAGATACATGCAACAGGAATATCCATGATTCAAGACTATAGTAAGCATTAGGATCATACATGTGCTCCTACTGGAGCATATGTTGAAGGTTTAGCAACTGCAGCAACTGGAAAAGTTACTGGAGTAGGTGCACGAGCTCCATTTGGGGGTGAACAACTGTGATCAGTGAACAAGGTTTTTATATCTGGATTAGGCTTAGGGTTCTTGCACAGCTGGTGTTGCCAGTTCAAACTGCAAATAAACAATCAGTCAGATTCAACATCATCCTACCATAAATACGACCAAATTTTCATGTAATGATGGGTAAAAATCACCTTTGATTAATCAGAGTTCGCAACCGTGATGCCTTCAAAGTAGGGAAAACAAGCTTTTCACGGAACAAGGGATTTGCTTCTATTAGTTTCTTAAGCTCAATCAGCATTATGCTCCGAGCCGATTTAGTATCACCATACTTTGATAACTGCTCATTTTCCCTACATTATATCACAAACAAAAAACTTAGGAAGTCTTAAACTGCCTATAATTTTATATCCAATACCAACCTTCAATCATTACCTAAAGTTCCCCAGTGTTAAAAGATGGGTAATTTCCTTAAAAAGTTCTTCATTAAATGTGGAAAAAACCTTCAAATCCTTCACTAAAATCTCAACAGCTTTAGCTCTATCATTACTGAAACACAACAAAAAAATGACAAAACAATATATTATTATACCTAATTACAACAAACCCAATCTCATTGGCATTAACTAAGCAAAAAAAAAAAAAAAAGGGGGGAAACAGAGATTACCGGTCCAAAGCTTCTAGATACTTCTGCTTTCTGATCTCAAAAAAAATCTTCATTGAATACCGGTTATCGTCGACTTTAGTGAACCCAGATAGGTATTTCTCAACTTCGTCCCATTCTCCGGCGAGAATTTTCTCTTCGAAGTATTTCATGTTGAAGAAGAACCCTGACTCTTGTTCTAATCTGTGAGCTCCACCACAAAAAACGACACAAAATCCAATTAAAAACGACAATACCAAACATATATACATATATATGAAAAATGAATTTAAGAGCTTACCTGTGAACGGTCTCTTTAAATTTTTCTTCTTCAAGGAACTGGAGAATCAAAAACACTAATTCTCTGCTGAGAGAAGACATTTCTTCCCAATTATTTTGAACAAAAAAAAAAGCTTAATCAATCGAGAAATTGAGAATTTAAATTAGGGGCTAAGGTTTTTTATTTTGACCAAAAGAAATATAAACAGAGCAAAAGCGAGAGAAGTGAAGTCTGAGGATGAATGAAAGGTAAATTGAAGAAGATGAAGAAGAGGTGGTTGAAACGACGGCGTCTCTTGAAAGTTAGCGGCTGGTGGTGGTGTTTAAGGTGAGGAATCGGTCGAACTTTTGACAGATTTCTAGGGTTAGCGGTTCCAATTTCATGCTTAGCGTTCAACGAAAACAGTAAAAGAAAAAAAAGCTGCCAAACCAATAAGAAAAAGAAATTGAAAAAGCGAAAAAGATAACGAAGAGAGAGAAGTTCAGTTCTTTTAACTTTTTTCGATGCGTTTTTTGCAGGGTATCTGCGTTACACAACAACCTATCACTTGATAAGTAATTCTACTTATCACTGGATTTGATAAGTCCTAATACTTATGACTATCCTGAAACGATTACGTGGGTTAAACTGATTTTTAGCTATTGCTGTCTGCAAACGGGAGTCTGTAGAACTGGGTTAGGTGATTACGTGGATGGAACTTAATGGTTTGTTGGAAAAGTTATTGAGTGGGTTGTGAAGTAGAAGATGATAACTTTTGGATTTGCGTGGTTTCTGACGGAACTGAAAATGGGAAATTAAGTGGATTAAATAAAAGATACTAAAGTCCACCACATCCATCTGCCGTTCCACTGTCGGTTAAAGACACACGTGTCACACTTTGACACTGCAGTCTGCTCGACAACTTAAACTGTGTCGGGTTCTATTTTTTTATTTATCTCCTCAGAAATTCTCGAATCGGAAGCTTCCAATAAATTAAACTAGGAAATTAAGACTTAAATATACCCCTCTGATGTCATAAGTTAATCGTGGTAAATTTGAAAATTTATTAAAATATTTTTATAAAATTAATAAAATTTTAATTTATGATACAATAAATTTAAATATTTATTTTTTAATTTATTTGATTACTTCTAATACTATTCTTTTCCTTTTCTTTATTATATATATATTCATATGATAATGTACTAAATTATAACATATAGGGAAAAAAATAATTTATGGTGTTTTAGGATAAATAGTTGATTTTGTTAAAATGGTACATGAGAAATGAACATAATTGTTGAAAATATTTGATAATATTTTTTTATTTAAATTTATTTGTCTAGTAAAATACTTAGATGGTGTTATTAATTTTTTATTTTTTTATTTTAAAAGAATTGGTGGCCATTATTTATAACATAAATTCAATCAATGAATTTTATATATTGTGTTGACCCTTGTTTAGAGCAGTGGTTGGAATTTCCATCAATAACCTAGATGATATGAGTTTTAACCTTGTCATCCTCTCTCTCAATATTGTATCGATAAAAATAAACTATATCTATATTATATTACCAAAAGAAACCATATCTATATTACAATAAACTATATATATTAGTGTATGTCACACTTATGGTGAGAGTGAAAAAATTATATAAAATATTGATAAAAATTTATGTAATAAAAAAATTTTAAAATGATAAAGTTGAATATTCAGAATAAAGGTGTCTTAGGTTTAAATATCTCTTTAAAAAAAGTTCTCATAATAATATAACTTAGTTTGTACAAATAATCATTTTTAATCATTTTTCAATTAAATTAGTGTACAATTAATTCATAATATTAATTTAATTGGAAATTTAAATAATATAAATATATCTTTAACTTGAGAAAAGAAAATCGAAGTCCAACGAAACCTTAAACACCTGATATCAGGCACGTCATCAAGATCAATATCTATTTTTACTCCATGACTATTAGAAGCACCATAGAGTAAAACACTGGCATGTTTTTCATTATCTCTAAAATATTGATATTCATAGGTTACTCGCTAGAGGATTCACTTTCTTATTGAAACGATAAGCCCTAAGAGAAATACGCAAAGGATAACTCCTTGAAATAGTTTTGTCACAAAATAGATGTTGATTTTTCCATATATTTATTGCGATGATTTTCTCTGCAACTTTTGTTTTAACCATAATAATCGGTATGGTTTTGGTGTTAATGTATCGACTAGTTGTTACATCCTAAAAATCGGGTTAGAAGGAATTGGGTTAGTGAACCGAAAGAGTGGTCACGTCCTGTTTTTGAGTTAAGATTGGGGAAAATTTTGTATAGTGATTAATTTGATTAAATGGCTTAGTGTTTTAATGTGTGAAAGGTTTTGTGTTCAAACCATATCCCTTGAGTTTTATTGTGTTTTTATTCCTACACTTGACTAGGCAAATGTAGGTTAATTCAAATTCTTACCAATCAGACAAGTGCTTAATATTTGGATATTAAGGGGTTTTGGTTAGGATATTGTTTTGTTTTGTTTTGTTTTTGTTTAAAAATACTCCTTAATTTTTGTCGTTCAATGTTTCCCACTATCTCCACACCCTCCTTTCTTCTTTTCTTTCCTGTAAACCTTCACAATTTTCCTTGTTTTTTTTTTGTTTTCTTCTTTTTGTTTTGAGGTTCGTCATGTTTCTGAGTTGTCAGCCTTTTTGGTTGTCTCTTGTTGTAACGCCCCCGTACCCGAGACTGTCACCGGAGTCGAGCACGAGGTGTTAACGGGCTTAATTCATTAATTAAACAACTCAAACAATTTATTTTAGAAATTCCAGACAAGCTAGCTAACTGCATCACATTCGCTTAAAAATTCATATCTCGAGTTCCGAAACTCAAAATTAAGATCCGTAAATTTTTCTTGAAACTAGACTCATATATCTATCTACTAATTTTTTTCTAGAATTTTTGGTCAAGCCAATTAGTACAGTTTATTAGTTAAATTTTACCCTATTTTCGCATTCGACTGCTTTGACCTCTGTTCACTACGAACCACTTTTCTCTTTGTACAGAAATGTTTGAATATCTTAAAACTAGACTTAATAATGAATATTTACATATAAAGCATAACTTCTAATTGTTTTTTTACAATTTTTGGTGAATTTCCAAAGTCAGAACAGGGGATTCAGAAATTGCTCTGGCCCTGTTTCACAAAAATCTAATATCTTATAAAATACAACTCTTTTACCTATTTTGTTTCTTCCACATGAAAATATATTCATTAGGCTTCAATTACATATTTAATTCATCATCTAATTCTATTTCTACTATTTTTAGTGATTTTTCCAATTCACGTCACTGCTGCTGTGTGATTCTGTCTTTTAACCAATTTCACCATTTTATGGTTTTCCATGGACTAAGTAACACATTAAACATACATGACATCAAATATGATCTAGATTGGCCATTCCAATGGCTAATCATTTCCAAACTTTTTCTTACCAAACCATAATCATATCATAAGATTATTTACACAAAGTGAGTATAGTGTTATACATGCCACACTCAAAATATACAAGCCATTTTACCAATTTAGGTCTTCGGATAGTGTGAGCGAGCCTTCGACCTATCCCGATTCTCAAGCCGGCTTGTCAAAACTACAATGAATGAAAAGGAGGGAGTAAGCATAAATGCTTAGTAAGTTCACATGCAAATAACAAGTAACATGATCATGCAATCCAACATAAACATCATTAAGACACTCATGTCATAAGAATACTTACTATCTTACCACAATTTTGTCTTACCAAATTCTCAACCAAGGATTAAACTCATACCTGTCCATTTTCACTTTTTCAACACATTCATCGTCAATCACTTTCGTTTTAAGTACTCTCCCTATTCTCTTAGGATTCTCCCGTTGAACACATCAGAATATAATTTCGGATACGCGGATAGTGTGCACTTAAGTGCTATACTATAGCTAAACAAGCTCAATAGCTTTTGAAATTTATGTAGTCAAGCTACCATGTAACCCGCCCATAAACGAACTCGGACTCAACTCAACGAGCTCGGGCGTTCGCATCCATAAGTGAACTCGGACTCAACTCAACGAGCTCAGATGCCTAGTTACATCTCACGAACTCGGACTCAACTCAACTAGTTCGGAACTCAACCATCCTAGTGACATGTTACTTGTACCCTAATTTATTCCCAAGGTTCAAACGGGATTCTTCTCAATTACACATTTTGATCATCTTCTTCGAAATGTAGAAACCGATACTTGTTAGCATCTCATACTTATCAAGTTGTTCACATAATTTGCATATTACAAAATAATAATTCACAAAGCATAATATTTCATGATAATAAGTATCATATCATATAAATAACATTAAATCACTTAAAATAAAAATTATGTTACCTTATTTACACATGAACTTACCTTGATACAAAATATTAGCAATCGAGCCTATTCCTTGTAAACTTTGTTTTTCCTTCGATCACGACTTGAATCTTGTTTCTCTTGATCTATAATACCAAATTAATTTATTTTATACATACATTCATCAAAACAGCCCTTAGTACGAACTTTGGCAAAATTACCATTTTACCCCTAAACTTTCACATATTTACACTTTTGCCCCAAGGCTCGTAAATTAAACCTCATCCTATTTTCTTATGTTTTATGACATGCTGATCATTTTCCCTTCTATATAAACATCAAATTCACACTCTAACATGTACTTATGAATATTAGGTATTTTTATCGATTAAGCCCTTTTACTCGTTTTCACTTAAAACCGAGTAGCACAAGTTGTCTAGCATAATTTAAAACCTCATATTCTATCATAAAACACCAAAATACACAAATTTCACCTATGGGTATTTTTCCAAATATGAACTCTAGGTTAAATTATTGCTAGCATAAGCTAAATCAAGTTACCGGGACTCCAAAAACGTAAAGAACATTAAAAACGGGGTTGGAATCACTTACTATGGAGCTTGGAAGCTTGAAACAAACCCTAGCTATGGAGAACCCTTTAATTTTCATCCTAATGAAGAAGATGGACATATTTTGCCATCTTTTTCCTTTTTTTAATCTTTTAATTACCAAATGACCAAAATACCCTTAATACCTTTCTTTGAAAATTTTCATGTACAAGCCCATTTTTGTCCAAAATTTTAGAAATTGGTCAAATTGCTATTTAAGACCTCCTCATTAATATTCCAAAGTAATTTCATACTAAAAACTTCTAGAATGCAAGCTTTGCAAATTATTCGATTTAGTCCCTAATTTCAACTTAAGCACTTTATGCTTAGAATTTCGTCACGAAATTTTCACACAATCATGCAATCATATCATAAACCTCAAAATAATTATTTCTATATCAGATTTATGGTCACGAAACCACTATTCCGATTAGGCCCTAATTCGGGATATTACACTTGTTAAGTTTTTGGTCGTTATTTTGTTGTAGTAACATAATTTTCTTTTTCGGTTGACGTGGAGCTAAGTGGAATTTTAATTGATTTTATTGTTGAGTTTGAATGTTCTTGTACTGATAAGGGAATATTGCGAGAAGTATAATGATCCTCCGACGAGTTTAGTTTTGTTAAATGTTGCTACTCTTCTTCAAGGATAAGTGTTGGTATCTTTGAATTAGTATTAGTATATGTATTCGTTAATTGGTTCAGTTTGGGTTTCGTGTGTAGATTTCGTAATTGCTGCTGTTGAGACGACGTATCGAAAGTATTCAAGTGTGTGTTTTTAACCCAAAACTACCACGTGTAATCTAAAAAATATGGGAAAAAAAATCAAAATTTTTCCGCGTCACACAACCGTGTGGCAGACCGTGTGTCTGGCCGTGTACGGGCATATAGGTCTGTGTGATTACACAGGCTAGTCACCTGGGCCATGTGAAACCACACGAGCGTGTGGCCCATTTTCCCTGAAATTTTCATTTAAGCTCAATTTAATATGTAATTTGTAATTAGACCTTCTGTGGGGTCCGGTTTTCTTAAAAAAAACCTGAAGTGAGGTATATGTGTTGATACGTTCAGTAAGTGAGTTGCATGTATATTTTATGTGTCAATAATTTTTGAAAGCATGACTATTTTTGTAAAGTATGTGTAATAGTCGTATTTTATTATCTGTTTTGATATGATATTTGATTCGACTATGTGATATGTATATATGTTATAATGATTTTACATAAGCATTTGATGATGGAGGAAGTGTTTTCAGGCAGTATTACTGCAATTTTAGCGATTAAACCGCATTATATGTTTGGCAACTCAGCTGCATATTTAATAGTGGCATACCACCCCTTTCTGGTGTGATTGGATAAATGGACTCATGTAATCCTAATTGGTGTGATTGGTTGGTTGGAGATGGTGTGTAGTGGATAGGGGTAATATTTGCTCTGATCTGATATCACATTTTGATTTCATATATGTATATGTTTCTAAAATTACGACACTTTGATCTGATATATGCTTCTGGATATATGACATTCTGATATGTTATTTGCATACTTGAATACTGTAAGTGAAACTATGTCTTGATATTTTCAATTGTGCATGTTGTAGTAAGAAAATTTTGTATGTGGGTTAAGTCACACACTAAGCTTCTAGCTCACTCATTTATTAGTATGTTTCAGGTAATCTTCTAACTTAGGATCGGATGGCATGCAGGAGCTCGAATTGTTTTCTTAGTTAATTAAAATATGGTGATTTTCGTAAATATATATTTTGAACTTTTGGGACAGTAAACTACTTTGGGCTTTGTTTTGGTTTTTATTTACTTGCTGGTAATTGATATTTTTCGAATGTGATACTGTAAAATCACACAAGTTAACAAAATGGATTTTGGTTTTCAAAATTAAAATTCTAAAAAATTTTCACTGCAAAATTAAGTAATTTCTTAAGTGATTTTCTATAAACGAATAAATAACTTTAAACGAATATTTGCCATATTTATATTTTCTAAACACTTACTGAAATTAGAAGTTTTCAAATAAGATCAAGTTAAGAGTTATTTTGTAAAATAAATAAGACTTGTGCAAAATTTCCAAAATAACAAGTATTTTGCTAAAAATATTATTTTCGAAATTCTCGGTTTCTAAAGTTAGGATTTAACTTCTGGGGTTTTTAAATAAACTAATGTAACTTCTCCAGATTCGACTATAACGTCTAGGTCAGGTTTGGGATGTTACATTAGTACATATTATTTTGGTCTTTAATCAGGTCCAAATTTCAAATGTGTTTTTAATGTTTCGACTAATATTGAATTGTATAAGTGTGTATCAATTCGTACCATTTAGTATAAAATTTTAATATTTTATCTTAATTATTTTTATTTTTTATAATTACATTTAATAATAAAATATAAGCATTTAATTAAGATATTGAGTAATAAATTCATAATTTATGTTTTGCATATAAATATATTTATATTATATAATTGATGTATATTTACATGTAAATATAATATAAGTTAGTATTTAGTACACTGATAATATATTTTTTTTATTTCATAAGCAATATTAAGAAATTGTCAATGACTCCTTTTTAAATATTTTATTGTACTCCTATTGGACACTTGTCAACCCCTAACCCTACTTGTAGAATCTAAAAATTTCACTGACAGTGTACTAAATATTTTCCTATATAATACATATGAAAAATAGTTTAAAAATATCAATAAGCCCAAAACCATACATTGAAACACACCATTACAAGTACTACTCCCTTAGTTTTAATACCATATTCTTCCAACATTTGTTTCATTCACAAGAATTGTGCAAATCTCCCAGCTACAATTTAGTCAACTTCGATAATTGATAGTGAGATTGAACTTTATTTTTATTATACCATGAGATTAAGTTTTTACTCAAATAGAAATAAGCACCTGATGTGCTTTTTCGATCATTAATGTTTCTTACTTAGTCCCCATCACTATACACTAATAAGCTTAAACTAGTGTCTTTTGAGAATCAAATACCAAAATCAATTGATCTACTCACATACTTAATGATACATTTCACAACCTTTACATGTAATTGCTTCAAATTAGCTTAATATATAGCACAAACTCTCATATTATGACATAGATTTGGTTGGCTAGTAGTAAGGTACACCAAGCTCTTAATCATACTTTTGTATGTGCTAAGGTCTTTTACAACACCTAAAAAATCTTTAAACAACTTATAATTTATTCTTATAAAATTCGTCATTGGCGTGGCACCTCTTAAACCAAAATTTTTTGGCATACTTTTCTTGAAGAATAAATATTTCATCTTTGATCTGTTTACCTAAAACCAAGAAAATAGGTTAGTTCTCCAACCATATTTACTTCAAATTCAGACTTTATGAGCTTGATAACGTCTTCCTTGACAATAGATAAAGTAGAGCCAAATATTATGTCATCGACATATATTTGCACTATTATGAGGCCTCTTATAAACCTTTTTTTATAAAAGGTGTTTTGTCAACACTTCCCTTGGAAATAACCGAGGTCACATAAAAACATAGATAACCTTCCATACCAAGCTTAAAAGCTTGTTTAAATTCATTCAAAGCCTTTGTGGATTAGTAAAACCTTTTGGTTGCTCGACATAGGATTCCTCGCTTAGAAAGCCATTTAGAAAAGCACTTTTAACACCTTTCTTGTACAACTTGATGCTTAAGTGAATGGCTACAAAAAGCAACAATCTAATAGATTTGAGAGAGCTCCTATGGAAAATATTTCTTCAAAATTGACTCATTTAGCCTATGGGTAACTAGCAACTAATCTAGCTTTATTCCTAGTGGTGTTGCCTTGTTCATTTGTCTTGTTTTGAATAATCACTTAGTGCCAATGATGTTACATCCTTTATAATGAGGCGCAAGTTTCCATCATTTACAAACTATTGTAGTTCTTCTTACACTTCATAGATCCAACACTCATCCTTCGAAGTATTTCCCTCTTTTATAGGTTTGAAGGTAGAAGTATAACAAGAAAATCTAGCCATGTCTCAATAGTTGGTTCTAGACTTTACTCTAGTCCTTCTCCCTCCATTTAAACTACCAATAATATTATCAGTAAGGTGATTTTCCAAGTTGTAGAATTCTTTTCTATTTAATCTTTACTTATTGTTGCTTCTATTGCAACATCTAAAATTTCTTCCATTTCCTTAGTCCCCTTTTCAACTTGCTTATCTATTAGGACATCATTAACCTCATTGATCGACTTTATTACAATTTTGGTTGAAGAATTTATAATATTTGATGTTTGTGGAATATCTCACAAAGATCCCTTCATCAGTTTGAGGGCCAAAATTTATGTATAGTTCTTTTTCCTTAAGGATATAATAAAGGCTTCTAAACACATGAAAGTAGGAAACTTATGGTTTTCTCCCCTTCCAATTTTTTTTAAGGATTCATCTTGGTTTGGGGTAAAAGATGGATTTACTGGAAACATATTAATATGTGTTGATTGCTTCATCTTACAATCGATAAGATAATCCTTTTGAAACTAGCATAACACAACCCATATCTTTTAAAGTCCTATTTTTCCTCTCTGCTACTCCATTAAATTTTGAAGTCTTTAGTGTAAAGAACTCATAAACTGTTCCTACTTGATCACATAAATAAATAAAAACTCAACATTTTCAAATTCTTTATTATGGTTACTCCTGATTTTGAGAATTTTCCTAATCTTTTGGCCTTTTTCATTTACTAGCCTAACACAAAGCTTTTTAAAAACTTATGGTTTTTGCTTCAAGAACTCAACCCATGTAAGCCTTAAAAAATCATCAATACAAAAAAAAAATCACCACCTAAGCTCTCAATTTGCATGTACCTATAAGATTTATATGTAACGACCGTAAGAGGTTTGTTGTATAGACATGTTACAACACCTACTAAGACACTTAATGTTTATCTTACCTATTAAGTAATCTCCACAATGATAACAACTCTTCCTCCAAGTCCTAGCAAGACTTGTTCACATAATTGGTTTATGCTAATTAGATTAGATTAGATTAGCTTCGGGGCCTTTTAGTAAGGAAATCATTCTTCAACTTAAAAAAGCCTTCAATGTTGAGTAATATTTTTCCAAGGATTCTACTTTTTATCTCATATTCCAAAGTTAACCTCCCTTAATGGCTATTTTGAGATTCTTTTAAGAATATCTTTTCACTAGTAATATGCTTTGAATATCTATTGTTGAAATACTATGTAACGCCCAAATTTGAAGTGCATAAAATTTTGTTAGAAATTGGAAGTGCACCATTGAAATTTGAGGAAATTTTAGTGTGCGAATTTGTGTTCCGTGCGCAGGTTACAGGAGAGTGTATCTCAATGTTGATCAATATTACACTCAGAGTTCTCATATGATCTCTTTACACTTTCCTATTATTTTTGGCATGTACCTAAGTCTCATAAATATCTTATGGAAGTTTTGTTTTGGAGTTTTATATTGTTTTGGGATATTTGACATTTTGGCACATGTGGTGATATATTTTAGTAACTTGGAAACAATTATTTCAGTTTGTTGTTAGTGGTAAAGTTGTTCTTTCATTTACTTATGTAATCATATTTTGATTTAGAAATCTTATGGAGTCAAATTTAGTTGTTTTGGACTTGTTGTAGTATGTCTTATGTGTTGGTTTATTTTTAGTTTTATGTCTCATATGTTAGAATGCTTTTAAAAGCATGTTTGCATGAATCAAAAGGTTTTTTTTTTTTTTTTTTGCATTTTTGCATTTTTGCATTTTTGGGCTTACATCTTAAGACAAAATGAATATGTCTTGAGCCAAGATAATCAAATTTGAATTGAACATTCATTTTTTGGTGCATGTCTCAGGACATGAAGGGAAAAGTCTTGAGATATTCAAAGTTAGTCGCTAAATTTGGTTTTAGGGGTTGCAAGTCTCGAAACATGGACCTTGTGTCTCAAGACAATTGTAACACCCTTCACCTGATCCGGTCGTCGAACTCGAGCACAACTAAATACTAAACATTTACAAACAATTTATAATTTTAAAATATCAATTAAATACCAAACAAATCATAATTAAATAAATTAAAATATGTTTCAATAATTTACGTGTTAATATCATGATTACAAAAGGTTAAAACTAAGCAGGCAATTATTTAGAATCAATTTGAAACAATTTTAAAAAGATGACAAAAATATGAAAACAAGAGATACACGGTTGTGTCCCTCAACCGTGTGGATGGGGCACATGGTTGTGTGAGTAAATCGTATAACAACTTGATGCCGTGTGAAATTGGGGTCACATGGTTGTGTCGCCTGGCCGTGTGACAGAGCTTAGCTTGTGTGGCTCAAAAACACGATCGTGTCACCAGGTCGTGTACGATTCAAATATAGGGTCACATGCCCGTGTCGCCAAACCGTGTAACTCCATATAGACAAATCTGCACCAAAATTTAATAGGCTACATGGCCATGTAGAATGACCGTGTGGGACACACGACCATGTGGTAGACCATGTCCTAAGCCGTGTACACCTAAAATAACTTCAAAATCAAGTCATTTCACCTACCATTGCTTGGTTACTAAGCCATACTATTTGCACCTATAATTACCCACTTCAAAACACACCAAATTATGTCAAAACATGTCATATACCATTTAACCTAAGTGCCTAACCATTATGCCCACAAAGACACCTCAATTTACAATTCAAAACAACCAAAATGAATATGTTCAAACATACCAATTCACTAACATTATATGACACTTTCAATTATTTAAGCACAACTAACCTTTTATCATCTTCATGTTTTAACATCAAATATATCAAAACATATCAACATTCTTCCACATCTAAGCATCAACCAAGACTTTTCCCTCAACCATAAGGATATTAAGCATACAATTCAAGCAAATATAACAAGCCATCAACCGAATACAACTACCTTCTCATATATACATATATATACACTTATAAACATAATAAGCAAGACCATCAAGATACAAAATGAACTTTATAATCAAAACCAAAATAAGAGCATCACCAACACTTGAGTTCGGGATTGTCGCTGGATACTAAATCGACATACGAATTGAATAGTACCTACCCTACGTACGGACAAACGAAAACATACGCTGAGTATAACTTAGTGGTATTTCTATAATCTAAACGATAAGTATACTATAAAACATAAAAGGACATAAATTTAAAATGAAAATAACATACAAATCATCAATCCAAATATGTTATTTCACATAATCATGTACTCAAAACCTTCTTATTTATCTTATATCATCATAAGTCTATCACAATTTGCTAGTTAATAATCATACAACTCATATAAGATATATTTCATCTTAAAATAAAATTTCATGATTTCATGGAACATAACATATTAATGTTCTCAATTCAATCAACAATTCACATTTCATTGTCCATTTCTAATTTCATTTCTCTTTTTTTTTTTTTGGCATATCAAAATCATATAAACCATTTCATTTTTTATATCACTATTAACATGACTCGAACTCAAACGGATACACGAATCCAATTAACACACCAATTTAGCACCCAGTGCCTCATCGAATAAATCTGAAGCAAATAATTACACCTAGCGCTAACAAATAAATTGACACCCAATGTATCATCGATTAAACCGAAGCAAATTAACACCTAGTGCATCATTGACTCATAGTCAAGGAAATCCTTGAACTCTTTCTATCCTATGGCATGCCAACTATGTCCGACTCTACCCAAACAATTAATAGGGTTTTCATTTCATAATCCAATACCAATCAATGTCTCAATTTAACAATTATTTCAATCAAGTAAACATTTATTCAACATATATAGTAGCTATAATTATCCCAATTCATACACAATTTTCATAATTAATAAAAATATACACATTTTATCGAACATATTCGTTTCAATCCTCATAATCATTATTTGATTCAAATCATCCCAAGTGAACAAGAATTCTGACCTCATATTCTTACCATGAATGAACAATTCAATATGCATCAATTTATAATTAGTTGGATTATAGAAACACAAACCATAAACTTTGAGTTATTCGTCAACGACTTTGTCTTTTCCTTTCTTTTTTGAAGAATTCGGGTCGACGTTAGCTACGGATTAAAACAAACAACACATTTCATCAATATACAAACAATTTCACATTCAATTGCTAATTAAATCGACTTTTACATTTTATTCAATTTAATCCCTAAAATCGGGACGAACATAACTTTCACATTTAACCTCAAATTTTTGTACCAATTTCACTCTAAGTCAAATTTAACTCCTTATTTCTCATTTCTACCTAAAATTTGAAAATTTTTAAATTTGATCCCTATTGCTCAAAATCAATAATTGACCCTACAATTTAGTCATTTTTCACTTCTAACCTAAAAATCTATCAAATTGGTGCCTAAATTTAACTATTCAACTAAAGTAACATTATCTCAAAAAAAAAAAAAAAACTAAAGTAACATTCTCAAATTTTAACAATAATGAAAAATACAACATGTGTCAGTTGGAAATTCCGAAAACATAAAAATAAAAAAAAAGATTAAATTGACTACCTAATTAAAGCATGAAACTTTAAAACTTTTTTTTGGCGGTTTCGTCTTCTTCTTCTCCTTTTTTGTTTCGAAATGTTGATAATTGGAAAGAGAATGGATGTTCTCTTTCAATCCACTAACATAACACTTTTTTTTTTCAATTGTTTTTATTATAATAATTTTATAACAGTTATTATTATTTAACCTTTATAACATATATATAATTGTCTCATGACCCTCCACCACTTATTAAACAAGTGGTATAATTTTCTTATTAGTCCCTTAGCTTAATTCTACCTTGTAATTTAATAATAATTCACACTTTTACCACTTACACAATTTAGTCTCTGTATATTAAATAAGCCCTAATTCAACGAAACTACTGAACTAAAATTCAATTCACTTTTTAAAAAAAAAGCTTCGTAAATATATTAAATATTTACAAGTCTAGTTTACAGAAACGGGATCTCCAAACAACACTTTTTGACAGTACTGACTTTCAAATCTTTACAACAACAAATTATGTATAGATACATTGGCCTAAGTATCATGACCTAGCTTCCTATCTTTGTATTTTAGGCCTTATATGTTGTTTTAAGGTTTGCTTGAGCTCGGTCTTGTTTATAATGATCCATTAATGCTTGAAATAAATATTTGCATGATTTTGACTCGTTTCTAAATATGGTTTATTCATATGATTGATCATTTAAGTCACTTCAATAACGAATGTGGCATCTTTATCTGACTGGGTCTTTGAACTGAGTAAAGGGTATTACATTAACAACACCTTCATTTATATCCTATCAGTATTTAAGATAGAATAATCCAGAGCAATCATCCAATCATGGTGCTTTCAAAGGTAACAAACTAAAAATCGTTTCCTTAATTTCATCTTTTGTGATATCTTTACTTAGTTGATCATTCATTTCTAAGATTACCATGTCGTTTCCTTCTAAATCTTTTCCATTGTTCGGCATTGTTTGATGTTGAAAAAGTTTTCAAAATGTTTTGTAATGAACTCTTCAACCAATCCCCATTGTACTCCTTGATGCAATGAATTCAATTGTTTCTTCTATGATTGATGATTGTGGCATGAAAAAAAAAAGTATTCCTCTCCCCTTCCTGAATCCACCTTTCCTTTAATCTTCGATGCAAATGGCATTTCTCGACTTCAAGTAGTTTATTAAGTTGTGAATTTAGATCTCTTGTTTGATCTCTTTTGCCTGGCCTCTCATTTGGAGTTCTAATTTGACATTTCATTCCATAGTCTTTTGTTTAAGATTTCCATAGTTGTTTTTACTCCATTAACTCAACTAAGTTTTAATGCTCCTCAACTTTTCTTCTAGTCCACCATAATTTGATTCCAACACATGTTTTTGGTACACATTAAGAGTGAACTCATCACTTTCCTCTTCAAGTATCCACTCGTATTCAAATCAAAATATTTTTGCTCTTTTAGGCTTTTTTTGTGCAATATAATTATAATAAGGTTATGGTTTGGCTTAATGGTTGGTCCAACAAATCCAAAGCTGTTTGAAAAATTTGGCTCCACCAAACATTTATGAAGTCACGACCTAGCCTTCCCTTTTTTCACATGCAAAATCCCCTCTTACGATGTCGAGATCCAAAAATTTACTATTATCAACCCAATTATTGAATAACTGAACCTTAATGGTAATCAATTTCTTTATCACCTTTCTTTTCCTCTTGAGGTTAAAAAGTCTCCCATGGTTATCCTTAATACCCTAGTTTCCTTACTGCTATTCCACACTAATCCCTCATTATTTTTGAAGGACTACAATAAATAAAGGAACATCTCTATTTTTTCCCATAGCCAACTCAGCGAGGACATCAATAATATTTCTATTGGGGAACGCCGCATCAAAGGTAACCTCATGTTTCCATCATAAAGCTAACCCACTTGATTTTGCTTCAAGGTCAACGTGATAACCCTCGAAGAAACCTAACCAGTTTCTTTGCACCTCTAATCTTCTTTATTTCATTTTGGTTTCCATCAAAAGGCCTATGAATCTGATTGAGCTCTTTTAAGGCTCAAACTATCGATGGTTGTCCCAAACTCTAGTGATTATATGGTGACAAACTCAGAATAAGAAGTAAAAAACCTAAGAAGAGTGGAAAAATGTTGTGATCCAATGGCTTTTCGTTCCCTTCTGCAAAGGCAAAGTATTCAAGTTCCAAGATTCTAATCACATGGATTGAAAATGAAAACAAACAAACAAACAAGGGAATTAAAAACCCTAAGCAAATTGGGGTAAAAAAACCTAAGAAAGCTAGAGAAACCTTAATCTCAAGTGTGAGCCGGTAACCTCTCAATTATACTTTCTTCATTACACTTCTTGTCATTTTTTAGTTTGTAAGAATCAAATAAAAATAATTTTTATATTTTTAAAATAAATTTATTTTTCTTATAAATTTTTCCGTTAAATCATTATTAGTTAAAATTGAAAACCATTAAATTTGGTTGCAATATTAAAGTCAATTAATCATATAAAATTGTCAATCATGGTTCGTAAATAGGGGTATGTATCCAATCCAACCAAATAGAATGTAGTGAAAAAAATTCGAATTAATTGAGTTGATAAGTTTTATTTTATTAATCAAATTTAATTTGAAATTTTTATAATTCACGTTGAGTGAAATGAAATTTGAGTTAATATGCATAAATTTGTTTGAGTTAAATTAAAAGAATTTAATCAAGTCGAATTAAAATCTTGTTGACAATCTAACTAAGTTTCAAGTTAAAAGTACATAAATTTTAAAGTATATACATTAGAAATTTTCTTAAAAAGGGAAAAAAAACACTTTAGAACTTTTTTTTATATTTTTTAATATTATAAATTTTTCTATTTTTACAAATTTTAGTAAATCTTTGGATTTTTTGGAATTTTTAAAGTATTTAGATTTTATTTTTGGAAAATTTATCAAAGCTTTGGCAAATTTTTATTTTTAAATTTATGGAATTTTATTGTTTTAAAATTTTATAATTCTATGAATTATTGTTGAAATTTTTTATTATTTTATTATAATTTTTATGCTTTGTTTTGGATTTTAAGAATTTTTTTAATATTATATAATTTATTAACTATGAATAGTAGAATTTTAAGAAATTAAATAGATTAATTAATTTATTTTCAAAATTGACAAGAATCCAATGAATTAAAAAATGCCTAAACCTCAAAATTAATGTTCTAAAATTAAATTTGAATTGTTAAAATTTAATTCAATTTGAGCTTAAACAACTTAAATTATTTATTTAAATTGATTCGATAACTCAATCAACTCAAATTAAAAAATTTAAAATTTTATTATTATGTTAAGGGAACAACAAATAAGTTTTTTATGGTTAAATTCTGAGAATAGTTGATGTACCTAATGATTTGTGGATTTAGTTCTTCTACTTTTATTTACTCAAAATTAGTCTATCTACTTTTCGATTTGTTTCATTTACTTTTTCCGTTAACTCTATTAAAAAAATTAGGTACAACCATAAATTTAGCCCCTCAACCTTTACAACTTTTATCAATTTGGCTCCTATATGTTTTTTTTTTATTGTTGCTTTAATTATTTAAAAATCTATAAATAATTATATTAAAATATAAATTTTCTCATATAAATATAGAAAAAAAACCCAAAACTTATTATTAATCATTACTGTCAATAATTTAACTTGCAATTCTGATTTAGTTACAATAACATTGCTACATTATAATTTAACGAAATATCTGAATCCACATTTTACTTTAAAGTTTGATTAGGTGACAAGATAGAGTTATAGTTTTCTTTTTTATCTTTTTCTTCTTCGTGCTGATGGCAATATTGGGATAAATATTGAGAAAAAAAGTTGTTGAATTTTTATTTTTATTTTTCACAAGAATGGAATAATAACCTCCAATGAAAATGGGACTTCATGGATTTCAATACCCTTGCACCAAAAAAGGTTGTGGACATGAAGACTTCCTTTCTTTTCTTTTATTTGGGTTTTGATTTTTTAGAAAACAAAAAAGGGAGAATGAAGGTAATTTTGTTTGTTAGTTTCGATTATTAGGGAAAGCTGTGAGAGTTTAAGGAAAATGAAAGAAGAAAGTGGGAAGAGCTGGAAGAGAGGGATTTTTTTCTATGTTTATTATTACTTTTTTAATTGCATAATTAATTAAATAATAATTTATAATATAGTGGTGATTAATATTAAATTTAAGTATTTTGACACATTTAGAAAATTTTATAAATTTTTTTAATTAGTCTACATTTTTTAAATATAATTTTTAATAAGAAAAAATGTTGAGGTTAAATTGACAAAAAAAATTAAAAGTTAAAGAGCTAAATTTGTGATTGTACCTAATTTTTTAATAGGAAAAAAGTTAATAGATGGAATGAAAATGAGCAAATCGAAAAGTAAAGAGACCAGTTTTGAGCAAATAAAAGTAGAGGGACTAAACCATATAAATCAATAAGTACAGGGACTATCCTCAGAATTTAACCCTTTTTTATTTTATCATTCCTATTCACACTCGCGAGATGTTAGCTTTGGTTACTAATTTCCTCGGTAAGCTTTTCCTTTTTTACCTCGCATGTGGGGAGCTGATTTAGTCACATGAGAGGTTTATATCCCACATCGATCAACTCTTGAGCATAAGGAGTAAAGTTAGGGTTATAAATAAGGACGAGCTCCTACTCAATAACCTAACCCGTCCTGTCAGGGTGGAGGATGACTCGTCAATGATCGCATAGAGACGGCGGGTCGTGCCAACACCTAGTACATTGAACACACTTATTTAAGGCGAGTGGATTCCACCCTACTTAGGTGGAATTTACCCGTCAATTTTTGGAAGCCAAGCCCTTGTGGCTAGGCTCTCAGCAACTCCTTCAAAGTTTTCTCCATAGAAACTTCATTCTCTTTTGAAGTTATCTTGGGCAAATACCACTCGGAATCTTAGCCGTTAAATACCAATACGCTGCTTGTATATCAAATTTTAAATCGTTGGTTAAATTGGTTTTATGTAATCTGGTTCAACTCGTGAATCAATCAATTGATGTCTCTCTCTACTGTCAAATCTGTAATGGTTTGTTTGGAAAGAAAATGGAACTTTTAGGGATTCTTTATTCTGTTTAGCAGTAGTATGCTTCAGTTTTTTCATTTTTTTTCTATGGCATTTTGTGTTGAAATCAAAGTATCTGAAGGGGTTTACAGCATTACATTCTATCATATATTCAGCAGTACTGAAATGGGTCTATTGAATCACCAAAAACAGATAGCCAATATCAAGAAGCAAAGCAAAACCTAGCAGTAAAGCAAGTTTCTATTTGGAGGCCTTGAAGGGGTTGACCTCTTGAAACAGCTTGGGGTGAAGAAAGAGGCAAATGGCTGAAATATCATCCATTGCTATCCCTCTTTTCTTAGATCTCCATGCTCTCATCGCACATTGGACCAACCTTTTCGCTGACTTCTCCCTATCATCTGTGGAACAAACAATCTCCACTGCTTCTTCATTGGATATAACATCCCACACCTATTAATCACCACCACAACATTAAATTAATCTAATCACAGCAACAAAGGCATAAACCAAAAGGGATTTATTTTACCCCATCTGTTGCTAAAATGACAAACTGGTCTTTGTTTGTGATATTCCTTTGTGTCACATCAGGCACTGAAATTAGCCCCAACTCTTTCACACAGTGGTCACCAATGGCTCTTGAGACAGCTAGCCCTGGGGCGTCCCCTTTTGGCATCCACACCCTGTAAACCCCTGGTTCATCTCTTAAACAGCTCACTCTCCCTTGTGACTGTCTTATTCTTTCAGCTTCCTCTGTTACATTAATCATTATTAATCAATAAACTACCCATAATTTACATATAGGGAGAAATATGCATAGAGTTCTAACCGGGAATGTTAGGCTTGAAATCAATAGTGAGCTGAAATGGGATCAAATTGCCATCATCCGATATGGTTGCTAATACTGCCCTTGAATCACCAACATTTGCTATAACAAGATGTTCACCCTAATCATCAACACATCAATAAAAATTTCTACTCGAACCTTCGGAAAATCGTAAATAAAGCCGGAAATTTAACATCTACCTGCTTAATGATTGTCAAAGCTGTTGTTCCACTGTGGAATGAATCAATCCCAGGGTGGTGTTTAAGCTCTTGATCAATGTCAGCATATGTTTTCAAGCAAGATTGTTTCCAAATATCAAACTGATGATTACGAGTACTTCGGTTCGGTTCGGTGTTGAGTTCTTGGCCAAGTGAGGTTAAGGCAAGAGCCTTTTGCCAGTTGCAAAGCAAAGAAGGAGGCACTGATTGTTTGACCCTTTTGGCTATAATATGACCCCATGGACCATGACCATCAAAAATACCACAGAAAATCATGTCCTCTTGGCATCCAAATTCCTAAATCAAGAATTAAAAAACAACTAAGTATGAACATTGAATAATATCAATGGTGAAAATAACTGAACATTGAATAATATCAATGGTGAAAATAACTGAAATCGTAAAATAACTATCATAACATCGCATGGAATGAGTTTTAAGATACCTCCCAGACTATTGTACAATCTTGGTTGATTCCCTTTTGTCCTCTCTTGGAACAGATTGAGGCAAAATTGTTTGATTTGTTGGACTTAAAAGTAGCAGAGGAACTCAACATCAAATCATTCTTCTTGGCATCCTTGGCCAAGGTTTCCGCCACTTCTCGTCCGATATCATCCTCCGTACTACTAGTATTCTTCCCTTTCTTCATTGAAACCGTCCTCGCCAATCCATCGAGAAACGACGGGAAAAACGTCATCTCTTCTTCTATATACTTCAAAGAAAAGAAAATGATCAAACTAAGTGTATATATATATATGTTATATTGGATCAATAAATCTGTCAGCTATATGATTGAAATCTCACAGTTCCTTTGTAACACCAATGTCGATGGCCAGAATCTCGAGTCACTTTGTCGGAACTTGACTGATGATCCTTGGGGATGATATCAAGCAGTGAAGTTGCTTATACTCCATTTTTATTAGTGTCAAACTATTGCAACTTTTATTGGTACGTACGTAATGTAAATTTTGATACCAACCATGGGTAGGCTCCGAAAAGGACAAAAGTGCCATTGTTTTGGTTGCTGAATAATGCACAGGAAATGGGTAGCTTGGACATTTCAGAAGCAATTTAGCATAAAGATTAAAGAATACTGTTACTGTTTTTCCGAGGATTAGAAGAATAGGTTATTCAAATATTGAATTAAGATCGATTTTAATTCAAGACTTAAATATAAATCTTTATAATCGATGCTAAATGAAATTTATAATTATTAATAAAATTGATGTCAAGCCAACCATTGTCTTTAATAAATAATATCTTTTTCTTATCTCAAATTAAAATATCTATAAATATTTTACAACTAAAAAGAAAAGATATGTTGTTTAATGGAAATGGCTGAGATAAGAATGGCACTATCAAAAGGAGCAGTTAGGGATATAGAACTTTGAATACGAAAGCTTGGTTAAAGGAATAAAAAAAATCAACTAAACAATGATGTGTATTAAGCCACTAACTATGAAAAAAATAATTGCATTTAAAGAAATGTATGTTTTTTGGCCACAACAAAGCCACCAAAGACCAAACACATGGCTGCCGTGGGAATGTTGGGAGCATAGAGCAAGACGCTTGATTGTAACCCTATAACCAATTTACTGCTATCCAAAAGAAAATTTATACAGAAGGTGGATAGATAGAGTGGTCAATTTTTTTTTTTATGGTTTTTTAAAATTGCATTCAACTTGACATTAATCTTTATTAGAATGGATAAAGTGAAAGCCATTTCCCAAGTCTAATTTTAACAATTTTGGAGTAAAACATTTGAAATTTTATTCCTTCAAAAATAAATCAATCATTAGAGAAAGTGAAGCAACTTATTGGCTTTTTAATTTTTTTTTTTATTTATGGATTATTGAAATTTTACTTTTGTAAATGGATATACTTGTAAATATTCAAAGTTGAACCCACCCCGAACAGCTTTATCCACACACACAAAAAAAAAAAAAAAAATGGTTTAGTTTGATTTCCTCAAAGAAAAATAGGAAGGATTTGTTTCTATTTTGAGATTAAAAAAAAAAAAAAAAAAAGTAAATAACAAACTAGTCTCATATCCGGCTCAACTTGAAAATTTACAACAATCCATGAACAGGTATGTAGAGGAAAGCTTTGGTTAAATTAGGTATTGTTTGGTATTTAAGACTTTTTACACAAAGAATGATTGAGATGCATATTTCCTTAAGGAGGTTTTACAAATGTACAATCAGTCTCTCTTTTTTGTCTGTCTTCTGTATAATATGAAAAAAAGAATTTGAGGCTTTTTGTATAACCTCTCCCTCACTCAATGAAAAACTTGGGGAGATGCATAATATTCACTCTCATTAAATACAGGTCGTAAATCTTCTTTGCACATGAAATCCAAGGGGAACGAAACAAGATGTCCTCTTACCGATTTTAATCTTTCCATGGGGTCTACTTGTTTAACCTCTCCGTTGTGATATGATTCTAATTTTGTAGGGGCTATTCCTAAATCGATTGTAGTGTGACCGAGTCTTTCTTTCCAATACGCAATGCTTTGTCGGAGTGCAAGCCTGCATTTTATGGTACATGCCACTCATGTCGTTATTAGGATTAGCCGAAAACAAAAAGAATTAAGGTTCGTAAGAAAGAGATGTAGTCATACCGGGAATGTATGAGATCACTCGGGACACAGGAGAACACATCCTGGTAGATTGTCGTATTCATCTGTGACATAAATGATTCCTTGTTTGTTATTCGGAGTTTGTAATCCATATTAAAACAATGTGAGCCATCTAGTCTCATTAGGCTGGCTAACCCTACTTACCTGGCTGATTTTCATAAACACCAGAAATTCTTTGATTTCTTTTAATTGGAACATTTAAGAATATTAAATGAAAAAGTACTGAAAATTAATGGAATTCCGGTTCTTACCTTTGCAGTCCCAACCCATATATCTTTGTAACTCGAATCGATAATGGGGTCGATTATTTGATTTATCTGAGGAGCATGAAAAAGGAAAGGACAAACGTGTTGATCAGCTGAATGATACAAGATACTATAAAATATATATGACTGCTCCCCGAGACCAATTCAATGAGCATAATCTTGAATGTAAAATAATGAAACATTGAACGATGGCTCACAAACCTCTCCTCGGTGAAGACCAAGATGTTCGGACCACAATGAAAGGCGAAGGCTCAAAGCAAATTTTCCAGCCTTCCAAGGATTTCCTCCCATCCATGAATCAACAAATTCTTTGTCTTCGATAAGCACGCCAATCTGAAACATTAGTCATGACATTAATCTTGTTGAAGAAGTGATACAGATATGTTATATCCCAGTTGGGGACAAATAAATCCAGAAGTGTTCCACTTCCCATAAACCATCACTCTTTTATCAAATATAAAAAGACATACCGCAACTTCATGTTTTAGATCTTACCTAACTCTATTACCGATCCCCTTTAAATATGTTAATATCAAATTTCAAGTGAACTGTTTCTCCATTACAGTATATTTTGTCATTTATCTCCATTAACATTTCAACCCCCAACTAGCTTAATATTTTCAGACAACATTTTAAAAACATTACAGAATATTGAGATACCTCTGAATCTCTTGAGCCGAGTAAACTTCTATCGTTAATATTAGCAGATCCAATTAAGGCAGCACGGTCATCAATTATCATAACTTTACTATGCACATATACCTGAAGAAATGGAAGGCAACAAATAAATCGGCAAACATGATTATGATACATTTTGAACTTTCATTGTTAAGTTGCTATGACATGATATGCCTGTAAAAAGAATTAAGCAGAACTGGCAAATGATAGTTGAAGATAAAAACATACCGGACTGGTAGCCACAGGACCGCCATCAAAAAGTTTACCGTGTGCTCTAAGACCATGGAAAGATATGTAATCATGAGCTTTAGGTCCAAGAAGATCATAAAGATTATGCAGTATTGAATTCTGTCCTCTGCAAATGGTACGATACTGCCAATGCATTATGGCTCTCACAGATGCTGCACCAGCATCATCAAGACCTCCCTGTTAAGTTTTAAAATGAGTTCAAACATAATTCAATTATATAATCTTCAAATTAAAAGAGTATCGGCCAAAACTGAAAACCTGGAAACCAGGAAGCAGGGGTATGACAATAATAACCCTAAAACACTTCTTGTCATTGTATGCTAGCATAATACGCCGGTATAATGCTTCTAAGACACGATTCCGAATAATTTCATCTCCTGAGAGGCCTGATATGAAAAACTGGTTCTGGGAAAGGTTGTGCAAATATGGAACAACAATAAGGAAAATAAGCCGTCAAATCAGTAGATTCTTAGTGAACTGCAGTAAAGAAATTAAAATATCAGCATATACCTCTATATAAACAAAGTGTTCTGCTTTGTCAATGAGGGAGCAATAAGCACAGTGAATGCTCTCTTCTACTTGGCTGGTTCCAGCGGACCACTGACTGACACTCCTTATAATCTGAAAATCATATATCAACAATGATTGATGCTTCTTATAAGCCGAAAGTCTCTTCAAATGAAAAAAATCATTATATTTTTTCTTCTATTGTGACAGGAATATGCTGCTTATTAAAGTATATGACATGAAATTCAATGAAATACTATGTGCATCTATCTATACTAATTTAAAATCTCTGAGATTGGTATCACAATTAAACCAGCAACTCAGTTAGGGAAAAGCCAAATAAAACAAAGTTTTATTAGAAAAGTAATACAATGATAAGGTTAAATAAGTAACTTAATTTTAAAAGGAAATAAAAAACTACCCTATTTTTTCATTCAATTTTTTTTATATCAATAACTATTTATATATATATTTATCAATAATCATGATTTTTTTAAAATAATAATAATTAGTTGAGTAAATTTTTATATTATTTTTAATTTTTCACCCATATAGTGCATAGGACTAGTTGGGAAATAAGACAATGAAATTGAGATCCAAAATATAGAAAAGCAAACAAATACTATGAGGCAGATGCAAAACTTTTTAAAAGTCTTGATGAGAATACAACCAACCTGACATCGACATGAAGTTCGCGGTCCAACCTGTCCAGCTTCATCCACAAAACCACCTTGAGCAGCCCGTTCTTGCATTTCCCACCAATCTGAGTCTGAAAGTTCAGCTTCAGGCTGCCTTTTTACATCCGAAGATTTTTCATTATAAAGATCCAAGGAGCCAAGGTCATCAACAAAGCCTTTCATAGGTGTGTCTGCAACTGCTGGTTCTATTTTGGACTTTCTGAAAGCAAAAGACACACTTTTACTGGCAGTAGTGTCCAACCCATTTGATTTTGGAGACAAAGTACAGCTATCCAACTCCTTGGCCTCTTGAGACAAAAGTAGAGGAATGTCTTGTAAAGATGATCCAGAAGAAAAGGAATCCCGTCTTTTGATGCCTTTCTTATTTTCCTCAACATTCTTACTCTCAAACTCAATCTCCTTGCTTCGTCCCATATAATGTGGAATCACCATATGTTGCTGAGGCATAAGTAGTGGAATTGCTTCCTCATATGGAGCTTTATTTCTCTATATATATATATATATATATAAAAATAAATAAATAAATAAAAATTCAGCTTACCTTTGTTAAGTAACAAAGTATTGCAATTTCTATTGTTCACTACAATAATTCTACATAAATATAACCTTGGCATAGTTCCACCGCTGAACAAAATGTCGTGCTACATCTCGACATGATGGTCCCCAAAGTGCACAATGTACGTCATGCCAAGGCATTCGAGGATATTTTCCTCGATCCAACTCGTCTTTCACTGTATCTTCCCATGAATTTGGTTCAGATTCCCTGATGAAAATGGGATTGAAAATCAGTTAGACTGAAACAGCTACACATCAGCTCATAATTACTCATTACTGTGAATATTTAACCTTTTCTTTCGAAGAATATTATTGGGAAAAAGGGGATAGGGGATAAAATAGGTGGTTACAAACTATTGGAGGTTTTGGAAGTCATGATCTACTTGAACAATCTTTAAAAGTAACCCCATTTGAACCAATAAAATTCAGCAAACTGTTGGGGAACATCTATTGCGGCATAAACCGAAAACCTTACCGAAAACCTTGCTAGTGGTAGATACTTTAAGTGGAGGCAGGTAGCCATTTCTAAGTTACGATAGTGTGAAAAATCAGCCAAAAACGTCCAACCATGTACTTGTAATGATGTCTTCCATGGTATAACAGCACCAATAGAATGGTGTATAAACCAAGTATAAAATAACCAACAACAGTCGATATTCATGGAAGGCCAAAATGAATCTTTGCTCAAAATAAAGCTTACCTTGGATTGTAGTAGTCTTTTCCAGGCCATACTGAGGGAGGATTATCTCCCACCTTGTGTTCATGTGTGTCATAGCGACCAAAGCATAAATCAAGTCCACCAATAAAACAAATTTGGTAATCAACAATCACTAGTTTTTCATGGTGGGACCTGTAGGTAAAAGAAACACATATCAGATTCTAAAAAAAAAATCCGATATATTAATGTTTTCACAACTTGAATGTATGTACACACTTGATTTTCCAAGTAATCCATACCATAGATAGACACCGGTAGAGAAGTGGTCAGGATAACGCAATACCCTCACATTCTCATGAATGCTAAGAAGCTTTCTCTTGCTATAGACGCTATTGATTTTCAAAGCAAGAGCAAGTTCTTTGTAGAGAAGGATGTATATCTGCAGCCAAAGACATATTATTAAGTTAATAATTAAAAAAGTAATAAGCTAAACATTCAACATCTTCATACTAGGATTGTACATAGATCTATATAGTACAAGACGATATTACTTTGTTTTAAAAGAACAAAATTGAACATGTAAAATTAAATCAGGTTTGTAAAATTTAAAGGGGCTGTAAATGAAATCAAAAGTCTTCAACTATCAAACACTGAATGAGCTCACTGACAGACAAAAGTTAATGGAAGAAAAGAAGTAACACATGGTTAACACACATGCAACTTGGTATAGGAGTCGTAATCCAGATAAACAGCCATCAAGATAATATGTCCATTTTAATTTACAAAAGAAAAAGGTTTGGATTGACTTCTTAGAAACAAATGACCTTTTGATAAATACATAATAAATGGAAGATTACGATACCTGAACCCCTTGCTTAGCTTTGGCTTCCAGCAAAGCATCAAGCCGGGAGGATGCCTGCTCGTGAAAAGGACGGCGTAGATACAATTCTGGGCAAAGCCACCAGCCACAAATAAATATCTGCATAAATTTTATGATCATACAATAGGTTTTCGTATGCTAAAGAAATCATTTTGACTATAACTCATGTCAACCTGCAAGAGTAAAAGGACAGACCTCTGATTTAGCATCCTCAATTGATGAAGCTATAGCATCAAAAGCTGCCCTACCATCCACAAACCATTGAGCCTGACTACCATCTTCTGTCAAACCCCTTTGAGGAGCAAAAGAGCCAAAGCGATGAGGATGACACCAGCCCTCAGGGGGCCTAAGCCCAGCATCATTAATTGCAGCAACCCAATCTTTAGTTTTACCACTACTTTTAGTTCTTAACCTTACGCTCCGGCTACCACATGTGACCTTTTGAAGTTTCCAATTATCTGTTAGAAAGTGACTTCTCTAGATATATTCATCAGAGTACACCTTATCCCACCATTATAGGGATAAATAGCTCATTTTTAATTTGTAGAGGAGAAAAACTTACACCCTCAAGAAAATCTTCAATGCAAAAAACCCACAAACATCTCAGTTCTAAATGATTGATGCTTAATGTGATGTCACTAAAGGTTAATGATTAGAATTTTAGGATTAAGTATATCTTAGGATTGCAGAATAGCACTATAGGTTTTCTAAGCGAAGAATTTTTTTTTTGTTGTTGTGAGGGATCTTTATCCAAATCACAATTCACAACAAGAAAATGTTAATAACAATAAAAGGTTATTGATTATGGAAAACAGAGTCTTAAATTTTCACGTAACTACTAAAATGTCAAATATATTAATATGCCCATTGGCAGGAAAAACTTTCCACCGACTGAACAGCAAGTACTCTACTGACCTTAAAAGCATGGCGTAAAGGATTGCGTTCCTTTACTTCAGCTGCTAATGATGCCCGGCCCTCAGTGTTACCAGCCAAGGCAGGTAATACATCGAAAACAATTATATCTAAAGGTTTAGTATCGAGCGGATCTGCTAGCAAGGCCAAGAATCCAGGTTTCAGTACAGCCCACACCTGTAAAATAATTATTAGACATAAGAACGGAAAAAAGATGGACAATTGAATAAGCTAAATTTTGAAAATGCCAAAATGATAGCAAAGGAGTGTGACTTTATGGTCCAACCTGACAGTTGTTATATGGCAGGATAAAGGCACAAATCTGAACATCTTAGCAAGGTAATATACTACAGTGCCAATGCTCTCAAGCATAAGAATCAATATATGAGAACAATTAACCCATCCTCGAAACCCTCTTCTCAAATCATATTATCTTATTTGAATTTAATGCATCACACCCATTAAGAAACATTAGGAGATTCCTATACATATTCTACATCACTAAGCAGAAAGCACAGCAGACTGAGTGATATATCTAGCTTAAGCACAAAACTTTCACACTGACATGGCAGTTTACCTCCTATCAAAGTAATATTTAGACACAGGAAAGGCAATTAGCGCTTGCTGCACCTCATGCACGTGTAATGCATGTTTTGAAACAAGTGCATTTTAAGTTGAATATAAACCAAGATTTCAAAAAATGAGATCGCATTACCTTTTGCCAGTTGTCATTACAGCAACTGAACCAGTGGCATGCACAGCATTTATCAGAGTCATCATCCTTGACAAGTTTTGGTAGATGCTTTGCCATTACATAGTCTTCCTTCAGCTTAGGACCATACTCTGGAGAAAATGACAACTTTGAAACCTCCAAAAACTTGCAAACCTACAAGAAAATTCAGAGAGATACTGACACAAACAATAAAGAGGGGCATAAAGTGGGTGCCAAAATGTTGTGCCTTAGCACACAGAAGTCCTTTATTTCAGGCAAGACACATTTGATCAGGCACACAGTTGACACACCTAGGCATGCTTTATTTTTGGTAAGACAACAGGGGAAAAATAAGAGGCTTCTCTGGTTGAAGTTCTCTTTAATATCTTTAATTTTAAAATTTTTCATTAGCTGTACCTGTAATAGTATAAAAAGGGGAAATAACAAACTCCTTACATTTCAATGTTTGAATATTCAAGAACATGCAAGAGAGCATAGGAAATCATGCATATTGACCAATGAAAGAAAAAGAAACTTTACATGTTCGGCTCTTTAAAGTATGTCAGAATTACAATCTTAAGCTTATTTTTATATATAAGCGTACACACACATATTGCATCTTACTTTACTCAGGCAAGCTAATTTTTTTGTGCCTTATGCCAAAAGCAATATAATCGTTCTAATGCCTAGACTGCACCTTGCCCTTAATAACACTGAAATAAAGCAACGAAACTCAAAACTTTCAACAAATGGTAGTTAGCAACCACGTTCCAAATTCTAAGTGTAGATCAGCGACAGATGAACTAAGAACTCTGGCTATAGCTACATAGTCCATTTTGTCAACTGACAGTTTACTGAAACAGAAATTAGGAGGCTTCATCTACTTCATGATTGTTGCACGAAAAAGGGAAAGCTAAGTTTAATTTGGTTATCCATTTTGTCAACACAAACACACGAGGTCATTACATGGTATATTTTCTAGGCAGAGTAGATTCTATTAAGGGAAGGTCTAATGCCTATGAAGAATAAGATAAATGTAAAATGACAGAATTGTTGCCACAAATGCACCAGGGTATAAGCATGTTCGGAAATGCATACCTCTCTAGAGTTAACAATATCCATATTTCCAAGAAAATGATTCAAATATTCTTGCATAGCAACCTTTGCTCTGTCGGACATTGAAGACTGCTTTCCCAAGGCTGGTCTAATAACTGGAAGAGCAGCACTTGATGGAACATCCCTGATTATAAATATAGAAAAGAAGGCACTCATGAGTGCTGGGAGTTAAATTTTCTTTTATTTTCTAGGAAAATTTGTGATAACAAACACCTGTTTTTAACACTTTCATCTTGCTGTAAAAGAAGAGCATCATCATCCGGATCATCATCGTCTTGCACAACCGGCGCATGTTCTCCTATTCCTAGATTTTGAAGCCATTCTTTAACCTTTAATATAATAATATTCAGCGTGAAAACCACATTCAAATCCTAAACTTTTTTTCTCCGAAGCAAAGAGCTATTAATTAGCAAAACACAAACAAACGTAGTCGTTTCCTAATGTACACACCTGCTCTTGCTTCTCGTGAATTTCTTCAATAAACAACCGTCTCTTCAAGGCAAAATGCAAGTAAAAAACTTGCGAAGCTTTCTTCATTAACCGCCACTTAAACTGAAGAATCAAAATGAAGAAATTAGTATGAACAGGAAAGAAAAGAAGGTAAGGGCAAAACATGCAATTGGAATTTAAACTATTGAGAGTAATTGAAGAAAAATTTGATTGAAAAAAGAACTTGCTTGTTTGTATCGGAATTCGATGGTGTAAGATAAGAGCATGGGGCTGATATCCCCGGCATCGGGTCTGGAGACAGAGACGATGGTAGCTTTTGGTAACTCGTCGAAAATCCGAGTTGACTCTGCGGACGATGACATCGTGGATGATAACGGCTCCGATTGCATCTGGTAGTACCGGGCTCCACCTACAAGCATCGACTGCTCCGACTCCATGAAATTGATGGGTAAATTAAAGATCGAATTCCTTTTCGTTGGATCAAATGAATTAAAGATGGAAGTGGAATAAACGACTTGAGAAGAAAGCGAGAGAATAGGATTTGAACTGGTTTCTTTGAATTCAATTTTTCCTTTGATTTTTATTTAATGGAAGCAATTTTTTTATTATTTCTTTTGGTTGGGTGAGAGGGCCAAAGTGGAACTTTTAGACAAGTAGATGGAAGCAAGACGACTTATTTCAACACTGGTTTAATATTTGATATTATGTTCATTTTTTTTAATTCAAAAATGATTTGTATTTTTGTTATAAAATAAAAAATAAAACATCGTATATTATTTTTCTACACTTTATATCTATAAATATAAAAAGTATAAGCGAAATATAAATAATGAATATTAAAATATAATCAAATTTCTTATTTTAACGGATATTCACTCTGTAATATAAATATTTTTAAGAAAAAGAATGGAAAAATCTCTTAATAAAAAAGTTTATTCTTACAATTTTAATTAGATTTTTTTCTTAATAGTACAAAATTGATGGAAAGTAAGCATAAAAAACTTCCATTGAAATGAAATGTTGATTGATATTAAGCGATGGGTTAAACTTTTGAATTCTTTTTTTTTTTTTTTTTTTGAAGCAAAGATGTAAGAAAAGGAAATGAATGGTGATTCACATATTAATGAGAGGATGGTCGTGTAAAGAGCCACTATAAAGGGTGGCAAATTTTTGGCATGAGGAGTTATCCTTTAACAATGGAGGGGTATTTATGGATAGGTTGGTCATCTATGATATTCAAGTTTCAATGAATATTTACGTAGTTCTTATCATGATTTATTTCTTAAGGTTAAAATAGAGGTAGCGATTTAATTGATGTATATGGTAATTAAGTTGTGTGTATACTTGAGTGAATTTGATAAAGTCTTACGTGCTATTTATGCATAGAGAAGACTTGACATCTTTACAGACGAGATAGATTAGAGAAGCTCCACGTATTGAGTATGTTACATGTTAGCAAAGGCCATGGTTGACAAGATATTATAGTAGGCAAAGTGATCTTAACCATGGCGGGTGGAATCTCTCTTGACAAGTTATGTACAACAATTATCCCCCAATCAAAGGAGAAGATTATAAAATGACCTTCCGCAAGGCAAAGGTATGGTTTGCATTATCCAACTGAGATGAGGACCAGTTGCACACCTTATGCGCATTCATAGTGCATTGGGAGAATAGTTGTGTCATACATTTTATTCGCATCAAATTATTGATTTTGGTGTAAGAGTGCAAATTTCAAAATTTTCTAATTAATGTGTCTAGCCATGATAAGTCGCATAACCCAAAGCCTTGTGATTTTTAGAATACATCATTACAGGTGGTAAAACTTTCAATGAGGCTATTAATGTGGTCGGTGAGAAACGAAGATTTGTGACACGCCAACGACCGCTGCCCGGGGACTCTAGTAGGGAAGGTGGTCCACGAATGTTGGGGCAGAGTGATCTAGCAGGTTCTAACCGGCAGCCGTTACTTGTATCCCAGTTAGCTTTGACGTCGGCGGAAACACTCGAGTGATCCACCCAGCAAGAAATGGCGAGGCTACAGATATTTCAAACATACAACGCTGACAAGGGATTGTATACTTTACCCCTCGCAAAGCAACAAATTGTCAGCAATTTCCACCTTGACAAAGTACATTTTTATCAAACAAAAATTTAGGATATTAGATAGTATACTCCCAATAACAGGCGTCAAACTTGGAGAATGCGTTTACAGCGTTACGATCCAGAAGTATTGCCTGAAAGATAAAAGTCGTAATGGTGTAAAGCCACAAAAGATTCAGGCCAAGTTAAGAATTAGTGCAATTAATCTATCACGAAATTAATTTTATTTCAATCAAATATCAATTAAAAATGTTCAAAAATTTCATTATCAATTAATTAGATTTTAATTAATCAAATATTAAATATACATCCAATAAACCGAAGAAGGAAATGATAATGTGATATACCGTGAAGCAAATAAAAATTAAAATAGTAAAACTCTCAATAATATTAAATATATATATATATAATAAGAAAAAAACAATGACCAAAATTAATTCAATTCAATTGATCATTTTCATAAAATATTCAAATTTTATTTTTGCAAATTCATGCTAACCACCACAACATTATATATTCTTGATTTGACAAGTCAATACCGTGAACTTGATGAATTCAACCTTATGTAAATAAGGTCACCAAGACTTAAACCGCGTATATACGACATTTTACAAGCAAATTTTATGAGCTATATTTTCTAATTCATACCACATGCATCGTAATTGAATAATAATAATACACTCAATATCATAAGCATCCTGATCAAATAAAACAGCACCCGGGTTTCCAAAATTCCCTAATTTATAGTTATATGTGTCAACATAAATGGAACCAGAGTTTTGCAAACAAACTCCTATAAAGAAAACAAAAGCCATTAACATATGAAGTCTAGCCATCTGCCTTATTTATTCACTTCTTCGTCTTCTTAACTCCCCTGCAAATGTCAAAAAAATCCATATTTAGACCCTGTTTACACAGATAAAATCTATGAATATTCTGAGGGTTTTTTTATAATTTAAAAGATCATAACTGCATGTTATGTTGTTGTGGATAAGTGTTTGAAAGGTACACTTTCAAGGAAAGTAAAAGGTCCGAATAACAAAAGATAGAGCAAGAAAATCATCATGCATCTTACTCGGCTTGTTGGGGTGCCGCTGTGGGTGTTGCCTTCACACCAGGTCCCTGTATCATCAAGAAACCAATATTAAATCACAAATAACAAAGTAGAAGAAGCAGATATCATCATGCTAAGTTGATTCTGGCCCGTTCTTTGATTTCCAGGTTCAACTTATATGATTGAAACACCAGACGGATTGGTTCACACTTAAACTAGTTGAACCGGCCAGACCAGTATTTAAAAAAGCCTAGTCAATCTTCTAGATATGGTACAAAAATCATGCAGTGTTTTTGGTGATGCATTAAGTGACATCAACATTGGCAGCAGTAAGAGACATCAATATATAGCTTGGTCTGTCAAAGCTGCCAAGTTCAAATATGGATGGTTTTTGCTAATTCTTTCATCAAGAAAAAAGTTTGGTGCAAGATCATTTCCATGCCGGAAAACAGGAAAGCAACAACACAATGAACATGACATCAAACTTCAAACATTCAGGACGTAAGGTTATTTTTCCCATCACAAAATCAATGTATGAATCAAGAGGGATGTTTAAGTCACCTGTGCAAGGCGTTCCTCTCTTCTGGCCAACTTTCTCTCCCTGCTGGCCTTATTCTTAGCACGCTTGGCCTCAAACTGATCAGCAATGGTCTTCTCTCTCGCCTTCTCAGCCTTAGACTTGTGGATACTCTCCATCAAGACACGCTTGTTCTTAAACACATTACCCTTGACCTTCATATACATGTCATGGTAAATGTGCTTGTCAATCTTCTTGGATTCCCTGTACTTACGAAGCAATCGCCTCAGTACCCGCATTCTCCTCATCCAAAGAATCTTTGTTGGCAACCTTGCCTCCCTGGTACCCTTCCTCTTACCTGAAAGCTTTTAGAATTATGCCTTGCTTACAGTAAAATTCAAGGAACAAGGAAATCCAATCACCAATCCAACACGCTAAATACAGACTACTAAATAGAATATTAATCATACCATATCCAGAGTGTCTTCCCTTTCTCTTGGCCTCCTTCATCCTACGTGCGCGAGAGCGGGAGTGAATCTTAGTAGGCTTCCTGATGATGAACCCATCCTTCACAAGTTTCCTAACGTTCTGCCCTGCAAACAGTGACCAAATCATATAAGCAAAGTAATAGAAACTCAGGAAGAAAAAACAGCTAACAGCTTGATTTACATGGAATAGACAATCATGAAGCTGCTTGCCAGCAAGACAGAGAACACGGTGAAACGCCAAAATTGCAACCAATTTAATTTAAGACTAATTGGAACAGAAATGGTCTAAACTCCGAAACTCGACGTAAATAAATAGCCGAAGAAAGTAATACAAAGCTCGTAACTAATAATAAGTAGAATTAGATCAAAAATCAATCATTTCTTTTTATAAGCTTTTTGAGGAATCTAGCATACCCTGACCGATCTATGAAGAACAATAACTGCAAGGATCTACAAACTACTACACCATTGTGACTAAGAGACTAGGATTCTATTAGTGGAAAATGAATTAAATAGGGCGAAAGTAAACATACTGGAGTTGGCCATGGAGATTTCGTTGATTTCATTAGGATCGAGCCAGACCTTGCCGCGACCGCACTTGAGGACGCTAGCGGCAAGCCGCTTCTGCAGCTTCAAAGACACCATTTCTGTTTTCTGGCTTCTGTGAAATGGAAAAATCGAGGAGTTTTGAGGGGAAAGGTGGAGGCGGCCTTTTATAAGGAAGGTGAAAAAGTTTGTTAGGGTTTTGGGTGTTTGAAATAATCAAATGGGTTGGCCCAGTTTATTTCGATGGATAAGGAAGGATACGGGCTTTCTTACTAAAATAAAAATAAATAAATTACAGAAAATAACACTTGTCCAATACTTGACCGAAATATTTTCATTTATTTAAATAATTTATAATTAAGATATTGAAGCCCAAGCATGACATAAGTATAATCTGCCAATTAACTGACCCTCTATTACTAACAATTTCAAATGCCATGACTAAATTTTACACTTCAACATCAATGTCTAAACCTTAATCTTTTCTCAAACTCATTTTATACACATCTTCCCGATTATTACATCAATAACAATATCAATTAAATTAAAACTATTCATATGAAACTTTGTTTCACCCCATGTTGAATTTGCTTATTATCAAACCTTGTTTTTCATAATTCTATTTGTTGATACGGTGTACAACAAGATAGAATATGAGAAGGAGGTTAATTCACCTAGAGAGGTTATTTGTAGGAGAGATCTTCTTGTCTGCTAGTGTGATATGATAGGTTAATATAGAGGGTTTGTCGTTAGAGAATACGTGCACAATATGTTCCATTATGGCTACTGAGGTTGGTATGTTCAAGTGGGGCCTAGTGGTCTTCAAAGGATGTTCACACTTAATGAATGCTCGTACTTAAAAAGTGAGTGTCTTTGAAAAGCATTTGCTAAGCGGGTGAACTATATTTGAGAGAAGGAGATCTGAATCTTTTAGAAAGAAGTGAGTGGTTTTAATTAGTCCCTTGCTGAGACTAAGGTCTAGACGGGAGACAAAGATTCGAGAGTGTTAGTAACCAAGGCGTTTAAGCTAAATCGAAGTGTTGATTTTAAATTACTCAAATGTCATATCAAACTAATAAGTGCCTATATAAAAACTAAAGTTAAAAGATTAGATTTGAAATTATTTAAGATAAACATCAAATTAATTGAATTTATTTGATTTGATTTTGCTGATTTATTTAATAAAAATTTCCACGATTTTAAATTAAATTATTTTTACTCAAAGTTTGCAATACTAATCTATTATAAAAATCAATTGAATTGGCAACTTCTTTTGAATTAAATTTTAAAATTTTCTAAATAAAATGGAGTAACATTTATCTATTTAAAATCTATATTATATTAAGGGTGAGTTTAGATGGACGGTGTATTTATCTGCGATTAGTGTAAAAACAGAGGTGGCAGTAAAATTAGATAATGTAACAATACTATAATACAAGACAAAAAGTAAACTAAACACATCACACCACACTCAAGCACCCATCCAAGCCCATTCTAAATATATATTCAAGAAAATCCCCTAACCTCCTTTGCTAGACACATGGCATGGTTTTTTTTATTTTTACATGATATGATTTTTAAAGGTATTGATTTATATGTTACTTAACCAATGATTTATTTTACAGGATTGTCTTGTATCGTCGACTTAAAACGAATTTATTTAAAAGAATTCATTTTATTAATTGTTTTTTAAGGCATTTTATTAATTGTTTTTAGTTTTGAAAATTCATAAGTGGACTAAAGTATATGTATTATACTCTCGAATAGCGGTGACTATTTGATCGAAATGAGTAAAAAAAGAGTTTACGTTAGTTGAGTTGATGGATTTTATTTTATTATCCTAATTCTATTTGAATATTTTTCAATTTGAATCTTGTTCGAATTAAATTAAAAAAAATAAATATGTCAAATGAAAATCTTGTTACAATATAATTAATTTAATTTAAAATTAAATATATTTGAAAACTCTTTCAAAATATCTAGAGTAATAATTTTGAATATGTGATTTATTTTTTTTAAGTCCTTAAAATTATTATTCTAATTTAACTTTTAACTTTTTCATATATTTTTTAAATTTTTTAACTTCTAATATTTAAAAAAAATGATAGGTTACTAATAGAAATGAATAAAATATTAAATGCCGCTGTAAATTTCACTAGAGATTTAAGAGTTGGAAGGGCATTTACATTATTCTTTGGGGTTCTAGGATATTTACTACATTCTCAACAGGATGCCCTTATTAGTAAAAATTTTGTGGCATAAAAATTTATTGAAAGAAAAATAGCATATAATCTCTTATTATAAATAAGTTTTTTAGAAACTTTAAAAAAAAAAAAAACATAGTGGGTGAATCTTTGATTAAAGGAAAATAGTACATTGTAATTTAAACTCCTTTAATGTCTATATAACATCACATATTTGAGTTATGTATATTAGTCATTCAAATGTTGCACTTAACAATGCTTTGGTTAAAAGATTTGTCAAATTATCACTAGAATATATTTATTGAATTTCTATATCATTTTTCTTCTTAAGGTCACGAGTGAATAATAAATTTGATAAAATATGTTTCATTTTTTTCAATGTAATCACCCTTCAATTGAGCTATATATATTACATTATTTTTGTATAATAAAACTAACATCTTTTCTTTTAGAGTTAAATTACATATCTAATCTTAGTCAAACACACTCTTGACCTTCATGCATTACAATTCTTTTGCATGATTTAATATTTGTTTTGTTGAGCATCATGATATGGTTGTACTCCACTCGTAAATAAATATTTTGTTTGAAAGACCTTTATGCAGACCTGATAAATATCCAACATTTACATATTCAACTAATTGAGAATTTAAATTATTTGAATAAAACAACCCATGCCAATTATTCCTTTAAAATATCTAAATATATGCTTAATTTCATTCAAGTCTCTATGTGTTAGACAAAAACTAAAATATTACTAACAAACTTTCAAAAAATGTTATATTTAATCGTGTGTTGTTTGTATGATGAATGAATACTTTTATAGTACAAAGACATAGTATTTCTAGAGTAAGAAGCCTTTCATCATTTTCACAATATGAAAGCGTTCTTTATTGTTCAAAAGTATCATGGGTTTTGTCGCCTCTATTAAATAAATAGATAAATTAATCTTTATACGTTAGATTAAATAATAAATTAGTCATTTTGTTAAAAATTCCTCCCGTTCTATAATTAAAAACAGGTCATTATACATCAACATAAGGTACACGAGGCATATCACGTGCCACTTTCTAGTTATTTCATTAGTCATGTCAATTTTTAACAGTACAAATGAATAGAATTTTTAATATAAAAAAATCAAATTACCCTTTAATTTAACGTACAATAATTAATCTACTAATTTTGATGTAGAAAAAGTAAAATATAATTTAAATCCTAATACAAATTTGACCGCAATAATTTTATCTCAAATTATTTTTACGAATAGTGGTTACACTAAGAGAAATCTTTTTATACAATCTTATAATAAGACGAATATTAATATTTGTATTGTAATTATTAATGTGATATATTGCATAATTAATTAGTATCTAATTTATTAGAATAATATCATATCATATATTTCCATATTTAGTTTGCATTATAAATAAGGTATGTTTCCACAAATTTATTTGGTAAGGTGGTAAGAGTAATCAGAAGTCAACCATTGCCACATATCAACAACACCTGTCCAAGCCGCCTTGTAAAACAAAAACACGTTGCCATTTTGATATTATTTTTGGTTCATCATTGTCTTTAGCTTCCCTCCACAAAATTCCCAAATTCGATTCCAACTTCCCTTCCCCATTCCACACCTTCAATTCAATTATTCCCTAAATCCCTAAAACTTTCCCCTTCCCAATTTCATTTCAATTCATTCCCTTTCTTTGTTTACCTAATGGACCTCTCTTTAATTTGCGACACGCTAACTGTAGCCACTTCCAAAGGTGTAGGGTTTGCCAAATTCATTCTCGATCGCCACCATCACATCGCTGGAAACGGTTACCTTTCCCTTTCCTCCGACTCATCCTCCGATAACGTTGGAATTCTCCATGTTACCTCCGGAATCGCCCCTGTTGACTCCGTTGCACCTCCTCCGACCAAGCCTAGTTCATATAAGACATTACCTCGAACTCTCCTCCGCAGAAGGCGTCGCATCAAGCGTAAGTTATACAGCGGGGATGACTCAAACGACGGCGAGATTTACGGATTCATCTTCGGCAGTGACGGCAACGATGGGTATGGTCCGTTTGGCGGTGGTGGCGGTGGTGGAGGGAGCAGTTGGGGTGGGAGTGGTTGGAATTTTGGTGGGTTTGGAGGGCAAAATTGGGACGAATCTTCTTCGTCATCTCCGTGGACCGTTAATGCTATGGACTTTGTGTATGAGGTGATTTGCTGGATCGCGTTGTCGAATTGCGTGCATTTTGCGTTTAAGAAGGTGGTCAGAATCGTGGCAAATGGTATTGAGGAAGCTGGGGACAGGGAGAAGGTTCCGATGAGATTGGTTTCAGTTTGCTGATATGGAGGTCAATTGGGGTATTTAAAATTATTACCTTTTATGTATCAAATTCAAGTTCAATGTATATATGGCTGTATATACTCATCATTAACATGAATTGTTTATAATTAGAATATCTTACTAGCTATTCTCATTGTTGCTATAATTATGCTGCTGTCGCTTATGTTTTTTGAAGAATGCAAAGGCAATGCTGTTCAATTGATTGTTAGAAAATTTGTGTAGGTGTACTTCTCAAATATGTAGATGCCTCAGTGATTTTAAGTTTGTAGTGTCAACTTTAAGTTGTCAATGCCTTATGTTGTAAGCACTGGCGCAGTCATATTTCAGTCTTGACCCTTTTTAAAGGACAAGAGAAGCTTCATTTATGATCCAAAAAAGTATAGTTACTCTTAAGGGTTTGGCTCGACAGTCTGCAGTTATTGTTCCATGGTCTAATATATTAAGGAGATAACGGATGGTCCTATAGCTCAAATAGGCCCATGTGCCGAATTCATCACAGCGACACCAAGAAGTAATAGAGAGATGCCATTTTTCAGTTTAAGTTTGATATTGGCCTCCACATTACACCATGCTTTGAAGGGTGTCAAAATGATTAACACATTATTTCCTTGTCCTCTCGAGTGGTCAGGGTGTTTAGATTTTAGTAGTCCTGTGATCTATAGATTAGCTTTAAATTCTGAGGAATGACTTGCCCCATCAAGTAGATAAAGTAGGTTTGGGCCGTTGCCTTCAGGCGTTAGGACCTTTATATTGTTGCCTCTTCGCAAGGCGAAAAAAAAAAAAGCGCTATCTTGAGTGAACTAAAGCTCTACTTGTATATTTGAGCTTTTACAAGCCTGTTTTTATACATAATATATAAAGCTTAAGATATATGGTAAACTCTAAATACGACATGCAATTTTCTTATTGATCAATATGCATGATTTTCTTATGGTCAATGTTTGTTGTTGAATGTTTATAGTTTTGATATAATCACTTCCTTATTAGTAAAGGTACTTCAAATGGAAACAGTGAAAAATAATATAAATTGAAGAGGAATTCGATCAAATGCTGTGTTTAGGCGCCTGCCTTGACAACACTGTTTGGCACCTTAGATAGATAGGCTGCACTTAATCTGTTCTCTTATATGGCATGGAAAATCTCTGATCAGTTTGGGATGATTCCTTGGTCAAGTTTCCTATGTAAATGGAGATAGAAGAAGGAATGCAGAATTGAAGCTTATCATGTGCACCCCAACACTTCCACATGACGTGGTAAGTGGAATATCGTACTCTCGTTTTGCACATTTCCTGATGTTGCCCTTATGATTATTAACTTTAAGCACCGACTGATCTGTGGCACCCCTAATTGATCATGTCTGCCATGTGGTTTTCCTCATCCATGCTGACCATGTCTTCTTTTTTCACACTTGAAACTCTATATTAATAGAACAGGAGGAATATTGTGGTAAGTCTTCTAGTCCTTTATGAGACGCAATTGGATTGCATATTATGTTGGAGATGAATCTGGGTTCTCAGGAGGAATATTGTCGGTGCTTTATACGTAACACTGCTGAAAAGCTGTTTTTATTCTCATGCTATGATAATCTCATATGGTTATATAGTTATCTCTGTGCCTATGCCCTTTTTTTTTTTTTCCTTTTAACAAAATAGTCTAAAAGTTCTCGATTTGCAGTAATGTGGTGTTCTTTTAAATCTTAAAAGTACATTAGTTTCTAATCCAGCAGAGAAAATAGACTGGTTAAGGCTGGTTGAGGAAAAGAATCAGGCTTAATCAACTTCATCATGAAGCTCAGCAACAATGAATGTGATTGAAGCTGAGAGTTTGGTGTAATTTTGTGGGGGATTAAAGACGTAAATCCATAGATCTGGAAATCTGAAATGTGCCTCTCAACATGTAACTTGGGAATTGTCGCAGTTTTGCGGGTGGTACGAAACCTCATTTTCCATGAGGTGGTTTGGGTCTCTAATCAGTTGAGAACATGAACAAAGACGACAGTTAGGGGAGAGACAGATGGTGTATGCGCCTCTTTGAATTGAAATTACTACTCCTTTGGCCGAAGTTAGGTAGGGTGTTATGGCTATTTTGGGTCTTCTTCAAAAGTTAATCATCTAATCTTACTGCATAAATATGTTAACAACAACGTTTTAGCAACTCTAATGTACAGTTAAATTAGTACAACACCCAAGAAAAATCGGATGAAAATCGAAAAGAACTAGACAATCCATTCATGACATATGCTTATGGTGTAGTTGACACACATTGCAGTTGTAAATTGTGGGATCCAGACTTGGGTTATTTAATTTATTATTATGCATTGGATTTAAGGTTTAGGGTTTACCAATCATTTATGTCGAGCTTCTCATGTAATAACAGTTGTTGAAGACACCGACAAATAGGTTAACAGATATCATGAGTTGGATTTGTTTTTCTTGGATCGCTTTTCTTTATTTTTAGAATTATTAATGATAATTTTATTTGGTTTTTTTATTTTCTTTTTCATATTAATTTTTTATTTATTTTAATTAATGAGTTATGTTTTATGATTTTTCATATTATTTAGTAAAGTTTTTTATTATATAAATATTAAAATTATACACTAATTTTGATTTTGTATGATTTTATACGTAAAATTTTGATTTGATTTAATTTTCATAAATCACTAATAACATTATTGAATTAGACAATTTTATGTTGATATATTGTATACAAAAATAATTACATTAACCGTATATGAAAATAAATATATGCATTAATTTCTTTAAATATGTAAAATTATATTAAATTAAAATTTACATATCAAATTACGCATTTAATATTTTTTTTATAAATATTTTTTAGATTTCACAAATAAGATTAAAAATTAGACAAATATCTTATAATACTATAATATTTTTTTTTTAAAAAAAGGCACATGTTAATTTTTTTAACATTATCATTTAAAATAAAATAGAATTGAATTCAAATAATAATAATAATAATAATAATAATAATAATAGTAAATTTTTAACTCATATAAATCATTTTTGGATTGTCCAAAAATAATCACATCATGCACCTGCCTTTTATGAGACCGTCAGATATTATCATTAAATAATTGATTAGATAAATAGGGAAAAGGAGCGCATTTCCAAATGTTTGTATTTTAACTTTGAATAGATATAATTGGAATATTAAATATATTACAATTTTTGTTAAAAAGTTGACCCCCTCAAGTGGGCTTCATTTCAGGGGCCATCACTTCCAAACCATTTAATAATCAATCTTCACATTAATAAATTTCACTATTCAAAATTTAACTAATAACATATTTTTTTAAATTTTTTTAATATAATACCTATAATTATTTATAACTCATTCCTAATTTATAAATAAGAGAATAATACGTTTCAATATACTCGAATTCATGCCCTCCTACATTGGTAATAATGCCTATACCAATTGAGCTAAGACTAAATAGACTTGTTCGAATCATGTATAAATATTGATAATATGATTAAATTTCATGTTAGATCATGTAAATTTAAAAACATATATATTTAAAAATTATTAAATTAAAAATAATAAAAAGAATTTTAAAATAAAATTACTCATAGTCCTTTCTCAACTAATAAATAGAAAGATAATGTCGAACTCATGTTGTTTTACATCGATAATAACATTAATGTCGTGGAATGAGAAATTTATAATTGGTAAAAAAAATTAAAAAAAGAAGAAGAATGGGGATAGGATTAAGATTTTAGTAAATGAGAAATGGAATAAAAGGATTAAATAGAAAGAGTAGGACCCACCTTGAATATTATGAGGTAGGTTCATGCATCTTCTCAATTTTCAATTGTTTTTCCACCAACCTTTCTTTATAAATTAATTTCTTAATTCAAATTATGACTCTTTACACTAATCACCTTTATTATTTATAATTATTACCTTGTTTTTTTAACTAGCATTAAACTTCCACAGTTCCACTTACACTGGAAGTAGGGGTGAGTAAAACTCGATTCGACTCTAAAAAATAAAATAAAAAATTTAAATTTCGAGTTAAACGAATCGAGTTATTCGAGTCATTCGAGTTAATCGAGTTATTCGAGTCAACTCGAATTTTTTTTTCGAATTTCAAGTTCGAATCGAGTTGAGTTTTCGAATTCGAATAACTTGAATAATTCGAATATCAGACTATAATATTTTACATTTTTACCTCAAACTCCCAAACCTTTTTACTTTTCCCTCAAAACTTTTATTCCTTCCCACTTTTTCCCCAAAACTTTTACTCCCCTTCCATCTCAACCTAAAATCTACCCAAAATCCATTTCCCACCAAAATTTTACTCTCTCATTTACTTTTTCTCAAAATTTTACTCCCAAAAACCCTCAAAACTTTTTTATTTTCCCCTATAATTTTTACTCCCTCCCACTTTCCCCCTAAAATTTTTACTTCCTTCCAATCCCACCTCCCATCTACCACAAATCTATCACCCCCCCCCCCAAAATTTTTTAATATTTTCCCTCTAAAATTTTACTCCCCCCTATTTACTTTCCCTCAAACTTTTATCTCCCAAAATTTTTTATTTTCTCCCTAAATTTTTACTTCTCACACTTTACTCTCAAATAAAAAATCAAAATTATCCAAAAAAATCACTAAACATAAATAGTAATAATTTTATTTATATCTACTATTTATATTATTAAATTAAATTTCACATTTTATATTATTTATATTATTGAATTGTTTAGTCATATTGAATATTTATATTAAAATTGAATTATTAGTTATGCCATTAAATATTCATGTTAAAATTTTATATTGGTATCAATTTCACATTTTATCTTTAAAATAACTTTTATTAAGAAATCACATTTTTACATTTAATATATTTTTAATTCTAAAATATATAGTGACAAGAATCTAAAGATAATTGAAACAACTAAGCAAGCAAAGAAGCTAACCCGTATATAAAAGATTAATAAATAAATTATGAGGTGATGAAAGTTAATAAAAATTTTGATTAAGGTAGACAAATTTTATTACGATAGGTGATAGTGGTTACAAGGACCGAAAATTATTTTTTAAAATTTAACTCGAACAAATATATTCGATTCGATTCGATTCAAATTCCATCTCACTCGACTCGATTCGAGAAAATTTCAAATCAAATTAGGATGATAAAATATGATTCGTCAACTCGATTAACTCGAAATTTTTTCATTCGATTCGATTCGATTCGATCGAATGCTCACCCCTACTGGGGGGTCTTCAAAAAAATTTTTATTTTTATTTTTATTTTTATTTTTGTAAAATTTTAATTAATATAAATTTTAGTAAACAATTAAGTTTTGTTTTTAAAATATAATAATATTAATATATTTTATTAATTATGAAATTAAATTTATGATGATTGGTACAAAATAAGAATTAATTTAATCAAAAGTAAATACATCGCCCATCCAAATCCACCCTAAATTTCATTTTCATTAATTTTTACCATTGTTTTTTAAAAGATATGAGTTAATTTCGTTTAATGAGAATTAGTCATTTAAAAAAAATGAGTCAATATGATTTAATTTTACTACTAAATTATGAATTTTATTAAAATTTTGCAATTAACTCTGATTTTTTTAATTAAATCTTACCAATTAATATTAATTTTGATGATATAAAAACATAATTCAATAGGAAAAAAGTTTTGAAAACAATAATTTAACTTATAAATTTTAAAAATAATAAATTAATTATAATTTCTATTTAATGGAATAAAAAACATGAAAAATAAAAAATAGGTTTATTTTTATAATAGACCATTTTTATTTAATTTTAATATTATATTAATTAACTTGTTATTTTTAAATATTGAATTAAAATATTAGAAAAATCATCAAATGTTGCCTTCAAATTATTTTAAAGTAAAATTAAATAGAAAAATTCAATCAAATAAAAGTAAAGCAACAAAATTTAAAATAGAGTTAAAATATAGCTGTAAATTTATCTTCTTTTTTTTTGAAAATCGGTGACAGGGCTTTAATTAAAGAATATTAAAGCCTAGAAAATGTCATCTGGGCTAAGGTCCGTTGAAAAAATACAAATAAAACAGGCAGCCCTTCTAGCTATAGGACAACCCTGTGCGTTGAAAAGACAAAATGAAAAAACAAGAAACTTAAACAGATAACTAAGAAATTTTAAAGAAAGCAAACCTAATTAATACCCTATCCCATCAGACAGCCTGACCAGCACTTATCTCATCGTCGTTTCATATCAATAGCCGCACCAGTTCCAAAGATAGCTTTTCACTAGATTTACCAAATACCAGCTAACATGACTCCTCCTTTCAATGTTTCACGACATCAGTCTGGATTCTCTCTCCATCTTCCTTCCGGATCGGCTGCGCTATGGTTCCTCCCATCCCTAACCAGTAAACCCCTTTCCCTCCTCTGCAGTGTAACTTTCGTTATATTATGGGCTTGAGCATTTGCCGTTCTGCAAATAAATTTGAAACTCACCTCTGAAATGCTGGTTTTTTTCCTCTGTATATCTCGAATAATTGCTCCCAGAACTGATTTGTCTACTATTTGCGATTGACATTTCTTAATAACTATTTTCGAGTCTCCTTGTATTACTACTGAAGATAAACCCATTTCTATTGCTAATTTTACAGCATCTAACCCTGTATGAGCTTCTGCTACAAATGAGGAGGAGATGTTTTCATGGAGAGTCACCTTTTCAACTGTTATCTCGCCCCTTTGGTCGCGAACCACTAACCCCGAGGCCGATCTAAAATTTCGTTTGTCGAAGGCTGCATCAAACTGGACCATTGTACTTGTAGTCTCCCCTGTTTGGCTATGGATACTTTCAGTGAGAGAAACAGGTTGCTTATCTCTAATCCCTTTCAGTTCTGCTAGATAGCTTCTGATTTTCTTGACTAGATCATTAACTGCCAATTTTTTCCTTCATGGACAAACTTGTTTCGGGAACTCCATAAAAACCACAAGGCACAAAAAAACACCCGGCATTGCTCCTTAGTTCCTCTTTCAAAAAACCAGGTAAGCCACTCACCAATATTTCGGTTCGTGTATGTTAAAGCCCAAGAGATATTAAGACTTGACCATATTTCACTAACTGCAGGACACTGCCTAAAGACATGGAAGCTATCCTCTTCGCCAGAACTACTTCTCGAACAAATAAAGGTGTTGGCCACTCTCTTGTAGCTTAAATTAACGAGAATAGGAATGTAATTCCAGTAGATCCTTCATATTGTTAATGTAATTTTTGAGGGCAGTTGAGAATCCCATAGTTTCCTAAAAAAAAATTTGTTTCGGTCTGTAATAAATAACTAGTAGGATCCATACTCGCAATTTGTAATAGTTTATAGGCACTCTGTACTGAGAAAACTCCTAAGGGTTCTTCGTTCTACACTTGGACGTCTTCATGCTCTACTTCTGCCAGAGGAATCTGCAAGATCTTTTGGGCAGTTTCTAATTGAAAGGTACTGCAAACTAATTCCCTATTCCATGTTCTGGTTGAACAATCAATTAGATCCGAGACTAACTCCAAATCATTATTTCCTATTCTGTTTTACCTACCCACTGCAGCACATCCTGGAATCCAACGGTCATTCCATATGGAAATCTCAGTCCTTTTGCCAACTCTCCAACAAAGTCTATCTTGGAGAAGGCCATTTGCTGCCCAAATACTCTTCCAGGTAAATGAAGGTAAGTTCCCTAGCTATGCATTTAGAAAATTTGAGTGCAGAAAATATTTTTCTTTAAGAACCCTGGTAACTAAAGAATTTGGACAACTAAATATGCGTCATCCCTGCTTGGTTAATAACAAAATATTAAATTGACAAAGATTTCGAAAACCCAATCCTCCACATTCTTTTAGAACGCACAATTCTTTCCAAGCGCACCAGTGCAATCCCTTTTTTCCACGTCCATTTTACCACCAGAATTTAGCGATAATACCCTCCATTTCGTCACATAATGACTTTGGTAATAAAAAACAGGCCATCGAATACGTCGGTATAGCTTGCAAAATGGCCTTAATAAAAACTTATTTACCCCCTTGCGACAGAAATCTAATACTCCAGTTATCAATACGCTGCTTCAATCGATCTTTTAAGACTTGAAAAGATTCCTTCTTCTTTCTACCTACCAAACTTGGCAGTCCTAAATACCATTCCAAATCTGTTAAGCCACGAACTCCAAGCTGATGAACCACCAATTGTATATTTTCCTCTGACGTATTTCGGCTGAAAAAGACAGCTAATTTATCAAAATTCACACACTGTTCTGATCTTTTTCTGTATTTCCTCAAAAACTCCTTAATCACGCGAACCCCCTTCCTGATGCTTCTCCGAACAAAATGCAATCGTCTGTAAATAGTAAATGGGACACCTGTGGGCCATTTCTACTAACCTTGACCCCTTTTAAAGTCCCATCTCTTAAAGTTAATCTTAATAAACATGATAGACCCTCTCCGCATATTAAGAATAAGAACGGACTCAGTGGAGCACCCTGTCGAAGTCCCCTGGTCAGATAAAATATTTCTCCAGTAAATGCATTCACCACTTCGTATAGGAAACAGTAGACATACACTTCATAATGGCCTCTATCCATTCTTACGCGAATCCTATTCGATTCATAACCTCCCCAACAAAATTCCATTCCACCCTATCATAAGCCTTACTCCATATCTAACTTGACTGCCATGAAGCCTTTTTTCCCCAATCTTTTCTGTTTCAGCAAATGTAGAATTTTATATGCTAATAGTACATTATCCAAGATAAGTTTTCTTGGGACAAAAGCACTCTGTGTTTCATCAATACATTTATCAATAACTTTTTTAAATCTGTTCGCAATAGCTTTCGCCATTATTTTGTAAATGACGTTGCAAAGACTAATTGGTTGGAAATATTTCATATTAGACGGGTTGGTGATTTTTGGAATAAGCACAATACGTGTTAGATTGATCGAACTAACCTCCATATCTCCATTCAGTAAGTGAAGGCAAAAAGCAATGACTTCATTTCCAATGATAGGCCAGCATCTTTGGTAGAAAAAAGCTGAAAAACCGTCCTCCCCTAGAGCTTTTTTGGATCCCATTTGAAACAGAGCCTCACGAATTTCCTCTCCATTATATGACGCTATAAGCATCCTATTATCTTCCTTCGATATACATCTATTAATCCCTGATAATAAATATTCATTGTTTGTTGGAGCCCATGCTGTGAACAAATTTTGAAAATAAGCTCGTGCGATACCTTCCATCCCCACCAGATCTCATGTTTCCCCTCTATTCTCATTTTGCAACTTTTCAATCCGATTTCTCCTTCGTCTCTGTGTAGCCTGGCTATGGAAAAACTTTGTATTCCTATCACCTAATTTCAGCTAGTTCGAACGGGCCCTTTGCTCCTAGTAATATTCCTCCTTCTCAATCTCAAAGTTCAGTTGAATCTTCATATCAATCAGTTCAGCCAGATTATTATCATCCCTTTCAGCTTCTATTAATTCTGATAATCTTCCAGTTAAATCCTTTTTCCTCTATTTTTTTTTAGTATCTGTCGTGCCCACTTTTGCAAACCCTTTTTTAAAAAACCCATCTTCCGTAGAAAGTCTCCTTCAATCATTCTCCATAATCATTTTACTTGATCATCAAATGAAGCTTCCAAAGTACACCAAGCCTCAAATTTAAAGCAATCCTCTTTTCGCACTTCGACTTCTTTAATTGTACCTATTAAAAGAGGACAGTGATCCGAAAAAGAATGAACCAAATGCTGAACTCTTGCCTCGGGAAACAAAAACATCTATGTCACATTTGTCACTCCTCTATCAAGTTATTCTTGAATGTTTGTCTCGGGCAAATTTCCTCTCTCCCATGTAAACCACCTACCAAAAAACCCAATATCATGTAATTGGCAGTTCTCTAACTTTTTTCGGAGTGCTTCCATCCTATTTTCATCCCTTGGAAGTCCTCCTTTCTTTTTGAACCTACACATAATCTCATTAAAATCACCGGCCACAAGCCAAAGAATGTCATCCGCATGATAGAAAATTTTCAAAGTGGCCCATGAGTCCTCTCTATCTTGTACATATGGGGTACCATAAAACCCTGTAAACTGCCATTTAACTTTAACTTCAAAATCTTCCACCAAAACTTCGATATGTCTTTTGGAAAAACTCTGAAGAACTATGGACACATCATGCCTCCATGCCAAACACAAACTTCCTCTAGTGCCTTCCGCATCCACTTCGATACCATGTACAAAACCACAACTCCTCCGTACTCTCTCCATCTGAACTCTGCACAGTTTAGTCTACATAAAGAAGACTACTTGGGGATTATAAAGCTTCAGCATATGTCGAAGCCTTCGAATTGTCCGTGATCTCCCCAAACCATGGACATTCTAATTTAGGATTTTCATTGCAATCGGTCGGCTTGCCTCCTGGTAGCCGCGGATAATAAATGATTTTGATATCCAATTCTCTCGTTTCTTGACATTAATTTGCTCACCTCATTTGTTCCTGATGGCTCATCATCGTCCCCTCTAAATCTTTTCTTACCCTCCTCTCCTATTAAAGCAGTATTCTCCATGTCATGATCCATCAAAGTAGGGATCTGCCCTAGCATGACGTTTTTCATCCGTTCGCCAAAAATTGATGGTCCCCCTTCTATATTAAATCCAAGAATTAGATCTATCCTCTTTCCGCAACTCTTTTTATTTTCAGCCCGCCAAATCCCATTCCCTATGAGTCCATTACTTTCGTTACTACCATCCACTTTGTCATCACCAACCTCATGTAACCAGATACTATTCATAGCTTGAGCTCTTCGGGACTGAGCTTGTAAGGTTAAATCTCAGCCCATATCAGCAGCTTCCACACTAAGCGTCATCTTAGCTTCACAAAAAGAATCACTGTGACCAGTCGACCACAGTAGAAGCAAAATAATGGTAATCACTCATATTTAAAGTTGACATATGAACGTCTCCCACAAAAGAGAATCTATTTTTTTCCTTTTCAGAGGGCGTCTAACATCAATTTTAACTCTGATTCTCATGAAAGTCCTATTCTCCTTCCCCAAACTGGATCCGTCATATTCCAGAAAAACACCTATAAAATTCCCTATTTGGATCGCCAAATTTTCAGAAAATAAACTAATAGGTACATCATGAATCTGAACCCAAAAAGGTGTCAAAACTAAAGGTACTTGTAAAGGATCCTCCCCCCATTGCAGTTTATAAAGAAGCAGTAGATGATTATTGAAAGTCCAAGGAGAACCTTTAAGAACCCTATCTAAGTCCATAATATGAAAAAATTGAAACAAATACCTTTTCTCCCCCAAATCTCGGATCTGAACTCCCCTAATCGGATGCCATAGATTTGCCAAAGTACTCTTCATTGCTGGAAAGTGTATGATACTGGCTGTCAAAAAATAACCCACTAATAGAAAACTCTCCCCCTTTTCTTCCCTATTCAGATCTGGTTGAATTTGAATAATTTCATCTTCTTCTTCATTTATTGAAAGTTGAGCCAATTCGTTCTCTATGTTTGCAGGTGTAGATTACCAATTTTTCTACCTTTCTACGGATCCTAGCCACTAAGCACTCACATGCGCCGCCTTGCAGAAGCCAGAATCAAAACAAGCACACACAAACTAACGAAAAACAGCAAAAAAACCTAGAACTTCTTGCCAGAGACGGCAGACAATAGCTTGCTAGGGTAGTAGACACCGTTTTGTAAATCTTTAGCTTTAAATTTATCTTTAGTTTATAAAGACAATAGCAAATATTAATTAAAGTGAAATATAATGTCAAATTTCAATTTTCACTTAAAATATAGTGGCAAATTTCCATATTAACCCTTTATAATAACAGTACATAATATTAAGAGAAAATAGGTTTAATTTCTATTTTCAAGACGAACCTCATAGAATCACCATTTGTTTAACGAGATTTTAATTATGTTGGTAAAGTTGAAGTCTTGAGATTTTAGGTGTTTAAGTTTGAGACTTATTCATATATGCTGTATTTGATTTATATTTGTTAGAGATTGTGTGACTTAAATCTCGATAATTGTTAAAGAAATAAATATAGTGATAAAATAAAAAGATCTGTGGAGATGACCGTACCACATAAATTGAGCCAGTATAGAACTATAGTTCTTCTATTTAACTTTAATTAGAACAGGATTTTTCAACACTTAAATATATGTAGTCAAAACTCCTTTTTTTTTATTATTCGTTTTTCAACATTAACAAATTTCTCCTCTTTCTACCCGTGATTTTTCCCCGAAAGGATTTCAACGCAAATCTGTGTTTTTTTTTGTTTTTTTTTCCTATGACTTTGCAATAGTTTTTACAATTATTAATTATCCACGTTTATTGTAACAATATTTTGTAATATAAAGGATTAAATGGGTAATTGTGTATGAATATGAAATGTATAGGAAGACAAACATGTAACTAGAGATTAGGCTTTTTACAAAAAGATCTTGTCGTCAGTTTTAAGTCAAAAGGTGGAATATGCTGCTGTTGAAATTAAACAAGTCGACAAAGGTATGCTGAAGTGCTGAAGAAGAAGAGGAATCCCACAACTCTCTTTTCTTTTTCTTTTTTTTCATATTTCTAAATTAATTCAGATATTATTGGTTTGAACTTTGACTTCATGGTTTCATATTTTTCACTGCTTTTAGTAAAAACCAAACACTACATGATTTAGACATTGCCACACCTAATTCCTTACTTATGTATGCCACAAACGTGTTACGTTTTTGGTAATGCATAGTAAAGGGATTGTCTCTTTTTAAGGCTTGGAAAGGTATCCAAATCATATGTTAACCACAATCCTTTGTTGTTGATTTTTTAACTACAATTATTCATACTTAAATATGCTTAATGCGATTTTTTTAATGCAGTATTCGTATTAGTTTTTAGTCTAATACGGTATTTGCATTTGATAAAAACTATAATTTTTAGCACTTATTGAAGATAACATCGTTAACTTTTTTAATTTTTAATTTAGGGTTTAAAATTAATTTAATGAAAATTTATAATTAATTAATAATATTAGCAATTAACTTTCATCAAATAAATCTTAAAATCGAAATTAAATCACACCCATTGGATTATATTTGACAAATTAAACACAAAAATAAACAAATTCATAATCAACACTAAATTTACTCTATTAACAAAATAATGAAAATTTTAAATCTAATAGTAAGCACTTAACTTTCATCATATCAACCTTAAAACCCAAATTAAATACTAAAAAGTTAACACAGTTATATTTGAGTACTCAAATATATAACTTTTTAAAAATACATGCATTAAATTAATCCAAGAAATAATACAAGTACCACATTAAAAATAAATACCAAATTAACTATAACCAAAATCATTTATTATAGTTAAACATTCAAATAACTAGATTGATAGTTAATTTGTAGAATGCAGAATTAAATTATTCAAATTAAAATTAAAATAAAATTGAAAAAAAATCTCAAAATTATAGAAAAAGGAGTAATAAATTTGATGATAACAAAAGGAAAAGAGCAGTAAAAGATATTAAGAAAAGTGGGATTCTTAAAACAGGTAATCAACAAAGACAATGAGTGGTTGAATGCATGCATGAGGCTACATCTATCACTTGCTTTGGCTTCAATCCACTACGCATAAGCATCCAAATCTTTTATCCTCCACCCTTTACACTTCATGTAAACCTAATATTTTGTTTTTATTATGTGTGTGCGAATTACTTTACCAAAATAATATGATTAATGAAATTAAGATTTTCCCATACAACTACTGTACTGTACTGTTCGTTCAATTATTATTATTATTACGACTGTACTTGTATGGTTATATTTGTAGAATTAATTCATGTATTATTAAATTAAATTAAATTAAATTAAATTCGAGCAAAGATAATAATTATTTAAAGAAATGTTATGAAATTTACAATTTAACTCTAAATAAAATATTTATAAAAAAAACTTTCAAAATATAATTTTATTGAATGATAAATAATATTTTTTTAAACCATAAATATGAATTTATTTAATTATAAAAAGATTTAAATAATCTATGTTTGGCACTTGTAGATAATGAGGAAAAGAGGTAGAACTAGAAGGGTGGAAATATTTAGACCACCTATGAATTGCCGGTTTTGGTCCGGTTCAAAAATGGATATCATTATCATCGGATTTTATTAGAGCTGCACTTTGATGCATGTACAAAAATTTTATTTGGTACACTCCTATTTTTACATATTATTAAATAATTAAACAAGGGATTTTACATGAATACTATAAAATAAATCAATATATACGAAAACATATACAACATACAAAAAAATATCGGCCGCACCACTTTAGTTCTAATAAAAAATTAATTTTTTTTGGTGCAGTTAGATTAATTGGCAGCACTCGTATTTTGTATGGTAAATATAAGTTTTTTTTTTTGGTATACGGGAAAAAAGTAAAAAAAAAATATTTTTTTAATTTGGTGCCGCCAATGTGTCAGGTAGTACTCAAAAATTTAAAAAAAAAACTTTTTTAGCTGAAAAAATTCTGTTTTAATTTTTTCCCAATATTAAAAACACGAATTCATGACTGAATGGTCACTTCCGTCATGTTGCTGCCGCCTGACAGCTTGGCTACACCAGCTTTTTTTTTAAAAATTAGCTGAAAAAAATTTGTGTTTTAATTCAGTTACAAATTCATATTTTTGATATCGAAAAAAATTAAAACACAAGCTTTTTTTTTCAACTAATTTTTTTAAAAAATGGTGTAACCAAGATGTCAGGTGGCACCAACCTGATGGAAGTGACTATTTGGCCACGAGTTCGTGTTTTTAATACAAAAAAATTAAAACACGAGTTTTTTTCAACTAAATTTTTTTAAAATTTTTTGGGTGCCGCCTGACACATCGGCAACACCAAATAATTATTTTTTTTACTTTTTTTTCTATATATAAAAAAAAATCGTATTTACCATACAAAATACAGATGTCGCCGATTAATTTGATTGTATCAAAAGAATAAATTTTTTATTAAAAATAAAGTGGTGCTGCCGATTGGTCAAGCGACAACTGTATTTTAATTCGTATCTTGCATATTCTCATAAATATTATTCTTGTTATGTTATTTTTGTATATATTGATTTATTTTATATTATTGATGTAAAAATTTACAATATAAAATAGTATATATTGGTTGATATCTATAATTGGGAAAATTAAATTAATCACCATTGGAATAACATTGTGGTAACTAATTTTATAATAAAATAACATATTACAAGGTGCATTGAAAATAAAACATTAGGAGGTTATTTATTTATTTATTAATCCAAAGTGTTTACGGGTATTTCAATGTTTCTGGAAACCAATTTACATGTCACCTAAATTAGAATTTTTAGGAAATAAATATAAATTAAAACTGGGTGGCCAAACTTTTTATTGTCACAACTATTTACCCTTCATTAATACAAACATTAAAGTCTTAAGCATAATCATATCAAACATAACATTACCCTAATTAAAACTTTTTAATTTCTAATAAAAGAGCTGAGGCTGTTGTTGATGATGTGTCACAAGGTCATCAAGCATCCAAAGGGCCACTGACTCAGGCTCAGCGCTTCCACTCAACTCAGTTGTTGTCTCATCAGGCTCCAAACCCAGGAACGACTCCAGGCTCGAGATTTGCTCCTTCAGCTCCATCTCGCTTTCCATTGCTTCACTCGGTCTGCAAACTCCATTCTCGTAACCAAAACCCATAAAATGTTGTGGGGTTTCAGAACTCGGTGGAGTCAACTCAGGAGCCATCATACACCTTTTCTTAGCAGGAGGCTGAGTTAAGTGTGGAGTTTGAGGGAAGTTGAGCTTGGCTTTCTCCCCACGGATGCGCTTGGCGGCTTCATCGTATGCTCGAGCCGCTTCTTCAGCCGTGTTGTATGTACCGAGCCAGACTCGGACACCTTTGTGAGGATCTCTTATCTCAGCCGCCCATTTCCCCCATGGCCTTTGCCTGATTCCTCTGTAAATGTTCTTTCGAGTTCGCTGAGTCTTCCCTTCTTTCTCTCTCCCTCGGTTTGTCTTCTGAGTCGACTCGTTTTTCACTAAAACCACCCCGAAACAAAAACCATAACATTTAACATATAAAACAACATTAAAAACACAAACTTGGTTCCTTTCATGAACACTTTTTTGTTGTATTTCTTCAAACAAGGAAAACAACAAACTTAAACATTTTCTTTTACATAAAACGACTGAAACGGATGCGCAGAACTTGTTTTCTGAACTAGACTGCTTCAGTTTTTAAGACCATTCATGCAAGTAGAAAAAGACCATTGCAAGAACACATAAACCGACATGTAATCAATAACATGCAAGAAACAAATGGAAAAACATGGCTTTCTGCAAAAAGAAAAAAGAAAAAAGCACCCAAACTTTGAAGAAAAGCCAGAAGCATAAATCATACCTTTTTCAAGGTTCTTGGCTTTGGAACCGGCCTTGGTGTTGTCGAACTGAGTGAAAGAGTCTTTTCCATTTCCGTAATCCAGACCCAACAGGTCGGAGAATGTGTCAAGTTCAGACCAAAGATCCTCGGCGGTTAACTTCCGACCGCGTTTCACGGCAATGAAATCGGAAATGATTGCACCTCCACACATCTTCTATTGCGTCTTGAAAAGGGTTTCAATGTTTTTTCATAAAAAAAAAAAAAAAGTAAAAGGAAAAATAATGAAGTAGAAGAGAAGAAAGAAGCAGCAGACAGAGAACCTAAGCTTTACTTTTCGGGTTCGTAGATTTATGGAGAGACGATTACAAATGCAACCAATCTAGGTAGATATAGACAATTTAGACTGTACCATTTTTGTTCTAATTCTGGCTTCAGTCCCTATACTCTTTTAGATTGTCTTTCTACTTTTAATTCGAAAATTTTAGTCCCTTTAGTTGTTATTTAAAAAATAAATATATTTTGCTTTTAGAAAAAATTAAATAGATTTCTTTGTTTTAATAAAAGGTACACATATATGTATAAAATGAAAATCCAGCTTAATAACATCTATTCAAATTTAATGCAATAATTACCAATATTATGGATAGAATTTTAGTTTTAAGATCAGATTTTTCTTAATATTAAAAAAATTAAATTCTCAATCAAATAAGGAGAGAGATTAAAATTTTAAATTAGAAGTTGAAGGATTAGTTAGCTAAAATGCAAATAGATTATTTAAGTTTTCAATTTAGATTTGATGTTAATCTCTAGACATCCCCGGCCTTCTATCAAGAGAGAGAGAGAGCAGAAGGATTATTTTTCAAAATTATGAAGAGTAGAGGGACTGAAGATAAAATAAAACCTCTTTTGCGGGTTTTTCCCTATCAGGATCAGACGGCTGAGAGAGAATGGAAAGAAGAGAGATACGTGATGTGACACATTTTAGGGGGAACGAATTATGGAGCGTAGGATTCAGAGTGGGGTCCGCACAGGCAAGTTGAGGGTGTGAGAGGAGAGTACGTGGTTGTCAGTGGTTGGGAGAGGAAATGACGGGGCTGTCTCCGAGTGCGAGGTCTGAGGCAGCCCAGCCGGGCTTTGGCGTAACGCACGTCATAATAGGTCCAAAAATTAACGGCCCATGTGTAATAAAAAGGCAGAAGTTTCACTTTGCTTTTCCACCGTTTACCCCTCCTTTCCCCCCTTATTTACAATCTTCTATATCTTACTTATTTATTATTATTTTTAATATATATGATTTTTTGAATTTGAGTTCATTTTCCTGTTACAAGTTTAGATAGATGGTATGTTTATCTGTGATTAGTATAAAAATAATGATGACGATGAAATTAGATATTGTAGCGTACGTTAAATATAAAAATAAATAAATACAATTGAGCAATATCAAAATTTAAGTAATAATGGAGTTTAGCCTACCAAAAAAGAAAAAAAGAAATTAAAAAAAAGGATATGAATTAAAAAATTAAGTAATATAATATAAGTTGAGTATTTGTTAAAACCAGCATCATGGTAATAATAATAATATTTTACATTTGTGGTTATTATTATAATTTAAGTTTGTATATTTTGTACATCATAATATTAATTACTTAATTAATTAGTTTATAAATTAAGTTATAATATTAAAAATTTAAATATGTTATCAAACAACATTAATAAATAGAAATAAAAATTTGAATCTATATTGATAAACTGGCAGCAATAAAGTATTATGGATTTTTAGTTTAGGCATTTAAGTGGTATTATGATTTGTTGTGTTTAATTGTTAATGATTGGAGCTCAACTTAAAAGAAATTATGGCGGAAAACAGCAGCAAATCCGAATCTCGGTTACATAAAAAGGATGAAGAAAATGAAATTGAAGCGTTTAATAAATAGAAAGAAATAATATAAAATTATCATACGTTTAAAAACAAGCCCTAGCTAGTTTAATATTTTTCACTCACAAGTTTTATTCAAAGATTAGGGTTATTCATTTGGAAAGATGATGCATACAAGTAAGAATATTTTTGTAAAAAAAAAAAAAAAAAAAAAAAGGGGCCGGGGAGGCAAGAATCTGGGAGCCAGCCCATGGATTTGGTTTTGAGATCAATATAGAAAATAAGCATTGCAAGTAACTGTAAGGAACCATATATAGATAGCAGCAGCAGGTCAAAGTAAGTAAAGAGATGAATGGTATTTAGTTTTCTCGAAAAGAATGAACATTAATAATCATAAATGGTAGTATTTGCAATGACATCATCTTTGACAGGGAAGTAGCAGGCTTTCAGGAAAACAGCTTTTAACCAAACAAACAAACAAATAAACACAATTCAGGACTCAGATTTTGGTTTCTGTTCTGCAAAACCTTCTTCTTTCAGACAAGAGGCCAAAACCCTCCTTCACTCTTAAGTCTTACCACCTTATTGTGGATTGGTGGTCCTTTCTTTTACCTTCCTTGTACATTAAGGAACTATTGAGATTAAATCTCATCAAGTCTATTTGTAAGGAGACGAGGGAGGGCCAAGAAATGTTAAATGAGGTCAGTTTTGGTGATGCTTTGAGATGGGAAACTACTATCATACCACCTTTTTGTTTCTGACGGAACCTACTTCCTCATAATTAAACGCTGCGCCTCTTTTTTTTTTTTTTTTTTTTTTGGGCTGAAACCATGCTTCTTCAACCAAACCCGACCCCTTGGGTATGGGTTTCAACAACAAAATTAGATTGAATGATCTGTAAATTGACATGAATGGATTAAATTGAATTAAAAAATTAATTATTTTTTTAAAATTTTAATTTTTTAAATAATTTATTTAATCGACTATAAGACTAATTTAACAGATTTAACGTTAATGTTGAGGCATAGATCAATTTATTACATTTTTTCATTATTAAGCCATTATTTAACAGTTCATAATATTTTTCCTTTTTTCTTAAAGGAGACTAGTACGAGCAAAATGCAAGATAGAAGTGGAACTTGGTACACAGTTGTACTTTACTCTTAAAAGTACCACTGTTCAATTCCCAAAAACATCCTTCATTTTCGTGTTTCTTTTCTTACAATTTTTTTTCCATTTTGAAAATTTGAAATATAGTAAGGATTTTTTTAACCCAATAATACAAAAAAAATAAAAAAAAGTCAAATGGTATATGCATTAAATTATTTATCAAAATGGTATGTTTGCTCTAGTATTCTATCGATATTGTTTAACATATTAATGATACCAAATTAAAATGTGATGACCTAAAATATTTAAGGACTTGATATGTAAATTTTTCATTTTCATTGGCTGCCGGAAAAAAAAGCTTCTAGGGTGCTGCCACACCATTTAAATAGGATAAATTTTTTTATAAACCCTCATTATTTATTATTTTCCTTTATTTTCCTTCAACACCAAAAATAGAGAAGTCTCTTACCAATTAGTTCAAAAAAAATTTCTACCAAAAAATATTTTTGTAAAAAAGCAGATTCCAAGTGGAAATAAAAATTATTGGTTTTTTGAAAAATATTTTTTTTGTTCAAATTATGTTTGACATAACAGTTAACAGTATTGATAGTAATTTTCTTTGGCTCACATTATATTTGGAAACTATAATTTAAGTAATAATTATAATTTATACATAATAAGATTTTTCTAAACTTTTATAATTATAATTTTATACTGTATCTATAAATCAAATTGAAAATAAAATTATAATTATAAAAAAAATTTATTAACTATATGGCTAACTATTTTAATACACATGTAATAAATAAGTTTTTTTTTTACTTATTTATTATATTAGTATCTAAACGAGGTAGAAATAGTATATCTATGAATAAAGCAAAAAACGAATAAAAACTTAATACAAAAGATTGTTGACACAATTTAAACTTTTTTTTATCCTCCTCAACCTCTAAGTAGGAGGATAACACATTTCAGCATACTTGAATTCACGTCTTCTTACATTGATAACAATGCCTATACCAATCAAATTAAGACTCAATCGAGAACATAATTTAAAGTAAATCATACCTAATTCAACTGTAGTAAATCTCATACCATAAATAATAATTTAAGTTGAATTTAGTAGACATATTTCCAAAAGTAGAATGAAATGACATAAAACATTCCCCATAAAAGAAATTCAAGAGTGGAGTCTGAGCTCTTACAATTCCCATGGCAGCACTCAGAATTTAAGATTATCATAAAGTAGGATAATTTTCAATCTTTAAGCATATAACTCACCTCTTCAATAAAATCATTGAAAAACCCTCATTATCTTCTTCTAATAATACATATTATTCATCATATATATTAAGGAAATCTGTTGAATAAATACAATGTTCATAGACATGAAACCATCAAGTTGTTGTTACCTTATCACGCCCAAGCTATTCATTATGGGTTACGATCGATAATCATCAAAATACATCTTATAATAATAACCCAGATTTTACTATCAAATCATCTGTTAAAAAAATGGTCAACACAGTCTGCCTAAAGATGTACCGATACAACACATTTTAATAATATAAATACTCAATTAATTCATTTTGTAATGAAGAAATGTGGGTTTCCATGTTTCATTCATTTCACTATATTCATCCAACGAATCAAATAAATTGTGAAGCTCACTTGTCTAAATTCAAACTCTCCACTTACCTCAATTTGTCTTTGTTTTATGCTATGGATGATTCTGACGCAGACTTTATTTATTTATTTTCTCCATCCTCTTCGGTGCTCTTTTAATTTACCCAATTAGAATTACAAATGTAGTACCACCCTGCTGGAATGTTGTATACGAACAAGTTTAGCAGACATAGTTGACTTCCTTCAATCTTGCTTTCACATTTCTAATTATAGAAATTGTAATTTTTTTATGTCTTATTTGGTAGTACAAATTGTAATTATATAGATATATAATTTATATTTTTAAAAAAAAATTAATTTCTATAATAAATAATATGATAAAAATAATTTTGAAACAAGTAACAAAAGTAAAATCAAATCATCATATGTATTATAATCACAAAAATTATTAGTGATGTTGTTAAGATGAAAAATATTTTTTAAGAACAATAAATGTATTTTTAATGATATTTCTATGCCTTGGATGTATCAAATTAAAGAGTTTGTAATTTATCTATGGTGCTTGTGTTTGATACAATTCTATCAAATGGTATCATACCCTACAATATGATGCAAGAAAATTTTTTCTATTTGTATAATTAGTATCGTCCTTAAAATATTTAGACTCACAACTCAAATAATCTGTAGCTTTAATTATAAAACTTCAGAAAAAGACTTATACTAGGTTATATACCTTTTTATAATACGTAAATTAAATAAATAAATAATATAAAAATGATAATATATAACCTTTAAAAAATTATAAATTGTCCAAAATTTTCATAATACTTTTTATAAATAATATTTTTTCATAACTTTAAAAAGTTATGTTTTATTTTTTATGAATAAGTATATTATTTTTATAATATATAACATGGACACATAATAAGTTGTGTCCATATTTATTGGCCATAATTTTTTATAAATAAATATATAATAACACTTTTATAACATGTAAACTTTTTTATTATAGCTTTATAAATTTTTTAGAATTTAAATAATATATTTTTTGTTATAACTTTATAAAATATACAAATTAATTTTATAATATATTTTTTTAAGAATTTATAATATAAGAATTATTTTTGCCATAATCATCTCAAACATTCATATATGTTCATGCTTATAATATAATTTTTTTATAATTTATATAAATAAATTAAATTTGGATTTGAATGTAATTACTTATGTAATTACTCCAATTCTCACCCTCCCCTTAAGAATTGGAATGTGTAATTATGTGCTCTAGTTACACCAATTCAATAGGATCGTCAATTACAATGGTTACCAAAAATATGCCACCCTTATGTAATTACAAGCAATTACATCCAAATTCAATTACTAGGTGGCTTTCCAACTTAATAATTTTTATATTCTCTGATTTTGGTAAGATGATATTTCAAAGGTTAAATTATGCTATTAAATCTTGTAATTTCAATAAGTTGTGGATTTAGTACCTGTACTTTAATGTATTCATTTTCAATCCTTATACTTTTAGAATTTTAAAATTTTAGTCTTGAACAAATGGCAACTATTAGATCCATTAAGTTAAGTTCTGTTATTTTCAAAATTTGATTCATCAGACATATTATCGTACATTTAATGTCATGTCAACTTGTCATCTCTACTTATTACTCACAAAAAAAAAAAAACTAGTTAATAGATTTAACGAGTGTTATTTACATTAAGAGTAAAATTTGGAAATCTAAAAAAGATAGCGACTAAAAAAAGATTCAATTGGAAAACATAGATTAAATATTTAACTTTTGTTAGGATTTGATAATCTGTTTTAGGTTGTTTGGATAATAAATCCCGTTTCTTTAGGGATATTTATTTGTTTAATTTATTCAAAGTTGTTGAGTCATGGACTCCTTTTCTTTCTCTTTTCAGTTGTGAGGTGTGGTGTGGCTATAAAAAGTTATTTTCTCCTTCAATAATAGATATTCGATTTTTTTCTTTACATTTGGTATCAGAGCTTCCTCACAAGACCTGATTGGTTTAGAAGCAACAACTCTCTACGTGATATTTTAGGTGATTGAAGATGGCAATAGAAAGTTCATTTGTGCAACCTACTGTTCCAAAATTTGATGGACACTATGACCACTGGGCAATGCTCATGGAAAACTTTTTGTGATCAAAGGAATATTGTATCATAGTGAAAAATGGAGTACTTACAGCAGCAAAAGGTAGAGCTCTAATACAGATAGGGAAACAGGTCGGGGATCAGAAGTTGAAAGATTTGAAGGCAAAGAACTATCTATTTCAAGCTTTAGATCGTTCAATCCTTGAGACAATTCTAAATAAGAATACATCCAAAAGTATATGGGATTCTATGAAACAGAAATTTCAAGGTGCAACAAGAGTAAAACATGCACACCTATAAGTTCTGCGAAAGGAATTTGAGATTCTTGAAATGAAGGCTAGTGAATCTGTCAATGAATATTTTGCTCGAACTCTCACAATAGTCAACAAGATGAAAAAGAATGGTGAGAATAGGACAGATGCTGAAGTGCTCTAAAAAATTTTGAGACCAATGACTTCCAAGTTTAGCTATGTTTTGTGTTCCATTAAGGAATTTAAAGACATAAGAATCTTGACTATTGATAAATTGTAGAGCAGCTTGTTGGTGCATGAGCAACGCACCAACATGAGTTCTTTAGCTAAAGAAGCACAAGCATTGAAGATTTCTTCTAAGGAACTATTTGGTTTAGGAGGTCGAGGCCGAGGTGGTTACAGCGGAAGGTCTTGATAAAGCCACTGTGGAATGCTATAGTTGTCACAAATTAGGACATTTTCAATGGGAATGCTCGAGCAAAGAGGCAAACTAGGCAGAAACTCAGGAATAAATATTGTTTATCGTATTTTTGGATGCAAATAATGTTAATAAAGAGGATACATGGTTCTTTGATTCAGGATGCAACAATCACATGTGTGGAAAGATGGAATATTTTGTCAATTATGATGAAAATTATAAAGATACGATGAAGCTAGGCAACAACACAAGCTTGGTTGTAACAAGAAAGGGCAATGTAAGATTACTAGTGGATGGAATGGTGCAGCTCATCACATGAGTTTTTTATGTGCCAGAATTGAAGAATAATTTGCTAAGTGTGGGGTAGTTGCAAGAGAAGGGGCTGCATGTTCTATTTCAACATGATAGATGTAGGGTATATCACTTTGAGAAAGGGTTGATCATGGATACAAAGTTGACTGCAAATTGAATGTTCAAGCTACATGCTATTGCTGCACTACTTGCTTGTTTTAACACAACCCCAGAAGAAAAGATTCAGCAGCTCTAGCATTGCAGATATGGGCACTTAAGTTATAAAGGTCTGAAAATATTTCAACATAAGAAGATGGTCAATGGCTTACTGGAACTCAAGTCTTCATCAGAGCTTTGCTAGGAATGTATGGTGAGAAAGCAGCATAGATAATCATTTCCAAAGAAAAACACTTGGAGGGCAGCGCAAATTTTTCAGTTAATTCATGCTGATATTTATGAACCAATCAAACCTATTTCAAATAGTGGAAAAAAGTACCTGATTACTCTTATTGATAACTTCAATAGAAAAACTTGAGTTTATTTTCTAACAGAAAAATCAGAGGCTTTTGTTATTTTTCAAAATTTTAAAGTTCATGTTGAGAAAGAATCAAATTCGGTTATCAAATGTTTGTGAATTGATCGTGGAAGAGAATTTACATCACATGAGTGCACAAAATTTTGTAAAGATAATGACATTCAAAGACAACTGACAGCTGCATATATGTCGTAGCAAAATGGAGTAGCAGAACGCAAGAAGGTACGCAAGTTTGCTTTCTGTAAAGAAGATTTCGAAAACCTTCTAACCTAAAGCAGGCAATTGGACAATACATGTTCTGAAAAGTCTAACTTTTTCTGTCAAAGATCAGACACCAGAAGAAGCATGGAGCGGAGTCAAACCCTCAGTTGAGTATTTTTGTGTTTTTGGTTACATTTCTCATGTTCATGTGTCTGATTTTAAAAGAACCATATTAGACGATAAAAACATGATGTGTGTTTTATTGGGGGTTAGTGAGGAGTCAAAAGCTTATAGACTTTACAATCCAAACTCAAAAAAATTTATAATAAATTGGGATGTTGTATTCGAAGAAGATAAGGCATGGGATTGGGATGAAAAGTATTAAAACACTACTGTGTGTGACTTAGAATGGGGAGATCAATAAAATACATCAATTGGAATTAATGAGACTGAAGAGGAAGGTGATCCTGAAGTTGATACAGACATAGGGAATCCTTCATTTGATGTTTCAACTGGAGATGATGCTTTTAGTACAGATGAAAAGAGAAACAGAGTACCACCGACTTGGATGAGAGATTATGAGATCGGAGAAGGGTTTTTTGAAGAAGATAATGAAGCTTATTTGGTGATGTCTACAGCTGAAAATCCTGTTTAATTTGAAGAAGCTGTTAAAAGTGAAAAATTGAAGAGAGCAGTGGATGCAAAAATGGAATCAATACAAAAAATAATACATGGGAACTGACATAATTACCAAAGGAAGCAAAGAAGGTAAGAGTAAAGTGGGTTTATAAAACCAAGTTTAATGAGATTGGAGATGTGGATAAACACAAGGCTAGACTTGTTGTGAAGGGATATTTGCAATGGTATGGAGTAGATTATACTGAAGTATTTACCCATATTGCTCATATGGAAACAATTCGACTGGTTGTAACATTTGTAGCTCAAAGAGGTTGGAATATTTACCAACTAGATATGAAATCAGTGTTTTTGCATGGTGAATTAACTAAAAATATTTTTATGGAGTAGTCAAGTGGTTATGTTCAGCAGGGAAATGATGGAAAGGTGTATAAACTACAAAAAACACTTTATAGACTTAAGCAAGCTCCATGTGCTTGGTTTAGTCGAATAGATGCTTACTTCATGAAGGAAGGATTTGAGAAATGCAATTATGAACATACTTTGTTCATAAAAAAACGAGACATGAAAATGGTAATTGTTAGTTTGTATGTTGATGATCTCACTGTTTTTAGTAATGATGAGCAGATGATAATTAAGTTCAGAAATTCTATAAAGAATGAATTTGACATGATAGATCTTGGGAGGATGAGGTATTTTCTTGGTATTGAAATGTTGCAAAAATCTGATGGCATTTTTATCAATCAAAATAAGTATGCATCAGAGGTGTTAAAACGTTTCAGAATGGATAAGAGTAATCCTATTCAGGTTCCACTAGTTTCTGGATTCAAGCTTTCAAAGGATGAAGATAGAGTCAAAGTGGATAAGACTTACTACAAGCAAGTTATTGGTAGTCTTATGTATTTTACTGCAAGACAACCGAACATGATGTTTGTGGTGAGTCTTGCTAGTAGATACATGGAAAATCCTACTGAGCTACATTTGCATGTGGTGAAATGAGCTTTAAGATACTTAAAGGGCACCACTAAGTTTGGAATCTTCTATAAGAAGGGAGGAGAAGATAAACTTGTTGCTTACATTACTGGAGATATAGAAAATAGAAAGAGTACCTCTGGTTATGTGTTTTTATTAAGCTTAGGAGCAATTTCATGGTTTTTTACAAAGTAACCAGTAGTTAGTTTGTCCACCACAGAAGCTAAATTTATTGCTGTAAAATCATGTGCATGTCAAGTAGTACGATTACAAAGGGTGTTGGCAAAATTGGACAAGAATCATGAGAAATTGATCACTTTTTTTTTTTGTGATAACAGCTCGACAATCAAGCTCTCCAAAAATCCAGTATGGTCGCATCAAACATATTAATATGCATTTTCATTTTCTTCGAGACCTAACAAAGACTGACAACATTAAATTGGTACATTGTAATTCATAGGATCAACTAGCAGATGTGATGACCAAACCTCTTAAGCTGGATCAGTTTTGTAAGTTGAGAAGATTCTTGGTTGTCTGTGCAGAAGCTGGCATGAATTAAATGCTTAGAGTATTTTTAGTTTAAGGGAGGAATTGTTACGATTTGATAATCTATTTTAGGTTGTTTGGATAATAAATCTCGTTTCTTTAGGGATATTTATTTGTTTGATTAATTCAAAGTTGGTGAGTCATGCACTATTTTTCTTTCTCTTTTCAGTTGTGATGTACAACTATAAAAAGCCATTTTGTCTTTTAATAATATATATTTAATTCTTTTCAAAATTCTCTTTTCCTTATAACTTTATGCATAATACATGACTCATATTAGAATTTAACCAAACAAATTTAACAAGTACTATTTGGTCAAGACTAAATTTTTAACATTTTAAAAGTATATAAACTAAAATTGATCAAATTAAAATACAGATACTAAATCCATAATTGATACAAGTAGATCAACAGAATTTAAACTATTTCAGATCATTTCATTTGGAAGTTGGATTGATCAGTTATAATACTTTAGAATGACATATTTTTATATATTAATTACACATTTATTTGGAGTATGATCCTACTAATTTGAGTTATTTATGGTTTTTATCTTGTAGGGACTAAATTGAAGGTAAAAAGAAATTTAGGGACAAAAAGCATGAATTTAAAAATAAATGGGCCAACATGTGAAGTAGGAAGGAAGTGGTGCTAAAAATGCAAAGTGTGGAAGACTTGGGGGCAAAAGTGCAAGGAAAATTTTTTATAAACACAAGACTCTGTTTAATTTTTAATTATATTAGGATAATTGTTAAAAATTATTATTTAGATTTAATTTTAGCTTTTATCTTCATTTATCTTTAATTGTATTTATTTATTTGTATTTATCTTTTAGAATTTAATTAGGAATAGACTAGGTTTTCTAGTACTATAAATAGAGGATAGAGTGACACAAATTTCACTCATCTTTTGTGTAAACACTCCCTCTGATATGGCTCAGGCCGCATCATGTTTCGATACAACTCGACAACATCGAGATTAGCCTAAAAACGAGGGGCCCAAGTACAAAATGAAGCTTAATTTTAGCCCAACGAGCTCAATCTTAGTTTTCCCTAGCTTATCTAGCTCTCTCCTAGCTCATTAAGCTCGATTCTAAGCTTGATTCTATCTCATTTTAAATTATGCATTTTAGTTGCTAGAAAAAAACATTAATTATGATTTAGTTATTTTTAGTTAATTATAGTTGAGTCTTAAATATGTTTTAAGTCTATTAATGCATGTTAATTAGTAATGTGTCTTAAGTTTAATTAATATGTTATAATAAGTACAACTTTTTAATGTGTCTTAGATTAAGATGTTTTATTTGAGTCTAAAGTTTAGAAAAATTAAATAGTGTCTAAATTGTGTCTTAATGTTGCATTTAATCGAGTATTAATTTGTCTTGGAGGTTGAATATGCATGTAAATTGAAGATACAATAGACCGAATTTAAGGAGATACATGCACATACGAATTTCAAAGAAGTCTCTATTCATGTTTACATGTGTGTCTGATTGGTGTCCCAGGAGTGATCTTTTAATTAACCGAATGCATGAACACAAAAGCTACTATAACTCTTCAAGAATCAGCTTCAATGAAGGTGCATTGTGACAGATCACATGGATGCTCAAATTCATGTCATGTGCGTTTCTTAAAGATGAAGAATGTGGCTATTCATTCTGTTCATGTATGAAATTAATCAAGAGGGACAAATCTGTCCATCCATGCACTCTAAAGGGGTTTGTATGGTTTTAATGGCACACATTGAATTCACAAGGCACATGCCTCAAGTTCATGAACAAGTAGCTCAATTAATTCAGTCGATGTACCAGCACATACATGCAACGAAATTAGGGAATGAATTAGCTCAATGCAAACTGCCCATTTATGTGTTCAAGATGCAATTAAAGCTTCAATTAGAGGTGATGCATGTCCTAAGCATCTAAAATTCGACTGAACCATTTGGGAGGCTATTAGAGTGCCCAAGCTACCATTTAAAGTCCAAAACTATTCAGCTATTCAAGGCAACCCCTTTAAAGGCTGTTCACATCTCTTAGCTGATCATATTCAGCTCCATTCATCTCATCTTTCACTTCAATTAATCAAGCTGGCCTAGGAAGCATCAAGGGATGTTTTGGGAGGTTCAAGGAAGTTTCCAGCTTAATTAAGCTGAATACAAAGCGGCCCATTCGGTTATCTTAGTGACCATTCAGCTAGCTTAGGTATTGAGCTATAAATATAAAGCTCATTAGTTGTAATGGGGACTTTTAATACTTTTATGAATGTTTATAACATTTGTGAGTTATTCAACTCTTTTATTTTGTTTAAGACTCAAGTAGACTTATCTAGCTTACTAGTGGCGTCTTTTTTGTTTCTTTGAACTTATCACTTAACCCCGAGTATGGCGTTCAACTCGTTATACCTCTGGTTCCTATCTCTCAATAGATAGTGGGTCAATGTCCTATCTTCCATCTTCTATCCATCTTAAGCCTCGTATAAGTTTTGGGTCAATACTCCCTATAGTATTGGTTCTTCATTGGTCTTAGCCAATTTCATCCAACTATCCACCTTAAAACTTACTTTACTTCTTATCTAGCCGTAATTAGACTTGTTCTATCTTAACACTCTTAGAAACCCCTTTTGTTTAAGCCTACATTTAGCCAAATTCAACTAAACTCCAAATTGAATGAAACTTTTCTATTTTACGATCGGGCATCTGAGCAACTCGAATCACTTCACCGAAGTGATATCGTATCACCCTCTCCCAAAAAGCTTAACCTTTATTCCTTTCATATCATTCAATAAAATTCTATTTTTATTACGTTTATTTCTTTTTTCTCAAAAAGCATGAGCTACTAAATTTATTTATTCAAATGTTGTCAAAATTTCCCAAAAAGGGTTCATGAGACCTTAAATCTGCGTTTAGCCTTCTCAATGAGTATTCATATCTTCACCATATTACGAAGCTGATGCTTTCATCCATGTACTTTCAAAGGTGATCTTTTCAACTTGTGCAAAGGTGGCCGCTTTGTATGTTTTGGGAAGGTTACACAGTTGGTTCGTTAGTTTACTGCGTCAGTGATTATCGAGCCCAAAAGACAAAATGACGTGGCATTTGCCATTGAGAAATGATGATCTAGTGTAAGACGGTCCCACAAAAGTGACGGTTGGCTAGAATCAGGCTCCTCTAAATCGTAAGTATAACGCCCCAAATTTTGGGTTTAGATGAATTGGGCTTTGGGCTTTGGGCTTTGGGTCTCATAAAATTTTTAAGTGAGCAAGAAAATGACAAATAACATGTTGTGTCTAGGTATGTTGGACAAGTTCTGAGTTCGAGTTTTGTGGAGGAGGAATTTTAATTTAATTATTAGAAGAATCAAGGTTGGCAAGTAGTTGGGCTTTTAAATAAAGATAGGGAAAAATAGCATAAAAAAGCCTTGTGGAGGAGTGGCTAAGTGACGCCACTTAGAGAGTAGGGACGTGGCGTTAGTGGCTAGCAAGGAGATCTAATGTTCGAATCCTAGCTTAGTATTTTTAGAGTTTAATTTTGGCTTTTTAGAAGGATGGAAGTGGCGTGAAGATGGACTCTAAGGGGAGTGCTCAGAAGAGAAAATTAAGGAAAGGATCAATGGGTTATCAGGGAGAAAAAAGAGGAGATGAGAAGTGAAGAATAAGTGGAGCCGAATTGGGAACTTGGGCTTGAAGAATTCGACTATAGGGCTATAAATAGGTGCCAAATGGGAGGGCTGAAAAGTTAATGATGAATTTCCATTCACTTTGTGGCAGAAACCCTTTTCTCTAAAAAGTCGAAAACCCTTTTTTCTTTTCTTTGTGCCGAATTCTTATCCCTCCTCTACTCAATAATTTCTTTGCTTTAGTCGATTCTTCTTTCTCTCTTCTTTGGTGTTGAGTAATCAATTGTTGCCATTCAAATCTCTAAGAGCTTGGTGCTGCCACTACTCTTCCCACCCAGTCGATTCTAGTGTAAGTGTTCGCTCTCCCAATCGATTTTTTATAAATATCGAATATTCAGTTCCTCACTTCTTTCTAATCGACTTTGGTAGGGAATTAGTGTCAGATCTCAGTTTTGGATTCCTACCGATTTGCTCTTCAGATATGAGAAATACGCGTGTTTAGTGATCAAAGTAAAAGCTAGTAAAGGCTTGGCGTTCAGGTAAGGTTAATGTGAGATTCCGGCTTTTGGTAAAGTAATCGATAATTACGTATGATTAATCTTTGAGTGATATTAATTGTAGGTTTGAGCTAAGGAGATCCTATCACGCTTGCTTATCAGGTGTGTACATACACTGTACACACAAGTAGATTGGCAAAAGCCGAAATGCCGAAAAGCCAAAAAACCAAAAGTTTGGCTGTGGTAGTCTTGCGAGTGCTCGAACACTCGTGAGAAAGAAACTGATAGGTTGCCTGAGGCCCACGGGTAATTCCATGGACTTGGGTTATGATTTGGCCATATGGGTCGGAATGGGCTAAATGGGCTTGATGAGCTGTTGGGACCATAATAGGGAAAAACTGAATATTGATGCTATGTGATAGGAATTTGTATGTGAGTATGAATATGAATGTGACTGGGCCTAATGGGCCATATACTGGTGATTTGGGCCTAATGGGCCATATGAATATGATTGGGCTTAATGGGCCAGATACAGGTATGTGAATTTGTTTGGGCTTTGTAAGGGGTTTGGGCCTAGTATATGATATCCACATAAGACTTAATTAATATATTGCGACCGTGGACAAGTCAAAGAGTTAAGGTGTGGCAATGGGTATATGCATGTCTAGGATTGGATCTAGGGAGAGCTTGGTATTTAAGCGGTCTTAATGACCCATCTTTTCTTCTCTGGAATCCTACCTGGTGCATAGTATTCGTTCATCTTAGCTCACGGGACTTATTAACGGGCCAAGGTAAGTGAAAATCTTAATTAAGGGAAAATTATTGAAATGCCCCTAAAGGTAAAAATGACCAAAATACCCCTAGGTGTTGAATGTAAGTTTTGTGGATGCGATATGTATACATATGATATTCTGCTTAGGTTACATATGGGTTGGGAATTATAGAACGGAGGAAGTATATGAGGATCGCATGGTTGCTTGACAATCATGGATCCACCGACGGCTTTTAAAGCCCAATATGTAAATGAAGGTAGTTTCACAACCGGGCTACCATGGTGAGTGGGTTGGGTGGGTCGATATTTATATCCTCACATGGTGTGACGGGGGACGGAGCCGGTGTGTAGCGGATGGATAATTTGGATGGGATTGCATTGCATGAACGATGAATGATTTTTTTTGAATGCTTGTTTTCTTGGAGGGTTGTACACACTAAGTTTGCGAAAACTCACCTCCTTTTTTATTTTATTTTCAGGTGATGCTTAGTAGAAGGTTCGATGTTTGGAGGGACTCTGGGTGGCCAACTAGCAAGATGATTTTGACTTAGGTTTTTTTTTTCATTTAAGTTTTTACTTCTTTTAAGTATGTTCCAGACCAGATTGTAATAAGGTTTTCATTGTATTATTATTATTTTCAATGTAATTGCGAGAAGTTGAGTATGAATTTCTTAAATTATAGTATGTTTTCTACGTTTCCGCAACTAAGTTTTTTTAAGCAAAAATTTTAAACAAGGCTTTCGTAACTGAAGGTGTTTTTTTTAAGTTAATTAGAGTTTCTTTTATTTTAAGAAGGGTTTTCAATGAAAACACGATTTTTGCTAAAACACTTCAATGTGATACACTAGATTCGGCCATAGCGTCTGGGCCGGGTTTGGGGTGTTACAGTAAGTCTAAAATCTAAGTGGAGCTGGTGGTCATAGGCGTCCTCTTCCACTATAACCAGCTTATTCTGTTTGAGAAGGATCACCTAAAAACAAAAGATTAAGCCCAAGGAGGATCGAGACAACCGAAGGCTAGAATCTCTCCATAAAAAAAAAACTCTTTTTCTTTAACTTTATTTATCTATACAATTTTAATTTTAATTTTCGTAATTTCAATTCAATCAAACTTTTAATTCTGTTTGTTTTATTTTTTTCCTAGGTACGCAGGTTTTCTTGGGCACGACTCTGTCTGGAATCTCGAGGAACAAGAACTTGTGCAAATCTAGTCCTTGAGGATTTGACCCTACTTCCCTTATACTATTCTTTTCATTATTTTATAGGGATATGATATTTTTTGTGCTCTTAACGACGCATCAAATTTTGGCGCCGCTGCTGGGGATTACTAACGTACTAATCTTGTTTCTTTGTTTCTTATGACCAGATATGCTCTAGGTATTCTTGCATTTAATTCAGAAATAGAGAAGACTGTGAGAGCCAATCGTAAAGAGACAAAGTTACGAAAAAAGCAGTTAAAGGTGGTTGGGATTTAAAGTAACCCACCACCAGAAATTGAAGTCGACGACAAAGTTGAGTCTAAGGTTAACAAAAACCCTACTCAAACACTTGAAAGTGAAAAAGTAGAAGTTGATTTATCAGAAGAAGTGCTTAACGCTAGAGTTAACGAAAACTATAATCTAGTACATCAACCTATAGCTTAAACAATTCGACAATTGGCCGAAGTTCTGGTAGAACAACCGCCATTGTGCATTACATATCCTACTATGGATTCTGATTTTGAACTGAGGTCCAGTTTAATCTAGTTACTACCAAATTTTTGTGGGTTGCAAAATAAAAATCCCCACAAATATCTGAAAGAGTTTCATATGGTTTGTCTTAGTTGAAACCTCAGGGGGTAACTGAGGATCAAATCAAATTACTTGCTTTCCTTTTTTTCCCTAGCAGATTCAGCTAGGGAACGACTATTTTATCTAACCCCTAGGTCTATTACAACTTGGGCTGATCTTTCTCGTTTGTTTTTCAACAAGTTTTTTTCCAGCATCGCATGCAGCTGAGTTAAGAATAGAGATCGTTGGGATAAGGCAAAAAGATGTGGAGTCTTTTTACGACTATTGAGAATGATTCAAGAAGTTGTGTGCCAGTTGCCCACAACATGGTATAACGAAACAGTCTCTACTCCAATACTTTTATGAGGGCTTGAAACCTATAAAGATTAATATGGTAGACGCTGCTAGTAGAGGAGCATTGGTCAACATGGCTCCCTAACAAGAAAGAGACTTGATTTCCACGATGGCTACAAATACTCAGCAATTTCGAGCCAATCCTGATCCCCTTAGAAGGGTTTACTAGCTAAGTAATTCAACCTTAGAAGATAAAGTTGATAAACTTACAAAGATTGTGAATTCTCTTGTTGCAGAAAAAACAAAATCAGCCCGACTATGCGGAATATGTACTACAACTAAACATACAACTGATACATGTCCTAGTTTGTATGATGATACTATGGCTAATTTGGATGTTGTGGGAAACTTCCCTGGGCCACCACAAAGGCGATATGACCCTTAAGCTAATACCTACAACCCAAGATGGAAAGACCATCATAACTTGAGTTATGGGGCCAACCCACAGTATAACCAGCCATACCAAAATTGGTTTCCAAAATAGTCGTGGGATTCAGGTAATTTTCTAGAAACCATGGTCAATAAATTAGTAGCTAATATGCTTGATTTTTAACAGAAAATCAAGGCATCTATAAGAGAGTTAACCACATCAATTGAGAAAATGAACTCATAAAGGAAGCTGCCATCACAAACAGAACCTAATCCAAGACAACATGCAAATGCAATGACGTTGCAAAGTGAAAAAAATGCTAGAACCAATTCTTGGAAGAAATCTTGGCCAAGATTCCACCCAAGAAAAGCACGAGAACGATGAACAAGTTTGAACAAAACCTCTATTGCCTAAAATTCAACCTCTATTTCCAAGACGATTGAACCAATGTCGGAAAGGTAAAGAGGACAATGAGATCCTCGAAACATTCAGAAATGTCGAGATCAACATACCATTGTTGGATGCCATCAAACAAATTTCGTGATATACCAAGTTCCTTAAAGAGCTCTACACCAACAAGCGAAAATTAACTGGTAATGAAAGGGTAAGCGTTGGTGAGAATGTATCCGTAGTATTACAGTGGATGATGCCAACAAAATGAAAAGATAGGGGCATGTTAGCAATACTATGAAAAATAGGTCATTTAGGAATTAAAAAAGCTATGTGTGATTTAAGGGCCTCCATAAATGTCATGCCTTTTTTATTTATGAATCACTTAACGTGAGTTTTTTGATGAAAACATGTGTTATTATTCAATTAGCAGACAGGTCTATTGTGCATCCTAAAGGAGTCCTTGAGGACGTATGAGTGAAAGTCAACGAACTTATCTTTCCTGCGGACTTTTATGTGATAAAAATGGAAGAGGATAAAACTCTTGGGTCTTCAAGCATCTTGTTGGGGCGACCTTTCCTTAGTACTGCAAATACTAAGATTGGCGTACGTAGTAGAACTCTCACGATGGAGTTTGACAGAGAGATCGTGAATTTTAATGTTTATGATGCTATTAGTTACCCAAGTGAAATCTTGAATGTAAACCGTGTTGACATAATTGACTCATTAGCAGAAAAAACTTTTGAGTTGACTTATAGAGATAAATTTAAAATGATGTTTGATGATTTTGAATTTGTTAATGAATTATTGGCTCCTATGGATAATAAACTTCTACCTTCTATTGTGCAGGCACCAGATCTGAAATTAAAAGCACTTCCCGAGCATCTCAAGTGCACATTTTTGGAGAATGATGAGACCATTGTCGACTTAGAAGGGATTAACCCCTTGATAGGCACACATAAAATTTTCTTGGAAGAAAATACGAAACCAAAGAAAGAGACACAAGGACGATTGAACCCAAATATGGTGGATGTGGTAAAAAGGAGAATTTCCAAGCCCATATGAATGAAATAATTCAGCTAGAACAACCTTAATACTAGTTGGGGCATCAAGCTAACAACGTTGAACAAGCGCTTATTGGTAGGGGTGAGCATTCGATCGAATTGAATCGAATCGAATAGAAAATTTTCGAGTTAATTGAGTTTTCGAATCTTATTTTATCATCCTAACTTTATTTGAAATTTTCTCGAATCGAGTCGAGTGAGATGTAATTCGAATCGAATCGAATCGAATATATTTGTTCGAGTTAAGTTTAAAAAAAATGACTCTAGCATTATTTATTTTTATGTAATTTTTCAAAAAAATAATTTTCTTTAAAGTTTTTAAACATGAACATACAACAAAAAATTAAAGTAAATAAGTGAATAAATACAAGCAACACAACATTAACCTAAATAAACAACATTAGTCCAAAAAAACAACAAAAAAATACAACAAGATTATAATAAAAAAACATAAGTAGAAGTCAAAGTAAACAACATAAGTTGAAGTAAACAACAACATTATAATAAAAAAAACATGAGCAAAAGTTTAAAATACAATAGAAACCTACACCACTCCAAACAAACAAAAAAAAAGAATACAACAAAAGTTCAATTAACCAACAACAATAACAAACCAAACCAAACTAATAACAATAACACATCAGTTCAAAAACCATTATAGAATAGTTTAAGTTTCTTCATGAGTCCAAATAAAAAACAAAAACAATACAACAACATTGTAATAAAAAAACATAAGCAAAAGTCTAAAATACAATAAAAACCTACACCAGTCCAAAAAAAAAAAAGAACACAACAAAAGCTCAATTATCCAACAACAATAACAAACCAAACCAAACTAACATCAGTTCAAAAACCATTATAGAATGGTTTAACTTCTTTCTTGTGCTTCAATCACCGTTGATAATCTTGAAACATCTAGTAAAAGTATTGATTGAGTTAGTTAAATGATAAAAAATGTTTGCAAAAATAAATTAAATAAACATTTAACTTTATAAAATAATGTTAAGTGTATTACCTTATTGATCTTCGGGTATTTTGAATAAATCTAGCAAATTTAAAAATAAAAGTGTTAGTTAAATTATGGGAATGCTTACTAATATAAATAATACAAAAGCTTATTTTATAAATTAGAATTTTTATATTACCGTCTTCCATGGTTTGAAGTTCATCAACATAATCTTTAAGATTGATGGCATCACTAGATTTCCGAAGCCAATCTTGTGTGCAAACTAAAGCCTCGACCGTGAGAGGAGTTAGAGAACTTCTAAAACTATCGAGAACACGTCCACCCGTGCTAAATGCACTTTCCGAGGCAACTGTTGAGATAGGAATAGCAAAAATATCTCGAGCCATTTGTGCAAGAATAGGGAACCTAGGACTGTTCATTTTCCACCACAATAGTAAATCAAATGAACTTGATTTGTTTACTTGTTCATCCTCACCCAAATATCTATCCAACTCAGATTTGCTTTCTAATCCAACTTGTTTCTTCTTCTTAAGGTATTTTTGTTTGGCCAAGCCCGTTTTCATTTCTGACTGATCTATTTCCATTGAATTGCAAAGATTAGTCGAAGAACTAGATCTACCTTCAAACAATTCAATTCTCCCAGCATTAGAAGAATACTCATTGAACAAGCAATGCAATTCTTTATCAATCATTTTCATAACGTCATTAGCGACATTAGGAAAAAACAAGTTGAACCCAAAGTCCAAAAAACTCATTTTACATCGCGGATCAAAGATGACCGCCAAGTAAACTAGCATGTTGATCTTGTTTCCTTCACCCCAATACTTATTATATTTCTCTCTCATTTTGGAAGTCATAGAAATTATGTCTAGATCTCCACAATCTTGCCACCCATCAAAAAGACAATGCACATCCGTCAATACTTCAAAAAGTGAATGAGAGGTAACATGCAAAGATCCGGACACCTTCAATGTAAGATGATAAAAAGGCTCTAATACTTTTATAACTCTTCGAACAATTTCCCAATCATCAAATGTAGGAACTCCATCTCCAGTGATGAATCAAGAAAAAATTATGGTCATCACGTACATATGATTCAAATGCATGCTCATATTTTTCAGCCACTTTTAACATCATATATGTTGAGTTCCATCTAGTAGGCACATCTAAACACAATTGAGCCTTACTATCTATCATTTCTTCTTTTACCCGTTGGTTGAATTTTGTCAACCTTGATGGTGATGCTCTTATATACCTCACAGCACCTCTAACTCGATCCACAGACACAGAAGCATCCTTAATACCATATTGCACAATGAGATTAAGAATGTGTGCAACACATCTCATATGAATAAATTTTCCATTTGCAACAGAAGCATTTCGATGATTGAATTTCTTTCTCAAATATTCAATGGCAACACTATTGGCGGATGCATTATCAACCGTAATAGTGAAGACCCTCTCAATCCCCCAATCTCGAAGACATTTTTCAATGGCTTGACCTATGCTTTCACCTCTATGAGCGGATATTGGGCAAAAATTTATAATCCTTTTTTGCAACCTCCACTCATCATCCACCCAATGTACTGTTAAAACCATATAAGATATCCTCTGCAATGAAGTCCAAGTGTCTGTAGTCAAACAAACTCTACTTATATCTTTTTCAAAACAGTTCTTTATCACACTTTTCATGGAGTTAAATAAATCAAGACAATCCCTTCTAATTGTCCAACAAGATGGAAGACTAAACCGTGGGTAGGCTATAGAAAGAAAGTATTTGAAACCCTCTCCCTCTACAAATTTAAAAGGTAGTTCATCCACAATTATCATATGAACTAATGCTTTTCTAACAACATCTTTATCAAACATCCAAGTTGATAAATCTGTTGTTTCTTGGCTAACCTTCACAAATGCTAATTCTGATTGCTTCGGATTAGAAGTATTACCTCGAGGTCTTTTTAGGTATGTTTTCAAATGGTTAATCAAATTCGTTTTACAACCCGAAGTTGATTCCATGGTGTAAGTAACATCGCATGTATTGCACCTTGCTCTCTTCTCCCCCTCTTTAGTCACAAATTTGGTGAAATGGTTCCAACAAGATGCTCTTGGAGTAATCTTTTTTCAAACATTTTCATTGGTTGTTTGATCATCTTTACTTGGGGAAGAATTTTGTGAACTTTGAGTTGAACCATCTCGCTTTGGATCACTCATCTATAAGTAAACATTTGTTGCAATCACTAACCATGACCAATAATTGATTTAAAATCAAACCTAATAAATCGGTTAAATTAAAAATTAATTAATATAATAGTACAATAGCATAAATTAAACAAAAAAGAGAGAGAATAAGATGGAAATTTTAGTTAAAAATGTGTCTTGTTACTTTTAGAAAAGTAAACCCTATCAATGGGTCACCCCTAGTTAGGTAGCCCAATTTCTTACTAAATATCTATAATCTATAATTCTATATCTACCGAACATAGATTTTGAGTTACCTTATATATCTGTTCTAACAATTTGATTTTGATTGTTTTAGCATAGTCATTATAAAATTTCTTACAGATTTTGGGTTTAGTGTTTACAGTTTTTGAGTAAATTTTTATTAAGTGTCCGAGAATAAGATTACAACAAATTTTGAGTAAATTAGGCTTAAATTAGAGCTTGTATCGATTAAATAGGGAATTCATTTCTAGACTAAGAGATCTAAGTTCAAAATCAAATTACATAAACAAGTTTGGGGCACTTTTAAGTTTTGCTGTGTTAGTGAAGAAGTTGTTATAATCTGCCAATGATGCAGATCAGTCCATTAAATTTCCAAGGTATACCATTTCATACTAGTCCATACTGTAATATTCTTGTTGGTTGTTTATGTTGAATCCGACCTTATATATGAACCAATGATGATATACATGAATACAAATTTGATCCCTATCTTGCAGCTTAATTATGATGCAAATGAACTGAATTCTTAAATTATACAATTCCAATGCCATTAGCCCACAATCCACAGAATAACAATTTCATTGCCTTGGTATTAACTGATCCTAAGCATGTTTACTGGTATTCTTGCAAATAAACAAAACAATCCAAAAGCCATGGCTTATTTAAAGTATTCATAGTCGTGATATCATAGAAATTTTGCTTTGGAAATCATTGCTAGTGGATACTAATGAAAATAGATGTACATTAAGTGCCAATTAACCAGAAAATAGATGTTCATAAAATAAATGTACAGATGGATAAATAAACATTAATGCTGTAGGTTTTTTCTTCTTCAATCATTGAAGAAAAATTAGTTAATTCATAAGGATAAAAATCATACAAGAATCTAATAATTACAACTTGAACTAGTAATACAAAATTAATTAACTAAGTTTTAAAAAAAATCTTATAAATTAGTAAACCCCTAGGAAATAGATAACACTTAATAACACATTAAATTTATAACAGTCAGATGGAACAAAGTCTTCAATAATTCAAAACAAAGTCTTCAATAATTTAACCATTGAATCAAAACAAAGTCTTCAATAATTCAAAAATGTGTCAAGAGTCAAGACAAACCTTAAAGATGCAAAAACTTGAGCTTAAAATGGAAGAGAACAAAGTACCTCGGTCATTACTCAGAAGGAACATCAACTCGATTTGGAGGTAAAAATTTTAATTTGAAGGTTGAAATGAACTAAAAGAAGAATAAGGATTTTAATTTTAGGGTTTTTTTTTTAGCAAAACAGAGTAAGGTTTCGTCCTTCGTAGAAATGGGGGGTAAGGGTTTCATGGAAATGGGGGGTAAGGGGTTTGAATAACAGTGTTTAATTTTATGGTTTTGTGAAAAACAAAGTCTGGAGAGAATAAGAAAATTAATTGGATTTGGCTGCTAGAGATGGCATGGGGCTTGGGGGTTTGAATTGATTTGGGGGAGGAATTGGGTTTGGGTTTTGGGAAAATAAAGTTTTGGGCAAACGGGCTTGGGGTTGGGGTGAGGAAAAATGGGATAAAATAAAATATTTGGGCTTAGTGGTAATTGGGTTTGGTAATTAGTAAAAGTTTAAAATTTAAAAAAATTTAAAAATATAGTTTATATTCGATTTATTCGAATTATTCGAGTTATTCGAATTCGAGAATTCAACTCGACTCGAATTCGAAATTCGAAAAAAATTCGAGTTGATTCGATTAATTCGATTAACTCAATTAACTCGATTCGAATAATTCGAAATTCGAATTTTTTTTCAATTTTTTTGAATCGAATCGAGTTTTGCTCACCCCTACTTATTGGGAAGCAATTCAATTTTTATTTTTCTTTATTTTTATTTTTTATTTATTACTTTATTTGATTTTATTATTTATTACTTTATTTGATTTTATTATTTATTACTTTATTTGGATATTAATAAATTTATCTTCTTCTGTCTAGGTAAACCAGCAAGGAAAACACCAAAGAGTTGGCATGCTTTCACAAACATCCCTTATTCTATCCCTATTCCAAGTAGGAATAAATCATCCCTGCTTTATACTTAAACCTGCATCCAAACACCCACTCTACAGCAAAACACCCTTTCTTCTACACCTTCAAACCCTAAATTTTCCTCATTTTTTACCCAAACAGCCCTCTAGCCACTGTTCCCCTTCTCCTTCACCCTTACCACCCATTTTTCCCACCATCATGGTTAAGACTAGAAGCTGTGTCGCTGTCGAACCCTCCTTCGTCGTCAACAGCCGCTGGCGTCGATTCTCGGTGCCCCAATATGTCAATTTAGCCGACAAACGCCTTCCACTCCTTCCTCTCCTCCACACGATGTCGAAACTTTTCCTTCTTGCAGCTATGCATGAACGACAGTGACTAAATGGGGAGTTTTTCTAAAACATTTTTCTTTCACATATTTGTTTTCCTTTTTTTTTTTCATATCGAGGATGATGTGTTTTAAGTAGAGGGAGGCTTTCCTCATTATTTCTGTCATTTTATTTGCTATTTTTACTGTTGTGTTACTGTTATTGCTGCCTTTTGCTCGTTTCTGCCCACATTTATTTTTTTAAAATATTCTGCCTCTTTTCATGCCCAAGATTTTAACTAGAAATTGCCTACTGTTTGACCTGCAAGCATGATTCTTGTCTAATGAGTTAATTATGATTTTGCTAGTTTGATTTCATCTCAATTGTTGTATTTCTATTAGGCTAAAATAATTATGATTAATAGAGTTAACCCTATCTTGCTTATAGTAAAATCGATTAAGTCTAAATGCAAAGAGCATACTTAATATAATTGTTTGCTAAAATTATGTTCATGACTGTTAGGTGGTTGCTGAAACTTATTTTTGACACTTGATTATTTTTTATAGTCCTCCAAAATTAAAATTTCGTTTAATGATAATAATAAATTTTAATGTCTCCACGGTTATAAGTGCAGCTTAAGAACATGACTAGCCGAGTAACCGGGGTAGGGTGCTTGGGTTGTCATCCTACTTTACATCAAAAGGTTGTGTGACGTGTTAGGTAAAACTCCGCTAACCATAATTAGACAAAAAAATTTTAGGAATGTGTTGGGTTGAGTAACAAGGGTGGGGTGCTTGGCTGTCATCTCTCTTCATGTCAAAAGGTTCAATATATTCTTAAGAAAAAAACATATATAAATATAATAAATTAGGAGTATGTTGGGCTGAGTAATCGTGGTGGGGTGCTTGGCTGTTATCTCTCTTCGGGTCAAAAGGTTCAATATATTCTTAAGCAAAAAAAGAAAGAAATAAATAAAGAAAGAAAGAAAGAAAGAAAGATGTATTAATAATAAAATTGCATTTGGGGACTAAAGGTGGAAACAAATAAGATGTCTTGATAAGTTTAGTAAATTACCTAATTTTCATGAATTAATCCAAGTCGATTTTTGATTTTTGTGTGTATTAATTGGAATACTTTTTCAGTTTTACTTGAAGCAAGCTAAGGGTTCTCTTTATTTTTCATATGCATTATGACTGATTTTTATAAAACTTTGGAGTGATATTTCTTTTATGGAAAAATTCTAAATTTCACAGTGGATAGGAACCATACTTGAAGACAAGCATGGGCTAAGTAGGGGGAATTTGATAATACTCAAGAATAACATGTTTTTATGTATTAATTACACATTTATTTGGAGTATGATCCTACTAATTTAAACTATTTATAGTTTTTTATCTTTTAGAGCCTAAATTGAAGGCAAAAGAAAATTTGGGGGCAAAAAACGTGAATTTAAAGATAAAATTGGCCAGCATGTGAAGTGGGAAGGAAGTGGTGCCAAAAAAGCAAAGTGTGGAAGACTTGGGGGCAAAAGTACAAAGAAGAGATTTTATAAACACAAGACTCTATTTAATTTTTAATTATATTAGGATAATTGTTAAAGATTATTATTTAGATTTAATTTTAGCTTTTATCTTCATTTATTTATATTTATCTTCTAGAATTTAATTAGGAATAAACTAGGTTTCCTAGTACTATAAATAGAGGATGGAGTGACACAAATTTCACTCATCTTTTCTGCAAACACTCCATCATTACATTTATTTCTTTTTCCCCAAAAAGCATGAGCCACTAAATTTATCTTATCCTTCTCAACGAGTATTCATCACTTCTCCGCATTATGGGGCTGACTCTTCCATCCATGTCCCTTCAAAGGTGATCTTTTCAACTTGTGCAAAGGCGACCGCTTTGTATGTTTTGGGAAGGTTACACAGCCGGTTCGTTAACTTACTACGTCAGTGGTTGTCGAGCTCAAGAGACAAAATGGTGTGGCATTCGCCATTGAGAAGTGATGATCTAATGTAAGACGGTCCCACAAAAGCGACGGTTGGCTAGAGTCAGGCTAAAAGTCGAGGATTGAGCCCAAGGAGGATCGAGACAACCGAAGGTTGGAATCTCTCCATAAAAAAAAACTCTTTTTCCTCAACTCTGTTTATCTCTACAATTTTAATTTTAATTTTCGCAATTTCAATTCAATCAAACTTTTAATTCCCTTTTTTTTATTTTTTTTTCCTAGGTACGCAGGCTTTCTTGGGCATGACTCTGTTTGGGATCTCGAGGAATAGGAACTTGTGCAAATCCAGTACCTGAGGATTTGGCCCTACTTCTCTTATACTATTCTTTTCATTATTTTATAGGGATAAGAATATTTTTGGTGCTCTCAACGACGCATCAATCGGATAAACAACAAGAAGCAAAATCTCTAACTCATGCAAAGCAAAACAAAAGTTCATCAGAAGAACAACAACAAAAACCAAGCCAAACCCCCCAACCATTAATAGGCATACCAGAGATAAGATTGGGTAAGCTGCATCATTATTCATTTAATTATGCATATTTTTTTTTGTTTTGATGATCTAATTGTAATAAGTTATAATTGGGTCACCCAATTATTCACAATTATGTTTTTGTATTACCCATTCATTAAATGACTAACAAAATAATAATGTGATTGTTTTTAATTGATGTAGTAACAAATTTAACTCTCACTGTTTATGCATTATGTTAATTTGATCTTAAGTTCAAAAGAAAAAAAAACCATAATATTTAACATTTACGCATTGAGCCAATTTAATTATGATTTAAAAAAATAAAAATTTATTTAAAAAATTACATAAAAATTTAAAACTAGAAAGTTACCAAGTTCCTCTTTTAATGAAAGCAAAAGAATCTAAAAACTCGTTAGTAAAAAAATTAGAAAATCAATAAGATCTTAGTGAAAAAGTGCACCAAATTGAATTCTTATTGCAAAAATTAAAATTCAATTAGGTTTTTTCGTTGATGGTTTTCACCACTGACTTGTTTGGTCATTAATGAATATAGACGTAGTTGACAAACGTGACGAGAAAGTAACACTTGGCATGCCACATCAACATATATGTTTAAAAATAAAATAAAAATTATTAAAAAATAAATATTTATCTTCATAATGAATATGAACAAATGACTGTCAAAATTCATTTTAAATATGGTTTTCAATTATAAAATATTGTAAGAAAATTGTAAAATAATTAAAAACGGTAAAAAAAATAAAGAGATAACTAAAAATTATAGAAGTACTAAAAAAAATAAGAATTACTAAAAATATGCTTCTAGAATGGATGTCTAGGTTTCATTTTGAATTTGGTTTTGAATATTTTAAATATCTATAAATAATTATTAAAAAAAATTAAAAAGAATAAGAAAAATACTAATTATTGAAAAGTAGCATATAAAAAGTATTGCATTTGTAGCTCTGAATATATTCTTTAAAATCTTATCTTCTTGTTTAGTTCTCGGATAGAAGCCCCTGGAAGCTAACTTTGTGAAAATATGGAGCCCACCAAAATTTATAAATTATTTGGTGTAAAATTTAAGATTTAATATTTATATTTAAACTTTTTTTAATAATTTATTTCTATGATGTACATTTGTTAAGGTTTGTAACAATCCGTTATTGAAATTGATATGATTACGTGAATGTATTGATGACAATTTTTTACGAAAAATATTAACAAAACAACCATGATTGAATTAAATGTTTTAAATAAAAAAATAGAAAAAAAGACAACCTTATATTTTATTCAACATATATATTTTTTACTATTTTAGATAAATTTATAAATTTTAAAGATTTTCATAATATTTAGAACTACGTCCAAAATGAACTTAGATAAATTGGTGTTTAAATTCATTTGAACTTAGACAATTATTTATCCAAGTTTTTTTTTTATATCAGCAGTAGATTTTTAGCAAATCCTTTTTAAATTTTTTAAAATTTAATAATTATTTATAATTACTTATCATTTTTAATATTTTTATAATATTTGAAATTATGTCTAAAATGAACATGGATTTATTTTGGAGGTAAATGTTTTAATAACTTTATACATGTTGGCATAGCATATTAACATAATTGTCCATGTGACATGTCACATGTCAATTTTTTATCACTTTCATCAATTGCATCAATGTCCATTAACAGTTAAACCGATCTAATTAAAGAACTATTAATAAAAGGGCCGATTTCGATATATGAAACATTGACCTTTTATTTTCTTCGTAATTAATTTTATAATAATTACAAATTATTATCATATTTTTTCAGACTTCATATTTTACTTGGTGCTGCATCGTATAAAACCTTCACCACATTATTCCCTCAAAGATAGTCCATGGCTATGATGACTATAGAGATTTAAAACATTATGGACGCACCTAAAATTCTCTTATGTTTTTGACATCTACGTCTCTAAAGAATTGAATATATACTCGCATCAAACATTATTCTCTTTTCTCCAAAGGGTCTTCCAATGGTGGTTTGCTCATTCCATCCATTTGTAAATTTCAGATATAACACCATCCATTAGGTCTTAAGTAACATAAAATCCATTAAACAAAATGAACATTGTACATCATCACCAGAAAAGAAAACACCATCCCATACAATACCATAAACTGTTGTAACAGAGTTCGTATACTTCTACCTGAAGCATACAATGAACCGAACCATATATATTTGTTCCGAAAGCATGCTCCAAAGCTATCTAGAAATATCAAAGACGAGCCAATTCCAAATCACAACCAAGACAAGATATAATATTGAACCATGAAAACCCTCCGCAACGAGACATATTGAAAGACACATGTATCCAAGGAAAAAGGTTATTATTCCCCCTTAATTCTGTTCATAGTATCAGGGGAAAAAGGTATCAACCTACGTGAAGAAAGCTAATACAAACAAATGAATCATAAAGACCTTCTAGTCCGCCATTTTAGCCAAGCGATGGACAGTACTTCTTGCAATTCTATTACCAGGATCAATCTTCAGAACGGTTCTCAGATCTTCTGCCCCAAGCTTATATTTCTCCATGCTTTCGTACAAGAGTGCACGCTGTACGAGGACAGACACATTGCTCTCATCGTGCTCTAACACCTGAATAGGAAAATGGAGAACATAATTTCATCAGTCTACATTGATTTCAATTGATGTGATCGATATGAATACAACCAACACAATACTCTGCCATGAGTAAAATATCAGAGGATCAAACCTCAATTACTAGGATCAAACTACGAGAATGCAGTACAGTTTTTCATACAAACAAGGAACTAATATAATCTATCAGTTTGAAGAATTTTATACCTTTGAACAGTCAGCTACAGCCTTCTTATACTCCCCAACTTCTTTATAGCATGAAGCCCTACATGATAAAACCTCCATGGTGCCAGACTTATCATTTGTCTTTTCAAGAAGAACCACTGCCCATGACAGCCACTTAATGGCATCAGCATACTGCCCTTGCTTCTGGTTGTCGATACCCTTGCTCTTCGCAGAAGATGCAGTGACCCCAGCCGGGGGAGGAGGAAGCCCTTCAAGCTCTGTTGTTGAGCCACCATCGTTTCCTCCTCCTGCTCCTCCAAACTCAGAATCCAATCCCCAATCATCAACTTCAGAAAATTGCTGCCCTCCACCTCCACCAGATGCTTGAGCAGAACCTCCAGAAGCTGAAGATGACGAGAAGAACATATCGAGAGGATCACCGCCTGAGCTTTGAACAGATGTTTGACTTTGAGATCCAACATTCTTTGCAGGCATCCCAAAATCATCCATATTCAAACCAGAATCCTTCTTATTCGAAGTTGAACCAAAACCGCTAGAAGGAAACGCCATTGTGCTTGGTTTTGAAGCATTCTGAAAATCCCCAAATGCACTGAAACCGCTAGAAGGAAATGCAGTTGTGCTCGGTTTTGAAGCATTCTGAAAATCCCCAAATGCATCGTGTGCAACATTTGCCTTATTTCCTTTATTACTTCCTGAATTAAGGGTCCCTGATGGTTTTGATGAAAAATCAACCAAAGAACCAAAAGGATCCTTAGAACCAATCCCACTTTTACCTCCGCCTGCTGCTCCTCCAGCCATACTTTTCATGGAAGCTCCCCCAAGATTCTGATTCTTACTATTGTTAATATTGACATTAATATTACTACTACCACCAATACCATTGCTATTATTATTATATCCACTAGAATTTCCCCAATTTCCACTACTTTTGGGCAATGAATCAGCCAAATTCCCCATTGAATATGTGTTTTTAGTCGAAGAATTAGGAGTTGGATTTGCATTTTTCAAAGGAACATTAGAATTACTATTACTCTTTCCCTGTCCCAAAGCAGAGCTAACCAAATCTCCAAACAAATTAGGGTTCTTGTTAACAATTCCAATCCCAGAGCTATTACCCCCCGAAGAGGACCAGCTCTTCCCAAAGATGTCTCCCACCATGGAAGTGGGACCCAATACCGCGGCTTGGCTGGCCTGATTCGGCGCGGGTTGATGGGTCCACGACGGTTTGTTGGGTTGCCATGCGGGCTTCGATGGTGCAGATGTTGCGGATGAATAAGATGAAAAGGAAGAAGTGGTTTTGTTCTTTTGGTCATTGAGGGATTTGGGTCGGCCCGATCCGAGGCCGAGATCGAAATCGAAGGATTTTAGCGAACCAGATGAACCTTTCCCATAATTGGAGCTCATGGTTTTCGCAAAATGCGAGGATCTAAGCAGAGATTAAATTGATGGGATCGGATTTGATCAAAGAACGTACCTTTCTAAAGACGAGATCTTGTTCTCAGGCGTCGGCGGAGAGAGAGAGAGTTGAGCTCCGGTATGGAATTTGATGTCGGACAAGACAGCAGAGCAGAGCAGGCGTCGGATCTGAAATCTAATGTTAGCACGTAACGGGGGGAAGTAAATAAATGAAAAAAACAGGGAACTATATGGATTTCTGTTTTTAACAAAAAAAAAAAAAAAAAAAAAATTCTAATCATAATTATATCCATTTCATTTTTAATATCATCTAAAATTATTTTATAGAAATAATATTATTTAAAATATTGATTTCTATTTTGTTCTTTCTCTTAAACTATAAGATTAAAGTGTAAACATGTTATTTTCTTACCTTAGAATACATATTATCTACCATAAAAATTGACGAAATTTTTATTTAACGCATGTGGACCAATTTATTCATTTTTTTGAACAAAAGAAAGTAAAATACAATATGAATCTTAATATAAGAATTTTTATGATTCTTTTACTGGCACATTTATTCGGGTGAAAAATAATATTTTATTCTACAACAATTATACTTATAAAAAAAATGATATAGATAATGGTAAAGTATAAATATTGAAAAGGTTAAAATGTGCTTGTTATCCTTGTACTTTTTGAAAATTGAGAATTTAGTCTCTTTATTTTTAAAATTTAAAATTTAGGTCTAACTGTTATGGTTTCTGTGACATTTTGAAATAATTAAAAAAAATTACTCACTTGATAGGCATGTAATTAAAAAAAGATATTATAATTAACTTGAATTTAATAAAAAAATTAACAATATTAACAATTAGATTTGAAATTTGAAATTTAAAAAGTAGAGGAACTAAATTCCTGAAAATACAAATATTGAGACTAAATTCCTAATTTTCAAAAAGTACAAAGACTATAGGCATATTTTAACCTATTGGAAATTATAAAGTTTTGGGTTTAACTATTATTGTACATATATATATATATATTTAATATAAAAGATATAAAAAGATAAAAATACTTTGAAAAATAATAAAATTTACTTTGTAAAATAAATATATTTTCATATTTATTCAATTAAATTGTATCCAATTAATTGATAATCAAGTGCTAAAAATATAGTATGAATACTAAAAATAAGAATGTTAAAATATTTTAATAAAAAAAATGATAAAGAAAAAAAGGGTAATTTATTTATATGAAATGAATTCACTAGAATATATTTGAAAGGGAGAAAAGGTATTGGAATATTTTCTCAAATCTTTGAAATTAATGCTTGTGTATTTATGTAGATTTAAGTTTTACATCAATAAAAATATGGTATACGGTTAAAAGGGAGATATTATTACAAACAACAACTACATACTCGTAAGGCTAATAAGAATATTAATTTACATATTAAACCAGAAATTCATGCACAAAAACCCATGGCTGCACATGTACATTCTTCTTTAATTTTACAATCTCTCATACATTCTTTCCATTTAATTCTAATTTCATCTTTACTACTTACTGTAAGCGCAGAAATCTATATTCAATGCAACATAAATTTTATTATGATGATTTTGAGAAAAATAAATACTTTGGTGTTAAAACCCATCAACCACTCCCCAACTGAGTTTCACACAACTCCTCCAATTGCTATTTTGGTGTTGTTTTTGACACAGAACCATCAACGTTAATCTTGACCCAATTTGAATTGGAACACTGCCATCTTTGTTCAGTTTTAGAAGAGCAAGCCAAATATCCATCTTGACACTATACTCGCAAGACTTTGTCCAAGCAAGAGCCGATGCAATGAGTTCATGACTGCTACTAGCATTTTTAAAAATGAAAGCATTGTGATTTTTTCAAATGAACCAAGTCACTATTGAAAAAAAGGTCGACCATTCACCACCATCAACATTAAGCATCCCTTTATTCATGATATTCCAATGTATCCACTCCCCAATATGAAAGTTTAAAAAAACATTCCAAGCATTCTTAGGTAATAAGGACTTCCACTCCAATTGGGCGAACTCACAATCTTTCACAGCATGGATCACTAATTCAATTGACTTACCACACTGTTCACAAAAAGGAGAAAAAGACATACCTCTTCGTGCGCACTTCTTGTTTATCAAAATCTTATTCCAAACAAGCATCCACAAGAATACATGCATTTTATATAAAAGGAATACAATATATGAATTTTATAATTTCCAAATATATTAATAGAAATTAACATTGCAGAATAGGCAGGAAAGCAACTGAAATGGATTTAATATTCTTTTATCAAAATGTATTTATTATTCCACAAATTATTATTTTGGTTTTATTATAACAAATTAATTTTCACACACATTTGAACGATAGAATTTGATTCCCACACGTACACATGTGTCACCAATATACTAGTATATTTTAAGGTTGACTGAAATTCAAAATTTTAAAGATGTAAGTAGCAAAACAAAGTGGAGACGATGTTAATTACATTCATTGTCTCATTGAAACCTACTAAAAAGTGTAAAAACAAGGTATAAAAAGTAAACAACATTACAACTAATCAATAACAACAAATTTCCATTAAGGTTAGTTTCATCATCAACCAAATTAGTTCATAATCCACAAATTTTCAAAATTTTTATTGTGAATCGAATTAAATGGTTGAGTCAATTCCATTAAACCGGATACTCAACTCTCACTCCCACCTAAAACCTAGAATTAATAACTTGTAAGCCATTAAGAAACCCCTTAATGTTCAAGCGACCTTGGCGAGGACTGTTGGGCACTAAATAGTTGAGATTTATGTTAACAAGCTGAACGTTTTCACAAGGAGCCTCTGAGCTGCACAGAAAGATTACTGCAGATTTGGTGCTGTAGGTGCCATTGATGTTCTTTATGAATATGTCTTTAAGCTTCACCATTGAAGGCTGCAATTCCAGGAACAAACACAATGAATCCATCCATTGTTTTTTTTCTTTTGAGTGAAACTAAGATTAGATATTTACTTCATTACTCTTGCATTTATGTGAAGGACAATATTCTTGGTCTATGATTATGGGGTTGGAGACATTGACCATCACAATGTCTTCAAATGTCATGTTGTAAGCATTGCTTGGACGGTCTCCGGGCCATGTCTTCATCCGAATACCGTTTTCTGTGCCATTTATCGTGCAGTTTCGGACGTTGATCCCGACCACATCCTTCTCGTTTTTATACTTGCCAAGGCTGCCCACACTAAGCCATTTTTGCACTAGTTATATGAAAGTTTTTATGAATCAAACTTGTTAGTGTTTTGTATATACAGGCTACCTTATTCCATGGCCTGGACCGCATCGGATGTTGGAAACCGAGACATTCTTGCTACCGGGTCCTATGGAGACACAATCATCACCGACTCCGATTGTCGAAGAGAAAATGCTTATGTTAGAGGAGTTACTGACATGGATGCCATCGGTGTTTGGGCTATCTTCAGGAGCAATAATTTTGACATTGTAGATTTTAATGTTCTTGCTTCCATGCAGACCTAAGTGGAAGCCCTTGCTGTTTGACAATGTGATATTGCTGATGGATGCATGTGAAACATTTATAAAATCTATTGACTGCATAACATTAAGTAATGAAAAAAGTTCAATGAAATTGGATTACTTGAATAAACAAAGTTGAACTTTTAGTTAACTCGTAATGGAACTTACTGTGATTAATTTCTTACATCTTGCTGATTTCTCACAGCTAGGCTCTTTCCAGGCCTCTACGGCTCCTTGACCATCGAGTTTACCGTATTCGGGTCCCCCAATAAGAGTGAGCCCTTTGAGGTTTTTGAATGAAATCCAATAGGAGGACTTGAATGAACTAAGGCTACTTAGAGCAAATAATGTTCCCCTGATCTCGACGTTGGGCGATCTATCGTTATAGCAGGGGCCACGAAATGAGATCGGACCGACCAAGAATGTTCCTTCTGGTATGTAAATGGTAGAGTTCCCCGGATAATCACATGCTGCATGCCATGCTGCAGAGAATGCCTTTACACCCAATAAGAAGAATGAAATTAAGCATCATAACTAGGATTCCAATGCAGAAATTAATGACATAAAGTTAAATAAAATTACAGTTCAAATTAAAACACGGCGGCTAAGAAGCACGAACCGAGCTACATTCGGTCCCACCATCAGCCACCGCTCCATAGTTGGTGACATCAAAAACACCATCATCATCAATTGGTGCCTCACTTGGTTCCGGAGACTGATCAGGTTCCGGATATGGAGCCAGTTCAGGGGGATAAGGTTCGGGTACTTCCGGTTCAGGTGGAAAAGCTTCGGGTTCAGGTGCTGGAGGAGATGGTTCAGGTGAGCCACAGGTTTGGCAAGAAGGCAATGTTGCCACCACAATACTTGCATGAAACAATGCTAAAAAAGCTACTATGTTTCTCAAACTAAATGCCATCATGTTCCTATAGGTGAAGTTAAATGTGAGATTTTCATGGCATTGGTATTTTGGTACTTATAATGTCATGGTGATATAGAAGTTGACCAAACATATACTTAATTTTCTATGCTCTTTTATGACCGTTTAGCTATAAATGTTGTAATAGAAGTTTTTCTTTTGATTTATAACTGTTATTTTATAACTTCAAGTCTCATTTAACTCTTCTTTA